>CM066979.1:915258-1515258 GCA_033971965.1 Cucurbita ficifolia
TCGACCCACCAGTGACCATAAAAGCCGAGAGACTCGATGCTGTTTTTAGATCAAAACCAGCCACAATGGTCAAAATCGGAATATAAAGCCCGCCGCCGCCAATCCCACCAGCGCTGGATACAGAAGCGGCTATGAAACAGAGCACACCAGCAACTGTAATGGGAGTCGTACTCGGGAGATGGGTCGTCAGCCATTGTTGGGTTTGGTGGAGAAATTGATGAATCGGAGTGAAATCATTGATGGGTTTGATTTGTTTGGCATAAGAAACATTAATGGCGAGCGATAGGACGCAAAGGGCGAAGGGAAGTAGGGAAATCTTCATTTTCTTGGACTGTGTTCAACTATGAGAAGAAGCAGAAGCGATTATTAAGGCTATATAAGAACAAGACAATCAGAGAGCTTGCAGTTGGTGATTGAATAGAATAAAAGGAGGGAGGACAATGAGCGAAGCAAGGCTGCGAAGTGGCATTCGGGATTGTATGCTTAAAAATTTTCTTCTCCGTAGCTATTTTAGCGTTCTTAATCTTTTCAAATGCCGGCTTTCGTTTAGTCCTACCCAATTGACCGAAATTGACACGTCAGATGGGCATCAAAATATTTGTATTTATAATATACTAATTAAATCTCATCATCTTTTATAGGAATAAAATTGCTAAATTAATAAAAATATAACTTTCAATTTTCAAAAATTTGGATAATATATTAAGTTTCATTTTTAAAATTAATTAAAAACATCATTCAACTATTTTAAAAAAATTAAGAAATATCTTTATCAGTATCCACGTTTAAAAAATATTCATAATTTTAAAAAAATAACGATAAAAAGTTTAAAAATAATCTGACGGCTTTTATCCATATATTAACGGTAAGATTCTTTTAAAATTTTAATACTAACGGTAAATATATTTTTGATTTTTTTAAAAAACTTAAAAGGTATTAATTAAAAATTTTCAAAGAATTTTTTAAATAAAGTAAATTTATAATTTAATCATTCTCCGTCTTTGATCCCGCTCAAAGTCACCGCTAACAGATATTGTGCATATCTGCGTTGGCTCATTATGTATCGCCTTGATGTTCAAAGTTTTATAACAGTGTATATTAAAAAGAAGTTTTCACATTTTATAAGAAATGTTTCGTTCTCTTCTCCAACTGAGATAAGACGAATTTAAAAATTAGAAAATAAGAATTGAAATATAAGACGAAAACGAGACCAAAAAAAACCGTAATTACTATAACATTAGTAATATAAAAAAAATCGATCTTTTATATATATTTATTTGGTATTGATAGCGCGATGCGTTAGACTAATATAGAGTTTGTCCAGGCTGGACATTTATTTCCAGCTCAGCCTACTTTTTTTTTTTGTTGGGATTGCGATATATTTATTTAAATATTTAATTCACCTCTTTGTAAGTAATTTATAGTATATTCTATTCATTAATAATATATTCTTTCTTTATGTTTTTTTGTTCAATCATTCTTTACACATAAAACTTCCTCTTATATGACTGTCCTTTTTGTCTTTTCCTCTTGTAGTGTCTTACTTTATTAATAATATATATATATATATCAATTCACTCTTACTTCATATTTAGAACAAATCTATAATATCAGCCGTACTTTTTCAACCGCGTGACGTCGTGATCTTGACACGCTCACGACTAATTTTAAGGAGAACTCAAGCCTTATTCATATTTTTTCGCCGTGGCTTTGTCAGACCGTCGAACATCACTTATGCGGAATCCAAATTTGTTTGGCCACATACGTTGTCCGAGTGTATGTGTTCAATCGTTGCATCTCATTGTCATCTTGGTTCCCAACAACACGATCCATGCATCGTGATGTCGTCCCATGTGTCGGAATGTCTCGATGAGTTGATTGACACATGGGTCAATTTCCAACGGATGTGTCCGAGTCAGCTATCAAATTGTGTTAGCAATAAAATTTTTATTTTTTTTAAAATTAAAGATAATTTTTAGATTATTTAAAATATAAAATTGAAAGATATTTTTATTAATTTAATCTAAATCTTTTTAACCTATTAGAGAAGATATTTGTTGAAAATCTTAAAAAGGGACAAATAAAAAAAAATATTTTAATAAATAAATAAACAAAACAATAATACATGTTGATATGCAAGTGGGAGATTGAGAAGGAGAGATGACATATATTGTGCTTTTAAAATTTATTTATTTTCACTTTAATGCTTTTCATAAGAATAAAAATAAATTTGAATATGTCATTCAACCTTATAAATAAACAAAAAAATATATATATGATTTTGATATTTATAATTATTATATTGTGAAGTTTTATCCATTAAATTTAAAATGAATAAATGTATTTATTTAAAAATTAAATAAATTTATTGTTCTCCCAAAATTATATGAAAAGTAGAAATAAATAGTAACTTTTTTATGAAAAATCACTCACATATTATAAAAAAAATTATTATCAATTTTAAATTTTTTTAAAATATAGGAGTTTAATTGTATGGTATGGGGGCATAAATTATGTTTTTTTTTTCTCTATTATTATTTTAATTATTATTTTATTTTAATGACCGGATAGAGATAATATCGTGAATGGATGTCACATGTAATTTGTTGTTTTCTCTTGTTTTTATGTCTCGTTTTTTCAGAGTAATCTTCTTTAATCGGTGGAATCAAATAAATGAAAATTTAGTTTGAATTTATTGTTAATTTTAAATAATACATTTTTCATAATATAATTATATATTATTTATTTATTTATTATCTCTTAATTTTTAATTATTTAGAATATAATTTTTTAAAATATATCGCGGTAAATTTTAACTAAATATTTAAAATAAATAAATAGATTTTTTTCGAACTAATATTTGACTTTTAGTGCAAACAAAAATTTGAATGTACGATCCCATTAATTCGAATTAATCTGATCCAAAAAATTTACAACTTGAACAATTGAGTCTAAAATCTGTCTCAACTGATCCAACTCAACCCACGAACACCTTTTTAACTTTTTTAATTGAAAAAAATTAGATGAATTTCTCAATTAGTTTTCAAAGCTTTGTTTAATAATTATTTATTTCAAAAGATTGGGTTCATTTTTCTATAATCAAATTTATATTTATTAAGAAAAACATTATTTTGTTTTCTTAGCTAATTTTTAAAATAAAAATTATGGATTTGCCTTTCTAATTTTTAAAACTCAACTTAATTTTTTAAAATAATATTTAAAAATGAGATAATAAACCTAGTAAAATTCAAACGAGTAATTATAAGTTTAATTAAAACGTTTAAAATTTTAAATGGTTAATAAAAGTGGCTTTAGAAGTTGACTTTCTCCATTTTAGACTATAGAAATGGATGGGTCTTAGCTATCTTCCACAACATCGTCATCGGAAAATTGGAAGGTCATAAACTGCCCTTCAAACAAGGCTAAAGGAAAAGCAAGACTCGTGACAACGAAAAATGACAGCTCGATCAAGACTTCAGTCACCTTACTGTAAGTCAAGCTACATACTCAACGTCTCTATTTGAACTGTGAAATCGAAACACAAATGTAACTTCAAACACGATATCTATCTATACATTCTTCTAATTGGTCGTGAGATCTCACATCGATCGAAAAGAGGAATGAGTGTCAACGAGGACGTTGCGCCCCGAAGGAGGTAGATTTTGAGATCTCATATCGGTTGGGGACAAGAACGAAACATTCTTTAAAGGGTGTAGAAATCTCCCCATAACATATGTGTTTTAAAAATCTTGAAGAAAATCCCGAAAGAAAAGAAAAACAATATCTACTAGCAATGAGCTTGATTTGTTACAAGCCGATAACTATCATTTGCCAAATTAGAATGAAATTGGAGTTGACTTTCATCCAAGTTGCTTTTAATTTAATTCTCCATCCAGCCATCATAAAAATACAGTTGACTTTTTGTACAAAAGTCCACGACTTTATTTTTGTTATGAGTGTTCAATCCCTTTACCAGGTGCTCAAACTTCAAATCAAATGGGAGCATTCAAATTCGTGTCAATGTTCTTTCTGTCATTAATACTCTGTTCTTTCTTCTGCTGCGCCGATATGAACAAGAACTGCAGCCAACAGTGTTCAAAATCCGACAGCTTCTCCGGCGAGAGCGATTTCAAGGCCAATTTGAAGAGCCTTTTGGAGTCTCTAGCTGAGAATGGGCCTGTTCATAATGGCTTCTACAGCACAACAACAGGAGAGAGTTCAACCCAAATCTTTGGTCTTGTGCAATGCAGAGGCGACGTTTCTGCAAACAACTGTGGCAGCTGCATCAAAAACTCCTCTGTTTTTGCTCTGTCTGAGTGCCCAGAAAGCAGAGATGTTGTGATTTGGTTTAGATGGTGTTTTCTTACGTATTCAACTGATAATTTCTTGGGTGTTTTGGATCAAACTTCTGTGGCTGTTTTAAATGACACGAATTATGATGACCCATCTTTGGTTTCTGATGGTCAGTCTTTAATGAGAGGATTGGCTTACTCTGTTCCGTATCAGAATTTGATGTTTCAAATTGCTGTTTTGGAAGGTGGGGTGAGAGGGAAGCGATATGGGATGGCTCAGTGCACCAGAGATATCAGTGGGAGTGATTGTGCTCTGTGTTTGAACGCGCAATTGGATGTGTTTAGGACAACCATTGGGAGTAAGAAAGATTGGGAAGTCTATGGATTCAATTGCTTTATGTGGTATCATGATCATCAGTTCTACTTCAATTTTTCAGATCCAACTAGTGGTAGTAAGTTTTGAGTTCGTTTTTAATGGCTGTTTTGTTGAGGATTGTTGGGAGGGAGTCTCGATTAATTTAGGGAATGATCATGAATTTATAATTGAGGAATATATCTCCATTGGTATGAGGCCTTTTGGGAAACCCAAAGCAAAGCCATGAGATCTTAGACTCAAAGTGGACAATAGCATACCATTGTAGAGAGTCGTGAGTCCTAACATGGTATCAGAGCCATGCCCTTAACTTAGCCATGTCAATAGAATCCTCAAATGTCGAACAAAGAATTGTGGGCCTCGAAAGTGTAGTCAAAAGTGACTAAAGTGTCGAACAAAGGGTGTACTTTGTTCGAGGGCTCTAGAGAAGGAGTCGAGCCTCGATTAAAGGGAGGCTGTTCGAGGGCTCCATAGACCTCAGGAGAGGCTCTATGTTATACTTTGTTCGAGGGAAGGATTGTTGAGGATCGTTGGGAGGGAGTACTACATTTGCTAATTTAGGGAATGATCATTGGTTTATAAGTAAGGAATACATCTTCATTGGTAATGACGTCTTTTGGGGAAGGTCAAAGCAAAGCCATGAAAGCTCAAAGTGGACAATATCGTACTATTGTGGAGAGTCGTAATTCCTAATAAGTTCTTGGGTAAGTGCAAAACGTTGAAGTGTTTTGTTTTGCAATGCAGGTGGAAGAACAATTTGGAGTTGTTTTGCAGTGTTGATGATGGTTCTGATGATTCTTTAGCTGCTAAAAGTTGGCATAGAATCTGCAAATTTGAAGACTTTTCTACTCGGTTTGTGCTTTTATTCTCGAGGGGGAGTTTCTTTGATTTCTTTTACTCGTTTGTTTGTGTTCTTGGCTACGTTCTATTGTTTTTGGTTACTGAAATTGATTTGAAGATTTTGTTTATACTTTGCCTGAGATTTCACGTTGATTGAAGAATGAAACAAAATATTCTTATAAGAGTGTGGAAACCTATCCCTAATAGATGCGTTTTAAAACTGTGAAGTTGATGACGATACGTAACGAGTTAAAGCGGACAATATCCGCTAGCGGTGGACTTAGGCTGTTACGATTGGTATTAGAGCCAGACATTGGGCGGTGTGTCAGTAAGGACATTGGCCCCTAAGAGGGGAATACAATCCTCGTCCCCCGTCCCATTTATCTAATGGAGAGAAATCTCTCCTCACTCCATTCCCCATTATCTATTTAATTGAGATTCTCTACCTCATTTAAAGTTGATCCCCACGGTGTCCTAAGCATATTAAAAAAAAATTGTATCTAACCCTCAAATCGACCTTTAGAGACAAAGTTTATTCCCATCAACATCAATAGTCATCATATATCATCTTCCAAATAAGTCGTTTTATGGCTCATACAATGTCGAGAGCACCTTTGATATCCAACATTTTCGTCCTTCATCGTGGATGCAACTCAGTTACAGACATTTCATTGATAGACGACAATAAAAGTTTACTAATCATAGACCGATCGCTATCTATTGCAATGCCATTGTCGATATTGTGCATGAAGTTTGTTGGCTCTTTAGGCAAAGGCAAAGGAACCGAATAACTGCTGAGCATAAGAACAATAGATGCCATGGAGGGTCTCCGACTAGGATCATCTTGAACACATAATAAAGCAATATGGATGCATCTAAGTACCTCGTCTCTTGAGTAGTTGTTTTGCAGACTTGGGTCCAATAATTCTAATGGTATTCCATCTCTCCATAGCTTCCAAGCCTTAAACAACAAGAGATTTGGGAGTTCAAAAGGCATTATTGGCTAATAATTCAATTCAAAAGCTTCACTTCTTGACTTACATAGGTTAACATGTCTTCCGCGAGCTCCGATAGGTAAAAGCTATTGTTTTTCTTGCCACTTATAATCTCTAAGGTTAGTACTCCGAAGCTATACACATCAGATTTTGTGGAGAAGATTCCATGCATTGCATATTTATGAGACATATAACCACTAAAATTGCAAATAGAACGGTAAAAATTTACGGTTTTTAACAAAAAAGAATTTGAGCTAAATGACTTTAATGGCTTTGGGATTGAAGGAAAACTTACAAGGTACCAACGACTCGATTGGTATAATTTTCTTGATTTTGGTTCACTTGAATAATCCTTGCCAAACCGAAGTCTGAAATTTTTGGATTCATATCCTCGTCTAGTAATACATTACTAGCTTTAAGATCACGATGAATGATTCTAAGTCGAGAATCCTCATGTAGATACATAATTCCACGAACAATGCTATTAATGATCTTATAGCGGCTCAACCAATTCAATTCTGTTTGTGTATCGAAGTCTGCACATTTTGGAGACAATAATCAAGCTCATAATAGAGAAGATCAAGTAAATAAAAATCAAAATGAAAGAGTTTTGTGAACGAACCAAATAGGAAATAGTGTAGGCTTTTGTTGGGAATGTATTCGTAGATGAGTATCTTTTCTTCACCCTCCAAGCAAAACCCCAACAGCCTTACTAGATTTCTATGTTGAAGTTTCGCAAGCAACATGACTTCGTTTTTGAATCCTTCAACACCTTGTGAAGATCTTCTTGATAACCTTTTCACTGCTATCTCTTGTCCATAACCTTTTCACTGCTATCTCTTGTCCATAACCTTTTCACTGCTATCTCTTGTCCATAACCTTTTCACTGCTATCTCTTGTCCATAACCTTTTCACTGCTATCTCTTGTCCATAACCTTTTCACTGCTATGCTCTGCTGTCCATAACCTTTTCACTGCTATCTCTTGTCCATAACCTTTTCACTGCTATCTCTTGTCCATAACCTTTTCACTGCTATCTCTTGTCCATAACCTTTTCACTGCTATCTCTTGTCCATAACCTTTTCACTGCTATCTCTTGTCCATAACCTTTTCACTGCTATCTCTTGTCCATAACCTTTTCACTGCTATCTCTTGTCCATAACCTTTTCACTGCTATCTCTTGTCCATAACCTTTTCACTGCTATCTCTTGTCCATAACCTTTTCACTGCTATCTCTTGTCCATAACCTTTTCACTGCTATCTCTTGTCCATCCTCGAGCCTACCCTGAAATGAAATATACATATGAGTGCTGATATATTTTATAGAATGATGGACAAAGCATTTTTTATAAGGGTGTGAAACCTCTCCCTAGCAGATGCTGAGCCCTGAAGGGAGGTGGACTTGGGACAGTGTGCAAAGAAGGACGTTGAGCCATGAAGGGGGTGGACACAGGGCGGGGTGCTAGCGAGGACGTTGGGCGCTGAAGGGAGTGGATTATGAGATTCCACATCGGTTGGAGAGAGGAACGAAGCATTCTTTATAAGAGTGTGGAAACCTCTTCCTAGCAGACGATGAGCCCTAAACGGAGGTGGACACGGGGCAGTGTGCCAAGAAAGACGTTGAGCCACAAATGGGAGTGGACACAGGGCGGTGTGCCAGCAAGGATGTCGGGCCTCGAAGGGGGTGGACATCGGGCAGTTTGCCAGCAAGGACGCTGGGCCCCAAAGAGGGGTGGACACCAAACGGTGTGCTAGTAACGACACTGGGTTCCGAAGGGGTGGAGACCGGGTGGTGTGCCAGCAAGGACACTGGGCCTCTAAGGGAGGTTTTTAGTGAGATCCCACATCGATCAAGGAGAGAATGAGTGTCAGCGAGGACACTGGACCCAAAAAGGGGGGGTAAATTGTGAGATGCTACATCGATTGGAGATGAACAAGTGCAAGCGAGGACACTAGGCTCCGAATGGGGGTAGATTGTGAGATTCTACATCGGTTGAAGAGGGGAACGAAACATTATTTATAAGAGTGTGGAAACCTTTCCGTAGCAGACATTGAGCCCTGAAGGGAGGTGGACACAGGGTGTTGTGCCAGCAAGGACGCTGAACCACGAAGGGGGTGGACACGGGGCGGTGTGCCAGTGAAGACGCTGGGTCCTGAAGCGGGATGGACACTAGGCGGTGTGTCAGTGAGGATGTTGGGACCCGAAGGGGGGTGGGCACCGGGCGGTGTGTCAGTGAGGGAAACAAAACATTCTTTATAACGGTGTGGAAATCTCTCCCTAGCAGACGCCGGGCCCCAAAAAGGGGTGGACACGGGACGATGTTCTATCGAGGATGCTGGGCCTCAAAGGGGGTGAATTGTGAGATCCCACATCGATTGGAGAGGGGAACGAGTCTCAGGGAGGACGTTGGGCCCCAAAGGGGGGTGGATTGTGAGATCCCACATCGGTTGGAGAGGAACGAGTGCAAGCGAGGACACTGGGCCTCCAAGGTGGTGGATTATGAGATTCAACATTGGTTGAAAAGAAGAACGAAACATTCTTTATAAGGGTGTTGAAACCTCTCTCTAGAAGACGCTAAGCCCCGAAGGAAGAGGGATGGATACGAGGAAGACTCCCTCCCTACTTTTAAGAAAAATAAAATAAAAGTGTCGACTGTAAGGCATACCTTGTAGACCGCACCAAATCCACCTTCACCCAGTTTGTACTCCGCTGAGAAATTGTTAGTAGCAGCACGGATTGTACTGAAATCAATTTGCAGAGATTCAACCTTGGGCATCTCATCAACTGCAAAATTAATTAAGAATTCAACACAAATATTCCCAAAATTCACTTTGAGTTCCACCACCTGAGTTTTTCTTCGTCTTTGGTCTTCGGCGCAGGAAACACCAGCCCCCCAAAAGCATTATGGAGACAGTAATTGAAACCACAATGCCAACAATCGTGACCGTTGGGAATCTTCTTTTCTCTGTTCAAAAAAAATTTGAAATCAGACTCTCATGGCTTAACAAAACGAGTCCAATGGAAGGAAAATACCAGGCGGCGGCGGAGGAGGAGTAACGGAATATGCATTGTCGGCTGCTCGAGCCCCGGTGTCCGTCAATAAGGACATCATTAGTTTGTTGAATCGAACCTTGTCGACGTCTATATCAGCTGTATTCAGTAATGAGAAACTCGCATTTATGGACAGCTGGGAAAAGAGAGGATTGTCGGAGTAACGGAATATCAGGATTGTCGGAGTGGAAAACATCGATGACATAATTGGTTATAGGCACTCACAGAAAGTTTGGAAACTTGGGTGCAGTGTTCTGGGTATAATACGAAATGAAGCACGTGAAGTGGTGCTCAAATGAAAGTGCTATTTTTTCGCCATTAGATCGGTAAGGGTGTGATTCAAATTGATTAAGAGAAGATCAGGTCTATTGTGAACTGGAAAGTGTCGAAGAAGGAGAGAGCAGGCGCTGTTTGGTGGGTTCATGCTCGCACATGTGGTTGTGTGTAGGGAAGTATTACACATCCAGTTTGCTTGGACTGGAAGCCATGATATGTCTCATTCATGTTGCATGTGTTTGTCTCTCTGACCCTAATAGTGGAGTCACTTACCGAATATTATTTTTTAAAATACTCGAGTCTTGCGCTACTTTTATATTTAAGGCAAGACACCTTTGTATGATTAACGGCTGCATCACATCAAAGACCATAGAATCTGGATAGGGTAGTTTTATTTTTATTTGGTAGATTTTAGGTGAGTACAAGACATTGTTTTAAATCTTTTCTTTGACTTATTTTGTTTTGCATCGAATATTTCTCATTATTTTTCTTTAAGATTCTTATCCAAGCATACAAGTCCATGATATTGTTTTATGAAATTGTTTTAATTGAATGTTTCTGCATAAAAAGATTATGTCATGCATACGATAGCGACTCTATTTCAGTAAAAAATATCAGGGTCGTTACCATTACAATAAAGATTTTCACAAGTGCTCCAAAATAATTTCTCACTAAATTTTCACACATCAAAGTACTTACAAATTACTATATTGAACCATCCATGTGGTTGAGAGTCGTGACAGTCAAGTCACAACGACAATGACTCTCTGATTACCCGAGCGACCTAAAACTCTCTACTACGTTCTATAGAGCTATATCGCTTCCTTCCCGAGTTCTTATCTCTACATCATTCTTAACTTTCAAAAACTTAACTCAACTTCATTTCTCTTGTTCCCACCATTTGCCCATCAGGACCAATTCGAACACAATCTTCCAAAACCAACCCACGATGCTTTGTCTTGAACCACATAATCTTATATCCAACACTCGTCTCCAACCCAACCCTCAAATCCACCTTCCCACACAGCCCATTCTCACTACCATTCACACCCAACTCAACCTCATGCACATCAATTCTCTTGCTTTCCAAATAAAATCCCGACATCGAGCTCGACCCGACACTGTCGTTCTTGCAACGTACCGTTACATTAAGATCATCAAAGAAGATGCCAACCATTTTGTTGGGGTTTGAGATCGTCACATTCAATGCTAAGGAAGAGCTAGCGCTACCGTTTTGATATGGCTTCAAATCCATATTGGAGATCATGAAAGTAGGCTTCTTGGGGATTAGGCTCGCCCATATGGCTAAACAGGCTAACCCTAGAATTATTAGAACTTGTAGAAACCATAAGTATATAGAAAACTCGCATTTGGAGGCGTTTTTGGCAGCCATTTTGGAGAGAAGGGTAACGATTATGATGGTATTATATAGAAAGCTTGCAATTTCTTTGTGAAGAAGAAAGGTAAGCCATTTTGGTGTCGTGTTTGAGTTGGTTGGAAAGAGGAGCTTTTAGCTGCTTTTTTGTTTGCTTTATTCGTTTGTTCGTAGGAACATGATTTGTGGGTGTTGTGTTTTTTTAATTTTTACATATCATATGCACTTCATCTATGACATTTAAAGGGGATTTCTTAGGTGTAAAGTTTTAACTTTTGCGTCATTGATCATATTGGAAAAGCTTGAGGTGGGATTCCTTGCTTCAAACTACTAAGAATGTTCCCACTTCGCTTGTTACAAAAACATTTTAATTGTATTTAGTTTGTTTTATTTCCTCGAGAAGAGGCAGCAAGTAGGTTGACTCGACGGTAAAGTCGAGAACGAAAGATGCTTTAACCTATTTACTTCGTTCAATCAGGTTCCGGATCATAACTTCGATAGTAGGGCTTCTGCTCATCACAATTGATCAATCTTCGATTACTAATATTGTACTCTTGACCAACTCACCGGTTATCTAGTGTGTTAATGTAACAGCTGAAGTCCACCGCTAGTAGATATTGTCTTCTTTGGGCTTTCCCTTCCGAGCTTCTCCTCAAAGTTTTTAAAACGTGTCTGCTAGAGAGAGGTTTCCACGCTTTTATGAAGAATGTTTCGTTCTTCTCTCTAGCCAGTTTGGAATCTCACAATCCACCCCTTTTCGGAGCCTAGCATCCTCGTTGGCACTCTTCCCCTCTCCAATCAATGTGGGACCCCCAATCCACCCATTTTGGGATCCAGCCTCCTCGATGGCACACCGTCTGGTGTCCACCCCTTTGGGACTCAACCTTCTCGCTAGCACATTGCCTGATGTGGGATCTCACATTTAAGTTTCGTCATAAGCAAGCAAGACGAGGTCGCCCCTCTCCCTATCGATCTCGCTGACCTGGCCCCCTCCAAATTCTCAGCATATCTGCGCATTGTATTAACAACCGCCAATAATGCTGATCTTCCAAAAATATGGATAGTTAGACCTCAAGTCTTTTATGAGAGAAAAAAGTTTTTTTTTTCAAAGAATATTAATTTATAAGTTTAATCGTTGAACATTTATTTTTTTTGGTAATTGATTTAGGGTTAATTTCACATCACGAACCCATATTATACTAAATTAGCTGTCGACCTCTTTTAAAGAACTTAGGTTAATATAAGTGAAACCCTAATCCGACCGAGTAGTTTCAGCGATTTTCCTTCGACTTTATTGTGAATAGTAAAAATATAAAATTACAATTCAATTTGCGGATGAAAATGATAAAATTATTGAACGTTTAAAAATTCTCAATAAAAAATTCACACCAATCAACAATTAATCCAACAAATTTACAATCCCAAACTCAAATTCAATAATTTAAAAATAAAAAAATAAAAAAAAAACATTAAAGTGTTAGGTCAATAAATAGTAAATATGTTATGAAAATCAGGTAAAGTAAACCGGGCATCTCACATCCCTGGAAGAAGGTAAAATCATCCCATCGGGGCCCACCGACACGTCACAATTAGCATGCATACCGTGGCGCTTACTATCCCACGTGGATATCTTAAACCGGATAGTGGACGTAATCTCCAACCGAAAAGCCACGGTCCCTTTAGACCGGTCATTATTAAATTCCATCCACCGTTCATTGTTGATATTCAACGTCGCGCCGCTCAGCACCGCCGCCAACACCTTAGTAGTCTTCGGCCCCTCATAATACGAATCCAGCAACGGCGTCGACCCAATTTTCTGGTCTCTATAATAAACCGAACCGGTAATCGAGCCGTAGTAGATCCCAATATTTAGATTCGAATTTCGAGCCGTGACGTTGAACGCAATCTGGGCATTCTCGAACCCGTTCTCCAAACCCAAACCGGGAACCGAAAAGTCGTGAATGAAAAACCTGGGCCGGTGGGGTCGTAAACTGAGCCAGAGAATAAACGTAATGATGCCCACGATCAGCAACAAGCTCAAGAAGATGGCGCATATGAGCTTTGACAAGCGGGTGGTGAGGCTCTCCTTGACACGGTGAACGTAGTAGCGCGCTGTGTGGTGGCGCTTGATTGGGCGCTGTTCGGGCGTGTTGGTGTGGTGCACCGGCAATTGGCTGGGGCTCTGCATTTCTTAGGATCAAAGGGTGGAAATTGGGTTGATGGGGATGAACAGAATCAGTTCTGTGGGGGAGTTTTAGTGAATATATATATGAAGGGAATATGAATATCTTGTTTGGGAGATTTTTGAAGAGGAAAGAAAAGAATAAAAAAGTGGGATTGTTTTGGTTAGTTGAGTGGGAACGATGAAGCAATCGATTTATTCTCATGTTTGATTTTAAAAAAGTTGGTGCTTTTAAGATCGAGTTTGTGAGAATTAGAATCTCCGACCTTAAATAAGGAACGTAGTCGTATTTCAATCAAAATGTGTTTGATAATATATTATATTTTAAGAGAACGTCACAAATTGATTGAAATTATAAACTAATAATTGTGTTAATTAGAACCCTGAATTTGTTAGTGAATTAAGGTTTGAATATATTCAAATTCGTCATAAATATTTATATTATTTGAATGGAAGAATTACTTAAAATTCACGTATTATAATTAATTTCTTGATTCCTAATCCCAAAATCAATTTGATTCACATTATCCAAATGCCTCAAAAGTCAAACCCATAGCAATGATTAACGTTATAAATCTCTAACTTAAGAAATTGCTTGAATAATCAATTTAAAGAAGGAAATTAGGGGATACGACGTCGTATGATCCCAAATACAAGAGAAAAGGCTAATGAATCTCCATGACATGCGGCTTGATTTCCTACGTTCTCATCCATCATGTGCCCTCCCATGACCATACCCTAAAATATTATAAATTAAACAGCCTTTCAAATTATATGGGAGAGAAGAATAAAACATTCATTAGCAAACTCATTTTAAAACTGTGAGGCTGACTACGATACGTTACGGGCTAAAGCGAACAATATCTGCTAGCGGTGGGTTCGGGGTATGACAAATAGTATCAAAGACAAACACCGAGGGGTGTGCCAACGAAAACGTTGAGCCCCTAAAGTGGGTGGATTGTGAGATCCCACATCAGTTGAAGAGAGGAACGAAATATTCCTCAGCGGTGGCCTTTATAGAACTAGATTAACCTAACCAACTCAAAATGTCAAAAATTTCAATCTCCTATTTACACATTAAATTGAAAATAAAAGCATCGCAAACTCTAACCGCCCAGATCCACCGCTAGCAGATATTGTCATCTTTG
Organism: Cucurbita ficifolia; assembly: GCA_033971965.1. Taxonomy (NCBI): domain Eukaryota; kingdom Viridiplantae; phylum Streptophyta; class Magnoliopsida; order Cucurbitales; family Cucurbitaceae; genus Cucurbita; species Cucurbita ficifolia. Next base: position 929,791 of record CM066979.1, read on the forward strand.
GACTTTCTCTCTCGAGCTCCCCTCAAGACTTTAAAACACGTCTGCTAGGAAAAAGTTTTCACACTCTTATCATAAAAAGTGTTTCGTTCTTCTCCCCAACCAATGTGAGATATCACACACACAATACAATACATTTAATATGTATCGAAGAAAACCATCAAATTTTTTTTAAAAAAAAATTACCTTCCAATATCGACCAGTACAAATTACATTACTTTCACGTTTAGTTTTATATAATAACGAATAATTAGTCTCATAATTTAAATAGGAATATAACTTAACCTCATGTCTAATTAACTAGTTTTTTTTTCTTAATTGTGTTCTTCAATATAATTATTCAAAGTCAAAACCAATTGCCAATTTTGTAATTCAATTGCAATTAAAGCAATCTCTCTTGAGGAAGCTTACCAAATAAAAGTCAAACTCTATACCAACTGGACATCCAAGGGTTGACCTTTATCATTATAAGATATTATGAAATTATAGAATTTATTGATATATATATATATATATATATATATATATATATGTATTAATTATTAGAGTCATCATTAAAAATTTGAGATAATTAAATTTAACGATAGAATGACGTGACCTTTGATGCGAACGTTTAAATCTGGTAACTCGTAAAGCTCGATCAAAGCAATCAAAAAAAGTTGGTAACTCGTAAAACTCAATTAACGTAACCCAACTTTCGTTCCATCGTTCTTTTGAAACTAAAACATTTTTTATGTTATTTTACCGACAATAAGCTCTATACATCTATTATGGATTTTCACTTCTCGAGATTGATCAACCTTTTGGATCTTATTAATTAAAGGGATACGACTTTTCACTGTAGATAAAATAAATTCAAAGAATATCTTATAGTTATTTATTTAGTAAAGATTATTAAAATTAAAAAATTTAAAATTCGAATAATTGAGTTAGGTCTAAAAATATCTGATTAAACCAAAACTTTTCCACACAGATAATATATATACACATGTCATCCACACATCTCTTTATTTTTATGTATATGATTGAATAATGATTTGTAATAAAAAAAAAGGCTGCCAATTGGATGCAAGCCATTATTCAACTTAATTGAATAATGATTATTACCAATAATCAACCATTTAATCTCGTTTGATATTAATTAATCTCTTTTCGTCTATAAATATGAACAAATCAAAGAATGAAATGACCAAAAGAAAGCTTTCCAGTTCTCAAATTCGGCAGTTTCTGATAGTTTTTCAACCAAATTCTGCAGTTCCAAGTTGGTTACTCTGTTTCACGAAGAACAGAGCCTCTGTTTCTCGCCCAATTCATTTTCTTTCCCGAGAAAGTGATGGAAAATCCCAAATTGGTGAGTGTTCTTTCACCTTTGATTTTGATAACTTTCTTCTTTCATTGACTTTGCTCTGTTTTTTCCTCTGTTTTTTTTTTTCCTCTGTTTTTCTTTCAATTTCGTTTCAGAATTCGGCTTCTTTCCTGGAAGTTAATCGATTGGAAGAAACGAAAAATCCCCAGAAAATTTTTGTTTTCTTTGCCATTTTGATGAACTTTTTCGAATTCTGAAGAGGATTTTGATTCCCCCAAATGAATTAAAGTTGCAGAGTAATCTATCTCGAAAAGGGTCTCAGCGTGGCGGCGACATGATGATTGCTACCAGTTCCGCTCCTATGGCGGAAGCGGCGGCGGCGGCGGTGGCATTGGCAGTCGGGTCTGAAAAAGACCATCTGGGTGTTCAACAATTTCATCATCAAATCACTATAACCACCGGCAACACGGCGGCGCCGGATGAACAAGCTCTGTTTAGAAGAAACAGTTTCCGGAGGTCTTCTTCTTCCTGGTTTTTGGATCCGAAGAAAGTTCTTCTCTTCTTTGCCACTGTGTAAGTTAAAATCTCCTCTTCAATCCTTCTTCATCTTAATTCAAGCTCTTAATGGTGTTTGTTCTGTTGCAGGTCATGTATAGGAAGTATGGTGCTGATATGCTTCACTCTGGCCATCGGAAAACCCAACGCCGGCGAACTTGGGTTCCATTAACGGCGGGCGAACCAAGAACTGCCATGGCAACACAACGCTGATTTGAAGACGATGAAAAATGTTTGTACAAAGCGATAGAATAACGAGAAAGACAAAAGGGCAGCTTCGAAGTAAAGAGGCACAAACAGCACTCGGATGCGACAGAAGGAAGAAAGTGACTAACAAAAGGGAATCTTTCTCGAGCACCTCGGATCTTTGAAACCGATAACCATGTTTCAGCTAATCGAGCTTTTTCGTCCCAAACTAATAATGAGTATTAAAAAAATTGATATGAACCAAAATATCAAACTTCAAACAAGATGTTTATCACGAGATGTTTCAATTTGTTTTTTTAGATAATAATCGAGTTACAGTATTTCTCTAATATATTTTAAGATTTTTAATTAAAATAAACTTGAAAACGCAGTAAAAAGAGCATTTGTCTTTCCTTTATCCAATAATTATTTATTTTTATTTTTTTTTACAATTTTATAAGTTTGACCGATTGATTTTTGTGTGAAATGATTCAAATCTTAAACAAGTGTACTCATCTTTAATCATCAAAGTAATCTAATCTTACTTTCGAGTGATTCATTATAAAAAGAATTCACTCATTGTCTATTAACTACTAGCCATCGATTTCGTTGTAGCGTTTGTTGCTCGGGCTAATTGTATATCATTTCCAAGCGAGATTTTAGAAATAAAAGATTCTAATATATATATATATATAAAAATAAAAGGGTAAATTTGTCATTGAAAGATGCTCTTACCCTAAGATTCTAATATATGGATAAATCCAAAATGTGATATCAGAGTCATGATTTTGACCGAAAATAACGATGTCGAGAAATTAAGTATTTTAAAAACAATTAAGTTGTCTTAGTCGAGAAATTATGTTCGTGTTTTTTTTAGTTCAACAACACGTGAAGGTGAGAATTCAAAATTTTGATCTCTTGATGGATGATGTATGTCTTAATCCGTTGAGTTATACTGAATTGTTTGCTTTAACTATATATTTTTTTTAAAGTAAACAATGTCTATGATATATTTTAATTCATTAAATTATGCTTATTGTATATATATATATATTTGAATGGTGGATGAATTAAGAGAAATTAAATTAAAAATAAAAAAAAATTGATCTAATTAAATGATATTAGTAAATGTGCCAAACCCTAATTTTGGGCATGGTGCGTGGAATGTCTTCTTAGATCCTATTTTCCCCAGCCATACACGCGACCAGATATAATAATGAATGGAAGAGTATGCAAATCAGACGGTTCAAAACGATGGGTTCCAATCCAACGGACCTCCCGTTGCGATGTGCAAATTTGCGCCAGCCTTTGTCCCTCGATCTGAAATTTAATGCTTGAATAATCTTCTACCACAGATCAGTTGACATTTTTTTTTTTTTCTGTAACAGGAAGCTCATTCTGTAAATTTCAACGGAAATTCGACAATTCCAATTGCGCCAAATCCCTAGCTCAAATTCGGAGCGGAATTGCAATCGAAACTTGCAGCTTAGACGGCTGGAGATTATGGCGCCACCGGCAACGACACGGTGGCGCGCAATCGTATCAATTATGGTGATGTTGCTGGTGATCTCACCCTCGATGGCCATCTACTGCGACGAAGACGATTGTTACGATCTCCTCGGGTATGTTGGGGTTCATTTTGATTGTTATTGCGACAATACCTAATTTTGATATTTCTAATCAATTTGATTTTCAACTGGTTTTATCAGAGTATCGCAGAGTGCAACGCAATCGGAGATCAAGAAAGCTTACTACAAACTGTCATTGAAACAGTCCGTCTTTTATCTTCTTCTATTCCATTTCTTATTGTCATTCGTTGTCACTCCATTTTAATTTCTATTTTTGGTGTTCGATGAAGCCATCCAGATAAGAACCCGGATCCGGAATCGAAGAAGCAATTTGTTAAGATTGCTAATGCTTACGAGGTACAAAAACATCAAGTTTCTCGATGCTGTTTTCTTAGCCATGCATTTGTTTTTACTTATTGTTGTTTAATTCCTTAATATGTGAACTTATCTATGAATTGCAGATTTTGAAAGATGAATCGACGAGAGAGCAATATGATTATGCAATTGCTCATCCGGAAGAGGTAGTTTTTAAGTGCTTAATAATATTGGTTTCACTATCAATCTTTTCATATCTTATGAAACTAAATGCCGGTTGAGACCTATTATTACTATACCCTGCCATTGCCATTATAGTTGGTTTTGTGGGTTTTTTCCTCTGGCTTAGGCTTCCACTAGAAGTGGCAGTACGCTTCTAGTTTGCTTTGTTAAGCTTCTAACGTGATACCTATTTAACTGGTGTAAAGTGATTGAATTGCATTTCCCTTGTACAATTCAGTTGCCTGGAGGCTGGTCGAAACGTAAATGTTAAGTCAAACGTTTGCCATTTGAACATTATGAAGATAATGCTGAAAAATGAGCAAGATAATTATATAAGAGGATTACAAATAAATTGTTTGACAGTTTTATAAATGAACTGCAGATCTTCTCTTTTAATCTAGATTTATAGAAAGAGTCCACTTTTTTATGAAAATCATCCCAGAAAGAGACCTAAAATACTGTTAAATTTGAAGCAGTGATGGACTGCCAAAAATTCTCCCTTAGGATGGATGACATCTTTGTTTTGAAAATGTGTGTCTTTGGGCTGCTGTTGCAAATAAAGATTGGGTTATTGATGACTTTAACATATGCGGCTGTACCATCTTGCTTTCAATAGAAAATCAGAAACTCAAGCAAAGAACAAATAATGATTGTATCATTATTTTGCCAATTAGATGATGGATGCTGGCTGCGTTTTAATTGACTAAACTGTGATGTCTTCATTTTTTAGGTATTTTACAACACAGCTCGGTACTATCATGCGTATTATGGTCATAAGACGGTAAGTACTTTTATACTTGCCTCATTATACATAATATGTGGTTTATAACTAGGTTAAGTTATTTATCACTCTTCATTGGTTTTAGTAGTTATTTATTGATTTTCTCCGCTCATTTTAGGATGCCCGTGCTGTGCTGGTTGGCCTTCTCCTGATTGTATCTGGATTTCAGTATTTGAATCAATGGACAAGATATCATCAGGTACTAGTACCTCTTAAGTTATTTGACCTTGAAAAAGTATGATGATAGGTTAAATTGTTTGATGGATGGTCTGATTAAAATTTTCAGAAGACGTGAATTTTAGGTGCTGATATCATTCCTGATTCTGTCTGAAAAATGAAGCATTTGCTATTGATTCTAATCCTGGCTGTTGTATGTTTGAGTCATGACAAGGGAATTTTTGTCCAAATTTTTTCAACGTAATTTTGGGAACTTTGTATATTAAGATTCACATTTTGTTATCCAAATCTGCAGATAGATGTAGATTTCATTCTACTGAATCATTTACTTCATGCTATAGGCTATTGACATGGTCAAGAAAACCCCTGCTTACAAAAATAAATTACGGGCTCTTGAACTTGAACGAAGTGGAGGAGCAACAAACAAGAAGAAAGGTCACAAGCAGTTGGATAAGTAAGGAGTTGTTGGTTAATTACTAGAATTATTGTTCCTCTGTTCAGATTTCCCAATCCTGTTATCACACATAAATTTATGGTTAAATTGCAAAATTAGACTTCGAGGCCTGTGTCGAGTAGATCAATTAATTTTTACAAATTTTGAATTTGTCAAGGATCTATTACACACAAAATTCAAAGTTTAGAGACTATTAGACACATAATTGAAAGTTTACTAATCTATTAGACACTTTTAAAAGTTCAAGAACCAAGTTCTAGGGACTGAACTTGTAATATAACCTAAATTTATTGGACTTCTGTTTTAAGTTTTGATCTGTTATTAACTGTTTATTGTCTGTGTTTTTCCATTTTTCTCATATTGGATTCACAATCTAACATATATTTATTTTATTTTTTGTCTGAGTCAGAAAAGTGGATGAAGATCTTGGCAAAGAACTGGAATTGCAAATCAAAGGAGCAGAGAAACCATCTGTATGGGAAATACTTGCGATTCGTTTCATTCTTCTACCTTACACTATTGGCAAGGTTAGGGTTTGTGCTTACCGAGTGGGGCTTTATCCATTTAGCTCATATACCGAGCGGGGATTAACTTTTTTTTCCTTGATCCAGTTATCATTGTGGACTGGTTGTTGGTTTTGGAGATACAAGGTTAAAAAAATACCTTACTCTTGGGAAGATGCGACTTACCTGACGCAAAGATCACTTAGAGTCCCTATTGATGCCTGGAAAAACATCGGTGAGCAGTAAACTCTTTATTTGTCCCATTATTCGTTTCCTTCACCCTTCACTGCTCAATCCCTTTGCTACACATAAACATCTATGAAGTTCCACATTAACGATGATAGAATTCCCATATTTGTTCAAAGGAATGATTAGCCATTTTGTTTCACCCTTCACTGCTCAATCCCTTTGCTACACATAAACATCTATGAAGTTCCACATTAACGATGATAGAATTCCCATATTTGTTCAAAGGAATGATTAGCCATTTTGTTTCACCCTTCACTGCTCAATCCCTTTGCTACACATAAACATCTATGAAGTTCCACATTAACGATGATAGAATTCCCATATTTGTTCAAAGGAATGATTAGCCATTTTGTTTCACCCTTCACTGCTCAATCCCTTTGCTACACATAAACATCTATGAAGTTCCACATTAACGATGATAGAATTCCCATATTTGTTCAAAGGAATGATTAGCCATTTTGTTTCTTGCTCTCTCAACCTTCCAGAATGCCTAATCTATTATTGCTTGAATTCTGTAAATCAGATGAATCAACAAAAGAAGATCTCATCCGGCGATGTTTATGGAAGAAATCCAACTTGGAGAGCTACATGTCGGAAATTCGAAAAGAATCGAAACGCCGGAGATAGGTCTATAAGGATTGCCCCACAACCCTGCAACATTTTTGGTAAAACTCAATTCAACCAAAAGAGTTCATTCACCTTGTTTTACCATGCATGCTAGAAAATTAGTTAGATTTTACAGCAAACCATACCATAGCGATCAAATTACTGCCTTATAAGCTGAGACTATTTAACACCAGTTGAGCCTCCTCACTGTGATTGTCTCTGGAAAATACAAAATTTTGGATTGACCCCTGCGCAAATACTTTCTTTAGGTGGTGGTTACACGAGGTAATTTCAATATGGATCAATTGTATGTCTCTGGATATCAGCCAGGAACCACCTTTTGTTTTGAAGTTACTACTCTGCATTGAAAGTTCTGTATGCATTTTCTTATTTTATGAGTTGAACATCCACGGCTGATAATTTATTTTCCTTCTTAACATCCTCTCTGAGATTAGTTTGACGTCGAATAATATATTTTCATTTTTTTAGTTCAATGATAGTTAAATATGAAGATTTGTATCTCTTACCTTTACGTAGGAATATTACGTGTTAAGCAGTTGAATTGTGCGTAGAACGACGTTTGACTTTGAATAGTAAATCGTGACAAGAATAAAATTACTATGCATATGAAGATTTGTGCCTCTGACCTTTACGTTGGAATATTATGTGAATATTATGTGTTAAGCAATTGAATTGTGCGTAGAACAACGTTTGACTTCGAATAGTAAATCGTGACAAGAATAAAATTACTATGCATATGAAGATTTGTGCCTCTGACCTTTACGTTAGAATTACTATGCATGGAAAATTATTGTTTTTTCCTATGATTTGGCTTACTTCTTGTTCAACCCTTTCCAAACAAGTAAATACCTATTTAGACCACCTTTAGTTTTCATATCACATTTAATTACAAAAAACAAGATACATATAAAAATGGAAAGATTTTTTTATTTTTTTTATTTAACCTGAAAAATATATATTTTGATATGGGATGTGTAGGTAAGAATTTTTCTCTTGAACCTTGTACTAATTTTTACCATAAGCTTTTAGTCTCTTCAAATTGCATATTCTCATGCATTTGATAGATTATAAAACATATACATGATACAAAATTGATAATAATTTAGAGAAAAATGAATTGATTTATTGAAATTATTGAGTTTATGAAAGTTTGTACAATTTTGTTTTTTTTATTTTATTAAATTTAATAGATGAATGAGCTAAAATTGACCAAAGGGCAACAGTTAAAATATTTTGTCCTAAGTTTAAAATTTTAATTTGATAAAATTAAAAGTTTAAAGTAAAAGTTATAGTTGACATGTTTGTTAAAATTAAAAATAGGAAATCTTATATATGTATATATATGATCAGCTTCATTGTATTATAAATAATTAGGAAATTTAACTAAATAATAAATATTTAATTAAAAAGTTAATGAACTCGACTAAAATAATTTTTTTTAAAAAGTCAAAAGATTCCCATAGAATTAGAAAATAAAAATAAACATAACTGAATGAGGCGTGCCTAGAAAAAAAATTTGAAAATATAAATACTAAATTAAATATCTCAAATTGAGTAGTTGAACTTAACGAAAAAGTAAAATAAAATAAAAATCTGTCTAAATTTGTAATTTAACAAACAAATAAATTAGGGAAAAGTCTAAATACATTGTACAATAATAAAGGATAATTGCGACGTGTCAACCGTTTTTGTCTGTCTTTGTGACTTTGTCGGACCTTAGGCGAGGTTATTCTTCACCAATCGAACACAACTCATACGAAATCCAAGTTTGTTCACCCACAAACGACGCCCATGTGTGTATGTTCAGTCGTCTACAACTCTAGTCGACTTGCCTCTACAGTAGTTTAAGTCATTTGATTTGACCTTGCATCTACTCTAGGTCAAGGTTTCTTATGTGCAACGTTGCATTTCAGTCATCATCTTGGTTCCCAACAACACAACTCATGCATCATGATGTCATCCCATATCTTGAGACAGGTCGACCATCTTGACTTGCTTGAACATGTCTATCCCGATCAATGTGTCACTCGTCTCATCGGTACATACGAAACATCCATTCATTGTGTCATTCATGTCTATCAGGGTCGTCCGACACTATTTTTGAAAGACCCATTTCAAAGGAAGTTGCCCGAGATGCTTGTCCACACCGCGACACACGTAGTGCCATAGGGTAGCCCACTTAGGCCACAGGACCCAGGAGGAGAAGAGAGCTAACACCATGCCTCCCCTATAATACATTTTGAGTCATTTCTAATCTTTCTAGAGTAGACGTTATTTTGACAAGTAGTCATATTGTTCCATCGAGCGTCGTCGGACATCCAATTGACACAAGTTTTGGTGAGTTTTCATCTTTTATATAAATGAACTTAATTCTAGAACCACATCCCGAAACTCATATAGAAATCTCGACTTCTGAGGCTGACTCAGGGATCTACCCGACTCTCTCCGAGATTGTCTTCGATGCTCGTCGTTCTCTCCGACCTTCCTTATTTCTCAGTTTGACTTTAATTTATACTATTGGTGCGTTAGATGATGCATCGCCCTCTTTTCACATCATGACACTTATTTATGTTGACTCTCAGACCCGGTAAACATAATATAAAAGTCTCCCCCACGTCTATCTTGTGTGTGGGGTCACCAACCCATCTAGAGAAAGAAGAATAGTAGATTCAACGCAAAGACGCGCAACGTCTAGAATTTTCTTTAGAACCACTACAACCTAACTCCGTTATAACGACGTTAGTTGTTGTTTTGCGTGCTATTATTGAGTCGGCTTATTGCTTTGAATTTTGGTCCACAGATTCCATTTCTGCCTTCGCCTGCAAGTAACGGCGAATGACAGATAATAAATGCTTACGTGGCGGAAGTGTGTGGATAATTCATCGCCTGCCATGACCTAATTCTCCTTATAATTTCCTATAAATTCACCCCTCCCGGACTGGGTTTCTCCGCAATTGAATCTCTCTTCTTTCATCGTAGCAAACTACAGCGAATTCTCCAAGGTATTTTTCTGCCTTCTTTTCTTTTTCGCTTTGATTCTGTTCATCTGTTTCGAGAGATGGAATTTGTAGAGTTCTGGAACGGTGTTTTTTTGCCCCTTTTGTTGTGGAAAATTTTGAATCGTTTATTCTTCTGGGAGATCTGATGCTTTGTGGTTGAATCTGCTTGGATCGTTTGAAGTTTTATGATATGTATTTGGATTGTAGTGTATTTTGTGAAAGATTGGCTTAAAATTTCGGGATTTTACTGGTTTTATCGAAGTGAGATTTAGGTTTTCAGCTTTTTTTTCTAATGTAAAATTAGAATTTAGGTTTTTGACTTGTTCTTGTTATCGTTTTGTTGAAAAATTGTCCTGATTTCTGTGTGTTTTGTTCTGTATAGATGCAAATCTTCGTCAAGACACTCACAGGCAAGACCATCACCCTTGAGGTGGAGTCTTCCGACACCATCGACAACGTTAAGGCCAAGATCCAGGATAAGGAAGGTATCCCTCCGGATCAGCAACGTTTGATCTTCGCCGGGAAACAACTTGAGGATGGCCGAACTCTTGCCGACTACAACATCCAGAAGGAATCTACTCTTCACCTGGTGCTTCGGCTCCGTGGTGGCATGCAAATCTTCGTCAAGACCCTTACAGGAAAGACAATCACCCTTGAGGTGGAGTCTTCCGACACCATCGACAACGTCAAGGCCAAGATTCAGGACAAGGAAGGAATCCCTCCGGACCAGCAACGTTTGATCTTCGCCGGGAAACAACTTGAGGACGGCCGAACTCTTGCCGACTACAACATCCAGAAGGAATCAACTCTTCACCTCGTGCTTCGGCTCCGTGGTGGCATGCAAATCTTCGTCAAGACCCTTACAGGAAAGACCATCACCCTCGAGGTGGAGTCTTCCGACACTATCGACAACGTTAAGGCCAAGATCCAGGACAAGGAAGGTATCCCTCCAGACCAGCAGAGGTTGATTTTCGCTGGAAAGCAGTTGGAAGATGGGCGAACCCTTGCTGACTACAACATCCAGAAGGAATCCACTCTTCATCTTGTCCTCCGTCTCCGTGGTGGAATGCAGATTTTTGTCAAAACTCTCACCGGAAAGACTATCACTTTGGAGGTTGAGTCATCAGACACCATCGACAACGTGAAGGCCAAGATTCAGGACAAGGAAGGTATCCCCCCAGATCAGCAGAGGCTGATCTTCGCTGGGAAACAATTGGAGGATGGCCGAACTCTTGCTGACTACAACATCCAGAAGGAGTCGACTCTCCATCTTGTCTTGCGTCTCCGTGGTGGTATGCAGATCTTCGTGAAGACTTTGACTGGAAAGACCATCACCCTGGAGGTCGAGAGCTCTGATACCATTGACAACGTGAAGGCCAAAATTCAAGACAAGGAGGGCATCCCCCCAGACCAGCAGAGGTTGATTTTTGCTGGAAAACAACTCGAGGATGGAAGGACCCTTGCTGATTACAACATCCAGAAGGAGTCAACCCTTCACCTTGTCCTTCGTTTAAGGGGAGGTATGCAGATCTTCGTTAAGACCCTCACTGGGAAGACCATCACTTTGGAGGTGGAGAGCTCCGACACAATTGACAATGTGAAGGCGAAAATCCAGGACAAGGAGGGAATTCCTCCAGACCAGCAGAGGTTGATCTTTGCTGGTAAGCAGCTGGAGGATGGCAGGACTCTGGCTGATTACAACATCCAGAAGGAGTCTACCCTTCACCTTGTCCTTCGTCTCCGTGGTGGCTTCTAAATTGTTCTTCTGAAGATGGATAAACTGAGCATGCGTGGTGGGGTGGCCTTGTTGCTGCCATTTGTGATTTTCTTCTGTTCTCTACTTTTTCTGGTGTTATGTTTTTAAATGCTCCCTGAGGGTTACAGTATGGGGAGAATATTAATATAAGATGTCATATTTTAAATAAAATTTTCGTTTGTTGTGTCCAAGAATTGTGTCCAGATTTCTCTTATCCAGATTATCCTGGTTGTCATCGAGGGTGATGATGACTAAACATGGTTGAAGTTATGTTCTTTTTGGATAATTCTTTATTCATAATAGGGACTAACACAATCCCCTGGTCGTCCAGAGAATAGAATAGGTAAGGAACTCTTTAGTGGAGTCGAATCACAACATGTTCCCAGACCCGTTCTTGTACACGACGATCTGAACCAGATATGGCTGCCCTCTCCTGGTCCCGAAGAACTCGAAATCTAGTTCATCTCCCCCTGGTCTAGCCCCATTCTCTGTGCCTATCTGCAAAAGCCCTACGGTCTTGGCTACAGCTTAAATTATCATTAGTGCTAGCCATTTTGAACATATCTGCAAAAAGTTGATTTGGAGTCATCTGCTGATGAAGACGATGAAGAAGCGGCGGCCAAGAGTGCATCTGTTAAAACAAGAATGCGTATTGGGGAACCCTCTTCATCTCCATCTTGGAAAAGTGGGAAGATTTATGGGGTTTCTCGGATACGTAACTCAGAAGAAATAATTGAAGACGACATATTATTTCAATTATTTCTTCTGACATTTTGAGCAAAACCAACTGAAGGACGACTTATTCGAACCAAACTATAGTGGCTTGAACTTCAGTGTGGCTTGAACTTCAGTGTATCGAGAGCATTGTCACCGCTTGGTAGTTTAACGGCGAGAAATGGACGAGAGTGTTGTCACCGCTTGGTAGTTTAACGGTGAGAAATGGACAAGTTCTGGTGAAATCCCACATCGGTCTGAGAGGAGAACTAGTAATTTAACGGTGAAATGAAAAGGCTTGCATATCTCACGGTGAAATCCCACATCGGTTTGAGAGGAGAACTAGTAATTTAACGGTGAAATGAAAAGGCTTGTATATCTCTTGTGAGATCACACGTTTTAAAATGTGAGGCTGACGGTGATACGTAACGGGTCAAAGCAGCCACAATATTTACTCTATATCTTTGACTCTGAGTTTCAACTATTAAGTGCTTATCTGCTACTCAATCACGGAATCGATTCTGTCAAGCGGAAAGAAAAAGAACAGGAAGCTAGTGAGCCCGCACCCTCCTTTATCGAAGTCACTTTTCATTCTGGTTAAAAGCTAAAGCTTATTTCACTTGCAATTTCAAGCGAACATGTTAAAAAGGGGTTGGTACTTTGGTCCATTGAACTTTGGTTGGTCTGAGTAAACAGTTATTAGACGAAAATGCCCAAAAGAAGCTTATTGCATAAGGAGGCAGAAGCAAAGCCGACATGGGTAACAATGGAATTCAGAGGAAGCAACGCAGCTGAGTAAAAACCAAAGCATAGGGAACAGATAGGGTGCAGCCAGGCTGCCACCCATCGGGGGTGCTCTGCATCTCTTTTTCACTTTCTTTTTGGATTTTAGTAATATTTACCTTATTCCTTTTGTTCTCTTTGACAGATCAAAGCTGTTCATCCTGGATTTTTTAGGAAGATTTGAGGCATTGATAATGGACCCGTATTCATTTCGAGTATAATATTTGTGTATTAATCATTCAAAATGAATTTGAAGTATGATATTAATGGTTGTATTGAATTAGGTATATGAAGTCAAAAGTGGTTTATTTGGCGGAAGCAAAGAATAAAATTGCAGAGAGCTGAAATGGTTGGAAAGGTGATGGTGTTTATTTTGATACTCTTTTTAGTGTCGCCTTTATTCCTCTATTTCATTGCTGACCCTTCTTCTCTATTCATTTGTGAAGCGGATGCGAAGGGCATGCCACTACCTCACTCCTGCATGCACTGATAGCACTCAGCGTTAGCTTATCGGTATGATGTTTTTTTAGAAAAATTAAATGATAATTAGAGCTTAGTGGACAATATTATATTATTATGCAGAATCGTAGTCTTTAACAATAACGGATGAGCCTCTGTTTCTTGTTTGTACCAACCTGTTTCGATGCACTTTCAAGGGCCAGCAAATCCTAGGCCTTGACCACATCTCTGCAAAGTCTCAGCAACTGCCATTTCAACATTGATGACGATATGCAACCCTCCACCGCCTCCGGCTCCATCTTTACCTTCAATCAGCCGCAACCTTGAGCTGCCTGACAAAGAACAACTATCAAGTTAGAGGTATTATATAAAAATAAAAAAAATTTAATGATTGGTTGAGTTATAAATTTATTTGAGATGAGTTAGATTTGAATAAATGAAAATGTTATGAATAGACTAGTTCATGAGTTCTATAAGTTAGATTGGATTGAACCAAGTCAACTTTAACTGGGTTGGATCTAAAAGAAATATTTCAACCGAGTCGATCCAACCCACGAACACTCTTAATAGAAATACAATCATTCATTGGAATCTCGGTTTATTATGTCTGGGCCTAGGACATTAGTGGACTTGCATGACTCGATCTCTCGCATCAAACAACATCACAAATGGTTAAAAAAGATAGTTGTTTGAGACGGAGAGATCATGTTTTTTAAGTTCAACAACGATAAGAGTGCAAGATCAATTTGAGATACTAATTGATTTCTTACCTACAAAACTATACTCGCGTCTCTGTGTAACAACACAAGCCCACCACTAGTAGATACTGTCCGTTTTGACCTGTTAGGTATTATTGTCATCTTCACGATTTTAAAACGCGTCTATTGGGGAGAAGTTTTGGGGGTCCAGTGTCCTCACTGGCACACCGTTCGATAACCTGACTCTGATACCATTTATAACGGCCCAACCTCACTATTAGAAGATACGGTATGCTTTGGCCCGTTACATATTGCCGTCAGTTTTACTGTTTTAAAACGCGTCTATTAGAGAGAAGTTTTCACGTTCTTATAAAAAAATGTTTCGTTCTCTTCTCCAACTATTGTGTTGAAATAAGGTACAAAAATTTAGAAATAAGATTGAAAATAGAAAAGAAAGTGCATGAGAGGAAATGGGTTTGTTTGAAATCAAGAGAGCATTGTGTTGAAGCAAAGGCCAAGACGTTCCTCCAACTACCATCACCTAAATCTATGCATTAAAAGCAGCTCTCAACCAATTTCACTTCGCCAAACTCATAACCCCACAAAATAAAAAATAAAAGTTTGATTTTGTTAATTTACAATAAATAATAAATATAAAATAAAATATTTTCTTGTACACATAGTCTTCCAACGTTACGATATTGTCTACTTAGAACATAAATTCTAATACCTATTAACTTAGATCGATATTGTCTACTTAGAACATAAATTCTAATACCTATTAATTTAGATCGGACTAAACCAACCCCCAATTTTGTTTATTTTGTGTAGGCTTGGTTCCTTGTCCTACCCTTCATTTTGGAAGGCTTTCATTCTCAATTTACCCTCTCTCCTCCGTCGTCTCCCACTATAATCAATCTCTTCTTCACTCTTTTTGGATTTTAATCATTTCTTTTCATTTCTCCCTTTGTTCTTAGCTGTTTTTCTCTAATGGGTTTTCACTTTTAACCTTTTTGAACCCCCAAATGAATGCTTTGGATCGTTCATCATCCATTTGAAGGAATCGAATCCAAGTGCAGAAGCAGAAGGAAGAACAGATTGCTGAATCTAACCCTCCATTCTTTCTGCCATTTTAACCACCGTCTTTAGGTATCGTATCTCTTAAATTTGGCTTTTACTCGCTTTTCTGTTTAGTTTTCTATGTTTTGAACTTTGTATGAATCGAAAGTAATATGGGTTTTGATCTTCGAACCCTTTAATGCATCTGTAAATCATGTTTTCGTCATTATTAGATACCATTCTTCATCCACCGGAAAAAGAAGGGGGAAAAGTTGGTTCTAAATCACATGCAATCAGCCTTCTCTGATACTCTAGGCATTGTTTGATCTTAATGTGCATAAAAAATACACGCAAAGCTTGTCTGAGCTGAGAATGTCTACTTTTCTGGCAGGATTCGAAGGAAAAAACCATTAATTCCCAACTTATTGGGAGTTTTTTTTTTTGTTTGAAGGGGTTGGTTGTCTCAGCTGTTGTGTAGGGCTCTTAATTTTCAAACCATGTCAAACAAATTGAAAGGGATCTACAAAAGTTTCAAGTACATTTCCCAAATCTTCGGTAATGCTTCTATTTCTTGTCTCTTAACTTTTCATTTGGTTCTTGATTTTTGGGACTGATATGAAAACGTTGGAGTGTGTTAGTGATGAAAGAGCGAGAGATGGAGATTGGATACCCAACGGATGTGAAGCATGTAGCACATATTGGATGGGATGGCCCTTCTGCCACAGCTCCCAGTTGGGTATGGTCAATTTTTTCACTTTCTTTTCAGTTTTGGAGTGATTCTTGCTTCTTTTCACAATTTTATCATCTGGGTTTCTAAAATTTTCCCTACTTTGTCAGATGAATGAGTTCAAATCAGCACCGGAGCATTTCTCGGCGGCGTTCGGCGATATCAGTGATAGAAGAGATTCAAGTTCTACTGCTGTAACAGCCCCTACAACATGGTCTTCTATTGGTACTTTTTGCCACCCTCCATTCTAGCTTCTTGTTTTTCTTAATAGGATTGTTTCTTTTTGCAATAAGAACAACAAATTCAGGATTAGAAATGGAACTTAGAACATGTGGTGGAGAAGTGAAAACAACAGGGGCTTCTCACGGGTTAACCTCTATGATATGAACAGATTTAGAAGATTCTTTACCTCAATAGAGAGGTTTTGGCTTTTGTGTCACGAGACCACTACTCCTTAGAAAGGAACAAAGTTGTTATATTTTATTATACGTGTGGTCCATCTCCAGATTGATTGTTTATATCGAAAGCCATTCGAAAAATAAGATTTCATTAATCTGTTCTATCAAAAATGGTTGAATCCACTTAAACCATGATGATACACTGACTGATCCACTTGTTGATTTTTTTCGGTTCAGCTCGAAATCGTTGTCTAAATCTGAAGTTAGCGGCCTACTGCATCAGAACATGTTTGGTTCTGGTTGAGATGGCAGTATTATGTTTAACTTTGTACATTTGATTTTCTATGTTGCGTAGGCGTCGTTCTCGTAGTTCTTGGATTTTTGTTGAATGATTGAACTAAATGCTAAATTTCGATAGTTTGTCATCCCGGTTCTTGAGATCCCACATTGGTTGGAGAGAGAAACAAAGCATTCCTTATAAGGGTGTGGAAACCTCTTTCTAGTAGACGCGTTTTAAACCGTGAGGCAGATGGTAATACGTAACGGGCCAAAGCGGACAATATCTACTAGCGGTGGGCTTGGACTGTTACAAATGGTATCAGAGCCAAACACCGGGCGGTGTGCAAGCGAGGACGCTGGCCCCCAAGGGGGTGGATTGTGAGATCCCACATTGGTTGGGGAGGGGAACAAAACATTCCTTATAAGGGTGTGGAAACCTCTCCCTAGTAGATGCGTTTTAAAAACGTGAGGCTGATGACGATACGTAACAGGCCAGAGTGGACAATATCTACCAGCAGTGAGCTTGGGCTGTTACAAATGGTATCAGAGCCAAACACTGGGTTAAGGGGGTATAGATTGTGAGATCCCCACATTGGTTGGAGAGGAGAACGAAACATTCCTGATAAGGGTGTGAAAACCTCTCCCTAGTAGACGCGTTTTAAACACGTGAGGCTGATGACGATACGTAATGGGCCAAAGCGGACAATATCTACTAGCAGTGGGCTTGGGCTGTTACAAATGGTATTAGAGCCAGACACCGGGCCAAGGGGGTAGATTGTGAGATCCCACATTAGTTGGAGAGGGGAACGAAGCATTCCTTATAAGGTTGTGGAAACCTCTCTCTAGTATACGCGTTTTAAAACCATGAGGCTGACGGCGATACGTAACGGGCCAAAGCGAACAATATCTATTAGCAGTGGGCTTGAGCTTGATCGGTTACAGTTACTCAGACCTTTTCTTCTTTTTTCGGGTCTCCCTGCTCGATGTTGACACACATTTTATAACTTTCTGTGAACAATTGATGGTAGTTGCACATGGTCTGTGATTGTTTGATTGCTGTGGTGTGTCTTCATCATGTTCTGGACATCATTGCTTATCAATGATTCTTAAACTCTTGTGTATCTGCTAACAGATTTTGATCAAGCAATGTTACGCCAACAATCATCCGACTTCTTCGGCGAACTTCCACGGACCGAACCCAACCTTACAACAAAACCAAAGAAAAAAAGCAGAAACTTCTCTCCAAAATCATCGTCGTCCTCAAAATCATCACGAGCATCAAAGACGAAGCCATCATCCTTCGGTGAAATCAAGATGATACCGACTTTGCGAGCTTAGAACTGCCATCATAACTCTCGTACTCGTGCAAAGGAATAGAACGAGTCTATATGTGTTGAGAAAAGATTGTGATAGCAGTATCTTTTTTTATCAAATCAGGAGTGGTGTAATTTTTTTCGACTCGAGTGTAAATCAGCTACTTTTCGCCCCGCGAAGGAAATCTCGATGTATAAAAAGAATGATCTTGATGAAATATCTAAGTTGGGTAAAAAAGGCAAGCTGGAAATGGAAGTATGCTGCTACCTTGAATGAATGCTGAAAGTTCTTTCATTTTTTTCCTTTGTTCTTTTAGTTCATTTTTCCTTCGGTTCTCTTGAACTTTTAAAAGTTTCAATAATATATTTACGGAAACAAGTGGAATTTTGTTTCTATTTTATAAAAGTTTTATTAATATCCTTCGCTTTGTTTAAACAATTCAAAAATACTTTCACAGTTAGTGTTGTATTTAAAAAAATACCTTTAAAATCTTAAAAGTAGCCTTAATACTTTTAACTTTATAAAAAAAAATTTAAAAAATCGTACTCTTAATATATGGACAAAAATTGTTTATTAACACATCATAAATTATCTACAGACGTTTTAATGTCATTTTAGAAAGTTCATGAGTATTAACCATAAATGTATTTTTTATTTTTTTTTTTAACAAAGTTGAGTATTTTTCTTTGGAAGTTTTTAAAAAAATTTAAGATATTTTTAAAATTTTTTAAAAACTTTTTTTAGACAGTAAAATATAGGCAATCACACCTTTATGAACTCACAAATGGATCAAATACAACCCAAAGCTTGTGTGGGCTTACAAAAATGAGAGTGTTATACAAATTGGGGTAGGTGGGCTTACAATTTGAACGCCATAGCTGCGGATTGTAATTGAAGAGCGTTTTGTAGGCACAGTCTTCTCATCTTCTCTTAACATCTTTATATGGAAGCTCCTTCGGGAGAGGATGGTAACCAGCTTCTGCACCGGCGTTGGCGCTTCTTCTGCTCACATCTGGACCACGTTATCGGTCATTGGCTCCGACAACGTTCGAGTCATGGCTTGAAAGAGCCTCGATGACCCAGGCAGCCCCTCCCTGGTATGTTAATCTCCTTAACAATAAGGTTAAATATATGTTAGTAAAAATGTTCATTTGCTTTTTGCTTTCTTTAAGTGGGATATACTTTCAAACGGTGGCTTAATATGACTCACATTGGCAACTATCATGACCTAGAACTTGTGTCTAGTTGGTTCATGTCGCAACTTATTAAGCCACCGTTTGAAAGTAGTGCCCATTCGGCTATGTGAGGGTCAAGATTGAGAAGTGCGATGATGCGACCGAGGAGGACGGTGTACGAGATGCCATGTTGTATTATGATGAAGAGTTTTCTGATACACAACCCTAAATGATGTTATTGGTGATGAATGTATAAAAACTTATGCATACATGTTACCTAGACTAACATGCGAAGGATGTATGAGGTTGTGTTACATGAATGATTTAAGATGAAAATTATAGGGACTTCATGCATATTGTATGTTCATTTATATCGAGTTACTTCCCATTTTATGATGATGAGTACGGACTCGTATAGTATAATGATGATCATGTCTGCATGATATTCGAGGGTTTGTTGTACCTCCGGACGTCAGGCTACAACCAACTAGCCCGACTATGATTGTGAACCGCCTGATGGGCTCACGCTCGCACGTGTGAGCCCATGTGTAGGGAAGTACTACACATCTAATTTTTTCGGACTGGTGGCCACCCCTGTGATAGTTTTAAATGATAGGTCCCTAATCATGATTGCATGTGTTTGTAGTAGGGTCACTTATTGAGTATTTCTTAAAATACTCAAACCAGTGCTACTTTTATATTTCAAGTAAATGCAAGATAATCTTGTACGGTTGACAGCGACATCACAACTAAAGACGAGGGCACAGACATAAGGTAGTTGCATTTAATTTCGTAAATCACAGGTTAGTATAGGGCATTACTATTTTTGGCATTTACTTATATTTATTTTTAATATTTCCTTGTATTGTTTTAAGATCTTTTCTTAAATATGTAAGTCCATGACATTGTTTTATGAAGACATTTTAATGAATATTTTCGCATAAGAAGTTACGTTATGCATACGATAGCGACTTTAGGTTAGTAGAAAACTAGAGTCGTTGTATATACCAACAAGTTGCACCTTTCTTTTTAGTGGCTCAAACTCCATAGTTAAG
Source organism: Cucurbita ficifolia (assembly GCA_033971965.1). Taxonomy (NCBI): domain Eukaryota; kingdom Viridiplantae; phylum Streptophyta; class Magnoliopsida; order Cucurbitales; family Cucurbitaceae; genus Cucurbita; species Cucurbita ficifolia. Next base: position 950,147 of record CM066979.1, read on the forward strand.
CATTTGGAGCAATTCTATGTTAGGTGATTTCTTAGAAATTTTTTGAGGATGCATGTGAGTGAGGACAAAACATGTTAGGAAGAACTAATTTTGGTTTGTAGGGATAGTTTTCACTCTTAGAAGCGAGTAGTAAGTAATATGACTATGTCGCAAGGGATGCAGGCGAATGCCGGGTCCATTAGATGTTGAATTCAAATTTTGAATGTCAGATCCATTAAGAGAATGAGAGAAGTAATACAAATCAAATTACTATTTATCTTTAATTCATCGAGCTATCAATCATATTATAGTATTATAGTGTCGCCTTCAAATAACATAGTGTCAAGATGGTAGGATCAAACCTCTATTTGTTGCGTATCTAATTTCTATTACTATTATTTTTCCTTGCTAAACACGTGCAATAAGATCAATCAATTAAGCGGCCACTTCCACATGTCAATTCTTATACTCTCGAACGAATAACTATTAAGATATAATATTTGGAGAACATATTATAATAATTAGTTATGTAATATATCTTACATATTCATAATCAATTAATATTTTATTTTTATTTTTAAGAGTTGGTTAGTAGTATATTTTATCATAGGATTTGATTAGTTGTAGTTGGCCGCTTGTATCCTATATAAACATTAGAACATTAATGATAGCACTTTCCATCACTCAGCGTTTCGATCACCCAAGTCTCCCCTGCCATTTGAGAGCGTTTGAATAATGTGGCAAATTCAAGTGGAAGCAACATGCTGATAGAACAACAAAGTTGCAGCAACATCACCGGTGGCTACACAATCTACGCACCAGTCGACACCATCGCTATGAACATGATGTTGAGCGACGGAAACCGAGATTACGTTGCTATGTTGTCATCTGGCTTTGCCATACACCCAGATGGACCTATATATTTGTCACATCACATATCAATTGGAAAGAGAAACAAAACATTCCTTATAAAGATGTGAAAACCTCTCCATAACAAACACGTTATAAAACCGTGAGGCTAACGTCGATACGTAACAGGTCAAAGGGAACAATATCTGTTAGTGGTGGGTTTGGCTGTTACAAATGGTATCAAAGCCAGACACCGGGCGGTGTGCCAACAAGGATGGTGGACCCTCAAGAGGTAGATTGTGAGATCCTACATCGGTTGGAGAGGGGAGCGTCCTCACTAGCACTCACAGGAGTGAATTGTGAGATCCCGCATCGATTGGAGAAGAGAACGAAAGATTGGTTGGCTACGAAATTTAATTTTAAACTTTTTTATTTCTATGTTTTCAAAAAAAGAAAAATTATTTGTAAATATTTGTGTACGTCATTGATGACATGTTCCTCGCCACTCACTCAAAAGCAAACAAACAAGATGACAGCGTGTCCCTTCAAATCTTTCTTTGTACGATGAAAATATATTTCTGCCACGTTGATTTCAAACCTTATCCATTATCATCACCACATTTCTTAATCTAAAAGTTGTTATAAACTACTTTTGCATAGATCCACATGTTTAATATGCCTTCAACATGTGGTGCCTTTTTCTTTGGTGTACCCACTTTTTGTAATCCTCTAACAAACTTTTATTATTAAAAAAAATAACAATCCACGAGTCATATTGGTCGAGCCTATTCGTAGTCTGAAACGTGCCATCTTCAATGAGAGGTTGAGACCTGTGCAATCTTCTACAACAATGTTCACTCATTCAACTGACTCTATATCGTCATCAATCACCTAGAACCACTGCATATAGAGTCAGTCGGTATCTATAGAATCTTCTTTCTATCTTTTCAGCACCGCAACATCCTTCCATTTTTTCATCAACTACCTTCGTAAAGTATCAACATGTCTTGAGTGATCATATTCATGAACCCAACTTATTTTGCAATGAATTAAGAGTTCAATTTAATTAATGAATAAAAAATACTAGATTAAAGAGCTCAAAATGTTTGATTTCTATAAACAAACAAATATAAAGTGTGAAAGAGTAAGCAATAAATAAGACCTAAATCTATATTATCAAATACCCCAAATTTGCTTATCCTCGTAGTTTTAATTTTGTTTCATTTGACTTGCATGATTTGTGATATGTTATTCTTTGTGTTTTGATCTCAGGTCGTTAAGATACTTACAGATTACGTTGAGTTGGGTTAAAGTTGTTCATTAAAAATAATTCATAAAACTGTGTCATGAAATTAGATGTTTGGATTAAAAGTTTTAAAATAAAATATTGAAAAATATTTAATGTAAAATAATAAAAAAAATAATACCAAAGAAAATATTAAAGCAATACCCTAACACATGTTCCATAGTCTTTAACACGCCGCCTCCATCAACCGTACATGCGTGTCTTACCTTTACCTGAAATATAAGAATAGTATAAGGCTTGAATATTTTAAGGAGTACTTAGTGAGTTGGAGTCAGGGAATGCAAATACATGCAACATGAATGAGACCTATCATTTAAAACCGTATTCTCTTAGGTGGTCTCTAGTCCGGACAAATTGAATGTGTAGTACTTCTCTATACATGACCCACACGTGCGAGCATGTGCCCACCAGGCGGGCTAGCTCCTCTGTGCTGTAACCAGACACCCAAAGGTACAACGACCGTCGTGCACCATGCCAAATATGATGGTCATTTCAGTCTCATAATATACGTGTTTGTACTCATCATAAAACATAAGTATCCCGATGTACGTGAATATGCATACATAAACTTTCATCATAGTTTAAGGGTTGTGCACCATAAAATTTCTCATTTCAATACATATCATAGCATGTCATAACGTGTCATTGCCAAACATATTCATATCATAGTACATCATGACATCTCATAACATAATTAATCGTAACATAAATTGATAATTCATTTATAACACAATGTTGTTTTGCTTATCTTGGCATATCGTATAGCAACACATATCATATCATCAAAGACATGACACGTGCAATGCCACTGAGCACATGTCATCATACATATAGCAATTCTTCCAACCAATCGATAGTAGAGTCACTTACTTTGTTGGTCTAGGCCAAAACTACTACAACCCCTTGATGTCGAAGCTACTATGACCCCTCGATGTCGAAGCTACTACGACCCCTTGATACTAGTTCAAGGCTGGTCTCTGAAATTTAATTCTGCCTCAGAAGTCCACAAACATAAATTAGATACAATCATAAATTATAATTCTATTGTGGGAATTGACACACCTTTAAACTTACTACTATTAAATTCAGGTAAACTAATTTTGCATAAAATAATTTAAACTTGACTCCAAAAAATTTATAGTAGCTAAAAGGTAGTCATACGAACAAACACTTTCAAAGAGTTGAAACTAGTAGAAAAGACTCTAAGCGTATCAGACCCAAACTAGATCAACTGAAATGACGACTTTGAGCCGTCAAAAAATGTATTCTCCAGCTGGCTTCAAACCGTTCAAGTGAGATGAAAGGAAGCAACGGACCTCGTTTTAGAGTGAAATCCAACTTCCCACTTTCTCAACTTATGTGGACAACTTTTTTTTTTCTTCCTTTTTTTTACAACCAAATTGTTTGGATTGTAATTTTTTTTCAACCAAATAACTTTATTAAATAATAAATTTAACTCTAACTCAACCATAAAAACCATAAAATTGTTGGGTGGAGTGAGTTTGGATAGTTGAAATCATTTATTAAAAAACAATAATAATTCTAAGTAAAATGTAAATAATTTTATAAATTTATGAAACTAAATAATAAAAAAAATATACGTGCAATAATTGTATTTGAAGTAAAAATGTACCTTTTTATACAATTAACCCTAATTTTAATTTTAAGAATATCGAAAAAATCAACCAAATTCATAAAAAATTTATTTATTTAAATCAAAAACTCAAATAAGGATATAATCTACAAACCAGATAAATTAAGATAAGTTGATGAATTGTTCAGATGATCGAATTTTTTTCTAACACAATCTCGTAAAAGTCTAATTTTGGAGAGAATATTTGTTTGTTTGATTCTAAATATTTAAATAATTAGTAAGACAAGAACTATAAAAAACATTTAAACATTATAAATATATACACCAACTCTTTCTAAAAATGAGAAATTGAAAAACACTCGAGGAAAACGTGGTTCTTCCAAAAATGTAGTACGAAAACGTCGGCCTCAGGTGGGGAAGGGCTCGACAAGCTGAAAAACGAGCCATGTGATCGTCTTGTCAAGTCATTACCCCACAACCTCACCTCAATTATTGCACATGATCTTTATCTATCTATGCTAAATTTTGTTACAATGTTTTGCAGTATGTTTCATATCTTAATAATTTGGAGCATACATGTTAAACACATGGGACCAAAACCTCATATATTATTTACCTAATTTCTTCGTCGACCGACATGGTTTTAAAACGAGAGGGGGAGTGGCCGAGTCGTGTGTATGGATTCGGTTTGCCCTCACCGGTTTCTGTTGAGGATTGTTGGGAGGGAGTCCTACATGAATTAATTTAGGGAATGATATGGGTTTATAAGTAAAGAATACATCTCTATTGGTATGAAGCCTTTTAGAGAAGCCATTAGAGCTTATGCTCAAAGTGGATAATATCATACTATTGCGGAGAGCCATGATTCCTAACAGTTTCCATTCGTCGAAAAGACACAAAGGACGATTGATTATTAAGAAAAAATTATTATTGTGTTTGAGTGAGTACAAATTTTTCTATAAAAACGCTATATTGTAGTGTCTCTTGAGTTATAAGAGTGTAATATTTTTAGCATTTATCTTTAATTCATCGAGCTATCAATCATATGATAGTGTCGCCTTCAAATAACAAGATGGTAGATATATTGGACCAAACTACTATTGGTTGCGTATCTAATTTCTGTTACTATTACTTTTCCTTCTTTTTTGTCCTTGCAAAACATGTGCAATAAGATGAATCAATTCAGCTGCCACTTTCACTCTCTATATAAACAACCCTTGTGTGCCTCTTAACACAAACCACTCAAATCCCTCTCTGTCTCTCAATTCTTATACTCAAAAGGAAGAACATACCTACAAATGGCATCCAATATTGTGCACAACATTGCTTCTGTCACTAACCAATTAGATGCTACCAGAGCCATACCCAGATCGCATGTAAAGCTTGGAAACGGAATTGGGTCACCCACTTTCACCCCAACAAAGAAGCCTATGCCATCAATAAAGATGCAGCTTCTAATTGATGATCGTCACAAGAACTTTAAAGAAACAATTCATGAAGGAAAGTTTGGGAAATTTGGTGGGAAGTTTGTGCCGGAGTCTCTAATCACTTGCTTGGCCAAATTGGAAGCCGAGTTCAACTTGGTTTTGAACGATTCCAAATTTCAGGTACGTATTCTTCTCTCATAATATTAGTGATTTCTAAAATGATATCAGAGTCATACCCTTAACATAGTCATGTTAATAAAATTCTCAAATGTCGAATAAAGAATTGTGAGTCTCACAAGTGGTCAAAAGTGACTCAAGTATCTAACAAAAGGTGTACTTTGTTCAAAGGCTCTAGAGAAGGAGTCGAGTCTCGAGTAAGAAAAGGTTGTTCGAGAGTTCCATAAGCCTCTAGGAAGGCTCTATGGTGTACTTTATTCGAGAGAAGGATTGTTGAGGATTGTTGGGAGAGGAGTCACACATTCGTTAATTAAGGGGTTAATCATGAGTTTATAAATAAGGAATACGTTGGTACGAGGCCTTTTGGAAAAACTCAAATTAAAGCTTATGCTCAAAGTAGATAATATAATGCCATTGTGGAGAGTCGTGATACAACTTGTGAATTAATTTCTGGTGTTCGTGGTTGTGTAGGAGGAGCTGGAGGTGGCGCTGAGGGACTTTGTTGGGCGAGAGACGCCGCTGTATTATGCTGAGAGGCTGACAAGGCACTACAAAGACGAGGAAGGAAAAGGCCCCGAGATTTACATAAAAAGAGAGGATCTGAACCACTGCGGTGCACACAAGATGAACAATGCAATAGCGCAGGTTATGATTGCCAAGCGCATGGGGCGGAAGCGTGTGGTTGCCGCCACTGGGGCTGGCCAGCATGGTGTTGCCACTGCAGCTGCCTGCGCCAAACATGATTTAGAGTGCACCATTTTCATGGGCTCTGAAGATATCAAGAAGCAATCCTCAAATGTTGTCTTAATCAAGCTGCTGGGTGCTCAGGTACTTAGTTAACTATTCTTTTTTAAATATTAATTGAGGCCTTCGGGAAGGTTTAAAGTAAAGTTACTAGAACTTATGTTCAAAGCGGATAATATCATACTAACAGATTTAATATCTCCGGTTAAATACTATGTCAGGTGAAATCTGTAGAAGGAAACTTCAAGGATGCATCGTCGGAGGCGATAAGAGAGTGGGTCGGGAACTTGGAAACGAGCTATTACTTGACGGGGACAGTGGTAGGGCCGCACCCATGTCCAGCAATGGTGAGGGAGTTTCAGTCAGTGATTGGAAAAGAGACGAGAAAACAAGCCATGGCGAAATGGGGAGGCTTACCAGACGTGCTTGTGGCGTGCATAGGGAGTGGCTCAAACGCGTTGGGACTGTTCAATGAGTTCATCAAAGAAGAAGATGTGAGGTTGGTTGGAGTTGAGGCTGCTGGGTTTGGGTTGGATAGTGGAAAGCACTCAGCTACTTTGTCTAAAGGACATGTTGGGGTTTACCATGGAGCTTTGAGTTACCTTTTGCAAGATGAGGAAGGCCAAATCCTTGTTCCTCATTCCGTCGGTGTAGGGTAAGTATGTTAGAAATCACGAAAGCCTTTACTAATGAAGATGTATTCCTTACTTATAAATTCATTATCAACCCCTTAATTAGCCGATGTGGGACTCATCTCCCAACAATCCTCCCCTTAAACAAAATACACCATAGAGTCTCCCCTTGATCGAAACTCAACTCCTTATTTGGAGCCTTCAACAATATTCCCCTCAAATAAAGTACACCATAGAGCTTTCTCTAAGGCCTATAGAACCCTCGAACAACCTCCCCTTAATCGAGGCTCGACTCCTTCTCTGGAGCCCTCGAACAAAATACACCTTTTGTTCGACACTTGAGTCACTTTTGACGACACTTTCGAGGCTCACAAATTCTTTATTCGACATTTGAGAATTCTATTGACATGACTAAGTTAAGGGCATGACTGTGATACTATATTAGAAATCACGAACCTCCATAATAGTATGATATTGTCCACTTTAAGCATTAGCTCTCATGACTTTGTTTTTGGTTTCCGCAAAAGGCTTCATATCAATAGAGATGTATTTCTTACTTATAAACCCATGAACAACTCCTTAATTAACCGATGTAGGACTCCTCTCCCAACAATCCTCACCAAACTATTTCAAATTTCGAACTTTTTTGTTTTTAACTTGAAGAACATGCAAATTTTGAATTGCAGGCTGGAATACCCAGGAGTAGGACCAGAGCTGAGCTTCTTAAAAGAGAGTGGTAGAGCTGAATTTCACACGGCGATAGACAAGGATGCGGTGGAAGCTTATAAACGGGTATGCAAATTGGAAGGCATTTTTCCATCACTGGAAGCTTCTCATGCCTTTGCTTATCTCGACAAGCTTTGCCCGACCTTAACCGACGGCTGCAAGGTGGTGGTCAACTGCAGTGGCCGTGGTGACAAAGACGCTGCTATTGTCTTCAATTATTAACACTATCAAGAACATTACATATTTTTAAATAATTTTCATCATGAACATTGAACGTAGAAATATTCATTTAAACTTTCATAAAACGTCATCTTTATCTTAAAACACAGCCATGGACTTGCGTGTTTTTAAAATACTTTTAAAAACGACACAACAAAAGACTAAATAAAATAAATGAGTGTTTATATTAAAAACATCATATTCTAGCCTAAGTCTAAGAAAATAAATACGACTAACCCTATGCATGTGCCATAGTCTCGAGTTGCGATTTCGTCGTCAACCGTATAAAAATGTCTTGTCTTAACCTGAAATAGAAATAGCACGTGGCTTGAGTATTTAAAGAAATACTCAGTAACTGACCTAGTGGGGGTTAAATGCAATAACATGTGAATGCAATGACGGGACCTATCATATCAGTCCATTTTTCTACGGCACTATCCTAACGGGCAGCTTGGATGTGTACCATATACTCTACACACAGCCCAGACGTGCGAGTATGGACTCACCAACCAGTTCGCTCACCGCTGGGCCCCTTTCCTGCCAGATACCCGTTAGAATTAGTAACCGTCACGGCATCATTATGTAAAACATAATGATAGTTCTCCTGTCCATTGGTGTACGCGTCCGTACCTCCGTGAAGGAATATGGGTATCCACCAATGCATGAGCATACAATATATCATATCATAAACATGTCAATTTATCACATGTCGTATCATAATTATATCATATTGTAAACACTTCGTGGTTATATCTTTCCCTAACTTATCATAGCCTTAACGTTCTTATACATATCATAGTCATATCGTTACATTAACGTACCTTAGTCATATCGTTGTAGGAACGTATCTTAACGCTATCGTTCTATCAATCTATCATAATCTTATATATCGCTTTCTACCCATAACCTAATCGTATTCTTTTATCAATCGATCATGACCATATCGTTTTTATCAATCTCTCATATCCATAGCACTTTGATACGAACCTAACCTTAACGTTTCATGAACATATCTTACCCATAACCTAATCGTATTCTTCTATCAATCGATCATGACCTAATTTTAATCGATTCATTTGACTACTGATATAAAATTATTGATATGACATTAGGTGATTTATCAGAATTCATATAAAATTTTAACATTTAATTTCTAACTCAAATCTAAACTTGCACTAATATGATTATTGGAATTTCATATCGGAACATGAAGATGAATACTTGGAGGACATGTTCGAGTAAAAAACTTAGGCTTCACTCAACATCTACATGTTTTATATGCTTCTCTTTGTTAGGAACCCTATGGGAAATGATATTATGGTAAATCCGAATGAGAAATAATTACATTAATCTCTGAGCTGATAGTATACGAGGGCACGAAGTAGAGAGTACCTCAAAGAAGAGTGAATCTCGATACGATTAATTTTACCTTATTCAATTTTAGATAATTAAATGGTTAACTATTTTTCTTTTATAATTTAATTTTAATTTGATTTTCATACATTTTTATTTTATCTTGTAATGTATTTTAATAATTATCTTTAAATAAATTATTTTAAAAATTAACTATAAATAATTAGTACAATCATCAAAAATCAAATATGCATAAACGTAAATAAAAAAAATATAATGAAAAAAAAAAAACCTGTAAATTTGAAAGGGTTTACCAAAAGATTTTTTTTTTCTCTTAAAATATTTAAAATCAAGACTTTATTCCAATATTTTTCAATTAAATTAATTTATGGTACCATTCATAAATAAAAGAGTTTTTTTTTTCGTACTTTTAATATCCATAGTGGCACTATTTTTTTTTTTTTTTTTTTGTTCAAATATTTTATATATTTTTTGAAATGGTCCATTAAATTAATTTATGAGCCACTTATTCATAAAAGAGTTTTTTTTTCCTTTTAATACTTTTGAATATCCATCATCAATATCTTATACATATATATATATATATATATATATATATATATATATATATATAATACATGCAATTTGCTTACTATTTTTTAGACTTATAACTAGTCTTATAAGCCGTAAGGGTTGGGAGAGGAGCATATTATTTATTAAAACTATATTTTTTTTAACCATTAAAAATATTTAAATTTAATAACCAACTAGTTAGTTAAACAATTATTTTTTAACTATTGAAACTATTTAATATCTTTTAGTTGAAAATATTATAAATATATATATATACATCGACCTCTTTTAAAAAAATGAGAAATAGATAAGTCGTTGAAGCTATTACCCCAATTTTAACATTAATTTAATGGAAACGTCCTTTCGACGTGGGACTGCGAAATAACGCGTTATTTCTTTCATTATTATTATTATTATTATTATTATTTTAGAAGTAGGATTTTCTTCCATTTGACCCTCTTACAATTTTTCACTTATTCATTGTACTTTGAGATGTCTACTAAACCGATAAAGAAAGATAAATCTTTTTGTTTTTGTCCTCGCCTCTTATTTCAATCTTCATTTTTACGAAATTATTTGTTTATTTTTACTAAAATTGGAATGGGGACTTTCCATGGAAAATTTACAAATGGCGTCTCCATAAATATATTTTTTTCATTTTTATATATTTAAAAAAAATATTCATTTCCGAATCTTTTAAATGAATATCTTTCATTTACTAATATAGTTCCTATTAAAAAAAATGTAAAACGTTACGATAAATTCTATAATAATATTCGACATAATTTTTAAAAACTCAAATTTCAATATATATATATATATATATATATATATATATATATATATATATATATAATCTTCATTCTTATCTTTGTTTAGCTAATAGAGAAAAATTTATCTCCGCTCTTTCCCCATCTTCGGTTTAAATAGGGAATTCTCACCTCATTTAGGGATGGTCTCCCACCGAAAAAATGGACATCCATAATTTTATCCTCTCGTTTATCATATATATTTTGTAGTTCAAATTTTTTTTTGTCATAAAATTTGATAAATTTTATAATATAATTTATCTGAAATTTATTTTGAAATTATAAATTTTGTTTTAGCATCAAGTTGTATTTATTTTGAAATTATAATTATTTTTTTTTAGTAATTGATAGAGGTAATTATAAACTAATTTATACAAAAATACAAATTTGGTACTATTTATTAAAGACTTTAAATCAATTTAGAGCGGAAGTCATCCAATGTGACGCTTAGGATATGAATTTTAGAAAAAATTGTGACAAAATTAAGATGGTAGCTATTCAATATTTATATGATCATATCATAATCATATCATAATAGACATAAATTATTCAATAATATTGTCACCATGTGACGGTCTTTTAATAACCATTAGATGTTAGTTTTATTATACTTCCAAATTTACTATATAAACACAACATGTCTGTTAAGAATCACGACTCAAATTTCTCGCTCTCTTTTGCATTTTTTTTTCACACGAAGGAAGAACATACCTAAAAATGGCATCCAATATTGTGCCAAAGAATGCTGCATTCACTAACCAATTAGATGCAGGTAGAGCCATAGCCAGATCGCAGGTAAAGCTTGGAAGGGGAATTGGGTTATCCACTTTCAGGGCTACAAAGAAGCCTATGCCATCAATAAAGATGCAGCTTGATGATCAGAACAACTCCAATAAAACCCGTGGGCAGTTGGCGACGGATGTTCTAATCCCTCCAATCAAACTATTGGAAAAGGAGTTCAAGTTTGCTTTGATCGATACCAAATTCCAAGTTTGTGTTCTTCTCTCTTAAAATTTAATTTAAAATATTCATGAATTAATTTGGGTGTCGTGGTTGTGCAGGAGGAGCTGGAGGTGGCGCTGAGGGACTTTGTTGGGCGAGAGACGCCGCTGTATTACGCTGAGAGGCTGACAAAGTACTACAAAGACGAGGAAGGAAAAGGCCCCGAGATTTACATTAAAAGAGAGGATCTGAACCACTGCGGAGCACACATGATGAGCAATGCAATAGCGCAGGTTATGATTGCCAAGCGCATGGGGCAGAAGTGTGTGGTTGCCGCCACTGGGGCTGGCCAGCACGGTGTTGCCACTGCAGCTGCCTGCGCCAAACATGATTTACGGTGCATTATTTTCATGGGCTCTGAAGATATCAAGAAGCAATCTTCAAATGTTGATTTAATCAAGCTGCTCGGTGCTAAGGTACAATTATAGTTTATCATATATATCATATTTGGATATTTGTTTTCCATTACGACTTAACATAGTGTTAAGAATGAGAAATAGAATTGAGATCGAAGGTATATTATTCATTGATATTCATAATGTTTAAATAGGATACAACTACCAACTAATACCTACAAATAAAGAAAATATAAACGAACTAAATCTTGAGAATAAAATAAAATATATTTATTAACAGATTACGAATATCTCATATATATTCCATAATTAATTATTATAATATATTCAACAAATATTACATAACTAATTATTATAATATATTCTCTGTTAATAATAGATATCTTTTCCTATATTACTAGGTAGAACTTTCACATATAAAATAGTTTTAACAAATATTCTCAATAATAATTGATATGATATTTACATATAAAATAGTTTTAACAAATATTCTCAATAATAATTGATATGATATTTACGTGGAATACAATATCAGGTGAAACTTGTAGAGGGAAACTTCGAAGACGCATCATTGGACGCGATAGTAGATTGGGCTAGAAACTTTGGAGGAAGCTATTATCTGACGGGGACAGTGGAAGGGCCGGTCCCATGGGCAGCAATGGTGAGGGAGTTTCAGTCAGTGATTGGAAAAGAGACGAGAAGACAAGCCATGGAGAAATGGGGAGGCAAACCGGCCGTGCTTGTGGCATGCATCGGGAGTGGCTCAAACGCGTTGGGACTGTTCAATGAGTTCATCAAAGAAGAAGATGTGAGGTTGATTGGAGTTGAGGCTGCTGGGTTTGGGTTGGATAGTGGAAAGCACTCAGCAACTCTATCCGAAGGACATGTTGGGGTTAGCCATGAAAATTTGAGCGATATCTTAAAAGATGTGGAAGGCCCCATCTTTAACCGTGATTCTATCTCTGCAATGTAAGCATTTCATGAGAATATTTGCTAAAATCACTCTCGAAAGTTCTCTATTTATAATCAAATAAATTATAAGGATATGAAAAAACTTGAGGTGCAGATTGGAAGATCTGGAAGAAGAGTCATATTTCAAGGACATAAAAGAGAAGGGCAGATTGGAAGATCTGGAAGAAGAGTCATATTTCAAGGACATAAAAGAGAAGGGCAGATTGGAAGATCTGGAAGAAGAGTCATATTTCAAGGACATAAAAGAGAAGGGCAGATTGGAAGATCTGGAAGAAGAGTCATATTTCAAGGACATAAAAGAGAAGGGCAGAGTTGAATTTCAGACTGTAACAGACAAGGAAGCTGTGGAAGCTTATAAACGGGTATGCAAATTGGAAGGCATTATTCCATCACTTGAAGCTTCTCATGCCTTTGCTTATCTTGACAAGCTTTGCCCGACATTGCCCGACGGCTGCAAGGTGGTGGTCAACTGCAGTGGCCGTGGTGATTAAGATGCTGCCATTGTCTTCAACTATTAAAACTATCAAGAACACTACACATTTTCAAATAATTGCTATTTCTAGCACTATATATATATATATATATATATATATATATATATATATATATATATATATCCTATAGTTTATGCTAAAGGAACAAGAGAAGATGAAAAAAGCATACATATTAATGAACGTTGTTCCTACATATATATATATATATATATACGTTCGTGTTCTTCCAACGTTTTGTTCTAATATTATGTTAATTATGGTATTTTAAAAACATTAAATTGTGCATTTATAAATTAATATGACGTGAGCTACAACAAAATTAATCAACTTCCTTACGACTCTAGCTTTCTATTTACCTAGATTCGCTACCATCATCATAGCATATTCGTTTATATGCGGAAATTAGCTTTTAAACTTTTTTATAAAACATAAACTTCATCTTAAAACACTGTTATGGACTTACGTTTTTTAAATCATCTTTAAAATGACACCATGAAAGACTATATAAAAATAAATAAACATTTAAATTTAAAAAGATTATATCCTAGCTTTTAAGTCTAAGAAAATAAATACATTTACCTTATGCATGTGTCATGGTCTCGAGTTGTGTGTTGTGGTCATCCATATAGGGATGTCTTGCCTTAAATAGCACATGACTTGAATATTTTATGAAATACTCTCCACGTGACCCCACTATTGGAGTTAAATGCAAACACATACAATTTTATGAATGAAATCTATCGTAACAATCTATTTTCCTACCGTGACTATCCTAATAGACGAGCATTCTCTGGTAGCTGTTGATGTCGAACAGCCATTAGGAATGGCGACCATCATAGTAGCATTACGGTAAGCATAATGATCGTTTCCCCGCCTCATAGCTTACACATTCGTACTATCGTGAAGGAGAAGAGGTATCCACTGATGCATGAACACACAATAATGCATGAGGTCCCGACATTTTTCCATTTTCATTGTCATAAAATACAACCCCGCTGGCGCCTTCCTTCACATCATATCATTTCATTATATCATTTCTCATATCATTTTATGCGTGTGTCGGAGTTGTATTTCATGCTAGTTCTTCGTTTTGCATGTCACTCATATCACGTATCATTCATGTTGCACATAAACTCTTATCATATATTTGCACGTGTCAATTCACATCATGTACATATCATATCATATCATATCATACATGATAACAGTCATACAATATAATCCATGTATGCCTTCCACATGTCACACCATAATATGAACTATCATATTACAATATATTATATCATGAACTATAAATTTGTCACATATATCATGTCATATCATTCTCAAATCATATCACAACATATATATATAAATTACCATTAATATGTCTCGTTACCCTCTCCAACCAATGTGGGATCTCACAATCCACCTCTCCCTTCGAGGCCCAGCGTCCTCACTCACACAATGCCCGATGTGTGGCTCTGATACTATTTGTAATAACTCAAGCCCACCGCTAGCATATATTGTCCTCTTTGGGCTTTTCCTTCCGGACATTCTCCCAACTTGCAAGAAATCTTTATCCTCATATTCATAACGGGAGTGTGAGACAATAGGATGTTTATTGGCATTTCAAGAAATGAGATTGTTACCAAGATAAATAGAATAGTTGGATGTAGAACGATGATTATCAGGACAACCAACTCAGTTAACATCCGAATAAGCCACTAGCAAACTAGGAACACCGGATGAGTGGACTGTGCCCTTAACATAGTGAAGAGTACGCTTGACAACAAGAAAGTGATATGTGGTAGAGGCATGCAAAAATTGATTAACAGATCAATTGAAAGCATGGACAATATTTGGGCGAGTAATGGTCAAGTACTGAAGGACGCCAACAAGAGATCGATAGAGAGTAGAACTGGTTTTCTATCGAGCAGCTGAGCACGAGTAAGATATCTCGAGCATATTTTAATCCTCCCTAGGTTAAGGATACTCCCTGTGCCCTATTTTGTAAATGATCTTGTACGTTTGCACGTGTAAACCTCTTTTATAATGGTTTTTACATGTGATGATTTGAGTTTTAATTCACTCGAACTTTGTTGTAATTTTATTATGTTTCCCATTAGTGGCGATATGGACCATAAGTTATTTAAGGCCTAAATTTTCTTGCTTTTCTATCGATATATTCACATGTTCATAAATTTGATCATGTAATAAGTGAATAGACATTTTCATTATATTATATAAATTTGGAAAATACTAATTAAATATTATAATATAGATATACAAAAGACAAAACTCACTTAAAATACATAAGTATTAAACAATTAATATCAAATTTTTAGTATTTTCTCCTATAAATTTTCTTATTTTGTTATCTAATATTTCAATATCAAATTTAATTTTAAAATTAAAAAAATCATTTTTAAAAACCTAATTTTGTCTCTCAGAGATAAAAAAGAAATAAAATATTTTCTTTTTTATAAAATGAAATTATTGTTAAAAAGTGACGATAATTTTTAAATAATAAAGATAAAAATTAAACAATCAAACGAAAAGATATTTTATATAGATATTTCCATCCACAAATTTCAGTTGTTTCAAACCTTATCCATTATCATCACGATATTTTTTTTTTATTTAAAAGTTACGTTATAAACTACTTTTAAAAATGAAATATAGTTCCACGTGTTTAATGCCTTCAACATGTGGTTGCTTTTTCTTTGCTGTAGTTTTCTATTCATATTTTAACGAATAATTTCAATATTATTTATGGGTAATTCTATACCAACCTTTTTTTTAAATAATAATAATAATAATAATCAACGGGTTAGATTGAACGCCATCTTCTCAACCAATCTTTACAGCAAAAATAGTGCTTTTATCTCTTTAAAATTGGTTTCTTAAGGAACGTAACGTATGTAAGAAGATATATTTACGAAAGGTAGTCACAGTGTCGACATGCTAGAGACAGCATCTTGACACTCACCAAATCAGAAAACGTGCACGTATGGAAGGGCAGTGTCTCAACTCTACGAACAGAAAGGCGGGCATGCCTACTTGTAGTATCTAGCATTGATATCTAAATGTACGTTGTCATTGAAAATATTTGTTAAAACCACTCCACTTAAATGGTGCAAAAGTTCTCTATTTATAATCAAATAAATTAGAAGGATATTTGTCTAAACTAAAAGGTCAAATATGATACATATGGTAACCCTGTAAACAACAATAAATAGATACAATATATTTGTCTAAACTAAAAGACAAATATGATACATATGGTATGAGAAGACAAATATCTTTTAATAAAATATCAAATATCATATATATATATATATGGTAAACTATAATTCAGTACTAAATATTCTTAACCCTAGCAAATAAAACAAAATCACTCTGTAGATCAACAAATTGCATACAAATGACTCAGATCTCGGTAGTTAAGTACAAATTTGTTGAAAGTATAAGACCACAAATCACTCGGGTTTCAGTGTTGCATATAAATGGCTCGGGTCTATATTCCATCAAATATTTATTTTTAATTATTTATTAAAAATGAAATAACAAACATATTATTTATTAAAATGAGGAGAGAGAAATGGCCACGAAACCTTCAAACTATTACCCCACAAGCTCAACCCAAGACTCACGACACATATGTTTCTTAAACCTTAATTTAATGAAACGTCCTTTTGATGTGGGACAACCTGAATGCTACCCTTCTTTTAATTTTTGAAAAGTCGGTTCAACGACTTTATTTAGAGATGTCTATGTGGCGAGAACGAAAAAAAGCACGATCCAATCATTTATCTAGAGAGAGATGTTCACGTGGTTGGGACTGGAAGCCTTCTCCGTCCCCATCTTATATTACAATCATCATCCCGCAAAAATTTTCATTTATTTTTACGAGATTGAAGTGGAGATTTTTTACACGGAATTCGTGGGAATCGGGTTACTTGTGTGAAATTTTTTCAATCTTTTTATATATATATATTTTAAATATATTCATTTTAAAAAATGTAATAATAGTTTATCATCATTCCTAGAATCCCAAATTTCAATATATTTCACCCTTCTATATAAATATACATACAATACATATATAGATATATTCATATTTATATTTAGAGAGAGAAGGATAGACGGGGCGGAGAATTGGAAGGGTCGGGATTAGGGACGGAGGACAAGGAAATCCCTGTTTAGCTAACGGGAAGAAATTTATCCTCGCTTCCACTCTCATTTCCCATTTAAACAGGGATTCTCTACCTTGTTCGGGATAAATTCTTGCGAAATCCCGACCTCGTTTAGGATGAACGTTTTAAACATTAGTGGGGAGATGGCAAGGAATGTATGACCTGTTCACATTCCCATGAAATTGACATGTACTCCCTCTCAAAAAATTTCAAGGGAAAATCAATTAAGTTAATTTGGTACTAATTTATTAAAGAATTTAATATCAATGTTTGCCAAGAGAACCAAATGGATTATTAAAAAAATTATTCAATTTGTGTGGGTACAAATTGTTCAATAAAAACGTCATAATGTAACTGTCTCTTAATAATCGTTGGATGTAGATCCAAAAATATATTTATTCTTTAATAATTATTAGTTATTTTTACCATTTATCTTTAATTCATCGAGCTATCAATTATATTATAGTGTCGCCTTCAAATAACAAGATGGTAGATATATTGGACTAAACCTCTATTCGTTGCTGCGTATCTAATTTCTATTACTATCACTTTTCCCTTTTTTTTCCATGCAAAACATGTGCAATATGATGAATCAATTCAGCTGCCACTTTCACTCTCTATATAAACAACCCTTGTGTGCCTCTTAAGAATCACGACTCAAGTCCCTCTCTCTCACTCTCAATTCTTATACTCAAAAGGAAGAACATACCTAAAATGGCATCCAATATTGTGCACAACATTGCTGCTGTCACTAACCAATTAGATGCAACCAGAGCCATAGCCAGGTCGCATGTCAAGCTTGGAAACGGAATTGGGTCACCCACTTTCACCCCAACAAAGAAGCCTATGCCATCAGTAAAGATGCAGCTTCTAATTGATGATCCCCACAAGAACTCTAAAGAAACAATTCATGATGGAAAGTTTGGGAAATTTGGTGGGAAGTTTGTGCCGGAGTCTCTAATCACTTGCTTGGCCAAATTGGAAGCCGAGTTCAACTTGGTTTTGAACGATTCCAAATTCCAGGTACGTATTCTTCTCTCATAATATTAGTGATTTCTAAAATGATATCAGAGACATGCCCTTAACATAGTCATGTTAATAGAATCCTCAAATGTCGAACAAAGAATTGTGAGTCTCACAAGTGGTCAAAAGTGACTCAAGTATCAAACAAAATGTGTACTTTGTTTAAAGGCTCTAGAGGAGTCGAGTCTTGATTAAGAAAAGGTTGTTCGAGAGTTCCATAAGCCTCTAGGAAGGCTTTATAGTGTACTTTGTTCGAGAGAAGGATTGTTGAGAATTGTTGGGAGAGGAGTCACACATCCGCTAATTAAGGGGTTAATCATGAGTTTATAAATAAGGAATACGTTGGTACGAGGCCTTTTGGGGAAACTCAAATTAAAGCTTATGCTCAAAGTAGATAATATCATGTCATTGTGGAGAGCCGTGATTCAACTTGTAAATTAATTTCTGGTGTTCGTGGTGTTCGTGGTTGTGTAGGAGGAGCTGGAGGTGGCGCTGAGGGACTTTGTTGGGCGAGAGACGCCGTTGTATTATGCTGAGAGGCTGACAAGGCACTACAAAGACGAGGAAGGAAAAGGTCCAGAGATTTACATAAAAAGAGAGGATCTGAACCACTGCGGTGCACACAAGATGAACAATGCAATAGCGCAGGTTATGATTGCCAAGCGCATGGGGCGGAAGCGTGTGGTTGCCGCCACTGGGGCTGGCCAGCATGGTGTTGCCACTGCAGCTGCCTGCGCCAAACATGATTTAGAGTGCACCATTTTCATGGGCTCTGAAGATATCAAGAAGCAATCCTCAAATGTTGTCTTAATCAAGCTGCTGGGTGCTCAGGTACTTAGTTAACTATTCTTTTTTAAATATTAATTGAGGCCTTCGGGAAGGTTTAAAGTAAAGTTACTAGAACTTATGTTCAAAGCGGATAATATCATACTAACAGATTTAATATCTCCGGTTAAATACTATGTCAGGTGAAATCTGTAGAAGGAAACTTCAAGGATGCATCGTCGGAGGCGATAAGAGAGTGGGTCGGGAACTTGGAAACGAGCTATTACTTGACGGGGACAGTGGTAGGGCCGCACCCATGTCCAGCAATGGTGAGGGAGTTTCAGTCAGTGATTGGAAAAGAGACGAGAAAACAAGCCATGGCGAAATGGGGAGGCTTACCAGACGTGCTTGTGGCGTGCATAGGGAGTGGCTCAAACGCGTTGGGACTGTTCAATGAGTTCATCAAAGAAGAAGATGTGAGGTTGGTTGGAGTTGAGGCTGCTGGGTTTGGATTGGATAGTGGAAAGCACTCAGCAACTTTGTCTAAAGGACATGTTGGGGTTTACCATGGAGCTTTGAGCTATCTTTTGCAAGATGACGAAGGCCAAATCCTTGTCCCTCATTCCGTCGGTGTAGGGTAAGTATGCTAGAAATCACGAACTTCCATAATGTTTTCATATTGTCTACTTTGGGTGGAGTTTCCTCAACAAGCCTTATATCAATGGAGATGTATTCCTCACTTATAAACTCATTATCAACTCCTTAATTAGCCGATGCGGGGTTCCTCTCTCCACAATCCTCCTCTCAAACAAGGTACACCATAGAGCCTCCCTGAGACCTATGGAACCCTTGAACAACCTCCCCTTAATCGAGACTCGACTTCTTATCTCGAGCCCTAAACAATCCTACCCTCAAATAAAGTACGCCATAGAGCCTCCTCTGAAGCCTATGGAACCCTCGAACAATCTCCCCTTAATCGAGGCTCGACTCCTTCTCTAGAGCCCTCAAAGATCCTCCCCTCGAATAAAGTACAACATAGAGCTTCCCCTGAGGCCTATGAAGCCCTCGAACAAAGTACACCCTTTGTTCGACACTTGAGTCACTTTTGACTTTACTTTTGAGGCTCACAATTTCTTTGTTCTGACATTTGAGAATTCTATTGACATGGTAAGTTAGGGGCATGACTCTAATACCATGTTAGAAATCACGAAACTCCACCATGGTATGTTTTGAGCATTAACTCTCGTGGCTTTACTTTTGGTTTCTCCAAAAGGCCTCATACCAATGCAGATGTATTCCTTACTTATAAACTCATGATCAACTCCTTGATTAGCCGAGGCGGGACTCCTCTCCCAACCATCCTCAACAAACTATATCAAAATTCGAACTTTTTTGTTTTTTTTTACCTTGAAGAACATGAAAATTTTGAATTGCAGACTGGAATACCCAGGAGTAGGACCAGAGCTGAGCTTCTTGAAAGAGAGTGGCAGAGCTGAATTTCACACAGCGATAGACAAAGAAGCAGTGGAAGCTTATAAACGGGTGTGCAAATTGGAAGGCATTTTTCCATCACTGGAAGCTTCTCATGCCTTTGCTTATCTCGACAAGCTTTGCCCGACCTTAACCGACGGCTGCAAGGTGGTGGTCAACTGCAGTGGCCGTGGTGACAAAGACGCTGCCATTGTCTTCAATTATTAACACTATCAAGAACACTACATATTTTTAAAAATATATATATCATATAGTTTATTGTAAAGGCGATTCATATTAATGATATTAGTTGAGAATTAAACAAAATTGATATCTTATGGATTAAATTACGAGGCTCTATACTATTATCTATGAACTTTCATGGCTTTGTTTTTTTGCTGCCCAATATTTCAATAGAAATAGTGTTCATTGTTTATAAATTCACCATCTTCTTCTTGATAAATTTATTTATTAGTTTAATATCTTCGATATTTTAGCTTTTTTTTTTTTTGTTGATTAAATAAAAATGGTTTTTTTACGTAGAATAAAGTTTTAATTTGATGGTAATACTATTTCTTTCCTTTCTTTTTTTTCTTTTTTATATTTTGTCGAGAATCTTAATTTTATTTGAGTGTAAGTTTTATAATTTTATTCCACTTCAATATATAAATTTTAGCTTATTTGATTTATGTAAAAAAATAAATAAATAAATTGATGTATTATTTTGAAGGTTTGAATTATATTTTTATTAATAAGATCAAATAGATAATTAAGTTACTTAATCTTAGCTTAGGGATCGTGAATGCTCTCTCTTCAGTCTTTTCTCACTAATTCGTCACTAAGCATTAATTTTCAATATTATTTAAGTTCAGAAATAATAATATATTAAAATTATATAACGTATAAATTGGGAATAATTTTATGTATTAATTGCAACATTATCCATATAAATTGGGAATAATTTTATGTATTAATTGCAACATTATCCATATAAATTGGGAATAATTTTATGTATTAATTGCAACATTATCCATATAAATTGGGAATAATTTTATGTATTAATTGCAACATTATCCATATAAATTGGGAATAATTTTATGTATTAATTGCAACATTATCCATATAAATTGGGAATAATTTTATGTATTAATTGCAACATTATCCATATAAATTGGGAATAATTTTATGTATTAATTGCAACATTATCCATATAAATTGGGAATAATTTTATGTATTAATTGCAACATTATCCATATAAATTGGGAATAATTTTATGTATTAATTGCAACATTATCCATATAAATTGGGAATAATTTTATGTATTAATTGCAACATTATCCATATAAATTGAGAACAATTTTATATATTAATTGCAACATTATCCATTTATCCTGGCTTGGAGTTCCAAACCTTACTTTTGTCTAAAATTTCAACTCTCTAAAATTTCAAATCTCTCCTCCCTCGGCCTTCAACAAAACTTTTGTCTAAAATTTTAAATTAGAAATTGATCTAGACCAGTTGTCATACAGCTCATATCGTCGATGTCTCGAAGCATGTTCAACGGTAAAAACCTGAGACGAAGCTAAGAAAAGAAAGATCGACCCCCTACACCCAACCGGTCCATAATATTCATATAATAATTTTGTTGAAAACTAATAAAGAAACAAATTAAGATCCTTCAGCAGCAGTGGAAACATTATCATTAAGCTGTACTTAGATATTCACATTATGAATGTGGTTGATAGGCCTTACAAATTTAGATATCAATCATTGGGATTTCACTATTTTAGCTCCAAAACAAGCCTTCCTATTCTGAAACCAAAATTGGGATCTCTGATAAAACATAAGTAAACTGAATCCACACGGGCGTTAAACAGAGCCAAGTCCACCCAATATTTGCTCATTAAGTAAGATATCAAGGCATACACTGTTCAACAGACTCGTTCATAAACTGTTGCAATGAAAAACAGAGACAAAATAGGTAAAAACAGAGACAAGAGAGTCGTCCATGGTCCATCCCATGAATCTTGGCTTCCATTTGAATGGGGGCAATAGACATCGAGCAAGATCTGATAGCCGCAGCTACAGCTACAGCTCCATTCATTGCCCTGCAGATGTCAAGTCAAACAGCATAATAGATGTAACAGGCAGCAGCTAGGACGCTAGGACTCCCAACTCAAATTATTGATCTATATGAAGAATCACAAGTTAATGATCGTGATTCTTGACTCCATTCAATGGGAAAACGTACGTGGTATTTCCTTACTATACCATTTCTTTCGAACGTCCAATTATTGACCCTTGTTTAAAATAAGGATTTTTCTTCTAAATCTTGAAGGAAATTTCACAGCAAAGAAGATGAGGGTTGCCCCTTTAAGATTGCAATATATTGCGCATGAAATTTTCCATTTTAAATATACAATTTTCAAGCATTAGCCAAGCAATTCTAGCTACACTACTGTGAGAACAAGAGATCATGGAGAAAAACTTGTATAAGCTACAACGAGAGTATAGAAATCCATCTAAGGCTAGCTCCGCAATCGTTTTCTTCGATTACCCTCTTCACTAACTCCCTGCAGTAAAAAATTAACAATGTGAGCTTATAAAAAACATAAAACTTTGCAGCTAACAAGCACCTGGGACATCCCACAAGCGACCAAAAACAATTGTAGACTTCTTGTGAATTACTATCTTTTCATAATTATCTCGTAGTTACATTATTATATAAACTTCTAGAGCAATTACAGTGTGAAACTTTGTTATATTCCAATGACATAAAAGGAAAGAAAAAGGAAAGCACAGATGACATGTAGATAAAGCATACCCCTTGTTCATCTTGGTCAAAATTTTCGGAGGGGACAGCACTAGATTCAGTCCTGCATTTAGCATGCACTATGGGCCCTAACTGAGATTCATCCATGCCTGCTGTTTGTCCATTGGGTGCGTTCATGTAGACAGCACCCCTATACATCCATTCCTCAGTTTCATCACTGTAAAAATCATCAAAAGATTCTCCACATAGTGCACACGTTTTCTGATCTTCATCAGCGGGAACAGCTAGTTCTTCATCATCCTTTTCCTCTACAATGACCTCAGCAGGCAAAAATCCTGGAACTGACTCAGTTCCCAAGGCTTCTGCACCACTGAGCCACATGATTGTACTTACAAACCACTTACGAGAAGGCTTTTGCTTCCTAATTTTTGACATACGATTTCTAGTGACATGCCAATCCATATGATTACTATGCTCGTCCTGGGACTTGAACCGAAGGCCACAGGTCATGCATTGTCTAGGAAGATCAGCATATAGAGAAGTTATTGCATATTCATGTCGCACCTTGAGTAGATCTGGATTGAATTCCAACCCAACGGAGTCCTAAACATTTAACTCTCTTAGTGGAAAAAAAATATAACAGAAAAAAAAAATGACCGAACCTACTAAGCGGGATATTACTCGAACGTATACCTGTACAGAAGCTTGATTGTTCAATGAGATTAAACCCTGGGCCATAAGAGAATTTATCAGGCCAGAAAATGCAGTTCCTGGTTGCTGACCAGGAACAAGAGATCCTGCATTTTGAGAGATAGGATGAGGACCAGTTGGTAGAGGTGGCAGCGGCCCCCCTTGTAAATGCAAAGTGCTGGGTCTATTATGAACAGGTAAGTTCCATTGCCCAATAGGGGCAGAACTTGACAAACAATCACTAACAACAGGGCGATGTCCTTGTGAACTGTATCCCTGACTCGAGGATGGTGCCATTAAATGTGGTAACGCTGGAGGTACTGCT
Source organism: Cucurbita ficifolia (assembly GCA_033971965.1). Taxonomy (NCBI): domain Eukaryota; kingdom Viridiplantae; phylum Streptophyta; class Magnoliopsida; order Cucurbitales; family Cucurbitaceae; genus Cucurbita; species Cucurbita ficifolia. The sequence goes on from CM066979.1 coordinate 974,583, forward strand.
GATGCACTAAAATTATCCTGCATGTCTGGAGATGGTAGAAATTTAGGTTTTAAAGGGGTGGCCTGCAATTGGTTTCCCTGAGTCAAAGGAATATGCCCAGTATGTTGATTACCAACTTGTGGCAACATAGTCGTAAGACTTGGCTCTTTATTTCTCAAATTATTCATCTGCTGCTCAGGCAAAAAGGACCTATTTGCACGATTCATGACAGAATTGCTACCATTTGAAGACTCAAACTGACTCTTATGGTGTCTTGGTACAGGAAATATTGAAGGCCTAGAAGGTGGGCAAGAGTCAGAAACATTCACAGGATGCCTTGGACCCATAGATTGTAGAACTGATTGTGACTCCATGCTAGAGTCAAGACCAGAAGAACCAAAGCTTGAAACAACAGTAGGGGGCCTATGTACAGCACCGTTGGTCAGAAGCTTATCGACAAAATGAGACATCTTTTCACCACCAGATGCACCGATGCCTCTTCCCGACACAGGCATCTGGAAATTCCTTCCTGTTCCTTTAGCGTTCATGAGGTTCTGGGATGACTGAGAAAGGGGATTGTGCATATTCCAAATATCCTGATGATAGGAAAAAAAACCCTACTATAATTTTTTTTTATATAAGAAAAAAACCCTACTATAATTAACTTTTGGAATGCAGAGTTCCTACTACACACCCAACAGAACGATACATATAATTAATTTAGAATAAAATTACTAAATGCTTGATCTCAAAACTGAATACAGATATGGGACTTACCCCTCTAAAAAGTGATGGTGGTGATTAAAAAAAACTAGTGGAAGAAAACGGTAATGTATCACAAATTACAAAGCTCTTACACATGGGATCTAACAGGTTAATTCTACTACCGTATATGATCGGAACCCAATGTTATAGAATAAGTGAAACCATGAGAGATTGAAAACGTGAAATATACTAATTACTTTGATCCAAAGCTAAAATAAGTCCAGAATTATGCACAAAAATGAGAAGTATCAAACTTCAGTGTTATGCTTGATAATGAACTTAAAAAACATGACATGAACAAAGATGCTTTTACAATAACTTTTGGTAAACTCCAAGCAAAAAAAAACCAGAAGCAAATGATAACAATAATGTGAATGAGATGGCTGAAGTTATGGAAACATACAGATGTTGATGGGACCCCATCTTCAATCACTATGGAGGAGTCAATAGAAGTAGGTAGCTGAACCTGGCTGGACCAATTGTTTCTCATTCCAAGCTCCATAGACATAGCATTTCTTCTGTCGAATCCTAATCTTGTCCTAAATCTTGAAGGTGGGACAGATGGTTTCAATGCATCATTACTTCTGCCTCTGTCAGCTAATGTGGGACTCATATCTTCCCAATCAAACTCTTCTTCTTCAGTGTTCTGCCAAGTAACTGGAGTCACCTTGTTGTCCATACCAGAAATAGAAAAATGTTCAACCTGTGGTGGATTATCATTTAAATAACCTTTTCCTTTATCACTTCCATATGCTTCAATTAACGCTCTTGGTCCCTCAAGGTCGCGTCCATTTCTAATATCATACGAAGAAGTACTTTCAAGTCCATTCAAATTCTCCTCAGGATATTGTTTTCTCTTCCTTTTATATGCATCCTCATTTTTATCCATCATTCTAGAACCTTCATATTCATATACATTCTGCGATGGCGAGGCTCTAACTGCTTCAAGTTCATCACCAACTGATTGTAGAGGTCTATTGTGTCCAATTCTTGAAGAAAAAGACGATTTCCCTATCTTTATATTTGCTTTATTTGTTCCAAGAGCAAAAGAATCGTGACCCACGCTTCTCATTGAATTAAATGCTTGAGCTCCACTATGATCAAGAACATCTGTATGGTCATAGTCAAACTCTTCGTATCCAGGAGCAAGCTTTTTACCATTAACTTTTAGAGCTGAGGTCCCTCTCACATCCTGGATATGCTGCAGAGCTAAAAGCTAGTTACATATTTGAATGTTATTTTTTTACCATGTATGCTAGGTATTCGAAACAAAACAGAAAATTAACAGTCCTATTTGCATTAAATTAAAGTCAAGGAATAATGCTGGGAGGTGTGTGTGTTGTGCATGTATTTTACATACACATTTGAAGATATATAAGATGACGCGAGATAAACAAAATATAAATTTCATTTATTTTAGCATAATTGCCTCTGCACAGAATCACCAAAATTGAGGAATATGGTTATATTTCCTCCTTTTTTCTGACATTAAACAAATGTAAATGGTAAGTGTACAAAAAAGGAAAACACCCAAAATAAGCCAAGGAATTATATAAAATGGCTCTCCAATTAGCTATAATCACTGAAATAGGGAAGTTACATGATAATTGAGAAAGCAAAGCCCAATTAGGAACAAAGAAAATAATAGAATCTCGTAACTTCTCAAGGAGTTACTATGTCAGTGGAACTCTAAGGTTCCTTTTCAGGCAAATCATTCAAAAGAAGAAGATGAAGAAGCAATGGTACTGCAAGGCCATGAAACCTTCCCTCTTTTTTAAAAAGAGAAAGCTGCACACCATCTAATTAATATACTCCTAGGTGCTATTCAGCTGAGGAGAGAAATTGGAGAGAATACCCCATGTAGAGCCGGAGACCAAGAGAAAATACAGTCCAAAAATAAGTGCTCAAGTGTGTTTCATCTTCAAAATCAGAGAACAAAATAGCCACTTTCCATCCATATTAGGGGCAAAAGCTTCTATGACAGCAGAGCCCATCGTTATACCAACAAATTCTGACTATTGGAGGTTGATGCTGGGACCAGAAATCTGTTCAAAATAGCCTACCACATGAAGAAGCTTGAGAGGTGTGTTTCATCTTCAAACTCGGAGAACAAACTAGTGTCATCAGCAAACTGTCTATGGTTTACGCAACACTCACCTTGTCACATGAAAGCTTTAATGCTACCATCAACCTCGGCTTTCATAAGCAATCAACTAAAGCAATCCATAATCAAAATAAATAGAAGAGGTGAAAGAAGGTACCATTTCTTAAGTCCCCAAAAAGCCACAATTTTTTGTCTTGGGAGCTCATTAATAATGATGGAGAAATTTGCAAAGGAATGCACCTTTGAATCCAAGTTCTCCATTTGAGACCAAAACCTTTGACCTCTAGAATGTGACCATAACATAAAGTCTCAATCCACTTTTTCAAATTCCTTCTCAATATCGAGCTTCTTAAACAAGAAACGAAACTTTTCATTCAAAAAATGAAAAGAGACTAATACTCAAAGGATAAAAGGTCCAAAATGTGTCAAGGAGATGCACTCTAAAGACCATATTTGAGGGATTGATTTTCCAAAAACCCACCCACTTATCCAGTCCAAAATATATAGATTACTTCAATCAAATTTTGTTTTTGGTCAAAACACATCCAAAAATTGTCTGACCAAGTACACCATACACAATAGAATCCCCACCATTTTCACTGAAGAGTTGAGGAAATTAAGAAAGAAACCCATTCTCTAAGCTGAAAAGAACACTAGCTAATTATTCAACACTTTTTTAAATGAACAATCAAACAATTCGCATTCTCCTGGAAATGTCTGAGACACTATATCATAAGAACGGGTGGAAGAGACAAAGAGATGGAGCAACTGATATGAAAAGTTGCAGATGTAATCCTACCCAATCTTCTGAGTTCCCACCCTAGGATCGTGAAATATTTCAAATAGACCACCAAATTCCTCATGTTAGACTAGGAAAAAGGGGGGGAATTACCAAAAAAAACCCACAAATTTGAGAAAAGGGTATCAAGAACCTCAATATCTCTCCAAAAAAGGCATGAATGGATAAGACGGCTGGAATGGATAAGCCAATTCAATACACCTTCACCAAATTCCTCATGTTATATTATCTTTTTCACCTTCACTACACAAATCAACCTAATCCAACCCACAACACAAATATTAGACGGCTGGAATGGATAAGCCAATTCAAATATTAAAAATAAAAAAACAACGAAAGGTATTTTCATTCACTTGAGTTGGTTGCATTCACAAAATGGAGGAGGAAAATAACAAATAACCAACAGAAGTATGCAGGATGTTAAATACTTGAATTGATAGTGTCAACCGTAAATGCAGAAGAAGCAAACCCAATATTGTATTCTAAATAGCAAAAGAGATAGATGCTCACTTTATCCACCACTGAGTGTTCCAGTTGACGCAAGTATTTTGGATTGACATGAATGCTATGAGTTGGCCGAGGAGACTCAGAAGCCCTTGAGGATGTCAGACCAGAGGACTCTTGTGTTGTTAGCTGAGAAAGTTGAGCTTCAATCTTCCGAAGGACGGATGGTGGAAATACAGTTGACCATGTCCCAAAGAGGTGACGCATCGCATTGTGCTGGTTAGGATGAACTCGACTGTAAGCCTCAAAAAATACCTAAGTACCAAAAAGATAAGAACAGAGGATTGATGAGAACTTAATGAAACTCAAACTAATATCTGAAAAATAAGAAACATAAATGTACACCAGAAACCAAAATTTACATACCTCAGGTAAACGAGACGAGAAATAACTAACGTATCCGTGCCCAACATTCTTAACAATACTGTCCAATAGATACAATGAAGGAAGTTTTTGGTCAACCGGAACCTGCACGAAAATTTGAAGTGATGAACTAGAACATCCGCGTGGTCTCGGGAAATATAAGCATCAAAGAGGACAAAAGCCTAAATTTCTATAGCCCAAATCCCCATCAAATCGAAAATAAAAAAAGACGTAATAGACAAATAACATCAAAAGAAAAACAAAAAGTCCATTGAAACTATTAGAACATACTTCCTTCATATACTACCAGAAATTGAAACGTTCGAAAGAGTCTTCTCAACTCAAATTAGAGGAAAACATAATTACAGAATCGAACCTCGAGAATACGCGTACAAATTAAGTCAGCAATGCCTTTCCCATGTTCTCTCTGCTCGTCCGCAAGAACAGTGAGATCCGTAATGATGGGCTTCGAATTAAAGGTGAGCTCGGACAACATAAGCTCGTACAACTGCACGATAAACTCGGTGGAAGGAGGGGGCACAGAATCATGGCCAGAAACCCTGAATTCGTCATCCCGCTGCTTTAGCTGAGCTCGAAACCGGTGCGCAATTGAAGAGGGAGGCTTTTGTGGCAACTCATTGGGCATAGCCCTACCGCTGGTGGTGGGGAGTTGGCGGTCGGATGAATATGCTGCAGCTCTAGGGTTTCCTCGTGAAATTAAGAGCTTTTCCAATTCCATGAAATGGTTCATGAATTGCAAAGTGTGTGGATTGAGTTCAGAAATTCATCCCGCCAAGTAGGGAAGAGAATTGAATTAGGGTTTCTTCCCACCATAGAAGAAGAAGCTAGAGAGAGAAACCAAGAGAGAGAAAGAGTCACGGTGTATCTTAGTTTAATTCTTCGCCGGTGTAAGGTAGCAATTTCCAGGCAATATTTTTGGGTTTTGTTTTCAAATAAGTAATTTTGGAATTTCCAGTTTTTTCTTCTTTTTTTTTTTTAATCGATAAATAATATAGGAAACTATTTCCCACCATAATTTTGCTTTTATTAAGATAACTATTTTATTCCTTTTAAAATTATTATTTAATTTGTTTTAAACAAATGTCTAAATTTAATTCTTATCTTTTTTAATAAATCTTAAAATATTTTTTATTCTTAGCTTAAAGTTTATTTTCATTAAACTTTTATAGAATAAAAGTAATGATTTTTATTAAAGAAGATAAATATTTTTTTAAAATTGATAGGGAGAATATTATCAAGATCATTTTTAAATAAATAACTACCGACAATATAGACTCCTTTTAAATTTTATTAATAAAATATAGTTTAACCACGTGTTTGGGGGTCACAAACACATTTTTGTATCAGCAGGATAGTAGTTGTACGACACTTGTTCTAACCTGTTGATGTAAGATTGAGTCTCGGGTCACGTTTGAGATAAATGTTTTAGAAAATGTAAGTGATGAAATGTGTTGAAAACAATTTGAAAGAAATCGATGTTATAGAAAAAATTGACAATTAGTTACATCCCCCTAGCTACTACCGCTAATCAAAAGAAATAAGAGAAACTTGAATTACGATCAACCTTAGATGGGCCCGCACCAAGCATTCCCTACATGTGGATTTTGTTCCCTCCCAATTTTGGTCCTAACCCTAAAAGAAATCGACAAAATCCTCAACTCATAAATGTTATTGAACAAAAAGAAAAACATCATAAGTCAATTCCATATTTTAATCGTTTATACTAGCATAGTTCGATAAGACACAACTTTATTTTCTTGATTAAGTCAAGAACATGACATGCAAGATGAACCTAAACCAAATCAGGACCTAGGTCGACTCAACTTACTTAAAGAATGCTCCAAATCCTAAGCCCGACGCAGATAGCCTAAAGGTATGAGAGCATGTACAGAACCGATTCCTCGTTTGATCAAATCGATTCGTCCAATTCAAGAAAGACTCAACCTAGCCTAGCAACTTTAGGTCAAATTCACGTACTAGATATGCAAGCATCATACGAGTGTGCATGTATTCGTTCTTCCACAAATGAAAATAACATCCAACTTGATACTTGATAGATATTCTTGAGTAATTTTTTACTCTTTGGAGTGTCATTCTCATAAGTATCAACTTTCTCACCAGCCACCATAACTAGCCGCATGACAACATTAAATGTTCATCATTTGGACATTATAAACAAGACATTAAACAATGGTCTGAAAGGACCCCAATTGGTTTCCCATAACAACAAACCAATAATGTGTCCTAGACTGCTCTGATTCGTTAACATCACCTCATTTTGGTGTGGTGGGGTACCGTAGGTTGCCATCAACAAGAAACTTAGCCCAGCTGAGCTATCACCACGCAGAAAGTCCAATTCCAATCTCATTATTGTATGGGGCTCATAATACAAACTGTGCCTATTTTGTTTGGCCAAAAGTCTGTTCTTTTCGTGTTGGATAAAAGGCCTGTGGGGAGAGCTTTATTTCCCAGTTATGGAGTTCTCTTTAGCTTTTTTATCCATTCTTCTCCTAGTTTTGGTGTTCTTTTCTGCTGTCACGGCGTCGAGTTGCCACGTTCCAATTGAAGAAACTACAAGTTCAAAGCCTTTCCCAAACAATTTCCTTTTTGGAACTGCTTCTTCTGCATATCAGGTGACTCTGTTTTTCTTTTGTTCCTTTTACTGTTCTTTACTTGATTTTGAGCCATTTTGAGCCATTTCACTTCAGTTTGAAGGAGCTTTCTTGAGTGATGGTAAAGGTCTCAGCAACTGGGATGTTTTTACTCATAAGCCTGGTTAGATTGGTCAAACTGCAAGATTCTGATGCTTCTTTTCCTCTGTTTTTCCTCATAAAAGTGACAGACTTTGAGCTTTGTTGCAGGCAATATTGAGGATGAAACTAATGGAGATATTGCGGTTGATCACTATCATCGCTATCTGGTTAGTCTATGAAATCATTCTCCTCAAGCTTCTTAAGCTCACTTATCGTTATCCGTTGGCATTTTTATGGAAAATGAGCAAATAACAGGAGGATCTTGATCTTATGGCTTTTATTGGAGTCAACAGCTACCGCTTCTCTATTTCTTGGGCAAGAATACTACCGAGTAAGCTTTCGTGCATCTTTATGGGCGTTCGTTCTTCGAGTTTATTGTAATTATCAACTTGGTATCATTCATTTGGATTGGAGTCGTTTCTTGTAGTTGGACTCTTTTTGTTGGCATCTTTCTTGTTTGTTTATGTGTATCCTTTCATTTTTCTTGATGAACTTATATCATGTTGAGGATTGTTGAGAGAGGAGTCTCACGTCAAGTAATTAAGAGGTTGATCAAGGGTTTATAAGTAAGGAATACATTTTCATTGGTATGAGTCCTTTCGGGGAAACCAAAAACAAAGTGGACAATATCATACCATTGTGTAATTTCGTGATTCCTAACATGGTATTAGAGTCATGCCCTTAACTTCGTCAGGTCAATAGAATCATCAAGTGTCGAACAAAGAAGTTGTGAGCCTTAAAGGTGTAGTCAAAAGTCACTCGAGTGTCGAACAAAGGGTATACTTTGTTCGAGGGTTCCAGAGAAGGAGTCAAGCCTCGATTAAGAGGAGGCTGTTCCATGGCTTCATAGACCTCAGGAGAGGCTCTATGGTGTACTTTATTTGAGGGGAGGATTGTTGAGGACATGTTCTCGTGTCCATATCATATGTTATTTATATTCATACTTCTTAGATCTCTAGTATCTTTTGAAATTATGAACTTACAGAAGGAAGATTTGGGGAGATGAACAAGGCTGGGATTGATCATTACAACAAGCTCATCGATTCTCTTCTCGAACGAGGTTTTTAATGTCCTAACAAGCTGAAAGACGCTTAAAATCGTCACTTAAAATGACTTACATGTGTTCTGCTTTCAGGGATAGAACCATTTGTGACATTGACTCACTATGACATCCCTCAGGAACTTGAAGATAGATATGGAGCCTGGCTAAGTCCCCAAGTCCAGTATGATGCAAACTAGCAATTCTCCATCAATTCCTCCAGTTTTGAACATTTTTTGCCCATCAGTCCTGCAGAAACTGAACAAAGAACTTCACATATTCATATTTTCAGGGAGGACTTCAGATATTATGCTGATATCTGCTTTAAATCATTTGGAGATCGAGTCAAGTACTGGGTCACCTTCAACGAGCCAAATGTTCAGGTTATTCGTGGCTACAGGAAAGGGACATTTCCTCCGTCGCGCTGTTCGAGCTCATTTGGCAAATGCAAGCATGGAGACTCAGCAAGAGAACCCTTAGTAGCTGCTCACAACATTATTCTATCACATGCTGCTGCTGTCAACACTTACAGGTCTAAATACCAGGTAATCAGTTTAACAAAATACCATCTGGTCTCTTAAGCTCTGAGGGAATCTGACAAAATAGATGGATCTTGTTTGCAGGCCAAACAAGGAGGTGTTATAGGAGTAGTTATCAATGCTGTGTGGCATGAGCCGATAAGCGACTCATTCGAAGACATATTAGCAGCTGAGAGAGCTCACTCTTTTTATATGAATTGGTAACACTCAAGGCTCACAATCAGCATCATTCCATTGGCCCTGCTAGATATACATCACTAAACTACAATGTTTAAAACTCAAATGCAGGTTCCTAGACCCAATTATATTTGGGTACTATCCAGCAGAAATGGAGGAAATTCTAGGATTTGATTTGCCTCGCTTTTCAACAGAAGATCAAAAGATGCTGAAAAATGGAGCAGATTTCATTGGCATCAATCACTATACTAGCTTCTATGTAAAAGACTGCCTATATTCTGCCTGTGAACCGAAATGGGGGTCGTCTAAGATAGAAGGTTTTGCTCTTTGTACACCAATGAAGGAAGAAACCTCAATAGGAGAACCTGTGAGTCATTTCAAAATGTTCTTGCCTCCATGAACCAGCATTGATATCAGGCAAAATAACTAGAATGTTTTTCATTTTGGTGTAGACTGAAATTTCTTGGATATACGTCTATCCTCAAGGAATGAACAAAATCGTTACGTACATAAAGGAGAGATACAACAATATACCAATATTTGTGACAGAAAATGGTAAGTGAAGGCAGGACAAAATTTAAAGTTTTGGCAATACAATTTTTCACATTTCCTCACAAAGTATTGTGTTTTTCATGCAGGTTATGGGGAGAAGGATAAGCTCAATACACAAATAGAAGATTTACTCAATGATACCAGAAGAGCAGATTATATGAGCAGTTACCTTGGTGCCTTAGAAACATCAATGAGGTAAAAGCAATGCTACAATATTGTCAACATACTTCATCTACTTCTTTAATTTCTTCCATCCATATTCTCCCTTCATGTTGTTTCTCTTCATCCAACGCTCTCACCATAATTTAGTTATAGAAGAGGAGTAGTCCCGCATTGGCTAATTAAGAGGAAGATTCATGGGTTTATAAGTAAAGAACACGATCTCCATTGGCAAGAGGCCTTTCAGGGAGACCAAAAGCAAAGTCATGAGAGCTTATGCTCAAAGTGGACAATATCATACCATTGTGGAGATTCGTGATTCCTAATATGGTATCAGAGTCATACTCTTAAGTTAGTCATGCCAATATAATTCTCAAGTGTCGAACAAAGAAGTTGTGAGCCTTGAAGATGTAATCAAAGGTGACTCAAGTGTCGAACAAAGGGTGTACTTTGTTTGAGGGCTCCAAAGGAGTCGAGTCTCGATTAAGGAGAGGCTGTTCGAGAGCTCCAAAGAAGGAGGCCTTAGGGGATGCTCTATGGTATACTTTGTTCGAGGGGAGGATTATTGAGTATTAGTACCAGGAGTAGTTCCACATTGGCTAATTAAGAGGAAAATCATGGGTTTATAAGCAAGGAACACTATCTCCATTAGCATGAGGTCTTTTGGGGAAACCAAAATCAAAGCCACGAGAGCTTATGCTCAAAGTGGACAATATCATACCATTGTGGAGATTTGTGATTCCTAACAAAGTCATCCTTTAGAACGGAAGGACACAATTGTACAACCTAGACACGGTTGTAAAATCTAAATAACAGATCTCGTTCAAGTATGGTTGTAGAAAAAAAGTAATGCTGAAAAGTAATAAATAAATAAACTATCATTTTAGTAGCAAACTACATTTGAAAACCTAATAATTAAACAAACAATTTAGACAAACTACTTATTCCTTCAAAAAGAATCTCTGGAATTTTTCCTGAACTCTGGTCCATGAAATCAGGAATCAGTGTCAGGAACATCTAAGACTGAGAAATCTATTCAAGGTTTTCTTAAGCTCATCTCAAATGGTCAAGGAATCTCTCCATAAACTTTCTCTACTTTTCTTCTTTGGTTCAAAATATAATCATCCATGCTCAAAAAACATTATATCTTTCAAATAAATACTAAACATAAAACTAGTTTCAGGAGAATGATTTCACTTGGGCAACTAACTACTTTGAGGAGGGGTAAATTAGTCGATAAACGGACATTTAAACCAATAATTTACACGAGGACCATAAGAAAGTGCCTTTAGCCAAAAAAAATACTGAATTTGCACCATGTCACACCATAATTGGGAAAGGACAAGAGATCTAATGCTTCGAGGAGCAGCACCTATAGACTATATACTTTTGAATTCATGCATATAACATCAAACTTGATTACAACCACTGAGTACAGAATGAAAAGCTTGAATTTAACTATATCCATTCAAGTGTCCAATAGAAAACAAGAGTTTCACTTTGTGTACCCATGATTGAATTGAAGCTTGTCCGGATTGTATTAAATGTGGTGCTTGTTCAGGGAAGGAGCAGATGTGAGAGGATACTTCGCCTGGTCTTTGCTGGATAACTTCGAATGGATAAGTGGATATACTGAAAGGTTTGGGCTTTACCATGTAGATTATGCCACTCTGAAGAGAACTCCAAAGTTTTCAGCCTTTTGGTACAAAAATTTCATCGCCCAAAATTTGATGGGCAACAATGTCAGTGCAGTTGCATCCAGGAAAGTGACCTAAGCAAGCAGAGCCCCATCAACTATATGAAAATTGCTTGCGTAATTGCCTGTGCACAACGGATTTGATTACCGATTGCTGTTAGTTTCATTCGTTAATCGTCTATAATGCTGGTTATAGATGGTATCTTTGTAAGTAGAAGACTTCATTTCAGAGCAAATAAAAGAGTATCTTTCTCAACTCTTTTCTGTGTGTGCTGTGGATGATGGGAATAAACTTACAGATTTGGAGAGTGTTGGTCAATGCAAAATGACAGCTTCGAGTCAATATCCAGCTATAATTGTTCCTGCTTCCACCAAGGAGTCCCAGCATTGTAAATGTGTTCCATCGAATCCCATGATATCTCATAAGCCTGCAGTCCAATAGCCATGGCTGGTTCTTTTCCATGCCTGGAAATCCACTCAGCCACTGCAATTTCTTTATCTTCTTCACTTGCATACTCTTTCTTACATTTTCCAAAAGGATTCAAACCAGGATTAGCCATCTCTGCAACTGCTGCGGGCATGTACATGGAATCACCAACCAATGGTGCTCCACAATTGGCCAGTTGTGCTCGAATCTGCATCATCCGGAAACGTCAAATTTATTTTAAGAACAATTTTCAAAGGTGTCCCAACGCTGAATGCAAGAATTTATGAAGATGGTTTTCAAATAATAGAAGTAACTATAGCAACATAATGACTAGCTAACAAAGAACCTGATGTGTCCGACCAGTCAAGAGGTTGATTTTGCATTCATACGCTTTCGTTTTGGAGGGCCACCCACATTCTTCAATACAGTATTTTGCTTCAATATCAGCATCCGGCCATGCAACCTCTCTGCATTCCAATACCTCAAGCTGACACAAGTTGTATCGATCAATACAATCTGCAAGCAGAAGATGTATCAAACCACCAAAGGATTAAACTGCCAATCACACCTTAGAGCTGGGGGCGACACTGCTGTAGATGTTGGGTTGGGAGGGAGTTTAAATGTTAATATGATTAGGACAATCATTTGCATATTGAATTCTTGGCAGAACACTAAAGACTCGTTTTCTAATTGCTTGAGTTTATTGCTACAAAATAATTATCAAACGGGTATACGTATACGTATGTTCTCCAAGATATCAAAGTGCAACAAATTCTACAAAGAAATATTCTATTCTTATTCGAATGCTTGATCGAGAGACTTGCCTTCTGAAACAAGCCTTGGAGCAATATTAATTGGCCGCATATAGTGTGTTATTATTCCTATTGGCACTGGAGCAGCAGCAAGAGCAAGATAAAGCTTCTTAACCTTTTTCTCCTGTTAATCAAAAATTGTAAAGCATTCCTATCAAATTAAGAAATCAAACGTGTTGAGACAAATAAAGTAACTTAACCGCTATGTTCAAACTCAAGAAATAAGTTCATGAAACTCACCCTGATTTTACGATGGAAGACGGAGCAATATTCTTTTGTCCGTGCTAGAATGACGCTGTAAAAGTGAATGAATCAAAACAAGTATTCCCTATGGAGGCAGTAGACATAAAAATATCCATAAAAAAACATCATTACCAGCCTTCAGTACAGTTGTCAATCTGATGGGTCGTCCACAACGGAGATGTTAATCCTAAAGCACGGGTTGCAAAGGTTGCACAACTTTCTTCAATGTTGTCAGTAGTGCCTCCAACCTGACAGGATATTTGTCATGCTTAATAGCTAAAAATTAATGTTCAGCTAGATGGAATTGATGTAAATAAATTATGTCATCCTCCACAAAGTTTTACTTAGATCAGAGGTGCCATGTTGAAAGATCTATAAACTTATCCATATCACCAAACTACCTACACCAATCTTGATCAAATCTTGTAGAATGTTACAATAAGAAATAATGCAAGAACAGTCATCACAAATAGAAGGCAATAATTCTTGATTAATGGTTCGAGCGTTCAACCACAGACCGATGTACCAGCAGGTTTGTCCAAAACCACATAGGACTCTGTCACAGCAATAATTCTTGATTTCCAGTCAATTTCATAGCACCTGATTGATTGTAAAGTTCAACTAGCATTATTCGATTATGAACATCATTTTGTTTTTTAAAAGAAAAACAGGCAGTTCATGTCACCTTGGAAAGCGTTTGGGATGCACATGAATACGCAAGTATGTTCCAACCTCCACAAACTCATCAATGCGAGTTATCCGGAAAGTCTTCTGTGCTTCCCTCACTGTTTTCCCTTTGATAGATTTTCGCCCTTTCAAAAATGATGGTTCTGTAAACTTTTTGAATAGTCTAATTTGCTCGGGGGTTGCCGTTGGCGGAGGCTTGGGGCATACTAGGGCATAATATACCGCACCAAAATGAATGAGGTCTGCAACATACCTTCAAACACCAAAACTATTAGTTCATTGATTCCACTTAATTTGATTCCAATTTTATGTCGTAGCATCAATTGTTATGAACAACTAAAATTATAGTACAACTTACAGAAGAGGAAGATCCAAGGATTTAGAGATGTATTCCATAACAGGCCCCCCTTCCAAAACAACCAGATGTTCAACTCGTGGTGGTCCACTGAATGAGGGGCATGGAAGCAAACGATGATATTGGGGATACCTGAAATTAATTTCATCCTCAGCATGCTAAATACTAAAGGAATCACAGAAAGGGAATTCAATCCCAGAAATTGGGAGATTAAAAAATCCAATAACAAATCAAGATTACAGCAAGTTCATTAAGCATATAAGAGAGTAATCAGCAAAGGTGCCAGGAAACATTATTTCTTTCCTTTATCTGACAGCATGAAGCAAAATTGAAGTTTGGAGCTACTAACAGGTAAGTCAGTTTTGACCACAAGTTTCCAGTGCCAGCCAGTGGAGATAGGCTCAATGCTCATTATTCATAGTCCATATAATTATATATAGTTAGACACCACGAATATCCACAATGGTATGATATTGTCCACTTTGAGCATAAGCTCTCATGATTTTGCTTTTGGTTTCCCTAAAAGACCTCATACCAATAGAGATGTATTCCTTACTTATAAACCCATGATCGTCCTCTTAATTAGCCAATGTGGGACTCTCTCCCAACAATCCTCAATAATCCTCCCCTCGAACAAAGTACACCATAGAGCCTCCCTTGAGGCCTATAGAGCCCTCGAACAGCCTCCCCTTAATTGAGACTTGACTCCTTTCTCTGAAGACCTCAGACAAAGTACACCCTTTGTTTGACACTTGAGTCACTTTTTTACTACACATTTGTGGCTCACAACTTCTTTGTTCGACATTTGAGGATTTTATTGACATGACTGAGTTAAGGACATGACTCTGATACCATGTTAGACACCACAAATCTCCACAATCATATGATATTGTCCACTTTGAGCATAAGCTCTCATCGTTTTGTTTTTTGTTTCCCCAAAAGGCCTCATACCAATGGAGATGTATTCTTTACTTATAAACTCATGATCGTCCTATTAATTAGTTAATGTGGAACTCTCTCCCAACAATCCTCAACATATACTACATATGGTTCGAGCCATGAGCCACGGACTTTCTTTAAACTACAAAAATCTTCCATTTCAATTTTCATTCTGCAACATTCGCCACAAGACAAGCAATACCCAAATCAACAAGTTACATAAACTACAAATCTTGGAATGACCAACGACGAAATCTCCCACAGCCACTAAAATAAACATTCAAACAATTGAATTTGGTAAGGAAGAAAGAATTCCATAAACCACTTAAGACTCGTAATGTCACATTTATATGATTTCCTCAGTTCACCTAGGAGTAAACAAAGTAAAAACACAACTAAACAACAGTACTCCCGTTAAAACTATCCATCCAACAAATAAACAAGAAGCTGCAGAAAAAAAAAATTCAGCGTTACCCATTCTCAGCAAAAGTAGTAGCAGTTTGTGTAACTGCAACATCTGTAACAGAGGATTCGCAAGGAAATGCGCTGCTCTTCGAACTCAGAGAACGCCGAGCAGCAAAGTAATTGCCGCAAACAGTAGCACTGAAATTAGCACGAGTTCTTGCCAAAGTGCGCTGCAGGGTTAGTGACGTACTGAGGCCACGGCAACCGTTGGCGGCCACCAGAGCCATGTTCATGGAAGCCAGCATCCTTCGGAGGTTTGGGAGCTGTAATGGGCTGGGGTGAGCAAGATGATGCTTGTTATCCTCCTTTCCCGGATAGGATAATTTCGGTCTCTCACAATTTTACCATAAATTAATAAGTTGGATTAATAAAAAATAACTTAAAAAATATTTTTTTTAAAACTCTTAAAACTAAAAACAAAATTATCAAAATACCCTTAAAAACTTTTTTTAATTATTTTAATTATTTTTATGATTATAATGTATATAGAAACGGTTTATCTGTTCTTTCTCTCCTCTACTTCAGCCTATGACTCAATAAAAAAAAATTATCTCGAATATTATTTTAATTCACTTTTTGTTTCTTAATCCTTAAAATAATTTTAATTTTTTTTATTTTTTAGATTTCAAAACAGTAAATAAAAATAAGAAATTTTTTCGTTTATGGGTATTTTCAAATATAAATATAATAAAATTTGACTTCTTTTCAAATTTAAAATAAATTTAAATAGGAAAATCTCATTCTTAATAATTCATTATTCAATGACATTCCTATTTAAAATATAAGAAAATCCTCATAACATGCTCAAGTTCATGCAATAGGAAGCATATGGATTTATTATATTTACCTTCCTTTTCATTCAAATAAAATTTATGATGAACCAAATAAAAATAAATAAAAAATAAAAAAATAAAAAAAGTCACCCATGGATATAAATGTAAATTTCCAACTCTTATTATTTTTTTAAATTTTAAATTTGAAATGTCTAAAATGTTAGGTTAATCCTACCATATGTGACCTTTAGATATTATTAACAATTTTCCTAAAAAAGTCAGATATTTTAGAGATATTAAAAAAAATCTATGGATTGAGTATTAACATTTATTAAATACAATATTTAATTTTTTTACTCTCAAATATATTTTATTTAAAGTTATTGGTGACAATGGGGTGACTAAATCAAAAAGATAATTAGAATATTAGGTTAAATTATAAAAAAAAAATGTTGAAATTTACCTATTAATTAAATAATATTTATACTTTTTCAAATGTGAAGAAATTTACTAGCATGTTTTGTCGTATATTTTTATAAAAAAAATATTTTTAAAAGTTTTAGGCAAATGTTAAAATTTAAAGATAGTTTTTAAATGTTTTTATTCATTCAAATCTAATTAACAATTTTAAAAAAAAAAGTGAAAATATGTATTAGGTTAGGAAGAAGTAAATACAATTTTATAATTAAAAAAGCACAATTTAAAAAATAAAGCAAAATTCAATTTAAATCTCTAAAATTTGTTTAAACTAATAATGATATAAATTTATATTATAAAAAATTTATATTATGAATTTTATAAGTGCAATTATCTACATTTATATTACATTACTAACATTAGAATTCTTGTTTAAATTTTTAAAAAAATATAAACACATTAATTTAAAATAATTTAAAAATAATGAGTCTAAATTGATTCAGGTATGTTTTTTAATATAATTTTATTAAAAATAAATAAATAGATTAGAATTTAAATGGAGGTAATTATTAATTTAGATTTTTTAGTATTAGTATAAATTAAAAAAATTTAGAAAATGAAAATAAAATAAATTGCCTTTTACGGTTGATCTTTAAAAATTATTAAATATTAAGGAATAATCCGATCTCTAATGAATAGCTGATGAACTAAAACGACGTCACATTGTTCAGTAGATTGCGTGCTTGCTTGAGGAAACGGAAAATTAATATATAATCAGAACTCGGAAGGCTTCTTGTTTGTGTCGTCTTCTTCTGGTGTCTCCCAGTAGAAGAATGAACGACGAGTTCGCCTGAATGCCCGTCCATTTTCTCTCCGGTCATCAATATCCGTTTTTCCAGCTGAGAAACTGTGATTGTACTTGGAAGGAATCGGTGTCTTTTATATGGTGTTTAAGAGCACTGGTTCTATGCCGTGAACCAGGTGCAAATTGACTTTGGTTGTCCACTGGTCGATTGGATCATTGCGAATTCGTAAGTATATTGTGATTTGGTTGAAATGTCCTGGGGACTGGGATGGAAGCGGTCATCTGAGATTTTTCATTTGAAACTGAATTATGGTTCAGAAGAGGATGCGGAGAATCCTGATCGTGTCTCCTCGTCGTCATCGTGTTCTTCTTCCTCTTCTTCTTCGTCGTCATCGTTGAACATTTTGACGCAGGGTCAGGATCTTGGATTTTGGATTGATTTAGATTGGTCGGCTGGGGATGACGAAGATCAGGTGGCTCTGAGGCTCCAGTCGCAGCTCATGGTTGCCTTGCCGGTGCCGCAGGATGCTGTGCAGGTAGAATTGAATTTTCGTGAAGAAGCAGATAATGTGGATGTAGATATGAAGGTTTTAAAGAGGAGGGAGCCTCTTAGAGCCGTGACGTTGAAGAAGTCAGCGGGGTCGGGGCAGCAGAATGATGGGATTGGCGTTCTGACGCGGCTGTTGAGGTCGAATTTGGCCCCGACCTTGCCAGGGGTTGGCGAAGAGGTGATTGGTTGCGGCGAGCACTGGAAAACCGTTACCGTGCTCAATCTTAGAGGTTGTGGTTTGACGGTAAGTGTTTGTGGCAATTTATTTTGCTAATCAACTTCTTCTTCTGCGAGCATGTTTAGTATCTTGCGACATTTTCGGTTTCTTGCTCCTTTTGATTGATCAATTATGTCTGAAATTTAATGTTATACCATCATCTGCCTTTATTTTTTATTTTAAGTGATCAATAATTTTGAATGCTGTGTTCGGTTTGAAGTATGATTTGAAGTTGAGTTCATCAATCTTTATCTATGTTCATTTCAGGCATTGCCAGCAGATTTAACTCGATTGCCACTCCTAGAGAAATTGTACCTTGAAAACAATAAACTCTCAGTTTTGCCGCCTGAGCTTGGTGAGATCAAAAGTTTGAAAGTGCTCCAGGTTGATTCCAACTTTCTGATTTCCGTACCTGGTAAGCCTGGTTTTCTAAAACTTACAAGAGCATTGGACATAGTAGAAAGTAGATTTAGACCACGTAAAAACGAGCCTCAAGAATGAGGTGCTTTGATGCATCTCCTGTTCTATTCATTAGATTTTTGAAAAATGTTGAGCAGTAGAATTGAGGCAGTGCGTTGGGCTGGTGGAGCTATCACTGGAATACAACAAACTCGTTAGGCCTCTTCTCGACTTCAGGTTATTCGTCTTATTTTGGATAGTTAGCAACTTCTGCTTTGTGTTTTTCACTGTTAATGCCCTCGTTTCAAGAGTAGCTGGTGATTCCTACCTTTTTTGGGTCTATTGATTTTCTCCAGCATTATGACAGGGCTATGGCTGAGTTACGTGTTCTTAGACTATTTGGTAATCCTCTAGAATTTCTTCCTGAAATCTTGCCGTTGCACAATCTACGCCATCTTTCTCTTGCAAACATCAGAATTGTGGCAGATGAAAATTTGATATCTGTGGATGTTCAAATAGAGGTAGTATTGAACACAATGATGAAATATTCAAATAAAGGATTACATTAACTCTTAAGGCATAACCTTTTACGTTCATTGATTTTACTTTTGGTATATGCAGATGGAAAACAACTCTTATTTTGGTACATCTAGACATAAGCTTAGTGCCTTCTTCTCCCTTATTTTCCGTTTTTCTTCCTGCCACCATCCTTTATTGGCATCTGCCCTAGCAAAAATAATGCAAGATGAAGGAAATCGTGCAGTTATCAGTAAAGATGAGAATGCAATACATCAGCTTATAAGTATGATAAGCAGTGAGAACCGTCATGTGGTAAGACATGTTTCGGAACTTGGTTGTTCCTTTTTATTTAGTTATTTATTGTGCTAGAGCTGCTAGGCTTATTTTAAACTGTTATTACTTTTGGCAGGTTGGACAAGCATGCTTTGCTCTTTCTTCTCTTGCTTCAGATGTTTCCATTGCAATGCAGTTGATGAAAGCAGACATAATGCAACCCATTAAAACTGTTCTAAAATCTGTCTCGCAAGATGAAGTAATTTCTGTATTGCAAGTTGTGGCTAAGTTGGCTTTCACATCTGATACTGTATCTCAGAAAATGTGTACCAAGGATCTTTTGAAATCATTGAAATTGTTATGTGCTCAGAAAAATCCAGAGGCTAGTCTACGAACTCTTCATATTTCCAAAACTCTCTTGCTCCTGTCTACCCTTTTGTTTGTAATTCTAACAATCTTTTTCTGCAGGTGCAAAGGTCAGCTTTATTAACAGTTGGAAACTTGGCATTTTGTTTAGAAAATCGTCGCACTCTAGTTACTTCTGAAAAGTTGCGTGAACTACTCTTACGCCTGACAGTTGCACCTAACCCACGTGTGAATAAAGCTGCAGCTCGAGCTTTAGCAATTCTTGGTTTGTCCTTTTGATCTAATTCACCTTGTGGATCTGAGATTCATGTTCTTGCAGTCTATTCAAATTGATTTTTTTTTTTTTTTTGGGGGGTAGGGGAGAATGAAAATTTACGTCGTGCCATGAAAGGGAGACAAGTAGCAAAGCATGGACTGCGAATACTCTCAATGGACGGTGGTGGCATGAAAGGTTTGGCAACAGTTCAAATACTTAAAGAAATTGAGAAGGGAACTGGAAAGCAGATACATGAATTGTTTGATCTTATATGTGGCACATCAACTGGTGGCATGCTAGCTGTTGCCCTTGGTATTAAGCATATGACTTTGGATAAATGTGAAGAAATATATAAAAAACTTGGTAGGTATGCTGCAAGGGTAAGTAGTGGCTAAATTCTGTGCACTTCATCTGTTCTGTGGTGAAACATTTTATTTTGGATTATAGGAAAGCTCGTCTTTGCTGAACCTACACCAAAGGACAGTGAAGCTGCTTCCTGGAGAGAAAAGCTGGAT
Organism: Cucurbita ficifolia; assembly: GCA_033971965.1. Classification (NCBI taxonomy): domain Eukaryota; kingdom Viridiplantae; phylum Streptophyta; class Magnoliopsida; order Cucurbitales; family Cucurbitaceae; genus Cucurbita; species Cucurbita ficifolia. The sequence continues at coordinate 995,051 of CM066979.1, forward strand.
CAACTTTACAAAAGTTCATCACGAAGTTTTAGAGTTGTTGTCCATGGATCTAAAGTAAGATTATTTCCTAGTTTCTTGTCCATGATGTGATGGTTCCGCCCCTATATACCTTAGTTTATGGGAAGCTTTTATTTTCCTTTGAGCTTTCTGAAAGAAAGTTCTCGCCAAATTTGTCAACCCCTAGCTTTTATTTTGTTTTCTCGACTCTTTCAAAAGCAAAGCCACTAAGGCTTTTTATGGTCACTCTTATCTAACTTTTTGCTTAAAATCATGTTTATAAATGACCAAATATTGAAGGTGTTAATCATTGTTCGATAGTAGTTTTTATTATTATTTGAGCTACATCTGGTCTCCACAGTCTATACAAGTCCAATTCAGAAATGACCAAAAACATTGGTGGATGCATCATATTCTCTCCAGTCAATTAGGATCTATTTATAACAATGCATACTTTTGTTTGTTTACATTTTATTATCCCCAACTAGCTGATGGAATATACTTTTGTGATGATGTCTTGCAGCATAGTGCCGATCAATTTGAGAGGCTATTGATGGAAATGTGTGCAGATGAGGATGGAGACCTGTTAATAGAATCTGCAGTTAAAACCCCCCCCAAAGTATTTGTTGTGTCAACCTTGGTGAGCATGGTACCAGCTCAGCCTTTCTTATTCCGCAATTATCAGGTTTGAGATCAAGGCTTGATATTTTTTTTTTTTTCCTTTTTTTTTTTTTTTTTTAATGTTGGAAGAAAGGATGCACAATATGAATTAGATGATTTACAACCAAAATTAGATTACAAAGTGCAACAAAAATTTCTATCCTGTAGAATCAAGAATAAAGGAATGTGTTCTCTTCTAATCCCTTCGGCTGGAAAACCACAAGGAGGCCATGAAATGAACCTTACGCCATGCTGAAAATTTATCTTCCACTCTCTTTTCATAAGAAAATTTATGGCATGCTCAAAGAAAACCCTCTTTTCATAAGAAGGCTTGAAATAAAACCTTTTAGTTTCTGTTTTAGTTATTTTTTAATTTTCTTTTTGTGGACACTAAACTAAAGCAGCTTGATTTCCTTTGCATAAACTACAGTCCCATATCTGATTGTGGCAATTGCTACATTGCATTCTACATTTTTGCAGTATCCTGTTGGAACACCGGAGGTACCTCTGGCAATTTCAGACAGTTCAGGGATTACTGTGTTTGGATCACCTTCGGCCAGTGCCCAGGATGGCTATAAGGGCAGTGCTTTCATTGGAAGTTGCAAGCATCAAGTATGGAAAGCTATAAGAGCATCATCTGCTGCCCCTTATTATCTTGATGATTTTTCAGATGGTATTTCTCCTAGTTCTTGTTTAAGTGAATGTATTCTTTATCCCTTTTACAATTTATTAATACCGTACATTGGGTTATTAAATTTTATTCTAATTTGTAACAACGTAACTTTTAGATGGATTTGATTAAATATAATTGATAAAATACATAAAATAAAATTCACATGTATCTTAAATTTGTGATAAGTTTTTATTGGGTCAGAGTTTTAATTGCAATTTTCAAGTGAAATTAAATTGTTAGTGTATAGAAACATGTGTGCAGGGTGGGCATAATGACGTAATGAAATACAAATCTTCCTACTGATTGTTGTTAGATTGATTGCAATATTGTTAATTGGTGACATGAATGAAATTTAACGTGAGAGTTGGGTGGACATTATTGTCTACTGATGATTCTCTCATTCATACTTCTGATTTATTAAAGATAAAGTTGGTCTTCAATCAAATGCCTCTCCATCTTTGATATATTCATTCATGGTCCTCTGAATTTTTGAAGATGTAAATCGCTGGCAAGATGGAGCCATAGTGGCGAATAATCCTACAATCTTTGCCATAAGAGAAGCACAGCTTCTATGGCCTGACACGAGAGTTGACTGCTTAGTTTCCATTGGATGTGGCTCTACTCCAATGAAGGTAATTTATCTTTCATATGAATAATTATATTATTTTAATGCTCTATAATTGTTTTACTGTTTTAGGTGAGGAAAGGCGGGTGGCGTTATTTGGATACTGGACAAGTGCTAATTGAGAGTGCATGCTCTGTGGATCGAGTGGAGGAAGCTTTGAGTTCATTGTTACCTATGCTGCCTGAGATACATTATTTCCGATTTAACCCTGGTATGATATCTTAATCTACTCATGATTTATTGGTTTAGCATTTGCGTGAAATTTCCTTTGCTTAATCCTTCAGTTATTTGCCTTCACCAAATTCAGACCCTAAAAGAATTAGGGGTTATCCTGTGACACGTCTATTTCAAGAACAGAGATGTGCACATGATCCATATTTTATTTTATTTTATCTATTGCAGTGGATGAACGTTGTGATATGGAATTGGACGAGACTGATCCAGCAGTCTGGCTGAAGTTGGAAGCTGCAGTTGAGGAATATATCCAAAGCAATAATCTGGCATTTAAGGATGCCTGTGAGAGATTAATCTCGCCTTATCAATTTGATGAGAAGTGGTCGGAAAACTTCAATTCATTTCATTTGTCCAGGGTGACGGGATCATCAGCAGGTGTTTGTTCTCATAGCATTTTCAACTGTTCGATGTTTCTTTCTGTTTGGATTTTTATTGAACTAACCAGTTATTCTACTGATTTTATGGTCATGCTAGATGAGAATAGCCCTTCTTTGGGTTGGAGACGGAATGTACTACTGATTGAAGCTTCTCATAGTCCTGATGCAGGAAGAGTTATGCATCATGCCCGTGAACTTGAAGCATTTTGTTCCAAAAATGGAATTAGAATATCCCTTATGCTTGGAACATCAGGGATTGTGAAGACTGTACCTTCAACAACATTCCCAACACCTTTTACATCACCCTTATTTACTGGAAGCTTTCCATCAAGCCCACTTCTGTATAGTCCTGATGTTGGAGCTCAAAGGCTTGGTCGAATTGATATGGTTCCACCTTTAAGCTTAGATGGCCAATTGGGTAAAGAAGCAGCATTAGCCCCAGAGTCTCCTTTAGGGCCTAGAGAACTCTCCTCACCTGTACAGGCATTGCATGAGAAGTTACAAAATTCACCTCAAGTGGGCATTGTACATTTGGCCCTTCAAAATGACTCATCGGGCTCAATATTAAGGTCAACACACGTGGCAGATGTCTATGAATTCAGTTGCAGCATTTTCATTTGGTCCTGACCTGCTCATTCTTTATTCTTGTAGTTGGCAAAATGATGTTTTTGTAGTTGCTGAACCTGGAGAACTTGCAGAGAAATTTCTACAAAGTGTCAAATTGAGTTTGTTGTCAGCCATGCGAAGTCATCGTAGGAAGGGTGCATCATTGCTTGCCAATGTCTTGACTGTGTCTGATCTGGTGGCACTCAAACCCTACTTCCAAATTGGAGGCATTGTCCATCGTTATTTAGGACGACAAACCCAAGTATGTTATGTTCATATTTTTCTTTGCTTCCTTGTGGTTTCTTGTTTGCTATAGTCAAAGTCACAGTACAAAGAACTTCAGTTCTGAGTGTCTATTGGTGTTTGTGTTCAAGGTTATGGAGGATAACCAAGAAATTGCAGCTTACTTGTTTCGTAGAACCGTGCCTTCCTTGCATTTATCACCTGATGATGTTCGTTGGATGGTAGGCTTTCAAATCTTTCTTTAATCCATCCCTTACATTCTAGATGTCTTCAAAGTTCATACCTTGTATGTTAATTGATGCATGAAAGTTGTAAAACTTTATATTGGGGATGGTTTCAATTTCTAATGCATTTCTAGGTGAATCACTGGAACAGTAGAAGTTCGTTAGATTGTCTGTTTCATATTTCTGCAATTGCTTTTGTTCAGTTTTTTCACGTGGTTCTCTTTGTCAGACCCATTTGGGAAGACCTTTTCAAACAAGAAATTCAATTTTGTCCTCCTTGCTTTCCCTTCTAGATGTTTGTTGGTCTTTGATCGAATCATGGTGTTAGTCATATATGGACCCTTGTGTTCCTGAGGCATTTTCTCTAGCGAATCTCATATCTGCTTGTCCAACTCTTTTTCACCCAATCATTTAATGTTAGAATTTCAAAGGTGGTCAATATTTTCTGGCTGCTTGTCCTTGGGAGGGTTTTACCGAGTTCTTTAACCCAGAAAATCTCATATTTAGTCTTGGAGAATAACCATAAAATACTTTAAAATAGGTCAAGGATAGCATAAGTTTTAAACACAGTTTTTTGTAATAAGCTTCAGAATAAGGTCAAATGATACTTGAGATTTGATGGATTGAAACTTATACACTAGATTTGTCTGTCCTTCACGTCACTGTTTGACTCAGTAACTTCCTCTAAATATATGGTCCTCCTAGCACCGAACGTAATAGTTAATCCGCTTATATCCATTTTTTTTCCATTAATGTGAACGATTCATTACTCATATTTCTGAATTTTCTCCAGGTTGGTGCTTGGAGGGACAGGATCATTTTTTGCACTGGAACTTATGGGCCAACCCCAGCTTTAATTAGAGCCTTTTTGGATTCTGAGGCTAAAGCTGTAATATGTTCTTCAACTGAACCCCCTGACACGCAACCAACAACATTCCAGTCAGGGGATTATGATGCCATGGAAAACGGGAAGTTCGAGATTGGCGAAGATGATGGAGAAGACGATGATGCTGAGCTTTCAAGTCCCACGAGTGACTGGGAAGACAGTGATGCTGAGAAAGTTGGAACTTATTCTTTAGATACCTGGGATGACAATGACGAGGAACTTTCACAATTTGTTTGTCAGTTATACGACTCGTTATTCCGAGAGCGTGCAAGTGTAAATGCTGCTTTACGCCACGCTCTAGCTTCGCATAGGAAGTTGAGGTATAAATGCCATCTCCCTGATGTCCAATAATATCTTGAACAATCTCACACACATACAAAAATAAATGAAAGAGATTAATATAGAGAAAGGTCGAGAGGAATAGTTGGAAAGTAGTAGATGGTTTTTGCTGAGCATAGAGAACATTCAAGAAAATAAAGGGGAAGATCCAATTTTGAGGGGGTTTTCTTTTGTGTTCATTGTAACCATCTTTTGAATGCCATAGATGCGTAAGGCACTGATTGATCTTCTTTGTTCAGTTATAACTTTGTTTAGGCAAATTTGAATGTAAAAATGAGCATAAATTCTCTTCTTTGAGGACTTTCTGATTACTATGCTTGTATTTCATTACTAGAAGGAAGGGTACAGACTACAGCGGAAATACCCAACCACCAAAATGTTATATGTTGGAAGTACTCACCATTTGAGAGGATTTTGGTCCATATGATCTTAAGAAAGTTAGAATTTTAGCCCCTTAGTTTTAAATAGGGGAATTGCATAGTAGCAAATCTAGCCCTATTTTTTGGATTTGCAATATAACAAACTTTTTTTAATTTGGTTTATGACTTTTTATTGTTTTCATTTCGTCTTTTATTAGTATATTAATAGTTACATCGGGAACATATTTGATATACTTTATATTCAGAATATAAGTCAACTGATATACGTAATATAAAAAAGTAATATAATCATTATCAACGAATGTTGTCTTCTTGAATGTTTTCTTACTTTATGATCGAGTTCTTTTCTTCCAACTAAAATACTCTTCTTTAGAATATAATACGTCTACATATTTTCATCGCAATCATAATTTAATTCATTTTTTAATTACAATTTATCATTCTATTCTAATTTTTTAATATTTTTAAAAGGCTAAGAATATTTTTAGAACTTTTGAAAAGTAATTAGGATTAAAACAAATTCATAAGTTTCTAGTATTTTTTATAATTTAGTATTTCAACAATGCTGCAGTTATCAAAGGTGTTTTTCATTGTTATCCGGCAAATGAAACGATTAAACGAGTTCACGATCTACAAAACCAAAACACCTTAGCTTAAAATAAAAGCAAGACGGGAAAGATGATCGCCCCTTTTAATTTGGGAAAGGAAGGATCAAAGCAAAAGTATGGGCACCTAACACAGTCAAGGAAAGCATCAATTGGGTGGGTATGGGTTCTTGAAGGGAGCACAACAAATCTTCACAACTCAATAAATCAACAAACCACTTTTTTATTTTATAGCATCCATCTTAATTTTCTATTTAAAAAAGGGTTATACTGTTCTCACAAAATGAAACATTAAAGGCACAACCAACAAATCATTATCTTTTTGTTATCATTGCTGTTCTTCTTTGAAACATAATAGAGTTTTTTAAATACCATTTTTCAGAAAGTATAGCCTGGATTTCAGTATTTTATTCAATATAAAGCTATATTATTTATTTTTAATAAATCCATCCTTGAGATATTATTCTAAAAATAAAAAATAAAAAATTGATCAAGAGTTTTTCGCTGTCCGGTATTAAAAGACAAACAAGTTTTTTAATCTACATCTACCGATTAGTAAGATCTATCGTTATTTTGTTTATATTTGATAGATTTCTTTAGGGTACGACAAAAATGCAGATCCACCTTTGTGTCAATATCGAATGTTGAGGATTATTGGGAGAGAGTCCCACGTTGGCGTTAATCAAAGAAATGATCGTGGGTTTATAAGTAAGGAATTCATCGCCATTGGTATAAGGCTTTTTAGGAAAACTAAAAGCAAAGTCATGAGAATGGAGGGTCGTGATTCTTAACGAACATATGTCAATATTTTTTTAGTTCAAATATATGGTCGAGAATACATTATTTATGTGGTAAGTGGGCAGCGAAAGGAGTAGAAAAGGTATGATAATATCACGAGGGACAGGAAGCACTAAGATGCTTCTTCGAAGCATTCAGAATGAATATTATATCAAAAGCTCAGGCTGATGCTGCTTTCTCTTTCGAAGCATGGCTTTGTAAAGATCAAAAAAGAGATGGCTTAGACACAAAGCAAGCAATCCCAGGACCCCAAAAAGCCTCTTTGAATTTACATTATAAACCCAGCAGCACCACATTCAGGAAATCTCGTGACAAAATGGCTGCTGCAACTGCTCCTGTTGCCATTGGAACTCGAGGCACTGTGGGATCGCTTGTTAAGAAGGAAATTGATTATTTTGCCAAGATTGAGCTTGAAAGATGCAGCAGCAGCAGCTCACATAGGACCCAAAGACCTGATATGGCTTCTTCTTCTAGCTGCAGCAGTTCCCCTCCCACTTTCTGGCACTCTATAACTCCGTGGCGACGGAAGAAGAAGCGAACTGGCAATTGTTTTGTCCCGAAAATGAATGAGATTTCTGGGTTCAGTTACACAATCCTTCGGAATGACTTCCACAGCTTCCACATGTAAATCATGTTTCATAGTTCTCGATACGGAGCTGGAGCTAGAGCTTCTAACTATTTACGCATTGAGTTTCTGGTAGTAGATCCATAATAAATAAATAAAAAGTGTGGGATTGTTCTAGAAGTCTTCCACTACGGAATCATGGAGGAAGAAAAGCGAAGACAAACTCAAAACAATAATATGATCAGACTCGAAGCTCTTTCGGTAGACTTTTTTCACAAGCGCTCTGAAGACTGGGACCGAGAGGGAGCTGAAAAGTTTCTTGAACCCTCTTGAGTTTTTCTACTTTTTGTTTCAGCCGAGACCAAAGAGGTTCGGTAAGTGGACCAAGGGAGTATGGGGGCGATATCTGCTTTTGACTAATAGAAAGCATCTCTCTTTAGCTTCTATTACCTAACCGAACCTGCAAAAAGAATCACAATAGAAAAAGTGGTTCTCGTGCAAGAGAAGCTACCAAGCAGCTTCCTCAATGCTGATGTGCTTGTTAGGATTTGCGTTTCCAAATTCTAAAGGTAACTTCCTAGGATCCCATCGAGACAGGAACCAATTAGCAGTTTCAACCTTTCAAGGTAATCCAGTTTTGGAGAAAATGTTCAATTTTTCTGTAGGATAGGGTGGTTTGTTCCTGCAATTGTATGTAAGGACTGCGGCTCTTCAGAAGTTTCTTCTTGCAGGTCCATGAAAAAGAAGAAAGAGAGAATGAGAGAAATAAGGGTGTAAAAACTTCTCCCTAGCAAACGCGTTTTAAAACTGTGAGGCTAACAATAATACGTAACAGACCAAAGCGAACAATATCTACTAGCGGTGCAACAACAGCATCACCCTGCATTTTCACTTGAAATGCATTGTCAAAATGTACATAAGGATAAACATGTGAGATCTCGGAGAGAGGAACGAAGTATCCCTTATAAGGGTGTGGAAACCTCTTCCTAACACACGCGTTTTAAAAATCATGAGACTAGTGGCAATACATAACAGGTCAAAGCGGACAATATCTACTAACAGTAGACTTGAATTATATAACGAAGGAAAGGACCGAATATGAACTTGAACCACAACAAATGAAAAACCAATGTCAAGTTTCTCACTCTATTGACAAACAAATTGCTTAAAAACAATCTGGTTTTCCATCAATACATAAAGTACTAACCTAACAGGAACAGCCACCACCACATTTCAAGCCCACATCTCTCCTCTTCTACAAGCAGATCCAAACCTACCAACAGGGAGCGGACTCATTCAACTAAAGCATTACAAATTTCAACCAGCATAAAAGCTAGAACATTAAACTTGACATTGGAATTCCTTGGCTGTAGAACAAGAACAAAATGATCAGCACAGCCTCTCAGAACTGGACTTAACTGCAAAGCCAATATAAAACAATTAGCCGTACCTATGTAAAACATATGCAGAGGGTGATTAGCTCAAGCCAAGAAAATGGCGCATCCTCTTGTATTTCCCTAATGGTTGCAGAGTATCCCAGAATTTCCTCACTGAGGCAATCCAGCTTCAATTTCATTCCACTTTTCAACATTCTTAGAGAACCTCTCTTTGATTTGCCCAATCAGTTGCTTTGCCTCATCGACCTTCGAAATGCTAACAAGCCCATCAACAAGAGACTTCATTGTAGTAATATTTGGAAACCAACCCTTCTCTATGCTTTCCCCACAGAGCTTGAATGCTGTATCATAATCTCCTCCTCGACAAAGAAAGTAAATCAAAGTGAAATAGCAATCACTGTCCGGTTGGCAGCCGCTATTGATCATTCTCTTGAAAAGGGTCTTAGCTTCATCAAGATTTCCTTCCTTGCAAAACCCATGAATCAATTCACAATATGTAACAGAGTTTGGTTTCATACCTCTCGACAACATCCCATCAAACAGAGCCTTCGCCTCCGATGATCTCTTCAATTTACACAGACTCTGTATCCTTGCATTATATGTACTAACTCCACGCCGAACGCCATATTTTTCCATCAATTTTATGACCTTCTCAACATCCTCGTACTTCTCTTCCTTGTAGCATCCAGCGAGCCAGTTCGCAAAAGTGGTTGCATTTGGTTTGATATCCTTCCTGTCCATCTCCGCCAGAATCGAATACACTGCACTAGACGAACCCGATTCTGAAAACGCCTTGATCACTCTGTTATACGTCTCCAGATCTGGTTCGATTCCATAAATCTTAGGAAACTCCATAAAAACTCGCTTCAGTTCCTTGTAGTCCTTGGCTAAATTGCATGCAAATAGCAATGCGTTAAGCGATTTAACCGAGTGACGCACGCCCAATTCATCAATTTGCTTGAAAGTGCTGATAGCATGATCAAGCATATTTGCCTGGCCATAGAGAACAATAGCGTGGCAAGCGAAACGCTCGTTTTTCAAGTCGGGACGAGACTTCAATTCCTCGAGGAACCGGCGAATCCCATCGAAATGCTTGGACTCTGAAAGCTTGGAAATAGCGACAGAGAAAGCGATGCGATCGAGATGTGATTCTGGAGTGAGAGTAGCAGCTCGGCAAATATCAATTATACGCTCAGGATTGTCCTCAGATTTCAGTAGAGACAGTGCGGCCCTCGATTTCTGTTTCGCGGACAAAGGATTGGTGGAATCGGGGGAAAGGATTGTCGAGAGAGAACGGCAGTGAAGACGATAATTGATGTAAGTCGCGTTCGACGGGAAAGCGTGACGGAGGCGATAGAGAAGCGCCATAGCTCAAGAATGATTAGCAGAGAGAAAAAGAGAATACTGAAGGTCTAGGGTTTGGAGAAGAGCTTGAAGACGACGGCGGGCTTTGTGATCTGGTGAGGTGCGAATCACGGATAATCGGTGAGCCATTTAATCTTCGCCGTCGTTATCATTTGAGAATTGAAAAGTATGCTAAACTGACGGTGGAGATTGAGATCTGATTACTAAAAGTACTCTTTTATGGTTTTAAATATATATATTTTTTAACTTTTATCCCTGCTTAGTTAATTTGGAGTCTATAATATTGGGAGATTTCAAGTCGATTTGAGAGTAAAACGAAACATTTTTATATAAGCGCGTGGAAACCATCGAGGGGAATCACAAAAGGAAAAGCCCAAAACCCGTCACGTGTTTTAAAATATTGAGGGGAAGCTAAGAAGGGAAAGTACAGACCGTACAATATCCGCTAGTCGTGGGCTTAGTATGTTACATATATAGACCATGATTTACCAATATCTAATGAGTTATTTTTAGATCTGGTTGTTATCGATTGATATTTTGACATAAGTGGAGAGGTAGATCTTGTGTCACTCCACCTGATGGTATGAAGCTTGCATGCATTCGGACTCTTGAGGCTCTTCTATAGTCTTTAACTGTTAGACTACGGTCTACAACTAACGACCACTCCACTTGATCGTATGAAGCTTACATGCATTCCGACTCCTAAGGCTCTTAGTAGTCTTTAATTGTTAGAATACAATCTACGACTAACTTCATTCGTGATCTACGACTTACATATCATGGTTGTCGTTATTCATAATTAATGTCACCCTGACCAATATCCACCCAGTTATTTTCAACATGAGAAGCAGATTGTGTGAAAGAATCAATATCTCAACATAAGTCAAGAAACATAAGTCAAGAAGCAGATCTTGTGTCACTCCACCTGATCGTATAAAACTTGCATGCATTTTGATTCTCGAGACTTTTTCATGGTCTTTAATTGTATAGACTATGGTCTATGACTAACATCATTCATGGTTTATATATTATATACTATAGTCATATGGTATGCAGTTGACATTAGTCGTGATCTATATTATAATTTATGTCTATAAAGTATATATTTTTTATTTTCATATAAAATTAAGGGTATTATTAAATCTTTGATTAAGATAAATATTATTTTTATTGATTTAGAAAAAAAATTAATTAGTAGGGGAAAGAAAAATAAATCAGGCGTTAGTAAAATTGTTAATTTCTACGGCCTTCGTGAATCATGAATAATAGGCTTTGGAAATGGGACCAAATAAATGAAGGTGCGAGAGCCAGAAGACAGAAACGTCCCTCTTCTCCTTTGCGGCATCTACTCGCCGGCGCAGCGGTGGCTGTCTCGCCGGCGTTCTCCTGATCGTCTCAATTCGTCGGATTTTCGGTTCTCCGACTCTACGGCGGAGAGAGGGGAAAGTGAGAAAGCTTCTTTACTATTTGGGGGAAAATGACGAGATTGCAGCTGAACTTGACGACGGCCATGGAGATGGGAGTTACGGCATCCAGCTGGTGGAATGACATCAACGAATCTACTTTCTGGCAGGATCGGATTTTTTACTCTCTCTGTGGTGTATATGCTCTAGTCTCCGCCGTTGCTCTGGTCTCTCTCTCTCTCTCTCTCTTGCTTCTCTACCTCATTTATCTAAAACTATCTGCTATGCTGTGTTCGAGAGCCTGTTCTTGCTGTGTTTTAAATTGATGGTTTTAGAGTCGCAATTGATTGCTAATTGGTAGGTTTGAGTGCGTTTTCTATTCTAGAATTGGTTCTTTTACCTTCCGATGGGTGCCACTGGCTCTGGTTTGTTCAATGAAACTCTAGGAGAATGAAAATTTCATGTTACTTCAAGTATAGTTTGCGTTTTTCAATATTTAATTCCTTTAATTTTTGGGGTTTAAACGCTATCTCGAAGTTCGCAGACCTTTTTTAAGCTTTCAATGGCAAAAATTCGTGTTCGCATCAGCAAGAAGGGGGAAGAAAAGTAGACCTGTAGAATAGAGATTTAGATTTAGATTTTGGGTGTACAGCACTTAATTTGTGTTTGTGCGTGCAGATTCAATTGATAAGGATCGAACTGAGAGTTCCTGAATATGGCTGGACAACACAGAAAGTTTTCCATCTTATGAACTTCATTGTGAATGGAGGTAATATAAGTAGACTGTTCGACTTTATTTTCAGTGGAGGCATTTTAAGTTTTGATTGATAGTTTCAATTCTTACTCTGTGATTCAGTACGCGCAATTGTGTTCGGGCTCCACATGCAAGTGTTTCTTTTGCAACCAAAGGTAAATATACTCGTGCAATGTCTGAACCTTTGATATCATTGGTGATAATTTACCTGAGAAATATCCAAAGCTTTAATATTATTTGGGATTGGTCTGGACTCGGATATTCAATTCTTATTTTTTCCACACTAGGGAAAATCTTGAATCTTAGCGGTTCTACGAGAAAAAAGACTGCATTAGCTTACTCAAAATATTGCGGATAGTGAAAACTATAGGAGATTGTACATCGTTCTTGCAATTTTTGTAGGTTATTTTGAACTTTTCCCTATTGTTTATGGCCTGTGCCTTCAGTTGTTCTTGAGACACTCAAGAGCTATTTTGTAAACAATTTGACTGGAAACAACTTTTAAAACAAAACTAAACTTAAACAAATTTGTAACACTATTTCCAAATGGCACCTGAGTTTCTTTCTTCTTGTATGGTTTTTTCATAATAAATTTGTCCCTAGCCCTATCTCCTCTGAAAATCTTAAAAAGGTGTCATGAAGATTAAAGCTTGTATACTGAGGTATGCCAACTAATTTTGAATCAGGTTCTGCTATCGTTATTATTGGAACTCCCTGGTCTACTTTTTTTCTCTACTTACACGCTCCTGGTCCTCTTCTGGGCAGAGATATACCACCAGGCAAGTGTTATTTAACGTTTTGCCATTATTTTCTTTATCATTTTTTTTCTTGCAATCAAGGATGTCTTCTTGTTCAAGTGGCTGAGGCCATTGATATTGCAATCGCTTTGGGCATAATGAGTATTGCTAATTTTTTCGTTGATTGGGTCGTCATGAACAGGCTAGAAGTCTGCCAACGGATAAACTCAGAATAGTTTACATTTCCATCAACAGTGTGGTATATCTCATACAGGTATTTTTAACACCACTTACTCTTGGCTACCCTTGTTCAAAATTCAATCACTAGCCAATTAATAGTTTAAAATCCTTGATTGAATTCAGAATCTTATTTGGAAGGATGGGAGGGAATTCCTGGTATTGGTTGTGTCTTTGTGAAATTCAGCCTTGTTTATATGTATGAAGCAGAGAAATATGTTTCCTGCTACTGGAGGGTTGTAATATAATACTTAAGCTGCTCACCATCCTATCTTTAATATCTGTGACTTTCATACCTCCTGTTCATATGTTATTTTGTTGTAATGGAAATTGAGGTGATGCTATTGATTAGTAGGACTCTCTAAGATGGCCATCTTAGTTCTATTCTCAAAGTGAAATTTTAATTCCCTTCTTGCGTCAATAGATCGTCTTCATCTACTTATTCAATTAATTATCATAAGTTTTTTGGTGCATTATTGTTTCTAATGCGAGAAATTGGTCATGATTTATTATTATTATTATTTTGTCATTGAGGTTCTGATTAACCAAATTCCTGAGAGGTTTTGCTGAACCATGTTATTATATATGTTGAACTCAACTCAAAGTTAAATAGTAATCTGTGGACAGGTTTGCATTTGGATATACATCGGGGTGGACGACAACAGTGTGGTGGAATTGGTTGGAAAAATTTACATTGCAGGTTAGTCTTTGTACCCAGTGAGTCATTTCCAGCCTACAAGAGGCCAAGTTTTGCGGATTGGATCTTCATTTTCCCTTTGCGAAGAAGACAGTTTTATATTGCTAATCAATTGTTTCCCTTTCTAACCACTGCTTCCTTGTTTCATTGTCCCAGTGGTGTCTTTCATAGCTGCATTAGGCTTCTTGATATATGGTGGAAGGTGAGTATCTCCTTCATGTCTGATGGATATAATCATTCAATGCATCTCGATCTTATAATCTCTGATTACTTGTGCTGACTACTTATTTCGTATGAAATTTTTTAGATTATTTTTCATGCTCAGACGTTTTCCAATTGAATCTAAAGGGAGAAGGAAGAAACTTCATGAGGTATGTGTCCATTGTTTATTATTCTTCTATCATGTTGTGACCACAAACGCACTTTTCCTCCTATTATATGGAAAGATTTTTGTTATTTATCAAAATTTCTATCCTCCATATCTGCGTGCAATATTCTGATAACTGATAGTATGAATTTTTAATTTATACAAACAAATTATATGGTCAAACTCCATTATTTTTTCTGCGGAAATTTGTCGCTATGATACCATGGTTTCTGCAACATGTGTATGTTTATACATAATACCCAAGCTTATTCATTCCAATCTGTTCCTCCTATATTAAAATTTGACATGAATGAAGATAATAGAAAACGATTGATAAGTTTATCTCCATCAATCGTCTAAAGTAGGATCCGTGATGTTATTTTTAGGCTTGTTAGCTGTACTTTGTGGGTTTTCATGTATATTATGGATCCACGTATCATGTTTACTGTGCTTTTTAATACTTTTTTTTTATAAAAATAATTGCAGGTTGGATCTGTGACCGCCATATGCTTTACCTGCTTCCTCATTCGATGCTTTGTGGTATAGTTCAATCCTTCTGCTGCTAGTAATGAAAGAACCGTCTTCTTTAGGGAATGCTCATTTTAATCATAGGGTGGCCAACATTATGAATGGATTTCTGACAATACATGGGATTCACCTGATGTTCTTTTTCACTGTTGAGTGCAGGTTGCTCTATCTGCCTTCGACGCAGATGCATCACTCGACGTTTTAGATCACCCCCTCCTGAATTTCATCTACTATTTGGTACGTCACTTCACATAGGGCATGTTCATGAGTGGTTTTAGTGAAAATGATTTGTTTATAAGTTATTTATTAAAAACAATTTTCACTTTTAAACACGGTCTTCATAGATTTTGAATGATTAAAGATATCGTTGAGGCTGACAAAAATGATTTAAACCATTTTCAATTCACTCTCAAACACGTCCTAAACTTGTTCATACATCTTATTTCTGATTTTGATAGATTCCTCTTATTTTGGTCTGATACAAACCATTTTGCTGAACTTACAGTTGGTCGAAATTCTGCCTTCAGCATTAGTTCTTTACATATTACGCAAGTTGCCTCCTAAGAGAATATCAGCTCAATACCACCCCATTCGCTAGTTAATATCCATGTTGCATGCAAAACACTTCCCCACCTTGGGGTTGGTTTTTAATTATCTGGGAATTGAGGATATCCTTACTGGAAGAAACAAGGCATGAAAGTTGGGTGTAATGTGGCATCTGCTGCGGCATGTGATGCCAGAATAACCAAGCTGTGTTTGCTGCTGGCTGACAGCAATTTGTAACTCTTCTCTTGGTGTTGTCTGATTTGAACAACCCATTCCATTTGTGTTTCGATCTAAATGTGCACAAATTATAGATTTCCGTAAGATTAGTGTTGTGTTTAGATCCGCTTATATTGCTTAAGATCTATTGTTGTTCTTGTCCTCTAATTTTGTTTACTATTTGAACAGTGGATTGCTAGGTGTTCTTCTCAATGTCACGTATGGTTTTGACTAAAATAATTAAATTTTATTAAGCTTAGCAACTAAGATAGTCATTTTAAGATCAAAGTGACTACATTTTTTTTTTTTTTTTTTTTTTGAATTCAATAATTAAAATAGACATCTACCTCACTTTTGTGATGAGAATTACTTAGTTTTGAGATTGAACTAAAATATAGTACTATTATTGTTTGAGAATGAACGTTTCATTTACGCACTGGAATAAATTTAGATTTTATTTAGAACTAAAGAAAATTAAAAGTTAAATAAATTTATATTCATTTGATCTAAACATGTCACTTGTAATGGTTGTACTAAACAAACAATCGAAACCGAATTTGGAAGTAGGCCTTGTGCTTTTGGAGCTGCTTCCAACCCGCCTTTCTTACTCGGTGTGATTCAATCTTTTAACTCAAATTTTCCTATTGTCCGATGAAAAAGGAAAGAGTATGACTATCTTTTCCTTTCTTGGTCAATGCATATCTACATGCTCGTTCAAGGGAATGTCTACACTTCACTTGCACAATTTTCGGTGGAGACGGAAAAATTAGAGTAGGGTCAAGTCTCGTTATGTTTATTAGTATGGAGATGACCGGAAAAACTAATTAAGGTGATTGGCTGATGGGAAAGGCGACTCATCATCATCATGGTCGCACTAAATAAAAAAATAATTTAATTATATATTGTTATTAATTGGTTGATTGAAAGATTCAAATTTTGAAAGCTAACTAGAATAAAACTGAATAAAAGATCCTGTGTGGTCGAAATCACTTGGAGTTGCATGAGCTCGATTTTTGATTGGCGGATTTAAAAAGAACTAGTTGATGGACAGAAAAACGCGGGGCCCAAAGTCTAAAAATCGCGGCCTCAACGTCCTTTCGGATAACGTGTCTCAATTTTGGAGAGATATATAATCCCAGTAAGCCCTTTCATTTATGCTTCTCTTTCGCTCGCGGCTTGCCTGCTTCAGACTGCTAGGGTTAGGGTTTCTCCGATATCAACGAGATCCCCAAATTCCCCACATTTAACCAAATTCTTTCTTTCAACCAAACGATGCAGCCTGCTCCTGGTGTTGCCCTTCACAGCATGCCTCACCAAGCCCCTCAGTACCAGCAACAGCAACCTCCTTACATGATGATGCCGCCTCAAGCGCAGGCTGTCCCTCAGATGTGGCCTCAACAGCCGCAGGCCGCTTCGCCTCAGGGCCAACCGCCTCAACCAGCTAACGCCGATGAGGTCCGTACGCTTTGGATCGGAGACTTGCAGTACTGGATGGACGAGAACTATCTCTTCAATTGCTTTGCTCATACAGGCGAGGTATGTTAAAGAACGCCGCACCTCCCCCATTTGAGATCATGCGTCAATGCTTTATTTTTCTTCTTTGTTAGCGGAAGATGTTGGAGTTTCTTGTATTATTATTAATTGGATTCTATGAAGATTTGTGATAACGTATGTTATTGCAATGTAATCTTTGTGGATAAGAAGTGGATACAATTTTTCTTTTTTCTTTCATATATAGAGCTAATGAGGTTTGTATCCCCAGGTTTCCTCCGTGAAAGTTATTCGGAATAAGCAAACTGGCCAGTCCGAGGGCTATGGCTTTATTGAGTTTTTAACGCGTCCAGCTGCCGAAAGAGTACTTCAAACGTATAATGGTACCCCGATGCCCAATGGGGCACAAAATTTTAGATTGAACTGGGCATCAGCTGGAGAGAAGCGACAGGACGACTCTCCTGATTACACAATTTTTGTAGGGGATTTAGCTGGTGATGTTACTGATTACGTGCTACAAGAGACATTTAGGGCGCGTTATGCCTCCCTTAAGGGTGCCAAAGTTGTGATTGATAGGCTCACTGGACGCACTAAAGGTTATGGGTTTGTTAAGTTCGGAGACGAGACGGAGCAAATGCGGGCAATGACTGAGATGAATGGTGTTCTCTGTTCATCCAGGCCCATGAGAATTGGACCTGCCGCTAACAAGAACACTTCTGGCGGTCAGCAATATGCGAAAAGTAAATACCACTCTACCCCCAAAAGGGAAAATTCTCTTTTTTTTAATGAAAAACAGAAGTTCGATTTTCTATGGAGTATATTCTGCACTATTCACTCATTGTATGTATCCGATTCTGTTTTGAGTTTGGGTCTGCATCTTGCTTTCAGTATGTCAAGATGAATTCCAACCTTCATTATTTTCTGTTGGACTCTTCTCCTCTCCGTTACTTTTATTTTTAGTTTCCTAGCATTTAAATTTCCCCCTCATTATACCTTGGAAGAATAGTAGCCTTTCATGCCTTTTCCTTCAGTGTACTTCCAATTCGAACTTTGGTCACTGTAACTACTATAAAAAAGATTCGTAAACTTATAGAACTCCTCTTTTCTCTAAGCAGGGTGTCAAAAGGCTCTGTCAGCTTGGGGTCCGCTACTGATTTCAGCTGACATGCTTACCCTTTAGTACGTTGTTCCATTTAGGTCAGTTTTTTTCCCGCAAATGTCTTACCCTTTACTTTCTATGTAGCATATTTATGCTACGTTTTTTAATTCACCTTTAGTTCTGCAACGTTTAGTTTTTCCTTTCATTTGTGTAGGTATTTTTTTCCCTATCCCTGGCATTTTTCACTATGGCTAACTCCATTAGATTTTTTTTCCAAGTTTAGGTCACTTAGGTTCTTTAGCTAGAAGAATTATCGAAAATTCCAATAACTGGGATTGCCGGCTAGTTTGATTCTGAACTTTCCTTCTACAACAGCTGCAGCAGGCCGCATAGGCTGTGCTTGTTCTTCGCCTTATAGTATTTAGGGTTTATGGGATTTACTTTCCTATGTTTTCGTCTCAGTATGTGGTGGTTGGGTTCCATATACCAAAGAATTTTGATACGTTTCTCGATCTGCATGGATCCTCATTTCTTTTTAGCTTTTCATTCTTTGGCTTGATATTTTGTATTGATATTGTTTGGAATATTCTTTTCTTCTTTCATTGTGTTGAACTTATTTATATTCAGGTGTACTTTTTATGTACCTCTTATGTAAATAGGAGTCTATTTATTGATCTTAGGATTTTCAATATGGCATAATATGGTTGCCTTGAGTCAAAAGTTAGGGGGGCTATTTGTGAGATTTAGTTCTTTAGGTTGTGAAGCTTTACTCGTGTATTTTTCTATGGATTTTTTCTCATCCGCTGTGGGCATAATATGGAATCATTTTATTTCCTATTTTGCATTCATTATGTTCGGTATGCATGTCTTCTTTTATTTATATTTTGGCATTCATTTGAATGTTTTTGTAAGCTCAATGCTCACATCTCTTGTCACAAGGCCTATGCTTTTAATGATAGAGGCAGGCATGTGCCTCTGTGTTTCCGCCTGTGTGATGTAGAACATGTAAGCCTCAGTGAAAGCTAGGTGTAAGACAAATTAATTAAAGCAATTTTAAGATGTGGGATGTGTTCTACTAACAATTAAATAATGTTTGTATTTTTTTTCTTCATGTATCTTGGTTTTCTATTCATTTGAATATATTTTGTTTTAGTATTGCATGTGTCGTAGCTTTTATTTTTATTGCTATTATTCGCCATAGTGATGTTGTGATATGACTCCATTAAGTTTACATGTCTTAGGAAACAGTGTCTTTTTTTAGGAAAAATGACACTGCCTTGGAATATTTCAGTTCAGTATTTGTTAAAAGGTGTCATTTTAGTTTAATATTTGCAAATGCAGCTTCATACCAGAATCCTCAAGGGACTCAGAATGAGAACGATCCAAATAATACAACTGTGGGTACTTCAGTAATTTTCTATAGCAATATAATCTCATGGACATGTTTGTGAGTTGTTATTTGGTCTTACTGCAGATATTCGTGGGAAATTTGGATTCTAATGTCACAGATGAACACTTGAGACAAGTATTCAGCCAGTATGGAGAGTTGGTGCACGTTAAGATACCTGCAGGCAAGCGATGTGGCTTCGTTCAATTTTCAGACAGGTTGGCATTTTCAGAAACTTTTATGAACCAACCCCCTCTCAAACTCTTAATGTTTGCTGACAAGTAGTTATTTTGATTTCCTTAATACTTTTTTAGAAGCTGCGCCGAGGAAGCTTTACGCATGTTGAATGGAACCCAAATTGGTGGACAAAACATTAGACTTTCATGGGGCCGCAGTCCTTCTAACAAGCAGGTAGTAGTATTGTTGTACTTCACTTATTATCAAGGATTGATTTATATTGAAACAAATAGTTATGATCCTCTAATGCAAACTTGCAGCCTCAAGCTGATCCTAATCAGTGGAATGGAGGTGGAGGATACTATGGGTATGGACAAGGGTATGAAAATTATAGCTATGCTCCAGCTGCCCAGGACCCTAACATGTTCTACAGTGGCTATGGCGGCGGGTACGGGAACTACCAGCAACCAGCACCGCAGCAGCCGTCACAGCAACAAGGAGGATATATGTAGATGACGAAGCTTTAATTCTTGTGTCCCGCCTCCCCTCGAACACAAGACCCTTGAACTTCTACTTGGCATTAGTAGAAGATTTTGGGGATGTTACTCATCTATTCTGAACATTCTGTATGTGACTCTGATGACATGTTGTCACTTGTGTGTTGTATTTGGTGTTAGAAGGTTTTGCGTGTCGTGTTATTTGTTCTATTGTAGGATCGTATCTATCCAAGAAGCGAGCTGAATTATCGGATTGTAATTTTCTGAAATCCTTGCTGAAAAAGCTCCTACGTGGGTGAAGTGCTGCTACTACTTTTCTTGTTGGCCTTTGCTAATTTCACTTATTCTGGCATGAAATTGCTTGATTTACACCCGTAGTTGCAGCATTTACAGGGCAATTGACAATAGACCTAATTTCGCTGGTAATTTTTTATGAAACTATACATAGACTTGGCTTGTCGTTCCCCGAACATGCTCGAGTCCATAAGAGGTGGAAAGATAGTCGAGGCCGATGCCTTGCTTATAGTACTTACTCTAATATCGTGCCTACTTAACATATGCTTAATTAGTTTAACTAAAGAGGACACTTTGCTGCTTGTTCACTCTATACTCGAATTTGTTTTGCTTATTGCACTAACTGACTGTGCACAATGCATCAAA
This sequence comes from Cucurbita ficifolia, assembly GCA_033971965.1. Taxonomy (NCBI): domain Eukaryota; kingdom Viridiplantae; phylum Streptophyta; class Magnoliopsida; order Cucurbitales; family Cucurbitaceae; genus Cucurbita; species Cucurbita ficifolia. Next base: position 1,015,821 of record CM066979.1, read on the forward strand.
AAATCGTACTAGATGAGGTGAGGCCCCGAGTCGGGAGACCTTAGGTACCTTTCTCTTGATTGGCTTCTCTATTTTAGTTCGGTCTCTCTAGATCAGTTTAGATGGTATGTCGTTTATGAAGGTGAAAATGCAATTTTTTTAGTTCAATATGTCGATAAAAAGTACTTATTGAAGTATGCATAAATTATGAGGCTCATATTGGACATTTTTGGGACATCCTTGGAATAAGTCAGCTTATGATATTAAATTATTATTCGCCAGCTGAAAATAAGAGGAGAAAAAATAAAACTAAATAATCCTGTGCGGTCGGTAACATCTTGACTTCCATAAGCTCGCTTCTTGATTGGTTGGATTGGCGAGAGTCAATACGATCCAGACCTCTCTTCCTTTTGTTTTATTTTATTTTATTTTATTTTTCCTTTTAAAACGATAATTCTAATTCTTCCCGCGACCGCTTCATCTTGTTCCATTTCCTTTCGCCTTTTTTCGACTTCTAGGGTTAGGGTTCCTTCTTTCGGCTTTTCTGTACAATAAGGATATCTTGTTCCGATTCGCCGAAACGATGCAGCCTGTACCTGGTGTTGCACCTCACAGTATGCCTCACCAAGCCCCTCAGTATCAGCAACAGCAACAGCAACAGCAACCTCCTTACATGATGATGCCTCCTCAGCCGCCTCAAGTGCAGCCTGCTCCTCAGATGTGGCCTCAGCAGCCGCAGGCTTCTTCGCCTCAGGGCCAACCATCTCAACCAGCCAACGCCGATGAGGTCCATACGCTCTGGATCGGAGACTTGCAATACTGGATGGACGAGAACTATATTTTTAATTGCTTGGCTCATACAGGCGAGGTACGTCAAAGAACGTCAACCCATTTGAGGTCGTGTCTGGATGTGTATTTGTTTTCGTCTTTGATAGTGGATAATGTTGGAGTTTTAGGATTATTCATTGTATAAAATCAAGATTTGTGCGAACACATGTTATTACAATGTGATCACGGTGGATAAGAAGTTGTTACAAATTTTTTTAAAATTTTTTAGTTCTTGCATGAATTAAGGAGGTTTATTTTATATCCTCAGATTTCATCCGTGAAAGTCATTCGAAACAAGCAAACCGGCCAGTCTGAGGGTTACGGCTTCATTGAATTTTTGACGCGTCCAGCTGCAGAAAGAGTACTTCAAACCTATAACGGTACCCCGATGCCCAATGGGGCACAAAATTTTAGATTGAACTGGGCATCAGCTGGGGAGAAGCGACAGGATGATTCTCCTGATTACACAATTTTTGTAGGGGATTTAGCTGGTGATGTTACTGATTACGTGTTACAAGAGACATTTAGGGCACGTTTTACCTCTGTTAAGAGTGCCAAAGTTGTAATTGATAGGATCACTGGACGCACTAAGGGTTATGGGTTTGTTAAGTTTGGAGACGAGACTGAACAAATGCGGGCGATGACTGAGATGAATGGTGTCCTCTGTTCAACCAGGCCCATGCGAATTGGACCTGCTGCTAACAAGAACACTTCTGGGAGTCAGCAATATGCGAAAAGTAATTACCACTCTCCCTCCAAAGGGGAAAAACGGAACTTTAAATTTTCTGTTGAATATATTCTCCATCATTAATTTGTTGTATGGATGCGGTTATGTTTATAGTTTTGGCATGCATTTTGCTTTCAATACGCCTAGATGAAGTCCGACCTTTATTTTCTGTTTGGATCTAGCTCCTCTCGGATACTTTTAGTTTTAGTTACAGGTATTTAAATTTTCCCGTCATACCTTGGAAGTTAGTAGCCTTTCATGCCTTTTCCTTCAGTGTACCTCCAATTCGAACTTTGGTCACTATAACTACTTTAAAGAGATTCATAAACTTATAAAACTCATCTTTTCTTTAAGCAGGGTGTCATAAGGCTCTGTCAGCTTGGGGTCCGCTACCGATTTCAGCTGACATGCTTACCCTTTAGTACATTCCTTTTAGGTCAGTTTTTTTCCCGCAAATGTCTTACCTCTTACATTTTTGTGGCATATATATGCTACATGTTTTTTAGAATTCACCTTCAGTTCTGCATCGTTAGTTTTTCCTTTCATGCATGGGTAATTTTTTTCTCTCCCTGGCATATCAGTCTAATTCCATTAGATTTTTTTTGAAGCTTATGCCACTTAGGTTCTTTAGCTAGATGAAATATTGCAATTTCCAATATCTGGGATAGCAGGCTAGTTTGTTTTTCTACTTCCCTTCTACAACAGCTATAGCAAGACACATAGGTTGTGCTTGTCATTCACCTTCTAATATTTAGGTTTTACAGGATTTACGTTCCTATGTTTTCTTCTCAGTGTTAGATGATTGTATCCTGTTTATGCAAAGAAAACCCTTACCTAGGCATAACAGAGTTTTGGTATGTTTCTAGTTTTACTCAGTTCTTATTTCTTACCGGTTTTTCTATTCTCTAGCTCGGTATTCCTTACTGTCATTCCTTTGGACTATTCTATTCTTCCTTAACGTTTTGGTTACATGGAGGTACACTATGTACGTGCCTCTTTTGTAATATTATTGTATCAATTGGTCTTGCTGATGTAACGTTTGGCTACTTTCATCTTTTCTAATTTTTGTTTTAAGCTTGGCCAAGTTTACTCTGAATTTTCAATATGGAATAATATAGTGCTTGAATCAAAAGTTAGGCAGGCTATTTGTTATGTGTAGTATTTTAGGATGTGATATTTTGTAATATCTATCTTTTTCAATTACTCTGTATTATTCTGTGGATTTTTCTCATCCAATAGGCTATTCAATCACTTACATTCACCCATTTTATATTCTATGTTTGGTACGCATGTTTTATCTATTTTATATTCTGTCCTTCATTTGATCAATATTTTTTATGTCTTCCTCATCTCAAGGCTTATGCCCGTGTCAGATAAAGGCGTATTATGCCTGTATGGATAGGGGCGTGGGCCTCTGTGTTTGAAGCCTTTGAGGCATGGTAGGAGTAAGAAAAAAATGACATCAAATTCTATGACGTGAGATGTTGGCGTTGGTGGGTGTCTAATTGTATTTTCAAGGAAAAAAGTTAATTGCACTATAGATTTATCCAATCTGACACATTATTTATTTACTAAACGCCAATTTTAGTTGTTCAAATAACTTGTGTCTGAAGATGTTAGGTATTTTTTCCCTTCCCTTTTCCTTCTCCACTGCTTTCTTCTTCTACTCCTCGTTTCCCTTTTATCTTCGTTTGATCAATATATTTTGTTTTTATTTCTTTTTCTTTAGTCATTCTTTATTTCCTTAATTTTTTGGTATTCTTTGTGGTTCAGTTAAAAAGTTGATGTGGTCTTAAAATTAACTGACACGCCTCTTACTGCCTTACCTCTCCTTAAGAAAAAGCCTTTAGGTTGCTTTTTAGGCCTTTAAAGATACTGTATATGATTATTCAATTCGGAATGGCCTGTCTTTCAATTTCATTGTTTTTGCTTTGTCTTTATGATATGTTATAAGGAGAGGACACCCTTTCATGTGGTTATGCATGTCTTACTTTTGACTTCTGTTTTTCAACTTATAGGGATTGACATTGGGTTATTTCATTCACGTATATTATTTATCAAAGCTTAGGTTGTAACGAAATAATGTTTCAATGTGTTCTGGAACAATGTTTATAAAATAAGACAACAACTTTTGAACTGTTTTTAGTTCAAGTTTAAAAGAAAATTCATGTTTGTTTAATTTTTGCATATGCAGCTTCATACCAGAATCCTCAAGGGGCTCAAGATGAGAATGATCCAAATAATACAACTGTGGGTTCTTTACTATTTTTCTTTTGCCATGCAATTTTATGTTCATTTTTTTATTTCTTAATTTGCTATCTTGCAGCTATTTGTGGGGAATTTGGATTCTAATATCACAGACGATCACTTGAGACAAGTTTTTGGTCAGTATGGGGAATTGGTGCATGTAAAGATACCTGTAGGCAAACGATGCGGTTTTGTGCAATTTTCCGACAGGTAAGTAATTTAAAAGATGTAACCAAACATCTTAATCTCCCATAAATTGGTCATGACACATTTAATGGTTATTTTGATTGTGTGATATGTTAGAAACTGTGCTGAGGAAGCATTACGTATGTTGAATGGAACACAAATTGGTGGGCAGAACATTAGACTTTCATGGGGACGTAGTTCTTCAAATAAACAGGTAATAGTTCTTTCAGATGACTTCCATTCCCATTAGACTTTCATGGGGACGTAATCTTTCAAATAAACATGTCAAAAGATGGTTTTTTATTATAGTTCTTTCAGAATAAGTTATTTTGTTTCCTCACCTTTTAGCCTCAGGCGGATCCTAACCAATGGAACGGAGGCAGCAGCTATCACGGATACGGGCAAGGATACGAAAACTATAGCTATGCGCCAGCTCCGCAGGACCCTAATATGTATTACGGTGGCTATGGCGGCTATGGTAGTTACCAGCAGCCACCACCACAGCAACCGCAGCAACAGCAAGGAGGGTACATGTAGATTTGATGTTTTGTTCTCTGCCCTGCCCTCCCCCTGTTATGTGATTTTGGTTAAAAAATTTTAAAAAACTATTTCAACCTTCTCATCCACATTAACTCTCTTCCTTCCTGTTCTCTATTCTACCATAACTCTTTGATGACATTAAGAAAACCCTTCTTTCCCCCTTTCTTTTTATTATGTTTGATTGTGTACTTCGTGTGTATCTTTTTAAGAAGAGCGAGTGAGCTACTGATTTACATACTGGCAAGTAGATTATCAATGTATGTTTCTTGAATATGAAGTTTCACTTCTAGCGACTGTATGAATGGCAGCTGTGGGTTTGGCTTTGTTTTACTGTCTTTTTAGTACTTCTTGAAGGGTGCAGCACGAGTGCTTTCATTTGGTCTCGTGACTCCTTTGGCTCAGAAATTTGTAGAAGATCAAGAGTTGGGAGATTTTATCGTCTCTTTGATTGGGTCAATCTTCTTTCTCTTGGAAGTTTAATAGCTTATTTTCATATGGTCTCGTCGTTTTTGAGGCATTATCTACTGCATTTAATTGTTGAACTTTATTTGGATTTAGAGCATTATCGTGACATTAATGGTTAGTTCAAGGTTATTTCTGACATACATTGGGGAGTTTTATTCATTTTTGAATAATTCTTATTCATCATAACAAAAGTTCGACTGGTCATTTGGAAAAAATTACTTGAATGGTTATCCATGAAAATGTGTTCTGGATTTTTTTAGAATATAATATATATTTTATTTGGGGATAAAAGATGGTCTAAATTAACATCTCATCGTATTCTTGAATTTAAAAATGTTTTAAAATATTAATTTGGGATAAAAATTGTTAATATTTTATTTTAAGAATATCTTAAACTTTGATTTTTTTTAAAAAAAATACTCTTTTTTTAACTCTTAAAAAAATTAGAAATACTTAGTGAGTTTTCAAAATTATCATTAATACTCTTACATTTTTTTAAAAAAAATTAAAAATACCCTTACATTGGTACCACATTTAAACCATAGTAAACTTTTAAAAAAAATTGGAGATAATTCATGAAATGTCCTATATTCTTTTTGTCTAAAAAAAATTAAATTTTTTTTAATAAGTATAAAAGATATTGATACTATTTTTAAAATTTATGGGTAATTTTTAAATATAGTACCAACGTATCTTAAATTTTAAAAAAGTTAAAAGACATTAATGAAATTTTTTTAAAGTTTAGAGTATATTTGAAAAAGTATTAAAAGTTCAAAAGTATTTTTAAATATAATACTATCGATTTTTGTCTAAAATTAAAAGTAAGGGTGTTTTTTAGTTTTTTTTTTTTTTTTTAAAGTTTAAGAGTATTATTGAAACTTTTGAAAGTTTAAAGTATATAAAAATACAAAATTTAGTAATTTAGTGGAACAAATACAAATGCTGAATAAATAAATAAATAAGAATTATAATAGAATTATTGATAACAAAAATCTATTTGTTATGTAATTTAAAGGAATTTTGGAAATGAATTATTTGTTATGTTTTTCCCCATTTGCCTTTGGGTTAGGATGTCCGTCCCATCACCTCTTCCAAGCTCGTGTCGCCCACATGACCATCGCTGCCATCTGATGCTTTGTCCAAGATGTATAAGGACACCAAAATTATGGCCACAAAATAACGCTGTTTTCCCTCCCAACCCACCTCAAGAATCGCTATCTTTCATCCATGGCTTCTCTGCTAGCTAATGGAATTTCACGGTTTCCTCACCAACCCACTTGGGAATTACAAAAAGACCTAATCCCCAAGCTGCACAATCCCAGAATCTCTAACTTGAAGATTTTGAAGCCCAAACCCTTCAGGGTCCGAGCCGATGTCGGATACGATCCCAAAACTGCGAACTCCGCTCCGAGTTCTACAGGTAAGCCCTCGCCGTCTTCTACTAGTACTGATGAGAAAATTCAGGATATTCTTCGTAACCGCGATTACGATAAGAAATTTGGATTTACTATGGATATCGATTCGTTTTCAATTCCGAAAGGGCTTTCCAAGGAAACAATTCGATTGATTTCTTCCCTAAAAGAAGAACCCGATTGGATGCTTGAGTTTCGTTTGAATGCTTTTGAGAAATTCCTAAAGATGAAAGAACCCAAATGGTCTGATAATCGATACCCATCAATTGATTTTCAAGATGTATGTTATTATTCTGCCCCTAAGAAGAAACCCACTTTGAATAGCCTTGAGGAGGCGGACCCAGAGCTGCTTATGTATTTTGATAGGCTTGGGGTTCCATTAAATGAACGAAATCGCTTAGCTAATGTTGCTGTTGATGCTGTTCTTGATAGTGTTTCAATTGCTACTACTCATAGGAAGACGCTAGAAAAGGCTGGTGTTATTTTCTGTTCGATATCTGAGGCTATTAGGGAATATCCTGATTTAGTTAGAAATTACTTGGGGAGAGTTGTGCCTAGCGAGGACAACTTTTATGCTGCATTGAACTCGGCTGTGTTTAGCGATGGATCGTTTTGTTATATACCGAAGGACACGATGTGCCCGATGCAGATATCGACGTATTTCCGAATCAATGCTTTGGAAACTGGACAATTTGAGAGAACTTTGATTGTTGCTGATGATAGGAGTTTTGTAGAGTATTTGGAGGGATGTACAGCACCTTCCTATGATAGGAATCAGCTTCATGCTGCGGTGGTTGAATTGTATTGTGCTGAAGGTGCAGAGATAAAGTACTCCACGGTTCAGAACTGGTATGCTGGTGATGAAGAAGGAAGAGGAGGGGTTTATAATTTTGTAACGAAGCGTGGGCTTTGTGCTGGGGATCGTTCTAAGATTTCTTGGACACAAGTTGAAACTGGTTCGGCCATCACTTGGAAGTATCCCAGTGTTGTTTTGGAGGGAGATGATACTGTCGGTGAGTTCTATTCGGTAGCGCTGACTAATAACTATCAGCAGGCGGACACTGGTACGAAGATGATACATAAAGGAAAGAACACAAGGAGTAGAATTATCTCGAAGGGTATTTCTGCTGGAAACTCGAGGAACTGTTATCGGGGGCTTGTTCAGGTTCAATCCAAAGCAGACAATGCTAAGAACTCATCACAATGTGATTCAATGCTCATTGGCGACAATGCTGCGGCCAACACTTATCCGTACATCCAGGTAATATTCTTTGATGGAATGATTTGTTTGTTTACAATTATGGTTAGATAATTGAAAGTAGATGGTTACATATCTTCAGTCGCTTTATGTATTTGATCTCTGGGTTGCATGTGATAATGTAATAGCCCAAGCCCACCGCTAGCTATATTGTCTTCTTTGGGCTTTCCCTCAAAGTTTTTAAAATGCGTCTGTTAGGGAAAGGTTTCCACACTCTTAAGTCTTCGTTCTCCTCCCAAATCGATGTGAGATCTCACAATCCACCCCCCTTCAAGGCCCAGTGTCCTCGCTGGAACTCGTCCCCTTTTCCAATCGATGTGGGACCCCCCCGATCTACCCCCTTCGGGACCCACCGACCTTGGTGACACAACGCCTCTTATCCACCCCCCTTCGGGGCTCAGCCCCCTCGCTGGCACATCGTCCGGTGTCTGGCTCTGATATCATTTATAACAGTCCAAGCCCACCGCTAGCAGATATTGTCCTCTTTGGGCTTTCCCTCAAGGTTTTTAAAACGCGTCTGCTAGGGAGAGGTTTCCACACCCTTATAAAGAATGCTTTATTCTCCTCTCGAACCGAGGTGGGATCTCACATCACTAGGCCTACTCTACTTGCATCTTTGTCCAAAAATTAAAATACCTTTCAATAAAATGATTGTTCACTTTTTTTTCCTTTTTGGCATAATGCCATTGGTTCTCAAGAAGTAACTATTTATCATTGTATAAACAATGTTTTTATTGTTATTTTTGTTATTATTATTTTAATGGGAGAACAATTTGAAAGTAATAGCAAGCCTTCTCTGAAATTTCTCCAGAAAATGAAAATCTTTTAAATTCCAGACTTCAAAGTTTGACACCAAAGGGGCATCTTTAACTCTTTTTCAATACAGCAGAAGCATCCTTGCTACTTGCCAGTTCCAAATAAATGCCGTAGTTAGACTCTGGACTCTGTGTTTGGTGTGGGCCTGTTGTGGGGTGGGGGAAACATTAGAATCAATGACAAAATTGGTAATAGATTGAAACCGCCAAACCCACTACTAGTAGATATTGTCTGCTTTGGCTCCTTACGTATCGTCGTCAGCCTCACGGTTTTAAAACGTGTCTACTAAGGAGAGGTTTCCACACCCTTATAAGGAATGCTTCGATCCTCTCTCCAGTCAATGTGGGATCTCACAATCCACCCCCTTTGGGGGCCCAATGTCCTCGCTGGCACACTGCCCGGTGTCTGGCTCTAATACCATTTGTAACCGCCCAATCCCACCACTAGTAGATATTGTCCGCTTTGGCCCATTACGTATCGCCGTCAGCCTCATGGTTTTAAAACGCGTCTACTAGGGAGAGGTTTCCACAGCCTTATAAGGAATGATTCGTTTCCCTCTCCAACCAATATGGGATCTCGCATAGATATAGCCAGCGGGAAAATAGGGAAAATTATCAAAATAGCTAATTCAATGGAGGGGAATAATGGCGTCATCTCTCGATTTTGACTTCTACAATCGGGAAACGACCATAGGTTGGTCTAGAGGAAGTTCTAGCTTCAATCCATAGTGGAAACTATTTAGGATTTCAAGTATTTTACTTCTGTTATAATGTCACGTTTTCTAATGTCATAGTGACAACTATTTCGGATTTAAAGTATTTTACTTGTTTTCCAATCTTGAAAAACACGTGTCGGGATTAAGCCAAGACCTATCTGGAAGATGAGATACTTGGGAATTCAGGTTTCTTTTTCTTTAAGGATTTCATCACTAAACTATGTTTTGGATTCTAACAGGTGAAGAATCCCTCAGCTCGCATCGAACACGAAGCCAGTACCTCCAAGATCGGTGAAGACCAGTTGTTTTATTTTCAGCAGAGAGGAATAGACTATGAGAAGGCTATGGCTGCCATGATATCCGGGTTCTGTCGTGACGTCTTCAATGAGCTGCCTGATGAGTTTGGTGCTGAGGTGAACCAACTCATGAGCTTGAAGCTTGAAGGATCAGTGGGTTAAGGTGGAAACTGGTAAATATTGAAAGGTTTGATCATCCTAAATCATTTAGCATTACAGCTTCCATGTGCCTGCATCTTCCTGCTTGGACCAAATACTTCTCTCTCTTAGGAACATGAACAGAATGTAAATAGTTTTGAATGTTCAATCAACTTGTAGTAGGCCATTTCTTAGCTATAGATCATGATCTCGCACACAGACTTGCTGTTCATACATAAAAAATTTCACTTATTAATATCTGTTCGTGTTTCAACATCGTTTCACTTATTAATTGGATTTCTATGCTTGAATAAGTCTCTGATTGTTTGCCTGATAACATAACTTACTGAAAAGTCCACTTAGAAATCGAACTGTTTTCGTTCCTATTTATCTGAGATCATAAGCAGAGTAGAAATTTATGTATCCAAACCATTCTTGGTTTAAATCTTGTGAGATTCCACATCGGTTGGAGAGGAAAAACATTCCTATTCCTTATAAAGGTGTGAAAACCTCTCCCTAAAAAACGGGACAATATCTGGTAGCAGTGGGCTTGGGCTGTTACAAATGGTATATGAGACAGACACCGACTCCAGCGAGGACGTTGGGCACCCAAGAGAGGTGGATTGTGAGATCCCACATCGGTTGGAGAGGGGAAAACATTCCTTATAAGGTGTAGAATCCTCTCTCTAACATACATTTTTTAAAATCGTGAGGTTGATGGTGATAGGTAACAGGTCAAATCGGACAAATATCGACTAGCGTGGGCCCTTCCAAATCTTGTCCAACTGTCATTGCAAACATCAACATCCTCCGAAGTCAATGCCTGCTGAAGAACATCTCGAGCCATTAGGCACTATAACATCAAGCAGACATCATCATTTACTTTGCTTGTTGATTTTTAAAAAGAAAGCAAATACAGAATAGAGCCCAAGAGTTGTCCAAGCTGTTTACTTTTAGACTGGAACAGAACGCTGAAAGCTCAAACAGCTTTTCCTTGTGAGCTTATTCGGAACCATTCATTACGGAAAAAGTAAAGGATATTAATGAATGAGGATCCTATGCTCCTCCACGTTGAACATTGGCGTATAAAGTAAATGAAGAATACGAATATAAAGAACGGGTCGAATGAGAAGGTTCATCTTTATAGGTCGTCATGATTCGAACCTATGGTCAGCCTACCTCTGACCTGCTCGGTTGGGTGGCCGGGTTAGCACCTTCGTCGCCTTTTTATACGTCCAAACCTTTCAATACTTGAAAATAGAATTGAGACTAGATGCAACTAAAGGAAATGAGATATAGATTTTTATACGTCCAAACCTTTCAATACTTGGAAATAGAACTGAGACTAGAAGCAACTAAAGGAAATGAGATCTATACAATAGAGGCTCGGTTAAGTAGGGTCTTCATCTTCACCCGCACATCTCTACTAGGTTAGAACCTCATTTTCCCGAACCTATACCTCTAAATAAACATACCATTGTAAAGACAAACGACTAAAGCAAAGTCTACATGACTTGAAAGTGACCCGAATGGAGCTAATAATGGAATCGTTCAGCTGTGGGCACAATAATTCTACTGACCATTCAGCTATCGGGAAGCTGACTCTTGAAGAAACGTTTAGGCATAGCCAAGGTCTTTGTCTGCTCTTCACACGTCGGATCTTTTGACTTTGCATCTTGCCAACTGGTGACCAATACAACTAATTAAATAATGCCACATGGATCCAAGAAATAGGGTCATTGTCCATTCGGATGGCCTGCTACATAGGTTTATTATATGTTTAGTTTCAATTCTAAACCATAGGTTATATGCAATAATGCAATAATTTATGTTGCATAAAGTATGATACTTTGGATTAAAATAGCAAAGATTCATACCCAGACGGCTCCATATTGGCATTAAAATATTTTCGTGGAAGTTGAACCTTATTAAATATAATAAATTCAAGATGTCACGTCATAATAAGTCAACTACAAATGATTCATTTGTCGCATTCTAATAAACAAAATTGAATTGGTTTAAGATTGTTAGTCTAGGAGCACCACAACTATTATCAAGATCGTTTGATCCTACTAGATTTAGTTATCCTAAATGGTCGCTAGAAATGTCTTCGGGAACAGAGTGTCACAATCACGCTCTTACGGCAGTAAGATAGTGATTGTGCGACACTTGTTCTAACTTAGCAAACAAGTTAGTCATGAGAAATTTGGACTTCACGGACAACATCGATATATGCTCTAGTTTCGAGTCACGTTTGCAAGAAATGTTTTAGAAAACGTAAGTGAGGAAATACATTTGAAAACGATTTGACAGGATTGAAGAAAGTAACGTTATAAGAAGGCTATAAGCAAAGAAAGAACACCATACTTTAAATATCATATAACTCGGGTAGGAAGAATTGACAACTAGTCTCATCCCCATACAGTCATGACAGATGTACACATGATTTTGGTTACCAGTCGGTACACTCCAATAAGTAAAGGTCTATCTAAGATGAAACCACGTAAAAGGGGTTTGGAGCTGACATGCGGTCATGGATAACATGTCCTGGACAAGCATGGCCTAGACATCCGACATATGACCATATGCAACACGTCTTGGACAAACATAATCATGGACAATTTTTTCTAAGGAAGGAAGGAATCATTGACTAACTTTCTTTTATTTAACAAATCACATCATTGTAGGACTCTCTCTCTCTATCTCTCTCTATAAAGACTTGTGATTGTGAACAGAATGTATGTGCTTGATTCTAACTTGATTCCATTTTGTCTACGAACTTCTCTCTGTTTAACAGAGGAAATGAGTATTTTGATGAAACGTAAGCAAAATGGGTACTCAAGAATGGAGAAGGAAGACCCAGAAGAGAAAAGGCACAGACAAGCTCTGTTCTTGATTTACAAGATAATGGAGCAGGCAACCAATGGCAATGGCAATGCCAATGGCAACAGGAGGAGGCCCTCTTCTCTCACAATCAGAACACGAAAGCTTAGGCTAAGGATTGGAAGGAGGTTGAAGAAGCTGAAGAAGGCCATGTCAATGAGTTTGTCCACAGCAAGAATTCGGCTCTGCAACCAATTTCAACAGCTTAGAACTTGTAAGAGCGCGCTCGGACGACGACCCAAGGTCGAAACTTTCGCCTTTCCTTCTTTGGTCACTTAGAGTTAGAGAATTCTCGGGTGGGTTTTTTGTTTGTCTAAGGCATGTTGTCTATGACTGCATGTTGGATGTCCCGCTCATGCTTATTCAGGACGTGTTGTCCATGACCGCATGTCCGTTCCAAATCTCCCATTTTACATGTTTTCATCTTTGATGAGCATTTACCATTTCATGTTGTGTCAATACGAGGGTGTACGACCGTTCACTAAAACCATGTCTACACTCGCCAAGGATAAAATGCTTCAAAATGTACTATAGGGGATGTGTCTAGTCGTCAATACTTCCTACCTTGAGTTATATGTTATTTAAGTCGTGGTGTTTCTTTCTTTGCTTATAGTCATATAACGTTGCTTTCTTTAATTCTTTCCGATTGTTTTCAAATGTATTTCTTCGCCCACGTTTTTTATAAACATTTTTCGCAAACGTGACTTGAGGCTCGAGCATTCGTTGACGTTGTCCACGAAGTCCGAATTTCTCATGGCTGACTTATTCGCTGGGTTAAAACAATTGTCGCACAATCATTATTCTGTTGCCACAAGAGTGCGATTGTGACACATTGCACTCGAGCTGCAAATTAGATTAAATGATTATAGTTTATATTATTCATGTTATCATATTTATTATTGGATTCACAAGGCCCAAATCTATTTGGTTGTTGTTCTAATTGGGCCAAGTAAAGTGAACTGGGCCGACTGGGCCCAGTTTAAATTCGGCCGAAGGGAGTAACAGATTTTATACGACGGCCCATACCCACATTTAAGCCCATCAATAACCATTTCGTACTGCCTTTAAATTATAAATTTAATTTAGATTTTCTTAGTTTTTTAAAAAAAATGTATTTTATAAACACTATTTCCACGTCTTACATGTGAATTTACTGTGAGATCTCACATCGGTTGGAGAGGGAACAAAACATTCTTTGTAAGGATGTGAAAACCTCTCCCCAGTAGATGCGTTTTAAAACTGAGGCTGACGGCTATACATAACGGGCCAAAGCAAACAATATCGTTAGGACTTGGGCTTTTATAAATGGTATCCCAGCTAAGCACCGAACGATGTGCCAGCCAAGACGTTGGGCCCTCAAGAGGTGGATTGTGAGATCCCCCATCGATTGGAGAGAGGAACGAATCATTGTTTATAAGGGAGTGGAAAACGAATCTGTAACAGCCCAAGCCCACTACTAGCAGATATTGTCCGCTTTGACCCATTATGTATCATCGTCAGCCTCACGGTTTTGAAACGCCTCTACTAGGGAGAGAATTCCACACCCATATATGAATGCTTTGTTCCTCAAGGTTTCCACACCGATATAGGAAGGTTTTATTCTCCTCTCTAACTAATGTGGGATCTCACGATCTACCTCCTTTGGAGCTCAGCATCCTCGTTGGCACACTGCCCAGTATTTGACTCTAACAGCCCAAGCTCACCACTAGCAGATATTGTTCGTTTTAGCCCGTTACGTATCACCGTCAACCTCACAATTTTAAAATGCGACTATTAGGAAAAGATTTCCACGTTCATGGGCTTTGGCTATTACAATTATTTTTGAAAATCGAAACTAAAAAAATATTTTAGTTTATTATGATGTGTAGAGATTGGAAGGAATATTGAATAATTTTGCAAAAAAATATTGTTCATTGCTTTTAGAAAATTGAAGTGGCAATAATGGATGAGAATAATGGTATATTGAAAAGGTCAAAACATTCGGTCATCAACCAAAGCTCCTTTCTAAACCAACCCCACAAGATCACATGACGTCTTGGTTATTGTGGCTCACATTTTTGTTTAATTTTTTTCATTTTAAATATTTTAAATAATTTCCATGAGTCCGAGTTTTGAACCTTTTAGTCGAAACAGAATTTAAAATTTAATGACTTACGCTAATTTAATTATAAATATGACACTCGAGTAAATGAGGAGTGTCTAAATGAAGCGACGCCATATCTGAATACGAACCATCCTAATTTAAAAAAGATTGAAAGTTATTAACTATATCAACAAGATGCATCTTCTTTTTCTATGACTCAATCATAGAAATTGCATGGTTAAGCGTGTTTTCTTCGGAGCAATTTTATGTTGGATGAACTCCTAGAAATTTTCCTAAGATGCATGTGAGTGATGACAAAACATGCTGGAAAATACGTATTTGGTATGCAAGGATATTCTTTACTCTTAGAAGCGAGAAATGAGTAACGTAACCATATCGTAGAGAAAAACTGGAGCCATCAAATACTGAATACGAATTTCGAGGAGTCTCGATAACGTGCGTAACTAAAAAAATGTAGATTAGGTCACACCCAAATAAAAGTTGTGGAAAGAAGATAGCTCATAGGGAAGCAAGCAATTATTAGGGTTTACTATTGCATTTCACGTTTGGGGATTTAAAAGAGGAGATAGAGAAAGGGACATAACCCAAAGTTTAAGCTTTAATTGCTCACATCTTGTCAATCCCAAAAGTGAAAAACTTTAGGATCTTTTTTATTTTTTATTTTTTATTTGATTAATAATGACGGTCCGATTAATAATAGAAGTTTTATTAATACGATAATAATAATAGAAATTGTAATGATCCATGTCTAAGATTCAGAATCTGGATTCGGCACCTAATAGCCATGGCATTCTCCTACGACATGGACACATTACTTACTCATCACTTCTACGAGCGAAGACTATCCCCACAGACCAACACGAGTCATGTTTTATCTTTATTCACATGTATCTTAAGAAAACTCTCAGGAGGTCACCTAATATAAAAAATTTCAAGCAAAACACATCTAACCATAGAGTTCTTACGATTGTGTCATCGAACCACATCTTACTATGAAAAGCATCGAATTTGATACCATTTGTAACGATCCAAGTCCAGGATTCGAATCCTGATATAAATCCTAGGCTTGAGTCGTGACGTAATTTAAAAAAAAAAAAAAAAAAAAAAAAAAAAAAAAAAAAAAAACTACTTTTTATGAATGATATATGTAAATGATTTGTAACCATGAATATTATTTGGAATATCTTTCAAAACAAGTGGCTCTCCATCACAACCTCTAACAAATCATATAAATATTTTATTAAATTTTATTTATTAATAAATGAATCTAATTCTTGTATTTAAAGTCCTACATAAAAATAATATACCTCTCTACGTCAACATTTTTTTAGTAAATTGACAGCTTGAATTATCAACAATAATAAAAATAATAAAAATAATAACTCTAGAATTGAATTTATAATAATAAAAATTGTGGCAAAATAAAATTTTAATCCTTTTAATTACTCTTAAATTTTTATTTTTTAATTTATTTTAATATAAAATTAATTTTTATATTTTATAGATTAATTAAAATTTTAAATTTTTAAATAATATAATTTGTGAAACATTAACGTCACACGATGTAACTCTCATTTGACAAATCCATATAGACCATACGATTTAGGCTTTTTTGTTACCATCAAATATTAAATTAGAGGAGAAAAAAAATGATGAAGATATATTTACTATCAAATAATTGAGTACTCAAATTTCAAAGTCGAATTATCAATTAATTCAAAACTTAAATTTAAATGGACCGATTAAAATAAATTTAAATATGTCGAATAATTTACGATTTGCTTCTCAAATGTCGAATAATTATTGAAACCTATAAAGGATAATTTTCTATAATTTAAAGCTTTTAATTAAAGAAAAAATTATTGTGTGAATAATTCATATCGAAAAAAATTAGATTTAAAAAAAAAACTTTTTTAAGGAAAATTATTAATATTTTATTTCAAAAATACATTTGAAAATAATGTTTAAACGTTTAAAATTTTCAAAAGTATCATTAATGCTGTTATTAACTAAATTTAAAGTTTAAGGTATTTTTGTAACGCGACAAAAGTATTTTTTTAAAAAAATTTAATTAATTTTTTTGAAAATTTAAAGATATTTTTTAGTTTTTTTTTAAATGAGTGAGAGTAAGCAGAAGAACTTGGTGGGTGTGAAAAATGACAGAACCTGAGGGGTGTCGTTTTAGAGGAAAAGGCTGTGAGTGGGAACTGTGACAGAGGGGTAATTTTATCATCAGACAACTGTGATCTGATCCGATATTTTCTCTCTCTCTTTATTTCGGGGTGTTTAGAAAAAGACAATCGGGAATGGTGGGGACCACTGTTTACCCACTAAATTATTCCACTTCTTTTGTTCAATATCTGACAGTTTTTTTTTAGCTGACGACGTTCCAACATTATTGGACAGCCGAAAACATACAAATCACACAAACATATCTTAATTCCCTTCCTCTCCATTTCCTTAATTTGAGAAAATTTTTATTTTGTGGTTAGCTAAAGTTGATTGCCCCCAACAATTATTAATCTATAACATGCCTGCATCATGCTACAATCTCGAGATTCTCAAATTCAAGTATTTTTTGATTTGACGTAAGTAGCGTACCAGATAAATCTTTATTCGATTCATTGACTCTTGTCCAATTACACTGTTATTGAGGGTTAAATAGATAAGATGTCATAGAGTCGTCTGGTACATAAGTCATTATTCGGCTGATTGACTCTTGCTCAGTGATATTGTTTTCAAGGGTTAAATAGCTAAGATGGTGTGGAATCGTCTGGTAGATGAATCATTATTTAGCTGATTGACTCTTGTTCGGCTACATTGCTTTGGAGGGTTAAATAGCTAAGATGGCGTGGAGTCGTCTGGTAGGTAAATCACTATTCGACTGATTGACTCTTGCTCGATTACATTGTTATCGAGGGTTAAATAGCTAAGGTTGCGTGGAGTCATCTAGTCGATTCTCAATTTGATGATATGGATCGCTTAGAATTTTCGAGATGGGTTGAAATTGAGTAAGAAAAGGGTAAGTTGAGATGGTTGTGAGGGGGCATAGGATGCCTTTGCTTGGGTTAAAAGTACGAACCAATGGTGAGTATAGAGGGAGGGAGAGGGGTCCATGGGCAGCGCGAGTGGGTCGGGGATGATTGATTGCTGCGATGGGTCCTATAGTAAAGGTCCGGTCGCTGCAACTCCAACTGCTACTATAACTCTCCATCTGACTTCACCACTGCCCCATTCCACACAAGACAAACTCGCCTTTGTCCCACTTTGCATTTTAAGGTAGTTCTTTCTTTTTCTTGTTTTTTATTTATTTATTTATTTCCAATGGCATCAAGCAATTCCCAAAGGTAGGGTTTTACTTGGACCCTCCAAGATAAAGGAAGATGAGCCATTTGATTTGACATGTTGGGATGACGGAGGGTGATGGGATGAAGCCAATTATTGGGTGCATTAGTTAGATACCAAAATTTGCGTTTAACATTGGGTATGGCATGCATGTGGCCTCAAAATGAACTCCAACGGAGTTAATCTATGTTGGTCGAGCTAACGTTTGGGAGTTTGACCCAATCAATCCTTTGGGATCATGGTCGAACTTGTGGACTATTAGGGATCTGTCTCATGGGTTAGCTAGTTTACCCTTCAGGATTAGCCTCATGGTTGAGCTAGCTCAGTGGGTTAGCTAGTTTACCCTTCAGGATTATCCTCATGGTTGAGCTAGCTGAGCTAGATGACTTTGAGGAGTAAACCTCATAAGCAAGCTAGTAGACATCCATGAGTTGGTGTAACGCCTCTAGTAAACCTCATAAGGCCAGCGTACTCGCTGGCACACTACTCGGTGTCTAACTTTGATACCATTCGTAACGCCCCCAAGCCCACCACTAACGGATAGTGTTATCTTTAGGCTTTCCCCATCCTTAAAACGGCTAAAGATTAGTTTCTACATCTTTATAAGACTTTGTTCTCCTCTCCAACCGAGGCATAATCTCACAGTCAGCCTCATGATGGGTTTCTACAATCTTATATGGGTTCGTACCCCTCTCCAACCAATGTAGAATCTCACATGGTTGAGGTAGTCAGTCTCAAAGCCTAGCCCATCCCTAAGCATCTATCTCAAAACTAACTCGACCCCTTTTAATGAATAGTATCATGAGCCAACTAGACATCTTTTGGGTGGATTAGCCATTTTTACCTTCGATCACTCGAGGAATGTTTACCATCTATATGCCCATTAATAACTATTAAATGTAGACCATTTATTCAATGAAAGGGCTTGTCGTAGGACCCATCACACTCCACCATTGTTGGCGGTTGAATCTCAGCCGTGGAATGTGGTGATGATGGAGATCTGAGATTGGTGATGGAGAAGTATACTTTTGGTGAAAACATGATGACTTCCTCAATAGTGGGGGAGGTTGGTGGGCCCATCATACTGAAAACGACATACAGTTTATTTTCTCCACCCAATTATTTGCTTACGTCCATTTTTTATATTTTATATTTATTTATCAACCCACCCCACCCCCCGACTTTTTTCACACCTTCCCTCCCCCTTTTAACCGGTCCTTCTTCCGCCACGTGTCTATCCCTCTCACCACGTGGACAGTGGGTCCACTATCGGCCCCACTTCACGGGCTGAGGATGTATTAAACCGACGTTTATCGATAAATCCGAAACAAGGGAAAGAGCGTGTGATGTGATAATAATTAAATTAAATTATATATAATATTATTAAATATATGTGTCCATGTGGGCCCCACTTTCGCCACGTATTCTGTTTGTTTGACTAACCCTGAGAGAGTCTTCAAATTTCCCAACGTGGTTGATCAAATCTAAGCATGTTAAATCGTACGGCTCCAAGGCCGTTTCCCTTCCCTTCCTTTTAGGTTTCTCATGCATGTGGGGGAGCTTTAGTGTGAAACTGACTTCACCAGATCATAACCCACAAAGTTTACCATCCCATATCTAGAATTAGAAAGTTCCAACTCCGAACCATCGTTTGAAGTCCACGCGCTTCCAGAAGTGCGTCAGCGTAATAACACATCTATTCTCATTTAAAATAATTGCTGACAATATTGTTTTTTCGAAAAATCAATTATCATATGATAATTGAAAAGTGTTCGGTAAATTTAAATTTTAAACCTTCAAAAAAAGGATAATTCAAATAAAAGGGTTGTCATTTAATTAAAATTATTTAAAAATATAATTTAAATTCTAAATTTGTTTAACCTAAATTATTTAATAAAATTTAATAAAACAATTTTTATAAAATTAAATAAAACTCCAAATGAAAACGAAATGAATATCAAATTCACATGCAATTCAAGTGACGAAAAAAAACGCTATATAAATAATTCTCCAATCCGCGAACCAAACCTCACCTTCCTGTGGGCTAATTTTCGCAGTGTTTTGACTAAAAAAATGCTCTAACGTCGCCGGAGAGTTGTCGGAATTGTGGGAGGCGGATGGCGAAAGGACGGAAGTTGAGTATAAACAGGAACGAGCGGTTTCTCGGGAGCTATGGAAATGGATACGGTCAAGGCTCCAATAAAGGAGATGAATCATCGGAGTTTCGTGAAGAAGATGTGTGGGTGATGATTGACAACAGCAATTCAACCAACGGTGAGGATGAGAGCATCACAGTAAGAAATCGCCGGAGATCAACGCCGCTTGATGAACCAACCGTCGGCGGAGTTTCGATTGCTTTTCAAGACTCCAACAGAACGTCGGCGTCTGCCACGCAGTGGAATAACCCACGTGGACGGCACTTAGTGGCATCGGTTCCGATGAACGTGCCGGATTGGAGCAGGATTCTGAGGGCGGAATCGGTGGAGTCACTACCGGAGATGGACGGAGGAGGTTACTACAACAACGATGAGGCGGATATGGTGCCGCCGCACGAGTATTTGGCGAGGGAATACGCGAGGAGCCGGAATACTGCGGCGGCGACATCGGTTTTGGAGGGCGTGGGTAGGACTCTGAAAGGGAGGGATATGAGAAGGGTTCGGGATGCGGTTTGGAGTCAGACCGGGTTCGATGGTTAAATGAATTTAATATTTTTACCTTGTTGGGGTAGTTTGGGCAGTGATTCGGACGAGTGGACTCGCTGAAACCGAGTCGACCGGTCCGAGTGAGCCCAAACATAAATCTTCTTCAGTCAAACTCTACGCTTCCAATATTATATTATTTCTTAGCTTCCAATAAATAATTCAAATTATTTTCACTTATAAAAAAAAATCTTTTTAGAAGTATTAAACCTTTGTATTAAAAACGACATTTTTGTTTTGGAAATGAGTCAAGGGTAATACGGACATTATCCATGAGAGACTAAAGAAGAACAAACCAAAAATGCTTTTAATGGATGGTTACTGTAGACGGTGACACGTGAGAAGTAGACCCCACCTTATCAGAAATTAACCAAAAATGGCTTCTTTCATGGGCTTTTTGGTGATTTCACGCGATTGAGACCCGTGGGCTATCAATCACCCGTCTTTTCGCCCCGACATTAAGCCCATACCAATTTAATGTCTACTTTTAGTGTGTTTCGTTGAGTCAAGATGAACTCAAATGAATCGAATTAGGGTTTATGTTGATTGTTGAATAAGATTGGATTCAGTATTGATAGAAAAAACGGATTAGATAGAGATAGAAAAAGCTAAAATTCCATATGATCCATTAATATATGGAGAGAAAGATGCAGAAATTTCTATGGTTTTTCCTGGAGTTGTTTCAAATCAAGCGTTGAAATAGCATTACCAAATAAATAGCAAAAATCTTATAGAATAGGGAAAGATATCAGTAGAAAAGGCACGCTTATCTGTGATTGGATCCTGCTTCATCGAATTGAAAGCTAGATAGGTTTCCAGATTTGAAAAGGTGAGTCCAAGAATTTTCGTTATCGGAGTACAGTGAATAAACTCAGTCCCTTAGATGTTCATAATGGATTGCGATCATTTTCGCAAATCATTACAGGTCTGTTAGGCTCATCACTGTTTAAACACCACTCCGAATCATCAATTCAGCCATTAACTAGCGACATAAACAAAATGCATCAAGAACGAAGATAAAATGGAAAATCATGTAGTTACTCCCGTGATCTCAAATAGTAATGAACTGGAAGAGAATTTATTGAAACAGGATGTAACACAATCGATGTTGCTTCAAGGGAACGAGTCAAATGGGAACTGATTGAATCCACATTCGCCAGATGATGAAGCATCAAATCGGTAAAAAAATTAGAAACAGTTCAAGCAAAATCAGATGAATCGTTCCAGAAATCGTCAAGAAAACACCTCACAGCCTTCCATTGAGAGGACGCGAGGAAGATTTGCGTAAACACTTGCCGAGGAGGAAGATGATGGATGTGAGGTGGGGCGGGGAGGCCATCGGGTTTTAAACGGCAGCGAGGCGGCGGAATCGCACCAAGAAGGTTTCGTTGTTGCCCTAATTTGCTAAAGGGCGTTTAAGGAGAGCGCAAAATCTGCGTTTGTCTTGGGTCAATAGTGGGCCGGCCCAATTACTGTACTACGACATGTCGTCATTCACTTTTTTTTTTTTTGTTAGGCTTAATGTTTTATTATTAATTTAGTATTTTTTTTCCTTTTTATTTTTAAAACCTTATTTTTTAAAAATATATTAAAATTAAAATTCATACGAAAAAAATAATATTTATAAACTTCATTTAAAAAAATTGAAGGAAAAATTGAACGGTATGAAAAAAATTAGTGTCTAAAGTTGGGCCAAGAGGGTTTCTTACGTCTTCTTTTTTCTTGTTGTCGGAGTTATTTCACAAAAACTTGTTATGATAAAGAAGAAGGGGAAACGAGCACACTTGGAAGAGCGTATTACATTGGAGAGTTATATGATATGCTCGGGAATAATGAATCGCTCTCAAAACAAAATCCATTGATTCTCTTTTGATTGCTTGGCCCATAGGTGCGATGATTTGCTTCACGAGCGAAGTCTCTAGTTCAAGTTTAGGGTGCTCCAGCTACCCAAATGAAAAAAGAACATAAATGAGAAAAAACTCCCCGTGAATTAGACTATATTTGCTACCCATTTGACTTTTATTTTTTATTTTTAAAAATTAAACTTATTCGTTCGATAATAAATTTTTTATTTTCTTCAAAAACTTACAAGTCAAGGTAGATGTGAGAATATTTGTTAAAACCATCACATTGTCAAATAAGATCAAATAGATTAGAAAGAAAATGAGGAGAGAAATAAATGGACGCACGAATTTAGTCTATAATCAAATGTTATGATGTATATGTTAAACCGTAATAGAAGATTAGATTTTGTAAGTGAAAGTACCATCCTACCCATGCGAAGCAGCCACTGGACTCAGATACTAAAGGAACAGCCTTGTCTTTTCATCCGAGGTGGAATAGGAATCCAAGGTTAAGCTTAGTATTCCCCTGACACAAAAATAAATAAATAATAAATAACAAAAAATAAATAAATTAAGCATTGCACGTGAGCTTCTTTTTTTTTTTTTTTTTCATCGGCCCCACTACTTTTAATATTTGCACGTGTGCACACATTTTTTCTATAATTATTTCATGTCTGTTCCGGAGGTCCAAAAAGTAAAAAGCTATTTCTTCTGACACGTTTAATATATTTTACTTATAAAATGAAAAAAAAAACACATTTTTTTATTATTCATAGTTTCAAGTACTTATTTTCAACGCACAAATAATAATAATAATAATAATAATAATAAAAAAGTATTTTATTTCTATATTTGTGACAATTTCTATAACTACTTACCAATTAAATATTTTAAATGAATTTAATTTTACCCTTAATTATGAAGTTGAAATTCTATTAGATACAAAATACAAAATATAGTTTTATTAGACATAAAATTAAATTAATATTTAAAATATCAAATGTTATTAAAAAATATTTCGTTTACTAAGGTAACGCTCCATCAAGATTTAGAATCTAAATTTGGCACCTACCTTATACGAAAATTTTAAAGAGGTCATCCAACATAAAATTATTCCAAACAAAGCACTTTTAGCCATGAAGTTCTTATGATTGAGCTACTCAGAAGGGAAATGTACCTTTGTAACAGTCAAAACTCATTCCTAGCAAATATTGTCCGCTTTGGTCTATTACAAATCGTTATTAGCTTCACGGTTCTAAAATACATTTTCTAGGGAGAAGTTTCCACATTGTTATAAGAAATGTTCGGCTCCTCTCTACAACCGTATGATTTCACAACCTTATTGATATAAGTGATTTTTAATTATTTTAAATTTTTTTAGTTATCTTATTTTCAGAATTGTTATAGGTGGTTTCGATTCATTCATATACTTTTAATTTATCCGAATATTATAATTAACATATTTATTTAAAAATAATTTAGTGATAAATTTGAAAATTAATAATATTATAAGTAAAAATAAGAATCCAAGAAAAGGGCATTGAAGTTAGAAATGAGAGCTGTCTCCTTCTCTTTTCTCTTAGGAGTTGCGCCTCCAATAAGAATCCCCTTGCAGTTACAGCTGTTTGCCAATTCTTTTAGTTTAATTTTAAAACCTTATTTAATTCACATAAATAAATAAATAATTAATTAATAGTAATCACAACCCTTGATGGTAATGGGTTGGATTAGGTTCGATTAAAATATTTTTTTAATTCAATTCAATTGTTCGAGTTAAAAAAAAATTAAACCATAAAAATTAGATTGGTTAATTGAGTTATTGATTCAATATTTTATTTTATTTTATTTTAAATAAAATTAATCTATTTATTTATTTTCTAACCGTCTCAATTTTAATATATGTTTTAAAAATTACATTTTAAATACTTAAAATTTATTTTAATTAAAAAGAAAATTATGGAATTAAATAAAATGAGAATAAATATTTGTATACATAAAAAAAAATTAATTTATTTTCCAATTTTCCTGAGTTCCAATTTAAATCGTATGGATTGGGTTGGGTTGATCGGGTTCTTCTGATTGTATCTCTTATTTTTCACTAAATGTAAAAGAAAAATAAATTCATACTAAATTGTCGTATGACTGATCGGCGATTACTAGTGATTTTAGCTTGATGTAGGCGAGTTGCAACCTACAATCCGAATTGAGGACGAGTTTTTGGAGTTAGCTCACCCTCACAGGATCATGACCCTTTGTCCCCACCACTGTAACACGTGTGTTGTCTAGGACATAAGGGGCATGACGACTTGACGTCATTCTCACCTTCCTTCGACTCATCACTGACAGTCTACTCTTGATTCTAACCTCAACGGTTGGCAACTAAACACGAGGGTTGCGCTCGTAGTAGGACTTAACCCAACACCTTATGCACGAGCTGATGACAACCATGCACCACCTGTATCCACATCCGCGAAGTATTTATGGATTGATGTTTTGACAACTCATCTTATGAAATGTAGAAACTTAATTTATAACCTCTAATCAAAACATAAACTATGAAATTTATTATCTTATTCTAATAAAAACTTTAGAATAAGATATAAAATTTAATATAAAGTATTTTAATAGGCGTGGAAAGTAGCGATGTTTTGTTTTCTCTTTTTCTTTTTGAAGGCAGCGAATGAATTTTTGGCATTTTGATACGCAATTTGTGACGAGAGAATAATGCCACTGCACATGCTGATGCATGCCATTTACTTCCCTCTCCAGCTGCTCGCTCTTTCATTTCCCGCAAATCAAACCCCGAAGGATTCATCGGCGGTTCTTCACTCATCACTTCCACTGATTTTTCCCCTTTTGCCACTTTAGAAGGATCTGAGATGGTGTAAATTCATCTTTATCCACTTGATTTCTAATGCATTTTGCTTCTATTTGAAGTTTAATTCATCTTCTGAGATGTTTCTCCAGCATTTCGATGGTTTTTGCAGATCGGTTTCTTTGATTTAGCATTTTAGTTCATTTTAGGGATTTTTTTTTTTTTTTTTGTCGATGGTGGAGCTTCAAGCTTGTGCAACTGGTTTGGTTAATCCGTCGGCATTATGTGCTGCAATAGACCAAGAATCCAAAGGGGAGAATATGAATGTTATTGCTCGAATGGCGGATGAGTTACACACAGAGAGACAGAGAAATGCGGAGTTAATGGAGAGAATATCGTTTCTGGAAGCTAAATTGTTACAGGAAAGAGTTAAGGATCCTGAACTTGCTGATGAACTAGTATGATTTCTCAGTTTTAATTTCGTTGTTCTTTTTTTTTTATTCATTTTGTTTCATGTGCTCAATGGCCATTTTCACTTCCATTTCAGGGCAGTTGTTCCAAGCGGAGAAGCTTCAAGAGGCTTAAAAGAAGCAAAGAGGAAGCAATAATGAAGGATGGAACTCAGTTTTTGTCCCCAAAAGAGGTAAATCTAGAGGATCGATTGGTTAGTTGGATGAGTATGGATGAGACACAGTTTGTGCATTATGAAAACTCGAAGGAATGTGATAATACTGTAGATTGTGTTGATTCAGACGAAACTGATAATGAAAATGATTATTATCATGAGAATGAAATCCCTTTTGACATCAAGGATTGGGAAATTAATGGGAATTCAAGAACTGTCAATGGTGTTAAACAAGATATATATCATGATTCGAATTCGGAACGTATCGAGAATCAATCTGGTGCTGAAAACAAGCCAACATTTGTAGATTATCAAACAGAAGCTAAAGAAACTGGAAAAAAACAGGAGCCTAAAAGTGAAAAGAACGAAACTGAAAACAGTGAACTGTATGATCGAACACGAAACATCCTGGGATATGGGAATGATGTAGGATTTGGAAGTGTATCATTACAAAGAAAGCCTCCAAAGTTAGCGTTCTGTCCTAAAGAAGTGAAGGGAATTATTGAATCAGAAGCCTTGCTGCAGAGAAACGCCCAGTCTCATACCATGAGGAAAATAATAGTGTTTTCATGTCTTGGTATAAGGCATGGCTGTGAAGAGATGTATGAGTTAGACTTCAACCATTTCAGTATTGTAAGAAAAGGAGAGCCGTTCATTTCTCCTCAAAACCCTGGGGTAAGCAGCTCAAGATTTCTTATTGTATGTTCTGGAAATATCTTGTGTTTTGCCTCGTTACGACGTTAAATTTGTGTAAGCAGCTAAAATGTAGTTTGTTTCTTATTAGGAGCATGTGTTGTATCAGAATCCTGGTGTGAGGAGGAAGATTTTGTATCCCAACAGGCACCACCCAACACTATGTCCTGTTCAAATACTTGAAGAAGAGAAAGCAATGCGACCATTAGATGTTAACTGTCCTTCTTGTTTATTTCTCTGCATCAAATATGGTGGCAGGACGAGGAATCTTCCGCAGAACGAGTAAGATGATCATTTTGTGAGAAGAGCACTGGTTGTTGTTTGAATTTTATGTAACATATTGACATGAATTGTGAGATCCCTCCTCGGTCCGAGGAGGAGCGAAACATTTCTTATAAGGAAGTGGAAACCTCTTTCTAGTAGACGCATTTTAAAACCGTGAGGCTGACGGCAATACGTGGCTGTGCCAATGCTAGCAGTGGGCTTGGGCTGTTACAAATGGTATCAGAGCCAGACACCGGGCGGTGTCCAGCGAGGATGCTGGCCCCCAAGGAAGGTGGATTGTGAGATCCCACATCGGTTGAAGAGGAGAACGAAGCATTCTTTATAAGGGTGTGGAAACCTCTTCCTGTGAGACTGGGCCAAAGCGGACAATATCTACTAGCGGTGGGCTGGAGCTGGAGCTGTTACATGAATTAACTTAGAGAAAAAGGTTCCTTTAATAGCTGTGTTCATAGCTGTTGATTGACTTGAAGATTGTCACTGATTATGCACAGGTATGTGAGACAGCGAATGGGAAGAAACAAGCTCAAGTCTTTTGGGCCACTCATGTGCAGGATGGCTATGCTGGCTAATCCTCGCAGTGGGAGCTTTTTCTTCAAAGCATTGGGCATTACCCTCCTCTTCATGGCTGGTTTTCCAGATGACCTTGTCCGCAAAGAAACCAAATACCGTAATTTGGACTTGCTTCAGAAATACTACAGGTATTGCTATTGCTTCAGAAAGATTACTAGTTACATTTTATAACTACAATGCTGCACTTCAGCTATGAACTTTATTTTGCAGGACAGACAAGGATGCCGAAGGCGAGGAGTTGTTTCTTGCACGCTCGACAGCCGACAGTAATGTAAGATCATATCCCTTCAACTCGGAGTCTCTGAACTCATGTTCATTGAAGTGATTCAGCACCATGAATTTGAGACCTTGACACAATTTGTTCGTCACAGGATGTCAAATTTGTTCAGGAGCAGCTAGCTGGAAAGACTATTTCAACAAAATCAAGGGGGAAAAAACAAGCTAGCCCAAGCGAACAGCCTGACTCTTCAGATAAAACAGCACCCTATTTGGCATCATCTTCAACAAAATTTGGATCAGTAGGGTATACTTCGATCCAAACTCGTGCTATGGCAGCATTTCAGTCACTGCCATCTCCATCTCAGACACCAGTTGATAGCAACTGTCCAATTTCAAATCCAGTGGTTGCTAGTTCCCGTGCTGTGGCCTCCTACCAAAATCAAAACCCCCTTAATTATTTCCCACCGAACGCGTTCGTTCCTCTGATGTATTGGCCGCCTCCAAACTCATTCAATCCAGGGCTCTACCCTTCAGCTTATACATATCATTCTTTTCCATATAGTGGCAATTTTATCTCCTTCAATCAGCCTCATTGCAGCTTTCCCTATAGCCCCTTCACTCCAAAAGCTATGGAAGATGCAAAGAATGAGGATTTATCAGAAGAAACGGATAGTAATTCTGACACTACTTCAAGCAGTAAAGATTAAGACACAACGACAAGCAGTAAACGGTAACCCGTCTCCTTTATAATATTCTGCTTTATTTTAAGGTTCCATATCAGTTATTCCCTTACTTTTGTCTCTCTTTGAAAGTGGGTAAGCTGATGACCAAGTTTATTTGTAGCATTTTCATTCCTTTTAATGAACTTTCACTCATTTTGATAAGTTCTTGTTTAAATCAAGATCAACATCATCAGTTTTAGGTGTTCTTATACTTTCTTGCAGCTGATTTCCTAAATGAGAAAGCAGGCTTGCATTGATTAGGCTCTTACTGTTAGGGATAAATGCTCAAAGTTTAGACATATGCATCTAGAGCGGACTTGGTTCTACTTTAGCCTATAATTCAGTGTAGCTTGTTGGCAATATTGCAGTGCTTCCTGATCTCACCCTTTGTGCCAGTAAGAGGGTTGTTCTCAGAAAGGATGGGAATGGCTCGTGAGAATTCCTTACCACGGACCCACGGACCCACTTCAGGACACTTAGTTGTTGTCCAGAACCATGGGTTTACCACGGACCCACCATTACTAAGTGAATCAAAAACTTGACTCCGGCCATCTCAACTGCCCAAATCATTATCCTTAAACCTCATCCTCCCTCAGTTCTCTACTCCACTCGTTTCTCACTTGTTTCTTACGAACCAGAACCACCATAGCCAATGAATGCAGATAAATTTTTACCCCAACAATAACTCGAAACCTTCTTTGCAGCCCCTCTTCTCCGCCAAGCCAGAACCTCAGCTCCCTCCCCGGCAGCTAAACCATGTCCTGCTCAAACCTCACAATGTTGGTGTCCCCAAAACCCACCGTCTCTGATGCATCCTCCCTTTCTTTCACCTCTTCTCTGAGCCCTTTTCAGCTCCCATCCCAGAGCTACCCATCTCGTTCATTATCAGTTTCCCCAATCCACTGCAGCCTTCGGGAGCTCCGAGACCGTATCGATTCCGTCAAGAACACCCAAAAGATCACTGAAGCCATGAAGCTTGTCGCAGCAGCCAAAGTCCGCCGAGCTCAAGAAGCTGTCGTTAATGGAAGACCCTTCTCAGAGGCCTTGGTCGAGGTCCTTTACAACATCAATGAACAACTCCAAACAGAGGACATTGACACTCCTCTAACCAAAGTTAGACCCGTCAAGAAAGTCGCATTGGTTGTTGTCACCGGCGACCGCGGCCTCTGTGGTGGCTTCAACAATTCCATCATCAAGAAAGCCGAAGCCAGAATCTCGGAATTGAAGGAATTGGGTCTTGAGTACACCGTAATCAGCGTTGGAAAAAAGGGTAACACTTATTTCCTCCGCCGGCCATACATTCCGGTGGATAAATTCCTCGAAGGCGGCACTCTTCCGACAGCCAAAGAAGCTCAAGCCATAGCTGATGATGTTTTTTCCTTATTTGTAAGCGAGGAAGTCGATAAAGTAGAGCTTTTGTACACAAAATTCGTGTCATTAGTCAAATCCGACCCTGTAATTCATACCCTTCTTCCTCTGTCGCCGAAGGGTGAGATCTGTGATGTGAACGGAATCTGTGTGGATGCGGCAGAGGATGAGTTCTTCAGGCTAACAACAAAGGAAGGGAAATTGACGGTGGAAAGGGACTCAGTGAGGGCAAGCACGGCGGATTTCTCACCGATTTTGGAGTTCGAGCAGGACCCAGTTCAGATCTTGGATGCTTTATTGCCTCTGTATTTGAACAGCCAGATTTTGAGGTCTCTGCAAGAGTCGCTGGCGAGTGAGCTTGCAGCTAGAATGAGCGCTATGAGCAATGCCACTGATAATGCCTCTGAGCTGAAGAGGACTCTGTCGATGGTGTATAATAGACAACGCCAAGCTAAGATTACCGGAGAAATTTTGGAGATTGTTGCTGGTGCTAATGCCTTGACTTGAAATTTTTGTTGGTCTTTTTTTGTATATCTCTATATTCATGATATCATTCAATTATGGAATCTTATAGCATATTGGTAATGACTGTAGTGGTAAATTTAAGTTAAAATTATTTTGAAATTTACTTCCTATGATATTAAAAAAAGTGGAAATAAATAAATATTATTCTTTTTGAAATTCAATTAAAGGGAAATTTTAATGGGTGGTAAATTTAATTCCCTTATTTGCATTTACAATTATAGTAATTATGATTTTGTAAATATGATGGTTTTAAAAAAATAAAAAATAAATTTGTATACAATTTTATTGATGTATTTAATGTACATCTTAGAATTTATAATCGATCGACAAATGTAAACTAACGATGAACGTTTTTGAATGTTTACAGAAAAGGTATAAGACATTATACGTGTTGCTCGAGTAACGAAGGCACATGAATTGATCGATATCACATCCAAATGAAAGTGACTTCGAAGGTATGATGGTTAATAAATGCTTAAAAAGAACCGAAAATTATTATTCATATCAACTCAACCCACCTTTTATTTTTTGTACCTTAATCATAGGAACTCCAAAATTAAACGTGCTTGACTTTTGGAGCGATCCTATGTTGGGTGACTTCTTGGAAATTTTCGAACCCCACAGAGGACAATCTTCACTCGTATAAGTCGTTAAAGACAAATAGATAACGTAGCTATTGTAGCATCATTAGAGGAAGAAACGATCGTGCTTAGTGTTATTTTTAGTTTTGGGGACAATTCGTCGAATAGGGTAGGGACAAAAGTCGCCTTTAGTGATCCTAGATATATGACAAAATTAACCCAAAATAATAAAAATATTTGTAAATATGATATAATTTTAAGTTCAAAATTTCCATCATAATTGAGGGATAAACGTCTATTAATGATAGACTAAAAATAGTATATAATTGATAATTAGATATATAAAAAAAACAATTGAAAAATATAAAAAAATTACTATTTATGGAATATATTTGTTTTAAAAATTTAATGACGTAATAACACAATTAACTAATGTAGTTGAAAGAAAGCACCCAGTCAGAGTGCAACAAAAAGGAGCGAAATAAAAGCAGAATTATTCCATTTTATTTTTATTTATTTAAGCGCGAAAATAAAATCCATAAAATATCCACGTAATTAATTATGAGAGAGAGAGAATAATATCTTAATGACGTGGCAGATCTCCATTCGACGTGGCAAGCCCTTCCAATCCAATCAGCTCACGGACCATTTCTGACCGTTGATTTAATTTACCTTTTTCCAACCAAAAATCACAGACTAACCGACCATAATCTCGAGTTTGATAATTGGTACCCGCTTCGGATGGCTGTGAGCGAAGCCACTTCCTTATTTTTTTGCTGTTTATCGGCGAAGCCTTGCATGGTGTGTGCTTATTCAAACTTCCGTCCTTTTCATCGTATCGGGATTTTGTTTGTTTTTTCCCTTTAATTATGATTCATTTGCGCGATTCTAGAGGGAGATTGATCGGGAGTGCGATCTGAAGCTTGTTTGGATGATCGTTTTTTTTAGTTGATCGAAGAAGAAGAAGGGTGGGAAACGGGATTGTTGATTCGTTTCTAATGGAGGTGGCGCTTCAGGCTCATGTGTCGGGGAGTTGGAGGAGGAGGAATTTCTGTGAAGCACAAGCGGGGAGTTCGAAGTTTAGACTGTTTCAGGGGAATAGAGCGTCGTGTACTACTTCTACTACACTGGTATTTTTCACTAATTTGGATCTTGTTCGTTGTTCGTACCATTGTTTTGTGTGTTTTGATTCGTGTTTCTGTTTCTTTGGTTGTAATGGTGCTTGATTCAAAAGAGGTTCGTATTTGTCGTTGGATCGCTTCTTTCTTGAGTGGATTCTATTCATTTTGTATCAATTTGGAGGATACGGTGTCGCGTTTATGTAATGTTTTTTGAAAGATTTGTGGAAATGCATGATGGAATCGATGAATTTCAGTGCCATAAGAGCACAGTTCTTGAGGACTTGCACTTTGTTAACATTACACTATTTGGAATTGGGATTGACGTATCTTATTTTGCATTTCTTGCTTTATCTTTATGGGACCAGTCTCCATTATGGTTCAGAGGGCACCGTGTAGCGGGGACGTCGTTCAGAATTGTTGCCTGTGCACATCAGTCAGGTTAATTCATGTGGTTTTCATGTTAATCTTTCGTAGTTTTAGTTTTCTATACATTATTTTTCATGATTAAACTGAAGCTGAACCCTTGTAGATTCATCAAGGAAGAGATCTAGGAAATTTTCAACAGCGAGATTTGAAAGCTCTTCATCAAAGGGATTCAAACCCAAAGTTCCTATAGGAACAAGTACCCCTAAGAAAGATCAGAGGCGAGATGAAGAGAAAGAAGGCTCTGCAACGCTAAAATCTAGTACACACACAGAGCCCAAACAGGCAGCACTTAAGTTGAAGGTAGGGGATGAGGAGGTCTTGTCTGCTAAAATTTCACAAAATATTGAGAATGATGCAGAAAATAAAATCTCTTTGACAAGCAAGGCTACGTCTGTTGTTAAAAGTACTGCACCAATAGGTATTGGTGGGTTAAGTGGGATAGACAATGGATCACAGGAGAAAGAAGAGGAGAGTGAACCAAGTGAAACAGTATCAGATGTCCTAGATAACTCTGTGAAACTCTTTGAGATGGAAAAGAAGTTAACCAAGGAAAATTCTTTAAAATTGAAGTTGAAGATGGAAGCAAATGCTAAGAGACAGGAAATTCAGAGACTGGCTAATGAAAATCTCATAGGAGGCATTCGAGTATTTGTTTTTCCGCAAGTTGTTAAACCTGATCAAAATATGGAAGTGTTCTTTAATAGGAGGTTTTCTATTCTGAATGAAGAGCCAGATATTATGATCATGGGAGCATTGAATGACTGGAAGTGGAAATTTTTTACTACAAGGCTAAACAAAGCAAATCTAGATGGGGATTGGTGGTCTTGTAAGATTCATGTTCCCAAAGAGGCTTACAATATCGATTTCGTTTTCTTTAATGGGAAAGATGTCTATGAAAATAATGATGGAAAAGATTTCTGCATATCTGTGGAAGGTGGAATGGATGCATCTACATTTGAAGATTTCCTATTAGAGGAGAAACGTAAAGATCTAGAAAGACTTGGTAAAGAGAGGGCGGAAAGGGAAAGACAAGAAGAAGAGCTGAGGCGAATAGAAGCTGAAAAGGTTGCTAGGGCAACCGACAGAGCCCAGGCGAAGGCAGAGACTGAAAAAAGAAGAGAGACGTTAAAACAGCTTTCAAAAATGGCAGTGAGGTCTGTTAGTAATGTTTGGTTCATTGAACCTGCTGAGTTTCAAGGTGAAGACTCAGTCAGGTTATACTATAATAAAAGATCAGGTCCTCTGGCTCATGCCAAAGAGCTTTGGATTCTTGGTGGGCATAATAATTGGACAGATGGATTATCCATTATTGAGATGTTTGTCTTTTCTGATATAAGGGACGATTGTGATTGGTGGTACGCTGATGGTACGTGTAAATGTCTTCTATTCCTTTTATGTCTTTAACTCTTAAATTACCCTTTGGAGACAATGGCTTATGATGATTAATCCAAAATACTAGGCCTGAAAAATGTAGAACTCTTATTACCATCCATCTTGTTGCTTGAATTGTTTTACATGCTAGGCCTGTTTACAACAAATAACAAACCCTGTCCTGTAGAAAAAAATGTAGAGGAAAGCATCAGGTGATGCAGTGTGGTACCAGACAATTGTTATAGGTCCTTCGTAATACTTTTAAAAGATCGTGATGGTCGTTATAGTCAGATCATACATGGTGTGATCTTTAGCTACCAAAATGAATTTTCCGCTTGTGGTCCAGGTTGTTAATCATTATTGAATGGGGGAAGTCATAGGTCCTTCGTAATAGATACTTTTGAAAGATTCGTTATAGTCAGATCATACATAGTGTGATCTTCAGCTACCAAAATGAATTTTCCGCTTATGGTCTAGCTTGTTAATTTTTATTGAATGGGGGAAGAATGGTACACTTGCTGGTTCAGACCAGTATCTCCTCTAGAAAGATGTTGTGGGGGAACAAAGAAGGCTGTAAATTTATAGGCACCCTTGGTTTAAGAGAAAAACAAACGTTCATCGAGTATTCTGATCTCTTCATTTGCAGGCTGATGTTAAATTTTGTTTTTATAGTTAGTATTGAATTTCATTGCACATGCACAACTATACATTTTGCAGTAATTGTACCTGATCGAGCCATTATTCTGGATTGGGTTCTTGCTGATGGGCCACCAAATAAGGTCAATATTTATGATAACAACAAGCGTCGTGATTTCCATGCCATTGTTCCAAAAGCCATTTCGGAGGAGCTATACTGGGCTGAGGAAGAACAGTGGATTTATAGGAAACTTCAGGAAGAGAGGAGATCAAGAGAGGAGGCTGCCCGTGCCAAGGTCAATTCACCAAAATATTTACATTTGATTTCTTGTTTATTTACAGCAATAATTCTACACAGATTAACAGAACAAAATACTGTGCAGAACTTTTTAGGTCACCTTTCTCATGTATCTCGGTTCAATGCAGATGATATCAAGCATCCTGAATTGCTTCATATTTTCTTTATTTCATTTATTGATTCTGTAGTTTAGTCTAATTTTGAGTTACATGTGGGATAAGGGGTTTCGAACCTCTGCTCAAGTTGACACATTCTAATTGTTTGTCGGAGAAGGTGCTTAGAATATTATTATTTAGACTTATTGCTTAACTCCCTTTTTTTCTTTATTCTTTTTTCTTTGATGAGTACACCAGACCTCAAAAAGGAAGGAGTATATGCATAATGGTTGAATCATGCTCATATTTGTTATTCTGTACTTTTTTCATTGAAGTATAAGTAGTTTTTATCGACTCCCTCACATTTGCAGCTACTAATTTGTCTATCTCTTTATTGTAGGCTGAAAGAACAGCTCGTATGAAATCTGAGATAAAGGAAAGAACCTTGAAAAACTTTTTATTGTCACAGAAGCACATAGTGTTTACTGATCCTGTTGATGTTCAAGCAGGAAGCACAGTGACAGTATTTTACAATCCTGCCAATACCCCTCTGAATGGAAAACCTGAAGTATGGTTTAGATGTTCATTTAATCGTTGGTCCCACCGTAAGGGTCCATTGCCACCACAAAAAATGTTGCCTGCAGATGGTAGCAGCCGTGTGAAAGCCACTGGTGAGACTCCATTTCTAACACCTTTTGATCATTGGGTGAGATTAACGAAGTCTTTAATGTTTTCTAACTGGCCATTTTTTGCTGCAAATTTGAAGCGGGGAAATTCTCTCTTTTCTCCTCTCTCTGTTTGTCATTTAGGAGATGCTTTATTTTGTAGTTTCATTTGTTTCTGCAGTTAAGGTTCCAAAGGACGCATATATGATGGATTTTGTATTTTCTGAGTGGGAAGATGGTGGGACATTTGACAATAAAAATGGCATGGATTACCATATACCTGTGGCTGGTCAGTTAGTTAAGGAGCCACCCTTGCACATTGTGCATATTGCTGTAGAAATGGCCCCTATTGCAAAGGTAAACTTTTGTCTCGAGTTGATTCATTTTGTTGAGAAAAATGAAAGAATATGTCAAGCCTTACAAAATGTTAGCCCAACAAAAGGAGTTCCCACTTTTGTTAATGCAGATATTGCAAGGTAAGAGTACTCATGTACATTTGTATCTCTTTTATTTTCTATGCTATCCAGGTTGGAGGTCTTGGTGATGTTGTGACTAGTTTATCCCGTGCTATTCAAGATTTGAACCATAATGTGGACATTGTTCTTCCTAAATATGACTGTCTGAACCTAAGCAATGTAAGCTTTATTGCCAATTAGTTCGTATATCTCCTTGCTTTTTAATCTTTCTATTACTGAAATGGCGTAAGATATTTGTCTCATTTTCTCACTTTTTATCGTGCAAAGAACACCCAGTTGATTAGAACCTTGAAATATGTGCAACCTGCTTGGTTTCATTGTAATGATTTCAGCATAAGATGTTTGCTAAGAAAACTTGATGGTGTATGCATGACTACATCCTCAGGGCTTCTAAAAGACGCACATTATGAATGCTTGAATATCAAACATTGTAAATGATTTTTCACAATTGATCTCTCCGCAAGAGCCTTCTTGTTTTACTTAATATTCTGAACACATTGTCAATTTGACCAAAAAAAAAACATGTAGGTGGAAAATTTTCACCATCAACAAAATTATTTCTGGGATGGAACAGAAATAAAAGTCTGGTTCGGCAAAGTGGAAGGGCTCTCTGTTTACTTTTTGGAGCCTCAAAATGGGTAAATCTTTTGACTGTCTTTTAAATATTTAGGTTTTATGTCGTGAAGTAATCAAGATTAGGTTGTATTATTGAATTTTATTTCTGCCTTGGCTTTGATTGCTAGGGGAGAGGATCTAATAGTCCCACTTGATTAAGTCCCCTTCCCCACTCTTATCTTTCTCATTTCGTTTGATTCTTTTTCCTTAAACAATCCTTCTATTTGCTTATGAACCATAAGAAAGTGTCATTTCATAATGTCTGTTTTCCTCTGTGACACCTTTATGCTTGCACTTGGAACTTCCATCTTTGCAGGATCACTTCGAAGAAATATCTAATATATTTATCCCCACTTGTTAGGCTTTTTTGGACAGGATGTATATATGGTTGTAGTAACGATGGAGAGAGGTTTGGTTTCTTTTGTCATGCTGCTCTTGAATTCTTACTTCAAGGAGGATTTCACCCTGTAAGCATTCACTTAACTGAATACTTATTCGTAGTGGTTTTATCAATAAAATGTTGATTGCAAATATTGGTATGAATGTTTAAAAACATCCCTGCACACTTGGATTTAGATGTCAGGGCACAAGTATTAAGTTGAAAAATGAACTTTTCTTTAGCATTACCTTATGAGAGACTGCTTAGTTAATTAGATCTTAGATTGTTATTTTCCTTCTCTCTCTATAACATGCAAGGAAGAATACATGACAAATGGTTACTTTCTTAATTATGTTTTTGTCTTGGGCAGGATATTATCCATTGCCATGATTGGTCTAGTGCTCCCGTTTCTTGGTTATTCAAAGAAGACTACATGCACTATGGCCTTACTAAAGCTCGGGTTGTCTTCACTATTCACAATTTAGAATTTGGAGCGCAGCTTATTGGGAGAGCAATGTTGTACTCGGACAAGGCTACAACTGTCAGTAATCACGTTATTAAGCAAACAATAACTTGACCTAGCATGATTTTAGATACATTACTTGGAGTCTTGCAATTGTATTGTATTTTTTCTTGAATTATCGTTCGAATCTTCCTGTGTTTATATGCAGGTGTCTCCTACATACTCAAAGGAGGTCGCGGGAAATCCTGTCATTGCACCCCATCTTCATAAATTTCATGGCATAGTGAATGGAATTGACCCTGACATATGGGACCCATATAATGACAATTTTATTCCTGTAAGTGTGTACACTTCTCTTGGTCATTTGCAACATATTCTATTACTTCGCTTTTGAAATAATCTACTATGAACCTGATTAACTGGCTTTTTCTTTGGAACTCTATTACTAATGAAGTTTATTCTGATATCTATTCATATAAAATAATCAGGTACCTTACACTTCAGAGAATGTTATTGAGGGAAAAACAGCTGCTAAGGAAGCATTAAGACAGAGACTTGGCCTAAGTAGGTTTGATCTTCCTTTAGTAGGAATTATCACTCGCCTAACTCATCAAAAGGGAATCCATCTCATCAAGCATGCCATCTGGCGAACTCTCGATCGGGGTGGACAGGTTTATCTTACCATGTTGCTTCCTTGTTTTGCTTGAAATTACAGTTTGGTTCCATAGTTTTTACAGCTAATATTTGATTTTTGTTCCAATGTTAAGGCTGCTTTACTAAGAAATGTTACGAGGATTGGCTCCTCCTAGATGTTGTAGCTAATGAGATATTATGCTATGACAGGTTGTGTTGCTTGGTTCAGCTCCTGATCCACGCATTCAAAATGATTTTGTGAATTTGGCAAATGAGTTGCATTCATCTTACCCTGACCGTGCTCGCCTTTGTCTTACTTACGATGAGCCTCTTTCTCACCTTGTATGTCGATGCAGAACTCAATACAGTAGTTCTTCCGAATTTGTTACTAACGCATCTAATCAATAATTGCAGATATATGCTGGTGCAGATCTGATGCTGGTCCCTTCAATTTTTGAGCCGTGTGGTCTAACTCAGCTCACCGCTATGAGATATGGTTCGGTACCTGTTGTCCGAAAAACTGGAGGTTTGGGAAACATGTGCATTTAAAGTTCATATT
This sequence comes from Cucurbita ficifolia, assembly GCA_033971965.1. NCBI lineage: Eukaryota > Viridiplantae > Streptophyta > Magnoliopsida > Cucurbitales > Cucurbitaceae > Cucurbita > Cucurbita ficifolia. The sequence goes on from CM066979.1 coordinate 1,054,443, forward strand.
TCTATCATCATTATTATGTAATAGTTGAGAGAAAACCATGTCTGAGTAACACCTACCTTAAGATCCAGTGTTAGAATCTTTAGAACCCCAAGTAATTATACACTAAATTTTCTGTGTATTACTATTTGTAGGACTTCATGATACTGTGTTCGACGTCGATCATGATAAAGAAAGAGCACAAGCAGCAGGCCTTGAAACAAATGGGTTCAACTTTGAAGGAGCTGATCCATCTGGCGTTGATTATGCTCTAAATAGGTCAGTTAACATGAACTCTGAGTGAGTTTTCTTCTTCACTACAAGTTTTCTTCCGGTCATATCTTTTCTTCATACTGGCCATCTTGGAATTCCATGGAAAGTTGAATAAAAGTGACAAACTCTACTCCTTTACTCCTGCTAATTGATTTCGATCTGTTCTTTATCTGGTTAGAACACGGGTCGAATGTTTAGAGTGGTTGGTACCATCTAACGTTTTAGCATTGCATATTGCTCATTGATTCTGATTGAGTTGGTAGCAGTTCTACAATCATCATGCTCCTCTCATGATTCTATACACAATTTGTATTGAACAAAGTTTGTTTTCATTTCAGGGCAATCTCTGCATGGTATAACGATCGAAGCTGGTTTGATTCATTATGCCAGAGAGTGATGGAGCAAGACTGGTCTTGGAACCGGCCTTCTCTCGACTACTTGGAGCTTTATCATGCAGCCCGGAAATGAGAAACGGTGATGAACAATCGAAAAGGGGAGCAGGGAGCGCGATATCGGTGTCGATCTGACTCGAACTCGACGTCCTGTACAGGTTTTGTTATAATTCTGGCTTCATTTCCCTTAGTTATTAGGCCAAGGAATCTATGGTGGCACAAGCTTTAGAGTTCAATAATTGATTCATCTTTCTTTACAATGCAAGCATGTTTCAGCTTTTATAGATATGAATGTACGTTCTGATGTTCCAATAAATGGAATTTGATAATAAGATCCAAGTGGTTTATGCAGTCACTTGTTGTTCACCACTGAAAATGCTCACTAGTTTTTTAGTCTTATTACTATAATGGTTGAAGTTGCTTCTGCTGGGACAGCCATTCAAGTGGTGGAAATGATAGTTTTTAGACCTGACTGTGAGGTGCTCAATAAACCAATTTTTTTCTTTGGAAGATAGCATTTTATTTTCACATTAACTAAATTTAAAAACACATGCCAACTTCTAAAATCCATTGTTGAAAATAAATTTATAAGCAAAGTCAACTTCCATTTATTCCGAATCGAACAATAATTAACTTCGTGTTTTTATATAAAGAAATTATAGTATTCTTGTACTACCTGTTCTATGTGTTCAAACTATACCCGTGCTTATACCTGTGCTTCTTGGTTAGCAGTTTGAAAAAAAAACATTGCCCCAACATAACAATTGACACTTCTCGTTGGTCAGCCATTCTAAAATTGACCCGTGCTTATACCCGTGCTTCTTGGTCAGCCATTCTAAAATCTCTCTGCCCTCGTTTTCTAAAACCTTCTTTTTAAACCGAGGCCAGAGGCTCGAGCATACGTCGCTTGGCCGTAGGCGACGTAAGAACAAATTGGCTTAGTTCACTTATCGTTGGAAAGTGAGTGCCGCACAATCGCAAGTCCGCTGCCATCAAGAATGCGAATGTGACAAGGTAGTTAATATATTTTACTTTATCAGCCCGATAATGGCCATTATACTATTACCGATGATATCAAAACCTGATAGTGGTCATTATACTATTACCGATGGTATCAAACCCATATAGTCGCCAGTTTAGTGAAACAAAAGCACAAATTTACAAGATCTCAATGAAATCTCTCAAGAAAAAGTACTATGTTGTCTTGTTCCTCAACCAGCAGCTGCCCCCTCCACGTCCAAGTTGGGCAACTCGAAGAAGAAACAAAGAAACTAGCTTCATAGACAGCCACGTCTCTCTGTAAAACTAGCTCTTTCTCTCTGTAAAAAAAAAAAACAAAACTTTTACAGCGGATCGAGCACATTTACTGCTGCCTTTGTTCGAGGATAAGGTTACAGAAATCTGAAATCAGTGAAGTTCTGTCAGAATCAAACCCATCACTTACTTATTTCTCTCATCTTGTTTCATCTAACTGCTACAACCAAGGCTTTAATTACAGCTTAAATTTTGTTCTTCAAAGGAAACAGAGCATCAAATGCTCTGTTTTCATGATTTGTTCTGTCACCATTCACTGTGTCTCCTCTATAATGGCTTTTCCTGTTCAGTAAAATTTGTGATCTTGAAACTAAGATTCTATACTATCCCCCATCACTTTCTTTTGCTTTCTCTGTTCTTTAAATTTTTCGTTGAGTTTAAAGGAAAACCCATCTCTGATCTCTCTGTTTTCCCTCTGGGCTCTGTTTTTGTCGTCTCCTTTAAAGCTCTGAGCTTCGTTGGAGATTCAGACCAACCCAGTTCCTTTTTACCTTTTATTTTTACCCTCTTCTTCATTTGTTTACGGCTTCTCTACCATTTTTCTCGTGCCTTTTGGAATTATGAACAAAACCCAGAACTCTTGAAAGAACCTCTGTTTGTTTGTTTTGCTCTACTGAGTACTTTACAACAAAACCCAGGGTGGAATTCTAGAATTCATGTGTTTTTCTTTTCGATTTCCTAGATGAGTAATCACTAGAACTATTTACTTACTGGGTCGAAATTATTTCACCTTTTTCATAATGGCGAATTGGAGCTCTGCTCTGAGAAAAAGCTATGGCGTCAGTGAAGACTTGGAAGAAGAAGATGTTTGGAGTTCTGTTGAGAATAGTGAAGATTCGTCTAATTTCATCACTAGAAAAACCAATGATTACTCAACTTGGCGGCTTCCATCTGCTCCAAAAATGATTCCGGAATCCATTTCGACAAGGACCCACGAAACCCAGATGGCGGCTAATCGATCCTCTGCTCCGGTGGTCATCCCAGATTGGTCCAAAATTTACGGCAAGATGGACTTTTCCGGTGAAAAACCCGACGACAGAGACGAAGAAGACGTCGACGGTGAAGAAGACGACGACATGGTGCCTCCTCATGAATGGATTGCTCAGAAATTAGCCAGGAGCCGAATCTCGTCGTTCTCTGTTTTTGAAGGGGTTGGAAGAACTCTCAAAGGGAGAGATTTAAGCAAAGTTCGAAACGCCGTTCTGTCAAAGACTGGTTTTCTAGAGTGATGTTTAGAGAACTAAAAAGGGCAGAGACGAGTATGATCGTTTTGTTCTGTGTTTTCTTGTTTGATTTCCGCCATTGTTATGGTTTGTCAGAGCTAAGAACAGAGTTTCTAGCAAGAACTCGATGGGAGAAGTTCTTGTTAGTTGTTCATGGCTTCGTTGTTTTTCATTTTACATGGCTAAGTGGTTGCTTTTCCCAGAAAACTCAACATTATAGTGTTGTCTTTTCTGAAGTAAATTCATCTAAGTTACTAAAAATTTTAAAACATGTCTATTAGTGAGAGGTTCGTTCATCTTTCTAACCGATGTGTGATCTCACAATCCACCCCACTTGGAGGCGCAGCGTCCTCGTTGGCACATCGACCAGTGTTTGACTCGGGAGAGGTTTGTTCACCTCTCCAACCAATGTAGGATCTCACAATCCACTCTATTTGGAGGTGCAACATCCTAGCTGGCACATTGCCCGATGCCTTGTTCGTTCACCTCTCCAACCGATGTAGGATCTTATAATCCACCCCACTTAGAGTTGCAGAGTCCTCGTTGGCACATCGCTTGGTGTCAGGTTTTGATACGATTTGTGACAGCCCAATCCCACTACTAACAAATATTGTCCGTTGGCACATCGCTCCGTTTGAATTTGAAAGAGCACTAATTATGTTGTACTCTATCTATCTATGTGTTTCTTTATTCTGCCTTTTGATGCAAAGCCTTAAAAGGAAGGTTCATCTTCCCTAGATTTGGATATTGCATCCACATGGATTCAGATATGATGCTGAAACAACACTCATTGTGATAGATCAAAGCCTTGGGGGAAAATGTGCTGCTGTGTTTCTCTTGTCATTGTCGTCTACGCCTCAAAGAATCTGGAAAACGGAATCCAAATCCAACAAATATTTGCTGTTTTTAATGTAACATCCGACCCCACTTCCATGTCCGCTTTACTCCATTACATAAAGCTGTTAGCTCCACGATTTTAAAATACATTTGTTAGAAAGAAGTTTCCACACTCTTATAAAGCCGACGAGGGATCTCACAATCCACCCCTTAGGAGCCAGCGTCCTCGTTGGCACACTGCTCGATCAACAACAAAGTGGTTGGCTCAGCCCATTGGTTAGGGAAGCTGGAGTTATCCTGTAACAGCCCAAGCCCACCGCTAGTTTTTTAAAACGCATCTGCTAGAGAGAGGTTTCCACACCCTAATAAAAAAGACTTCGTTCTTCGTTCCCTTCTCCAACCAATGTGGAATCTCACATATTCTCTAGCCCGTTCATTCAAAGTAGAAAGTTGGATCATATGCTGTGGGCGAAGTACTAGTGTCCACAGCCATTAGAGTTGGAGTAAACCGCGTGAGGCCGATGACAATATGTAACGGATCAAAACGGACAATATCTAATAGTAATTCGTTACGTTTTAGTTAAATTTGCTAGCCTTCTTGGTGGGTTTGGAATTAGAAAGCATAAACCAGCAACTTTTACTCCATTTTCTTTGTCCCCTCTGTTGGTGGACTCTTTCGAGGGGATTAAGGTTGCTTGGTCTGTAAAAGTTCTGTAAGAGCTGAGCTTGGAGATTTGTAGTATTCATGGATTCAAGAAGAGCCATTTTCAGCGAGGTAAAGGAGGACTGTTCTACAACGGACAGTTTTTCTTTTTGCATTTATTTTAAAACGGTCAATCTTTAAATTTCAGAAATCAATGGTGTTCAGTTCTACTAATTAAAACTTATTAAAAGACCCTATGTTCTTCAGCCATAAACGAATCCTTTGAGCTGAAAGTGAATTTAGATTTCAAAAAATTTAGATTTTCACTTTCAGCTCTAAGCCATAGCCATTTCGATATCAAGAATTTCATTTGCTTATTCAGTTCTTAAGTAGAATCAAGCAGAAGCCTCTCTCCATAGCTGCATAATCTGAAGTTTCGATTCGATATCTTGTCTTCTTCGAAGTTTCAAATCGTTACTGCTAAGAGCAAATTTAGGTGAAGAAGGCAAGCAAAAATGTCTATGAAGAATAAAGTTGGAGGAACTGGCTTGGACTTTGCTTCAAGATATGTATTATTTAAGAAATGGGCCTTTTTCCTATGTTTTGTGTGCTTTTCTACTGCCATGCTTTTTACAAACAGGTACTCTTTAATTGCTTCATCTGCTTGATGAACTGGTTTTTACAGCCTATTGATCTGCTTTTGTTAAGAATATCGTTCCGTTTTCGATTCTAACTCGATCGAGATTGCGTTCGATTCGTTCGTTCGAACTTAACTTTGTCAGGATGTGGATAGTGCCCATGGCTAATAATGTTGCACTGAAGTCTACAATCTCCCATGAAAGAATGGAGTTAAAATCTGAGTCTTATGATCCAGAATTTGTGAGTGATTCATTTTCTTAATGAAACTAAAGTTTTTTCATCGATCCCACATCGGTTGGGGAGGAGAACGAAACACCCTTTATAAGGGTGTGGAAACCTTTCCCTAGTAGATACGTTTTAGAAACGGGAAGCCCGAAAGGGAAAGCCCAAAGAGGACAATATCTGTTAGCGGTGGCTTAGGTCGTTACATTATGGAAATCCAGAATTTGTGTTCTTGATTTGTGATGAACTTTTCTACATTGTTTTAGGCATCTGGTGCAAGGCCAGAGGAGTTTTCAAGGTCTAAGCTTAGTATTCAGTAAGTAAAAAGCTGATGTTTGAATCAAATTGAATTTACTTTGTTAAGATGTCACAAAAATGAGTGTTCTAAGAGCAAATTTTCTGCAGGACACTTGCTAAGAACATCATAGATCTGGAGAAGAAACTTGCAGCTGTAACGATTGGTCACACATCTGCATCAGACGATTCGACTTCGAAAAGAAAATATTTAGTGGTTGTAGGAATTAATACAGCTTTTACGAGCCGAACACGACGAGATTCGGTTCGTGCAACTTGGATGCCACAAGGTCTGCTATGTCACAAGTCCTGAGTTCTTCCTTTGATTGCTTAATTTGGCAGTGATGTTCATAATGTGTTCATATTAGGTGACAAAAGAAAGAAGTTGGAGGAAGAGAAAGGTATAATCATTCGTTTCGTTATCGGTCGAAGGTAAATGAAGAACACGAATTTCGTTCTTGTTAAGTTGTATGCTACTATGAAGAATTGATATCAACTATTACTTTATGTTGGTTGATAGCGCAAATCCTGGTAGTATACTCAACAAGATGCTTGATGCTGAGGAGCGTGAATATGGAGACTTCATGAGGCTGGTAATACCATCAAGCCATCACCATTGCTACTATTGTTCTTGTTTCAAGCAACGTTTTCTTTTATATGAGATCCTATATTGGTTGGAGAGGGGAACGAAGCATTCCTTATGAAGGTGTGAAAATCTCTCTCTAACAGACGTGTTTTAAAAACCTTGAGGGGAAGCCCGAAATGGAAAGCCTGAAGAGAACAATATCTGTTAGCGGTGGGCTTGAGTTGTTAAAAGGGTATCAGAGCTAGACACTGAGCCCCAAAGGGGGTGGATTGTGAGATCCCACATCGGTTGGAGAGGAGACACTGGGCGGTGTACCAGCGAGGACACTGGGCTCCCAAGGGGGTGGATTGTGAGATCCCACATCGGTTGGAGAGGAGACACTGGGCGGTGTACCAGCGAGGACACTGGGCTCCCAAGGGGGTGGATTGTGAGATCCCACATCGGTTGGAGAGGAGACACTGGGCGGTGTACCAGCGAGGACACTGGGCTCCCAAGGGGGTGGATTGTGAGATCCCACACCGGTTGGAGAGGAGACACTGGGCAGTGTGCCAGCGAGGACACTGGGCTCCCAAGGGGGTAGATTGTGAGATCCCACATCGGTTGGAGAGGAGAACGAAACATTCTTTATAAGGTGTGGAAACCTCTCCCTAACAGGCGCGTTTTAAAAACTTTGAGGAGAAGTCCGAAATGAAAAGCCCAAAGAGGACAATATCTGCTAGCAGTGGGCTTGAGTTGTTACACTTTAGTTCTTATGATACTCGATGAAGTTTGCTCATGTTTGTCCATGTCTTATAAGCAGAATCATGTTGAGGGCTACCTCGAGTTATCGGCCAAGACGAAGACGTACTTTGCTACAGCTGTTTCGTTGTGGGATGCCGAGTTTTACGTCAAAGTCGACGACGACATCCATGTGAACTTAGGTGAGTTATCATTAAGAAGTTCTCGTGTTTCTTCAAATATTTAAGCTTATATCCTTTCATCTACCACAGCTGCGCTCGGAACGACCCTGGTTGGACATCGGAATAAACCTCGAGTTTACATGGGATGTATGAAGTCCGGACCCGTCCTCTCCAAGAAGTAAGAGTAACTTGTTCGTTTAAGATATGAAAACAAACATTCTTACCATTTGATCTGTTGTTTAACAATGCCTCTCAATTGGTACAGAGGAGTAAAGTATCACGAACCGGAGTATTGGAGATTCGGCGACGAGGGGAATAACTATTTCCGTCATGCTACAGGACAATTATACGGAATCTCAAAAGATTTAGCTACTTACATCTTGCAAAACCAGTTAAGTTCTTATAAAATCGTTTCGAAGTAGCTTTGCTCGTGATTAAACGACTCAAAACTGATTCGTTCTTTCAGGGATGTGCTGCACAAGTATGCCAATGAAGATGTTTCATTAGGATCTTGGTTTGTTGGTTTAGATGTGGAGCAAGTGGATGACAAGAAACTGTGTTGTAGCACCCCACCCGGTAAGTTCTTAAGCTCTATTAATGTGAGATCCCACGTCAGTTGGAGAGGGGAAGCATTCCTTATAAGAGTGTGGAAACCTCTCTATAGTAGACGCGTTTTAAAACTTTGAGGGGAAGTCCATAAGGGAAAATCCAAAGAGGACAATATCTGCTAGCGGTGGGTTTAGACCGTTAGAAATGATATCAGAGCTAGGTTACCAGACGGTGCGAGGTACTAGTCGGAGTAGGGCTAAACCCTCTCCATAGTAGACGCGTTTTAAAATCGTGAGGCTGACAACGATACGTAACGGGCCAAAGCGGACAATATCTTCTAGCGGTGAGCTTAGACTGTTACAAATTGTATCAGAGCTAGGTTACCCGACGGTGCGAGACACTAGTCGGAGTAGGGCTAGACCCTCTCCATAGTAGACGCGTTTTAAAAACGTGAGGTTGATGCAATACGTAACGGGTCAAAGCGGACAATATCTGTTAGCGGTGGACTTGGGCTGTTACAAATGGTATCAGAGCCAGTCACAAGGCGGTGTGCTAGCAAGGACTTTGGGCCCCTAAATCCCACATCGGTTGGTGTAACAGCCCAAACCATCGCTAGCAAACATTGTCCGTTTTGACCCGTTACGCTAAATGAGCATCTCCGAGCATCCTTTTCAAATCAAACAGCCAGATTTAGCAAGTAATGGTGGTTTTGTTTGTGTAGATTGTGAGACAAAAGCTTTGGGAGGTGAAGTTTGTGTGGCTTCATTTGATTGGAGATGCAGTGGGATCTGCAACTCAGTGGAAAGGATGAGTGAAGTTCACCAAAAGTGTGCTGAAAACCAGACTTCTTTGTGGAGTTCAAGCTTTTAAATCATGTTGAAATTGATCTGATATAGATTTAGATTCATATGTTAACAGCTTTGTAGGGAAGAGATATGTTTTTACTTCATGATGTATTGTTCGAGCCATTAGATATTAGAATTCTTGAGAGCTTTCATGTTCAATGTAATAAGTAATCAAAATGTTACTCGATTCAGATTCATATCGTGAATCTCTACATTCCTAAAGAACTCTCTCGATCTCGAATTGAGACTCACTCTTTTGAGAGAAGTTTGGGGGAGAACCTGTCCCCCGATCTCTTTCGAAAAACAAGATGCCTCATCTCGCTCAAACGTTTACCACTCGCGCTTCTTGCTTGAATTCATATAGTGAATTTGTACGTTATTAAGAATCCGAAGAGGGAATCTATCTCGATCTCGAATTGAGACTCATCCCCTTGGGAGAGGCTCAGGAGGAGAGGCTCAGGAGAACCTGTTCCTTGATCTCTTTTGAAAAACAAGACGGCCCCACTCAACCGCTTACTACTTGAGAGCGCGAAAGTGCTTATTGCTTGAATTTTCATATTAGGGCCTGTTTGCTGCGGTATTACACATGCTATTTCATGGAAAAACTATTTAGTAAGACTCTCATAGTCACTGTCCTAATAACGTTTGATATGAATTCGAAAACTTTCATGCTCTTAAACTAAATTCATCTAACTATGTAAAATTGTCGGTATCAGTGGAACAACTTCTTGAACTAAATTATCTCTTTCACGTGAATTACGTATCAATATTTTTTCAACATTGAATGACATTTTTTATTTAGAAATTTATAAGTTACGAAAGATATATTTAATGTCGATATTGTACATTAATCAAGCTTAATTTTGTGTGAGAATTAAATTTTTGTTAAATTAGTGAGTTTTAAGAAAAAATTGAAAATAAGTAAAAACAATGTTTTTTTATTTATTTTCTTTGTTTTTGTAACAATAAATACTATAAATAAATATAGATAATAGTATTCAAAGGATCAGACATCAAGGGGTGGTGGCGCAGTTGGCTAGCGCGTAGGTCTCATAGCTTCGAGTTATCCTGAGGTCGAGAGTTCGAGCCTCTCTTACCCCAAATCTTTTTTGTACTAATTTGGAAGAAGTGGTCACAAAATGTGGGGCTTGTTTTGGGCCTGTAATGGGCTTTGCTCTATATGAGGAAAAAAAAAGCCCACCGAAAGCCTTTTATCACCTTTTCTTAACATAATGTCGTTTGTCATCTTCCTTTAATTGTAAGTTTAGTTGTTTTGGGCCGGGCTACTTTATATAATGTTGGGCCTGGGTTAAGAATTTGGGCTCTATAATTGGGTCTGAAAAGAGTGGGCCTAGTACCGATTTAGACGGGCCCGGTTAACTGGCATAGCTTGGTATACAAGTAATTTGATCTCTGATAAGAGGGTTAGTTGGGTTAACGTGGGGGAATCGAGAAGAAAACTCTGGTACGTTTCGTCGTCTCCAAGTGTTCGGCCTTTATTTTACGTTCGACCTCTCAAAGCTTGATTTTCCTGTCTCTTTGGTCATTTTCGTTTAATTAGCTCTGCCAATTGGTATTGTAGGCACTATCTTCATCGATTTTTCCTTGGTAATTTTCAGAACTGCTGTTCTTATGTATTCGTAATTTCTTTTGTTTTGTTCAGTTGTTGTTTTTTATGCTGTTTCCATTGAACTTCTGTACCTGGATTTTGTGCTGTTGTAATGATCTGATGCTTGAATTCGCAGATATCATTTGAGATTCCCCATGGCCAAAAGCTCGTTCAAGCTCGAACATCCTCTAGGTTTTTCTTTTCACAGTTTTGACCATTTTGATCATTTCCTTAACTTTATTGTTTATTTATTTTATATGATGAATTATGTCCGTTTTCGCGTATTTTTGATACCTAATTGACGTTCTGATATTCTAATTTAACTTTTTGAGTGGTTAATCCTTGATGTTTTATCCGTTTTTTGTGATTTTTTTTCTCGCGCTGATGACTGATGTGCCACTCATGTCGGGTATTAATTAGGGTCTGACTGCGAATGGGCTGCTTTGAACTGTGTAATTGGGGGCAATTTTAAGTTCATTTCGTCTCTTTTCGCTGGAATCTTGATGTGAGAGGTTTTTTTTTCTGGTGAAAACATGTTTCCGTGTACATTTGGTCTCCTGGATTAATTGAAAACCAGTCAATTGATTTCTGCGCTTTCTCTCAGCCTCCTTTTGATATTGTTTCAGTGTCACATTTAGTCAAACGCTCATTTACCCTCCAGTCTTGCATGGTATTTACTTAGTTTTAAAACTATTCCTCTTATGTATAGAAAGGAGACAAGCAGAAGCTTCTCGCATCAGGGAGAAATATCCTGATAGAATTCCCGTAAGAATTTTGAACTTTCATATCGGTGTTTGTCACCTAGTGCACTCCAATTTTTCTCTGCTAATATGATTCAAATGCAGGTGATTGTGGAGAAAGCTGAAAGTAGTGACATTCCTGACATTGATAAGAAGAAGTAAGTTCCATAATGACTTGATTTTGTATAAACCAGTTAAAATTGGACTTCTTAATCGAAATCAGCTGAGGGGAGAGGCATTTCATTGTGTTACAACTCCAGAACTTGGTTTCTATGATTAGCTGCTGGCTTATTCTTTAATCTCCATAAAATATACGAATCGAAACAGTCGATGCTGAAGTCCTGATTGTCAGATATTATGCTGTGGTTTCTTTTTAATCTAGTGCTGATAGGAAGAACATACACGATGGCAACAGTACCTAGCTCTGTTTGCCAATAATGGAGGAATATTAAGACCATAATTTGAAAGGAGTTTAAAATTCTCGTACTACATTGGATTGTATACAATCGGATGGACAGTTTGTATATACTAACTCTTTGTTGTTACTGTGGGGTTCTGAAGCACAAGTAGATTTTACTCGTTGGTGTCAATTAAATGATCTGTGGACTTTTGTTGCTCTCCACGGTGCTTTTGGACTAATAGGTTTCATGTTACGTCAATTTGAACTTGCTTAATATTTTTACCCTTTTCGTGACTTTAGGTACCTTGTCCCTGCTGACCTCACGGTTGGGCAGTTTGTTTATGTTGTCCGGAAAAGGATTAAGCTTAGTTCCGAGAAGGCTATTTTCATCTTTATCCAAAACACACTACCTCCAACTGGTTAGTTGAATTTCTTGTTCTTTTAATATGTATATTTCACGTAGTGTAGCATGAAGAATTGCGTTTGTGTTTGCCTAATATATGTATTGTCACAGCTGCTTTGATGTCATCAATCTATGAAGATAACAAGGATGAAGATGGTTTTCTTTACATGACTTACAGTGGAGAGAACACCTTCGGATTCTGATGACTTCATATCATACTTCGTCTGTAAATGAACTTAAAAAGCTGTAAATTCTCCTTGCTTGCTTCCCCATGTCAGCTATCTCAGCTTCTTGTCTATTTCCGATTACCTTAGGCCTATCTTTCCACCGGCACTAGTAGTGTTAGTACATGTTGCTCATTAAGAACTTCATTGAGTGTTGGGCTCTGGATTTCATGGTGTTCTTCCCCGCCCAAACTGTGAAAAGAAATGTGGGTGTTTGTTTGGTGAGTATCCATGATTTCCACTTCCCGATTCCAATGTCTATTTCATGTAAGCATCAGATGTTTCTGGCTATTAATTTCCACGTTTGCCTCATTTTAATGTTCAGTTAAGGATATAATTCACAAGAAAGAGCAGGGGGTATCTTATTAGGTCTCTCTTTGACATGTGTACTTGTTTAAACAAAGCCTTGAACTCTAGTTTAAGGCCTAATCAATGATTAAAAAGAAAATCCCTCTAATTGAAATCTTATACAAATGCTTGGAATACTTTTTCATAGTTTCAAATTGCATGTCGAGGTTTTTGTGCTGTAAAATTTAAGAATTGATTAGTTTTGATGAGAGGGAGTGTAATAGCTTAAATCTACCACTACCAAATATTGTTTGCTTTAGCTCGTTACGTATTGTTGTCCGCCTCTCAACCCGATGTTGGATCTCATAGATACCCGTGTCCTCGTTGGTACACCTCGGTGTGTTTGGCTCTGATAATGTTTGGTTCTACTCTCCAACCAATGTGGGGTCTCAAAATCTACCCTCTTCGGGGCCCAACATCCCCACTGGCACACCGCTCGGTGTCTAGCTCTGATACGATTGTAACGGTCTAAACCTACCATTAGCAGATATTGTCCGCTTAGGTCCGTTACATATCGTTGTTAGTCTCACGGTTTTAGAACGCTTCTGCTAGGGAGAGGTTTCCACACCTTTATAAAGAATGTTTATATTCCGTTCCTTTCTTCAACCGATGTGGAGATATCTCAATTTCAGTCCGTTACATATCGTTGTTAGTCTCACGGTTTTAGAACGCTTCTGCTAGGGAGAAGTTTCCACACCTTTATAAAGAATGTCTATATTCCGTTCCTTTCTTCAACCGATGTGGAGATATCTCAATTTCATTTCTCCCGCAACTCTGTTCTAATGCTCAACAAAGATGAAGATATAATGTAGAATCAACTGAACGTCTCCCCTCCCTATACATTATATCGTTAAGGGATTATACTTAATGTTAGACGGATCACAATCGATGTTGAGCCAAAAAAAAAAAAAAAAAAAAAAAAAAAACTCCTAATCCAATTTTTCGTGAGATTGATTGCACAACCACCCCCAATCCCAACAAACGATCCTCTTAAATTGATTTTTGAACCACCGAATATAAGATTGATCGCTAGAATTCATTGCAGGGCCCCTCGCTACAACTGATGCTTTTCCTTCTCATACCAATGCCTCCATAGTCGAGTTTCATTTCAGGTACACCACTCAAGCATTCTTCTTATTACAAATACACACACACACTTAATTTTGTAGCGCTCCGTATAGAGATTTGATGAAAACCTTTAAGCTCTTATTGCCTAGGCTTACACTATCAATACCCTTCACTGCACTTCCTTCAGATAATCTTCATTATCAACAAGAACCTAGAAATGAAGAACATGGTTTGATAAATAAATTCAATGTAAATTTGAAGATCTTGAGGAAAGAAAACTCACAATCTGCCAGCCATCAGGATCCAAAAACGAGGTAATCTTGGCTTTGATTTGATGAACCAAACTGGGTTGTTGGGTTATCTTTCCTCCAAGTTCTTTTATGATCAGATTGAGTACCTCAGCGCTCTTGTTTACATTATCAGTCCCAATAGCTACCTGAAACCAGAGCTAAATTTTGCAGTCCTTTAATCAAGAACATCTGCTCTAACTTGAAAGGAAAATTTAACCATTGATAGAAGTTTTAACCATTGTAAGTCAGCTCAAGCACGGTGGTCTCTAACTCATCTGCATACCCCATCATGGCTATGGTGTACTGCAGAGTTGATTGTTTGTGCATTGAAAAGTATTACATTTCATTAGCTTTCACATCATCAGATGGATTTTATGTAAAAGTGAAAAGAAAGTTCACCTTGTGTTCTAGACTCTCAATCCTGGTAAGAACTCTCATTCCCAGTGCCTGTAAAGACATAGATTCAAATTCAGGATTAGAAGTTCTAGTAGCACTGCAGAAAAAGTCTCTGTGTGGGTGAATTTGGTGTTGTTTTATTGTTCTCTTTCTTCGTTGGAAACTCTCTTTGTTACGGCCCAAGCCCACCGCTAGCAGATATTGTCTTCTTTGGATTTTCCATTTCGAACTTCCCCTTAAGGTTTTTAAAAACGTGTCTTCTAGGGAGAGGTTTCCACACCTTATAAAGAACGTTTCATTCTCCCTCCCCAACCAATGTGGGATCTCACAATCCACCCCCCTTTGGGGTCCAGTGTCCTCACTGGCACTCGTTCCCTTCTCCAATCAATGTGGGACCCCTCAATCCACCCCCCTTCGGGGCCCAACGTCCTTGCTGGCACACCGCCTCGTGTCCACCCCCTTCGGGGTTCAGTCTTCTCACTGGCACATCGCTCGTGGCTCTGATGTCATTTGTAACGACCCAAGCCCATTGCTAGCAGATATTGTCCTTTTTGGACTTTCTCTCAAGGTTTTTAAAACGCGTCTGCCAGGTAGAGATTTTCACACCCTTATAAAGAATATTTTGTTCTCCTCTCCAACCGATATGGAGTCTCACAATCCACTCTTTTCGGGGCCCAGTGTCCTTACTGGCACACCGCCTCGTGTCCACTCCCATGCGGGACTCAGCCTACTCGTTGGCACATCGCCTAGTGTCTGGCTCTGATACCATTTGTAACGGCCAAAGCTTACCGCTAGCAAATATTATCATCTTTGAGCTTTCCCTTACGGGCTTCCCCTCAAGGTTTTTAAAACGCATCTGCTAGGGAGAGGATTCCACACCCTTATAAATAACGTTTCGCTCTCATCCCCAACCGATGTGAGATCTCACACTTCATCTTTGAAAGTTCATGAACTTTTAACACGGTCGACCTGCAAATTTGCAATCTGTGATGCAGCAGGATACAAGATTTTTCAATACTCTTTTACCTTCTCATAGAAGTTGATTGAGCGTTCTAAATCCCCAACACGAAGCATTACTTGACAGAGTGGCTGAGGAGTAGGACCTCTTTGAATGAGCTCAAAGATGTAACCATCAGGATCTTTCACAAAGGCCAGCACAATAGAGAAGCCTTTCACCTCAAAAGGTTCTCTAACGACAGTTCCAGCTCCCTTGACTCTGACATTTTCAACCATTTTGTAGACCTTGAAAAGCAACAAAAAGTTCATGTTAACGTTCTTAACTTCAATTTACAGGAAAAAAGAGAGCCAAAACCATGAAAAGACCCACATCTTGAGTAGCAATGGCAAAGTGTCCAAAGCCAGCACCAATATCATATGAAGTCGCCAATATCATATGAAGTCGCCTATAACCTGTATGGTTTGTTAGCATCGTACAACAACATACACACTCGATATAGATGAACAAAAAGAACAAGAGAGAGAAACTGCAAGGAGGATTATTGGCTAAACGTTTATATGGATGACTTCAGGTATGTATACTGCCTGAAGGTATATATATGACTTCAGTTTACTCGTATACTGCCTAAGGGGTATGTATATGGCTTCAGTTTACTCTATATAGCTTTACCAGATATAATCACCTGCGTATATAACTATCTACTATATATATATATATTATACGGTCATTTTTCATATATAGTTTTACTATCTATAACAATTGAATAAGCTATAAACAGGCCGTAGTCTCTCTAACCCAACATGATTATGAACAAAAGTTTGGATTGAAGAACGAAAAAGATATGAGATCATGACATGATTCAGAGACATTCTTAGAGCTACATACTGTAATTCAGCTCAAGAACGAACGAAGATTGCTCGGGGCCAAACCCCATGAAAGCTCTGGTATGTTTCTCTTCTGGGACATCTCTTATTCTCAGGAGTTTCATCCCAAAGCATTCAGTATAGAATCTGAAGATGACAAATACATTACCATGAAGAAGGAGAGACCAAAGAACTTCAGAGTAAGCTTAAAGGAGACATACTCGATCGTGCGATCGAGATCACCGACACGATAGACAGCACGCAGAAAGCGGCGATTATCTTTCATGGGCCATTCCAACAACTGCTCATCTGCATCAGGAGCCACAGCCACTGGTTTAGCCTCTGCCATTTGCTCTCAACTTGTGTCACCAGTTCTATTGATCATTAAAAAGGAGATAATCCTAAAGTTTAAATATTTCATTGGACCACAATATATGAACAATATCAACAAGTCCAGATCTGCTTTGCTAATTTATAGGTATCAACTTGTGTTTGTTTATTGTAGGATTTGTCTTGCATAAGGCTACTTCTTTGTGGCTTTTAGTGTGGAATAAAATATTTAGACTTCTTTTATAAAAAGCTCCTCCACTATCGTGAATTTAAGTCAAATAATAAAAAAAAATTTGGTGAGATTTCACATCGGTCGTGTGTCCTATGAACAAGAGAACGAAACATTGTTAACAAAGGTGTAGAAATCTCTTTCCAATAGAAGTATTTTAAAACTGATCCAATTTTCTTTTTCTAGTCTTAATTATTTTTAATTATTTGCTAAATACTTAAAATATTTCAAGTCGGGAAGTTTCCCGCTATAGACCAAGAAGGAATAATTAGATGAAAAACATTATTTGATTTTGGTGTCAATCATAAAAGCCACTCTACAAGTAGATTCAGTAAAATAGGACTTCTTTGTATTAAATTCGTTTATTACGAATTATTAAACAATTCATTTTGACGGTAATACGAGCCAAAACAGACCATATTAAACAATTTATTTTGACGGTGATACGAGCCAAAACATACCATATTTACTAGCGATAGACTTGAGCTATTACAAATTTAGTCCGAATATTTTGTAATTTAGTTTATTATTTTTTTTTTTTTATGAAACTGGGGGAGATTCGAACCCGTTAAAGATACATACTTTATGTCGACAATTAAAATTTAATTTTGTAATTTTAAAAGTTTTAATTTGGCTCTTATGTTTTAGCCAAATTTCAAAAATTATGTCATATTGATAGTTTTTGTGACACTCAAATAAAGGAATGATACATAAATGAACGGAAACAATATTCGAATGAGAGCGATTTTTAGGATATGATAACTCAGAAAGACTTTAAAGAAATGAAAGTTACTCTGACTCAGTCATATCTATGGGAATATTTTACACATTAACGTATTTATTAGATAAAAATTTAATTTCATCCTCTAATAGAATTATAAATTTTTTAATTTTGTAAATTTTTAAAATGTTACCATTGATTTATTAGATATGAAATTTTAAAAAAATGATTGAATATTTAAGGGTCGGTTAGAAATTTTATATAAATTTAAGGATTTATTTGATATTTTTAAAAATTTATATTTCATAAACTAAATTCGGAGTTTCTTAAAAAAAAAAAAAAAATTTGCAATGGTATTTTTACACAAAACTATTATTTACCAAATCTAAAATTAAATATATTTTAGAGGCGTAAATTTCGTAGAAACTGTACGCAGAAAAATAGAAACAGCGCCACGTAAGATGTCATTCTGTTCGGTTAAAGATTGCTACGTGGCGGAGCGTTGGAGGTTGGCGAGTGGACTCACCAATAAGAATATGCCACGTAGGATGAAGGTTGAGAATTCCACTGTTCCCGAATTCCATCCAGATTCAATATTTCATCTTTCACCCCTTTTTTATTTAAACCTACGGAGTTGAAGAAAAACGCAGACAAGAATTACAATTTACCGAAAGAGAGAGCAATAATTCTTTGTCCTTCATGGCGCTTGCTGTTTCTTCTTCTTCTTCTTCTGCAATTTCTGCTTCTAATTTGCAGCATTTTGCCGCTTCCTTTGAGGTTAAAGGTATTGTTCAGAAATGCAGTCTTTTGTTTACATTAGGAAGCGAAGTTGAAGATATTTGTTAAAATTTATTTGTGTTTGAATGATATTACGAAGAATTTCGTTTTCGTTTGCATGTTAATTCTGATTTTTGGATTTCATTTCGATTTGCAGCTCCACGAATTGGTTCTGTTCAGCTGCTGAATCGGCCGCTCGGTTTATCTGCTGGAGTCGATTATTCACGAAAGGGATGCTCGGTGAAGCCTATTAATGCGAAATCCAAACGGAATGATTTGATCGTCCCTCTCTCGGCGAATACTCTTGATGCTGGTAATTTTGATTTCTCATTAATCCTATCTCCTCGATTTAGAGTTCATTTCTGGAAATCTGTGTTAAAATGTTTATTGTGTGGATAATGATGATGTTTTCGGGCTGGATCTGTAGAGGTGGCGGAGAAAGCGGAGACGGTAGACTATGATGGATTATCCAAAGACCTCGAAAACGCTTCTCCTCTGGAAATAATGGACACAGCCCTAGAGAAATTTGGCGACGACATTGCGATTGCGTTCAGGTAGGTTTTTATTCTATCATTTGATTAAATTGTGTCTCGAGCTTTTGTTATCCAACATCATGTGTCTAATGTCTAAAACTTCCAAATTGTAATGCTGTTGAATCTGTGATCTGTAAGGTGCCTCTTTAATCACATATGCCATTGTCGTTCAAGGAAACTGCCTTTTTCATGCATTTCCTTAAAGTTTCAAGTACCATTGAGATTCGTATTACTAGAGTTTGTTTATTTACTGTTGTCATAATTGCTCCGGATTGCGCTTGTCTCTTTGTATTCTCTCTGCCGGCACCTGTTCCCATTTCTTTCATTTTCCTCAAGCTTTTGGCTACGATCAACTGTAGATAGTAGAGAATAATCGAACACAGTGGAAATGTGACTGAAAAGTGTCAACTCTGTAAAGATTGGATAATTTTTGTTGAAACTCAATCAAAATTCATAATGATAAACAAATAATTCTTTCAATATAGATTCAAGGGTGTTGATAATTTTCATCCTTGACGAGAATTTACTAGTAAAGCATTTGGTTTCTGATTCTTGG
This sequence comes from Cucurbita ficifolia, assembly GCA_033971965.1. Classification (NCBI taxonomy): domain Eukaryota; kingdom Viridiplantae; phylum Streptophyta; class Magnoliopsida; order Cucurbitales; family Cucurbitaceae; genus Cucurbita; species Cucurbita ficifolia. The sequence continues at coordinate 1,073,580 of CM066979.1, forward strand.
ACAAAAGGAAATTTAGAAAAAAACATCTAACAAAAATTATACACTACAGTGGCGCGGAAGATGTTGCATTGATTGAATATGCTCGATTGACTGGTCGACCATTTAGGGTATTCAGCCTAGATACAGGGAGGCTGAATTCAGAAACATACAAATTCTTTGATACAGTGGAGAAACATTATGGCATCCACATTGAGTACATGTTCCCAGATGCTGTTGAAGTTCAGGGTTTAGTTCGGAACAAAGGGCTGTTTTCATTCTACGAGGATGGCCACCAGGAGTGCTGCCGAGTAAGGAAGGTGAGGCCTTTGAGGAGGGCTCTAAAGGGGCTCCGAGCATGGATCACCGGACAAAGAAAAGACCAATCTCCTGGAACTAGGTCTGAGATTCCCATTGTCCAAGTGGATCCTATTTTTGAGGGATTGGATGGTGGCATTGGGAGCCTGATTAAGTGGAACCCAGTAGCGAACTTCGATGGTAAATACATATGGAACTTCTTGCGGACCATGAATGTACCTGTAAACTCCTTGCATTCTCAAGGATACATCTCAATTGGCTGTGATCCCTGCACAAGGCCTATCCTCCCTGGGCAGCACGAAAGAGAAGGAAGATGGTGGTGGGAGGATTCCAAAGCCAAGGAATGCGGCCTTCACAAAGGAAATCTTAAACATCTCAATGGCAATGGAAATGGAGCTCTCCACGTAAATGCAACTCCCCAAGTTAACGACATCTTCGTCTCCGAAAATTTGGTGAACCTGAACAGAATCGGAATCGAAAACTTGGCCAGACTGGAGAACAGGAAAGAGCCTTGGCTTGTGGTTGTTTACGCACCTTGGTGCCAATTCTGTCAGGTAAGAATCATTTTGCACAAAAGTGTTTTTGTGAGATCTCACATGTGAGATCCCACATCGGTTGGGGAGAAGAACGAAACACCTTTAAGTGTGGAAACCTCTCCCTAGTAGACAACTTTTTAAAAAACTTGAGGGGAAGCCCGAAAGGGAGAGCCCAGAGAGACAATATCTACTAGCGGTGGCCTGAGCCGTTACTTAATCCTACTTAAAAGGGCTAATTTTTTACGAATTTCTACAGGCTATGGAAGGGTCATATGTGGAATTGGCTGAGAAATTGGCAGGAAATGGAGTGAAAATTGGGAAGTTCAGAGGCGATGGTGAGCAGAAGGAGTTCGCCAAACAAGAGCTGCAGCTAGGATCCTTCCCCACCGTACTCTTTTTCCCCAAACACTCGTCTAAAGCAGTTAAGTACCCATCTGAGAAGAGGGATGTTGACTCGTTGATGGCTTTTGTGAATGCCCTTCGATGATACAGTCTGATAGCCATTAACAAAGGAAATTCACAGAGGTTCCAATCTTTTGTTGGATTTTATATATATTTCTGAGGAAGGATAATAATATGCCCAGTGCGATGGAAGTTGTTGAGATCAAAATCAACGGTTGGGGATCTTTTTGGAGCTTTTAGAGAATTCGGTCCTGAAATCATCCGATTATGTGTTTGTATAGATATCAATTTTCCCGTAGGGCTCCCAGAACCACGATGTAGTAATGGTCCAAGGCTTAAGCACAACGAGATTATAGATTGTTTTGTGTGTGAGGATTTGTCTGATCTTGAGACCCTTGTAGTAATCATATTTTATCTGAGTTAAATAATATACACATAGGCTTCTAAATATTTTGATGATACACGGACTTAACTTTAATTCAATATTTTGCACTGTTAGTAGATATTTTGTGAGATATTGTCTTACTTTCTCGAGGAGTTTTGTTTTTTATTTTTTTAAAAGGTTCCATACCAATGAGGATATATTCGGTTAGCCGATGTGAGACTTATCTCCCAACAATCTTCAATAATCTTCAAACGAAGTACACTGCTCATAGATATTGTCTTCTTTGGGGCTTTCATTTTCGGGCTTCCCCTCAAAGTTTTAAAATCTCTCCTAAGGTCTATGGAGCCCTCGAACAACCTCCCATTAACCAAGGCTCCAGCTCAAGTCTACTGCTAGCCGATATTGTCCTCTTTAGGCTTTCCCTTCTAGGCTTCTTCTCAAAGTTTTAAAACGCATCTGTTCCACACCCTTACAAGAAATGCTTCGTTCCCCCAACTCTTGCTAGGAGAGGTTTCTACACATTTACAAAAAATGCTTCACCTTTACAAAAAATTGGTTCGTTCCCCCTCTCCAACCAATGTGGGACCTCACAATCCACTCTCCTTGGTGACTAACGTTCTCTCTGGCACATCGCCCGATGTCTGCTCTAATACCATTTGTAACAGTCCAAGCCCACCGCTAACATTTGTTGTCCTCTTTGAGCTTTTCCTTTCGGGTTTCCTCTAAGGTTTTAAAACTTGTGTGTCTATTAGAAAGAGGTTTTCACTCAAGGTCTGAAAAGATGATTTGATATTTAATCTTTCCCAGGAAGGCGTAGGCGGTAGCGCCCACACACGAAGGAAAGACAGAAAAGGCAGCAGCCAGCCAAGACCCACCCACAATTCTATACATCTGTTAGACAAATAAATCTGTTAGTGACAAAGAATGGCATAAGGTAGGGAGAATCTCCCATGTTTTTATGTTCCCGTTGAATGATTAAAAGGTAGAAACTCTTTTGGGATTTCCATATCATAATTATTGACGCAAAAGTATATCCCCCTCTCTATCGTCTTCTCTTTCCAAATTCTCAACCAACTATTTCTCAAACCATTTCTTTTTGTTTTTTTTGTTGCCATGTTGAGAGACTTACAGAGCCGCCACCACCAACAAATAAAAGAAAACTGTGAGTCAGGCAGGCAGGCTGGTGGTTGAACCATAATTCACTTTAACTTTGATGTTCCTATGATTGAACAAAAAAGAATGAGAAACTCTTTGTTGGTGGTAAGTTAGTCGTGAATGGTACTCTAACTCTAATGGTTGAGTTGGATATGTATACATACCGATCTTATAACAACCTAAGTCCACCGCTAGCATATATTATCCACTTTGACCCATTACATATCGTCATCAGCCCCACAGTTTTAAAACGCCTCTATTAAGGAGATGTTTCCACACCCTTATGAGGAATGCTTCATTCCCCTCTCCAACTAATGTGAGATCTTATAATCTACCACTTGGGGGCATACCGCTCAGTGTTTGACTTTGATACCATTTGTAAAAACCCAAATTCACCACTAACAGATATTGTCCGATTTGACTCATTACATATCGTCATCAACTTCACGGTTTAAAACGCATCTACTAGAAAGAAGTTTCCACACCCTTATAAGGAATGTTTCGTTTCACCATCAACCTCACGGTTTTAAAACATGCCACTTTAGTACAAGGTTTCCACATCCTTAAAAGTTGCTTGCCTAAGTCCTGCCCTAAAAAGAACGGTCCCTTCTTCGTTAGTACGAGCTTTTTCTATCTTTCTTAACTATAATTTCATATCTTTAGAATTTGTCTTATCTCGTCTGAGGTCTCTATTAATTCATGTACCTCTTAATTCGACCCCAAACCACATCTTACTAGAAGAAGTTTCACATTGATATCATATGATTCAGACGATGATTGAGTTAGTAATAATAAATAAGAAGCGGAAGGAAAAGATTCCTTCAATTCTTCCCCAACCTGCCTAATTATTAGACCAATTAAGAAGCATTGTTGCTCATTTCTGGTGACAGCATTGAATAATATAATTCAGTTTCGTTCAGAATCGTACCTACTTTTAGTAAAAGGTATCCAATGCCTTTTTCTGCCACTCATTCAGAAACTTGATCTTGAAATTCGAAGAACTCACGAACCCATCTCAGCAATCTAATAAATTATCAAACCCTAATGTCCTCTTCTTTGTTTTCTTTCTACCATTTTCCTGTCAAATTGTGTGTGTTCGTCTTCAGGCTCTGACTCACCGACTCACGTGATTTTCTTACACCCCCTTGTGACTCTCTGCTATGTACAAACCCACACCTCTGTTTGTCCTTTTTTTAGTAAAACAAAACCTATGGTTGTTGCCTCAAAAGCATGACTTTCCTATCGTAATCGAAAAAATGCTTAAAAGAATTGATAGTTACTATCAATGGATGATGTATATCTTCCTTTTTAGTGGCTCAACATAGGAACTTAAAAGGTAAGCGTGTCATGTGTCACAATCATACTCTTGAGGTAGCGAGATATCGATTGTGCGACACTTATTCTATCTCGGTGAATAAGTTAACTAGTCATGGACAAAAGTGTTTTAGAAAATATGAGGGAGGAAATGAGTTGAAAACAATTTGTAAGAAAACAATGTTATAAGTTAAAAGCAAATAAACAACAACTATAGGTTTGGTAGTATATAAGTCGGATAGGAAGAATTAACAACTAGTCACATCCACCTGTCATAGTACACATTTTTGGGCATTTTTATTGTGTAGACATGATTTTAGTGAATAGTCGTACATAACCCTGTATTGACACGATATGAATAGTTAAGACCTAACTACATATGAAAGTAAGTAAAAGGGATTTGGAACGGATATAAGACTATGAACAATACTTCCTGGACAAGTATGGCTGATGCATCTGACATGCGGCCACAGATAGTATGCCTTGAACAAACATGACTGTGGCATCAAACTCGAATAGTTGTATGTTGACACTACAAAGTTAAACATGTTTGGCTCGAAACAGTTTGATGTTGAGTGACTTTCTAAGAAACATCTTAGAAAACGTATGGAACGAGGAGATAAAACATGTTAAAAAGATTCGTGTTTGTTTGTGGAGATAGGCTTCAGCAACGGGTCGGGTATGGGATTGTTGGTTAGAAACATTAAATGTTGGAGTAAATTAAGCACGGTGAATATGGTGTGGATTAAAACCAGACGCCATAAATAAAAACAAACGCAGTAACGTCTCTATGTTGTGTAAGGGACAGCCTGGTTTTCCTCAAGAACAATCTAACATGTCTAGAACGGACACTTTTTCGAATCCCCATGTGAATTTACAATCCTCTCCTCAACACACACTCAAAACTTCCAAAAGAGTCCTCCCTTTTTCCCCCTTTTCAGCCAACCATCGTGTCGGAAGGGAAAGGAATCATAGCCATTGAAAGAACACCAAAAACTTAAGCACTAAGTCCACCAAAAAGAACAGTTCTTTATTGGCCCACGAGGGCTTTTCAGTAACTTCATCATCTTTATTATTATGGTTCATTGTAATTTCTGTAATCAAATCAAAAAATCCCAATCCATTTGGGTTTTTTGTTGTTGGCCTTTCCAATTTGTAGATCAGTATAAATTGATGAAGATTAGATGATGCGAGGATCTTTAGCTGAAACAGAGGCGAAGAATGACGTAGCTGAGCTCAAGCTTCAATGGCAGAATCTAAATCTTCTCTGTTCTTTCTCTTCCTTTTTGGGGTTCTTACAGTTTGTAGAGGTAATGATGTCTTGAAACGTTCATGAAATTCGCTAAAAAGTTGAAGAACATTCTGTTCTGTTCTTCTGATCTTTCTTGTTTGGGGGTTTTTGTAGGTCGATTTCCGCCATTGATGAACGGGAAGAAGATGGAGAAGAACGATAATCAGCCATTTGTTGGGGTTAATATTGGGAGTGACGTTTCGAATCTAATGTCGCCTTCCGACTTGGTTTCGTTCTTGCATTTTCAGAAAATCACTCATATTAGGCTTTACGATGCGAATCCTGATATTCTCAAAGCCCTAAATGGGTCGAAAATTCGTGTCATTATCAGTGTACCCAACAATCAGCTTCTTGCAATTGGATCTTCCAATGCTACCGCCGCCGCGTGGATCGCCCGGAATGTGGTGGCGTTCTATCCCCAGACCCTAATTTCCGGCATTTCCGTCGGCGATGAGGTTTTAACCACTATCTCCTCTGTTTCCCCTTTGTTACTTCCTGCTATTGAATCCCTTTACAGTGGTTTAGTTTCTGCAAATCTTCAAACCCAAATCACCATTTCTACTCCCCATGCCGCTTCGATTATTCTCGACCCATTTCCGCCATCGCAGGCGTTCTTCAACCAGAGCTTGGTTCAGTTCATGCTTCCTCTGCTTCGGTTCCTTTCAAGAACTGGGTCGCCATTGATGATGAATTTTTACCCTTATTATGTTTTTATGCAAAACAAAGGGGTTGTTCCTCTTGATAATGCGCTGTTTAAGCCCTTGACGCCTTCTAAAGAAATGGTCGATCCCAATACTCTGCTTCACTACACTAATGTTCTTGACGCCATGATTGATTCTGCTTATTTCTCGATGAAGAATCTCAATATCACTGATGTTGTGGTTCTTGTCACTGAAAGTGGGTGGCCTTCAAAGGGCGATTCGAAAGAGCCATACGCCACAATTGACAACGCCGACACGTTCAATTCGAATCTAATCAAGCATATTCTCGACCGGAGTGGTTCCCCATTTCACCCTGAAATCACTTCCAGTGTTTACATCTACGAGCTGTTCAATGAGGATCTACGGTCGCCGCCGGTGTCGGAGGGGAATTGGGGGCTGTTTTATGGGAACTCCACGCCGGTTTATTTGCTTCATGTGTCGGGAAGTGGGACGTTTTTGGCTAATGATACGACGAACCAGACGTATTGTATTGCCATGGATGAGTTTGATACTAAGACATTGCAGACAGCTTTAGATTGGGCTTGTGGACCTGGGAAAGCTAATTGTACAGAGATTCAGCCGGGTGAAGCTTGTTATCAGCCTAACAATGTGAAGAACCATGCTTCTTATGCATTTGATAGCTATTACCAGAAGGAAGGGAAAAGTGCTGGATCTTGTGATTTCAAGGGCGTGGCTATGATCACTACCACTGACCCAAGTGAGTTTCATCTCTTTACCTTAACTTTCAATGAACACTGGTTTCTGGGTTGCTATTGTTTCACTTACTTTGCTCTGGGAATTATGCCTCTTTTCAAATGGCTAGTTAGAGATATGGTTTTCTGAAGCTATTAACACAACTGAATGATACATTATGCTCACTTATCTTCGATCAAAAGGTCGGAAGTTTGAATCACCACCCACACGAAGAATGTAGTTCTTGGTTCGTCCCGTTAAAAAGGGATAAGATCTTGAACATATAAGTAAAGACGACTTATCTAATATTACACCATTCTAGAAATCCTTCTCTCTTTTTGTTTACTTGTTCATAGTTTTTTTTTTTTTTTTTGTGGGGAATTTTTCATATTTGTGAGATCCTACGTTGGTTGGAGAGGGGAACGAAACATTTCCTATAAGAGTGTGGAAACCTTTTTCTAGTAAACGTGTTTTAAAACCATGAGACGGCGATATGTAATGAGCCAAAACGGACAATATCTGTTAGCTATGGATTTGGGCTGTTAGCTATACGTTTGGGCTGTTACCAATGATATCAGAGCTAGACACTAGGCACTGTGCTAGTGAGGACGTTGGGTCCCAATTGGGTGGATTGTGAGATCCCACATTGGTTGGAGAGTGAAACAAAGCATTCCTTATAAGGGTGTAAAAACCTCTCCCTAGCCGATGTATTTTAAAACCATGAGACTGACATACATAACAGGTCAAAGCGAACAATATCTGTAATGCACTAGCAGCAACTAGATTTATAGCTAATTGGGTTAGATTTTGGTGGCAACATGGGCACCCGATGGTCAGTTTCTGCACCATTAGTATCTAGTAACCTGTGATTTGTGGCATCATGACCAACTTATATGGGGAATGTGGTTGTGTTTTGCAGGCCATGGGAGCTGCATATTTCCAGGAAGGTAATAGAAACTCCAAAACCGAGTCTTCCTTGAATTCCCAAGCAAAGAAAACATAGTTTTCCAGTGCTTAATTATGCATTTGGTTTTGCAGTAAGAAAGTAGGAAACAAAACGAAAGAGACAGGGAAGAACTCAACCCAAATCCCTGAAGCCAGTGGAGGAACAGCAGCAGCAGCAGCTCAGAAGGGACTCCATGTTTTTCTGCTTGCACTTTGCTCATTCTTTCTGTTCATTCCTTTGATAGCTCCATGGTGAGGAGGCTGATGTAGAAAATTAAAGAGTTTATTTATATATATATATATATTTTTGGAAATGTAATATTTTTATGAGGAAATTAGAGTTGAAATTTATTTCTATTATGAGGAAAGTGGAGGTTCAAAAGTGCTTTTTTTTTTCTTTTTTCAGTAAAGGGCTTTTTGTTGAGTATGGCCTAAAGTTTAAATATGCATATCTTAGAGGGTATGAAGAGCTAAGTTTGCACATGGGAAGCTTAAGAGAATTTATATATATATATATATATATATATATATATATATATATATATAATATTTTTTAATCTTTATTGTATTTTTATATTTTATCATATGGTAGAACCTTTTTCAAAGGAATTACAGGGTGAATAAAGAAAAGATAAATAGTTTATAAAGTTTATTTGTATGCCATATTTGTAGACTGACTCTTAAATAAGAATGTTTGGTTTATTATTAGAGAAAGAAAATGTAACCGTCTAAGTCTACGTTAGCAGATATTGTTTGCTTTGGTCTGTTATGTATTACCGTCAACCTGCTAAGGAGAGGTTTCCACACCCTTATAAGAAATGTTTCGTTCCTTTCTAACTTATGTGTGATTTCACAATCCACCCCCTTGGGGTCAACGTTATTGCTGGCAAAGCGCTCGGTGTCTTAACTTTGATACTATTTGTAACCGTTCAAGTCCATCACTAACAGATATTGTCTACTTTTGCCTTTTACGTATCGTCATCAGCCTCACAGTTCTAAAACGCGTAAGTTAGAGAGAGGTTTCCACACTCTTATAAGGAAAGTTTCGTTCTTCTTTCCAACCGATTGAGATCTCATAGAAAAAATATCAATAAAATTTTAGATATCAAATTTTGATGCTATTATTCGATGTTAGGAGTGGTGGAAAATTTGAAATAAAAAACTTGGAAATGTTAAACTATGGGTTAAGCGGGAGGTTAAGGTAATTTGCGTTTAAGAAAACTGTGTTTATAGTGCAGGTTCATCCGTATTTGGAGTATCTAAGAATCTAGAGCTTAGAACGATTATTTACAAGTATGAACAATTACAGCTCAAATCACTTTGTCTTTTTAGATGTGTATTTGAGTCTGCTTTCTTGATTACAACAACGCTGTTATCAATTACTAGCCCCTACGATTTGAATATACATCAGTTTTCGGATAATATTATTTTGAAATCTTTTCTTTCCATGCAAGGGTGAAGTAAAATAAATAAATAAATAAATAAATAAATAAATGATGTTTTTATTAATAAAATTTAAAATCAATCTATATTATTAATTTATGATTAAATATTTTTAAAAATACTAGTTTATATTAATTTTCCTTATAAATTTTAGATATATATATATTATGGGCGTTGATTTTTCCTCCATCGGCCAACCGACATGTCGTTCGAGCCTAAGGTTGTTTCATGTAGATTAAAACGACGATAGAATGAGAACTCGAAGCGGCAAAAATCGAGCAAATCGTTGATGTTTCAATCAAGAGCACATTCACTATCTTTCTCAAGCGCCCGCTTTCTTCATCGCTCGGTGATTAATCGTCGAACATTTTGCAGTCTATCTGTGCCGATGTCTAGTTGGTCCTGCAAAAAGTGCACATTCCTCAACCCACCTTCCCAAAAGGCAGCCTGCAAAATCTGTCTATCTCCTTCATCTCCACCGCCATCACCGTCTTCTTCCTCCGCCCCTCAATGGTCCTGCAAGGCCTGCACCTTTCTGAACCCATATAAGAATTCCGATTGCGAACTCTGTGGCACTAGGGCTCCGTCCCTCTCGCTTTCGAGTTTCAAGGATTTGATCGATGTCAGCGAGGATGCGGATGCGGATTCTTCTGTTGGGTCTGTGTTCTTTCCCTTGCAGCCCTGCAAGAAAAGGAAACTAGACGATCCTGTTCCTGTGGTGGGTGGTGACAATTTCGCTGAATTGGGCGCATTTCGTGACATTAAGGCATCGACGAACACTATTGCTGAAATGGGTTAGTCTTATTGTGTTGATTTTGTGTGTCAATATTATTGTTTTTTCAACAACAATGTAGTTTGAAGTTGTATTAATGGGCTAGTTATATTGTCTCGTTCTTGATGGGTGGCAGGGGATTCTAGTTCTAGGACAAGTTTGATACCCATAAAGATTTTGACTTACAATGTCTGGTTCCGAGAAGATTTGGAGATGCGTAATAGAATGAGAGCCCTTGGACAACTTATCCAACGGCATTCTCCAGATGTTATTTGTTTTCAGGTACTCCATCCTCAGTTTCATACACGTGTCTTGTGTCTTGTGTGTGAGTAAGGAACCATTCCTTCTAAGGGTGTGGAAAATTGAGCCTAACAGACGCGTTTTAAAATTGTGTGGCTGACGGCTATACGTAACGGGCCAAAACGGATAATATTTGCTAGCGATGGGCTTGGACTGTTACAAATGGTATCAGAGCCAGACACCGGGCGGGTGCCAACGAAGACGTTGGGCCCTCAAGGGGGTGGATTGTGAGATCCTACTTGGAGAGGGGAACGAACCATTCCTTATAAGGGTGTGGAAACCTCTCCCTAGCAGACGCGTTTTAAAACTATGAGGCTGACGGTGATACGTAACGGGCCAAAGCGAACTATATTTGCTAGCGGTGGACTTGGACTGTTACAAAGGGTATCAAAGCCAGACACTAGGCGGTGTGCCAACGAGAACGTTGGGCCCTCAAAGGGGGTGGATTGTGAGATCCCACTTGAAGAGGGGAACAGACCATTCTTTATAAGGGTGTGGAATCCTCTCCCTAGCAGGCGCGTTTTAAAATCGTGAGGCTGACGGCGATACGTAATGGGCCAAAGCAAACAATATTTGCTAGCGGTGGGCTTGAGCTGTTACATTTTGAGTTTCTAATTTTGATTCGTGTTGTATTCTTTTACATTCACAATGTGTTGCAGGAAGTTACTCCAGATATATATAACATCTTCCAGATAACCAATTGGTGGAAAGTTTATCGCTGCTCGGTCAAGAAGGATGCTCATTCAAGGGGATACTTTTGTATGCTGGTGAGCTTTTTGTTACCTCCTTTGCTTGATATTTCATTTCCTACGTAAATGGAAGCATATTTTGGCTTCTGGGTTGGGTTTGCAAAGTGTAGTTTTTATAATGGATATGGTTGATGACATGATGTCAAATTGACTCCCCACAAAACTAGCAAAGAAAACCCTTCCAAATGTTAATAACCAACAAAAAGGCCGTAACTACTGTAACAGTTCAAGCTCACCGCTAACAGATATTGTCCCGTTTTGGCCCGTTACGTATGGCTGGTTTCACGGTTTTAGAACGCGTTTGTTAGGGAGAGATTTCCACACCCTAATAAGGAATGCTTTGTTCACCTCTCCAACCGATGTAGGATCTCACAATCCACCCCCTTGGGACCCAGGGTCCTCGCTGGCACACCCTGGTGTTTGGCTCTGATACCATTTGTAACAGCTCAAGCCCACCACTAGCATATATTGTCTGTCTTGGCCCGTTATGTATCGCTGTTAGCCTCACGGTTTTAAAACGCATTTGTTAGGGTGAGGTTTCCACACCCTAATAAGAAACACTTCGTTCACCTTTCCAACCATTGTGGGATCTCCAATCCACCCCCCTTGTGGCCCAGCGTTCTCGTTGGCCCACCGTTCAGTGTCTGGCTCTGATACCATTTGTAACAGTCCAAGCCCATTGCTAGCATATATTGTCTGTCTTGGCCCATTACGTATCGCCGTTAGTTTCATGGTTTTGAAACGCGTCTGTTAGGGAGAGGTTTCCATACTCTAATAAAGAATGCTTGGTTCACGATGTGAGTTCTCACAATTACAAAAGAGGAGCTTACTGATATTTGTACACCCTAGCATTCTCAACCGCCACAGCAGCCCTTTTCAAAATCCGTAGAGTATAAGCTTAGGTTTTGTGTACTGTTATACATATCTTCTAATCTTATTCTCGTTCTAGTTCTTATGTCGTCTGTGCGGAGAGGTGTCGAAAGGTAGAATACGAGAGTGACTAACCTGTTATTGCTCCTAGTACTATGCTTCATTTCAACATTTTGCATCATAAACTGATGATATAATTTATCCATTTACTGAGCAGTTGAGCAAACTGCCGGTGAAATCCTTCAGTTGTCAACCATTTTCCAATTCCATAATGGGGAGAGAACTCTGCATTGCCAATCTTGAAGTTCAAAATGGCCTTTCATTGACAGTAGCAACAAGCCATCTTGAGAGTCCTTGCCCTGCACCTCCAAAATGGAATCAAATGTATAGCAAAGAGCGTGTAATTCAAGCCAAAGAAGCCATCGACTTTCTCAAGGAAAATCCGAACGTCATTTTCGGCGGTGACATGAACTGGGACGATAAGTCGGATGGTCGATTTCCTTTTCTTGATGACTGGATTGATGCCTGGGAAGAATTACGCCCCGGTGAAAATGGTTGGACATACGATACCAAATCGAACAAGATGTTATCTGGGAACCGTACGCTGCAAAGGCGTCTGGATCGATTCGTTTGTAAGTTACAAGATTTCAAGGTAAGTTCCATTGTAATGATTGGGACTGATCCAATTCCTGAATTAACATACACAAAGGAGAAGAAAGTAGGTAAAGAAATGAAGATGCTTGAGCTCCCTGTTTTGCCCAGTGATCATTATGGCCTGCTCTTGACCATAAGCAGCCTGTAATCTGATGTTTTTTTAGTTAGTTTTTGTGTGGTTGAAGCCTGCTGGAATCGTTTTTTTGTTCATTTGCAGTGCTTCAAAATGCATGCTTCATTGTATGCGATTTTGTATGTAGCTTAGAACCAAACATTAAACAATGGTTCCCAAGATTTTGGATGGTTCCCAGCATCAGTGTATCTAAACTCATATTCTAAATCTTGAACTGTTCCTTCTTTGTTCCATCTCAGCTCTTTCTTGTTCAATCTTTTAGTAAAAAAGTTATGCAGATAATTAGAAGGCAGCATGAAAAGGGAAACATGGCTAGATTTGAGGAAGTTTGCCCATTTTGAGATATGGATTGTTGCCTAACAAATGAGTGAAATTTGACCCGACACAATCACATGGGTCCTTACTCCAATTGCATGTGACTTTGTATTGTTACTGTGGATAGCAACAACTAAACTCAATATCCTAAACTGAAACTTTCTTTTTTCGTCTCTTAGAAGGAGTCGTTAAATGGTTGGACTAGACAAGAATATTTTGAACGTGTAACAGTTTACCTACCGCTAGCAAATATTATCTGCTTTGACTTGTTATGGGTTGCCGTTAGCCTCACAGTTTTAAAACTCGTCTATTAGGGAGAGGCTTCCACACTTTTATAAGGAATGTTTCGTTCCCCTCTCCAACCGGTCGGATCTCATAATTCACCCTCCTTTGGGCCCAGTGTTTCGTGGGATCTCACAATCCACCTTCCTTTGGGGCCAATGTGCTTGCTGGCACCGCCTGGTGTATGACTCTGATACCATTTGTAACAATCAAAACCCACTGATATTGTCCGTTTTGGCCCGTTACGTATCGTCGTCAGCTCACGATTTTAAAACGTGTCTACCACAATCCACTTTCCTTTGGGCCCAACGTCTTCACTGGCACACCGTTCAGTGTCTGGCTCTGATACCATTTGTAACAATTTTAGCTCACCGCTAGCAGATATTGTCTATTTGTGTCCGTTACATATCGCCATTAACCTTACGATTTTAAAACCCGTCTTGAAATAGTTATGAAAAGGGAAGATATTATTTTATAAATATATAATTTAGCTTTTATGTTTCTTTCTTAAAAAGACCAGTTTTTTTCACTTGAATTTTTAATTCAAAGGGTATATAGTTTCCATGTTTTTTCTTCTCTTTCTCACAAGATTCTCCACATCCTTCCTTTGTCTTCGGAGAGATTAACGTTGTCTTTGAAAATAAAAAAACTCAAGCCAATCAAAATCATCATATATGTCCTAGTTTAATGCTTTAGGATAGAGATTTTGCCGTTGTGTACTTAAAAGAACAACCGTCCAAGCATTTCAATATCTGGTGCGGCGGCGTCGGCGGCGGTGTTAAACTCCTCGTGACGGTGAGTTTACTATAGAATGGTAGCATTACAGGCTAGGGGAATCTTGTATTTAATTATCCAACCTGAGGTAAATTCACTTGTTCTTCATCTATCAGTCATCCCATGGACTTTCATTTCTCAGCCCAATCACAGCCGTTCAAGTCAGTGGGGCCTACACCCATTGACGGTGGATGATTGGAAGAGCCATCCTCCATCTCTGAACTGTAACACTGACAACTCACAAGCCTCCACACTGCCTTCTGGGTAACATCCAAGACGGACTGCAGCTTCTACAAAAGGCCAACCACCACAAAACAAATGCAGAGTGAGAGAGAGCTTTGTAGATTTAGAGAGAGAGAGAGAGAGGAACCCTTTCTCTCTTCTTCTAGATCTGCCACTTCGTTCATTTCAGCTGACTTCAAGCTCCCATGGCAATGAGGAAAAGCAGAGTACTCTGTTTTCTCATTTTCATGGTTCTTTTTGCTGTTAATAAGGTTAATGCTGAGAACCCATATAGGTTTTTCACATGGAAAATCACTTATGGTGATATCTACCCGCTTGGAGTTAAGCAACAGGTACTATACTTCTTTCATTTCTCTGTGTTTATTTGGAAAGTGCTTGCTTTTTTAGAGCTAAAAGTTAGCGTTTTTATCTTCTGTTCTTCAAACCCTTTGTTGTTCAATGGCATCTTGAAAAGAATGAATTTGGAACTTATTGGTAGAGTTTTGCAGGGAATCTTGATTAATGGGCAGTTCCCAGGGCCTCAGATCGATGCTGTTACTAATGATAATTTGATTATCAATGTGTATAACTATCTCAAGGAGCCGTTCCTCATTTCTTGGTAACACTTACAAATCATGTTTTTTCTTTCTAGTATCATAATGGCTTGCATTTTCTGTTTGGTTCCCGGGAACTGTATGAAAATTTGGAACCAAATAGTGGGAGTTCTCGACCTGGGATAGTTGGCTTGTCTGAGACCAGCGCCGACGAACATTAATGTCCTGTCTGTTACTCTGCTAATGTTGTGCATTCATTCTCATTTTGACAGTGGCAAAGGTTAGATTGTTGCGTTCTGTAACATAGGGAAAATGGAAACTTGGAAAGTTTCTACTTTCACCTCTCAACCATTTTCTAGATCTAAGTTCAAGCGCAGTAAAGTAAAGTCCTAGAGTTTTTGAACTTTTCTTGGTTGATCTTATGAAGCAAACATTCTATTTAATCACTTTTGTCTGTCTTATTTTTGTTTGGTAGCAGTTTATTTGAAATGGGTGTCACTAAAGCAACATTAAATGATGTTTATATCAGTCAAACCTGTTGTAGATCTCAGTGTTCACATGGTTGATGATCTATTTATCCAGCCCGAGTCCACCGCGAGTAGATATTGTCCTCTTTAGGCTTTTCTTTTTGAAATTTCCCTTAATGTTTTAAAACGCGTCTGTTAGGGAGAGGTTTCCACTCCCTTATAAAGAATGTTTTGTTCCCTTCTCCAACCGATGTGGGATCTCACAATCCATCCCCTTCGAGGGCTAGCGTTCTAGCTGACACTCATTCCTCTCTCCAATTGATGTGGGATCTTACCGTTCCGCTAACAGATATTGTTCTCTTTGGACTTTTCTATCTGGGCTTCCCCTCAAGGTTCTACACACCCTTATAAAGAATGTGTTGTTTCCTTCTCCAACTGATATGAGATCTCACAATCCACGCCTTCGAGGGTCCAACATCTTTGCTGGCACTCGTTTCCCTCTCCAATCGATGTGGGATCTCATAGTTACCCCATATTTAATCACATTAATGGCTAAAATTTGGTGAAGTTCTTATCTTTGAATCTTGGTCTGCACATCTTACTGATTTTGTTGATCTTAACTGCATTAAATCTGATGGGTCCAGATGATTCGAATGAAATATGACCATTTCTTGTGGGTGTAACTTTGCAGGAATGGTTTACAGCAGAGAAGAAATTCATGGCAGGATGGAGTTTATGGGACTACTTGTGCTATCCCTCCATTGAGAAACTTCACTTATGTTCTGCAGGCAAAGGACCAAATTGGCAGTTACTTCTACTTCCCATCGACAGCATTCCACAAAGCAGCTGGAGCCTTTGGAGGCATTAGAATTTGGAGTCGACCCGGAATTCCTGTTCCTTTTGCTCCTCCTGCAGGGGACTTCACAGTGTTAGCTGGTGACTGGTTCAAGACAAATCATTATGTAAGCATTCTAAGCTCTTTTCAAGTTCTGCCATGAAGATTTGGTTTTGTTGGTGTTGTTCCATTCTCTGAGGATATTTTGTTAAACCTGGTCTCTCATTCTTTTTTAGATTTTGAGACAAGGTCTTGAAAGTGGTCGGAACCTTCCCGCTCCCGACGGGCTTCTAATCAACGGTCGAGGGTGGAATGGGTATACGTTTAATGTGGATCAAGGTGAACAACAATGTTTGCTGTTATCTTTTGTTATATGCTGTGAGATCCCACGTCGGTTGGAGAGGGGAACGAAGCATTTCTTATAAAAGTGTGAGAACCTCTTTCTAGCAGATGCGTTTTAAAAACCTTGAGAGGAATCCCGAAAGGGAAAGTCCAAAGAGGACAATATCGGCTAGTGGTGGGCTTGGGCTGTTACAAATGGTATCAGAGCCAAAGACCGGACAGTGTGCTAGAGAGGACGCTGTCCCCCAAGGGGGTGGATTGCGAGATCCACATCGGTTGGAGAGGGAAACAAAGCATTACTTTTAAGGGTGTGGAAACCTCTTCCTAGTAGACGCGTTTTAAAACCGTGAGGCTGATTTGGATACGTAACGGGCTAAAGCGGACACTATTTGCTAGCGGTGGGCTTGGGCTGTTACGAATGGTATCAGAGCCAGACACTGGGCGGTGTGCCGACAAGGACGTTGGGCCCCCAAGGAGGGTGGATTGTGAGAACCCACATTGGTTGGAGAAGGGAACGAAGCATTCCTTATAAAGGTGTGGAAGCCTCTCCCTTGTAAGCGCGTTTTAAAACCATGAGATTGATGGCGATACCTAACGGGCCAAAGCAAACGCTATTTGCTAGCGGTGGGCTTGGACAGTTACAAATGGTATCAGAGGCAGACATAGGGCCGTGTGCCAGCGAGGACGCTGGGCTCCCAAGGGGAGTGGATTGTGAGATCCCACATCGGTTGGAGAGAGCAACGAAGCATTCCTTTTAAGGGTGTGGAAACCTCTTCCTAGCAGACGCGTTTTAAAAAGCTTGAGAGAAAGTCCGAAAGAGAAAGCCCAAAAAAGACAATATCTACCCACTTCGGCTGTTACATATGCGCCAAAAGAACTTTCATTAGTTGCAAATAGTAAGTTTGTTAACCATATTTGTTTACAGGGAAGACATACAGGTTCAGAATATCAAATGTGGGACTTTCAGCTTCCATTAACTTCAGAATTCAGGGTCATCTGATGAAACTCGTGGAAGTGGAAGGATCACACACTCTCCAGAGCACATATTCCTCTCTTGACATCCATTTAGGCCAATCCTACTCTGTCTTGGTCACTGCTGATCAACCTCCTAAGGACTACTACGTCGTTGTTTCGTCTCGGTTTACCTCTCCGATCCTCACGACGACCGCTGTACTTCACTACAGCAATTCATGGGAGAAAGTTTCTGGTCCAGTTCCGGGTGGCCCGACCACCGAGATCGCTTGGTCTCTCCAGCAGGCTAGATCTATCCGGTATCTTGTCAACTCAACAGCTTTTCAGTTGTTTGTTAGTCTAGTCTTGTTGACAAGTTACCTACACTGTTTTCATTCTCTCTTTCAATCAGCTGGAATTTGACTGCAAGCGGACCGAGACCGAATCCGCAAGGCTCCTACCATTATGGACTGATCAAGACGAGCCGAACGATCGTACTAGCGAACTCGGCCCCCATTATTAATGGAAAGCAAAGGTTTGCTGTCAACAGTGTCTCATTTGTTCAAGCAGACACTCCATTGAAACTGGCTGACTTCTTCAAGATCCCTGGAGTTTTCAACCTCAACAGCATTCCCACCACTCCCAATTGGGGCAATGCCTACCTCCAGACCTCTGTCATGGATTCTAATTTTCGAGAATACATCGAGATCGTGTTCCAAAATTGGGAAGACACCGTGCAGTCATGGCATATCAATGGCTACTCGTTCTTCGTCGTCGGGTACTACGACTTATTTCACTTGTTAGTTTATCTTTTTCAATGAAACCAAGAATCAGTTTCAGTCTCACTAACATGGAGCTGGATTGATCAGGATGGATGGAGGCCAATGGACGCCTGCCAGCAGAGATCGATACAATCTGAGAGACACAGTCGCCCGTTGCACAACTCAGGTACTTGTACTTCACTTATAACGACCCAATCTCACCGTTAGCAGATATTGTCCTCTTTGGGCTTTCCCTTTCGGGCTTCCCCTCAAAATTTTTAAAACGCGTCTGCTAGGGAGAGGTTTTCACACCCTTATAAGAAATGTTTCATTCCCCTCTCCAACCGATGTAGGATCTCACAATCCCTCGCCCTTAGGGGCCCAACGTCCTCGCTGGCACACCGCCCAGTGTCTGTCTCTGATATCATTTGTAACAGTCTAAGCCCATCGCTAGCAAATAGCGTCCGCTTTGGCCCGTTACATATCGTCATCAGCCTCACGGTTTTAAAAGGCGTCTACTAGGGAGAGGTTTCCACACCCTTATAAGAAATGTTTCGTTCCCCTCTCCAACCGATGTGAGATCTTGCAATCCACCCCCCTTGGGGGCCAACGTCCTCTCTGACACACTGCTCGGTATTGGGCTCTGATACCATTTGTAACAGTCCAAGCTCACCACTAGCAGATATTATCCTCTTTGGGCCTTCCCTTTCGGGTTTTCCCTCAAAGTTTTTAAAATGTGTCTGCTAGGGAGAGGTTTCCACACCTCTTACAAACAATACTTCGTTCCCTTCTCCAACTGATATGGGATCTCACATCCCTCTTCAGAGATCTAATCTGTAGGCGTCTCTAAACAGGACCTGTTGCTAATGTTTACTGTTTTTATGAACTTCAGGTGTATCCAAAGTCGTGGACAGCAATCTATATGGCACTTGATAATGTAGGAATTTGGAATGTGAGATCTGAGAGTTGGGCAAGGCAATACTTGGGACAGCAGTTCTATCTCAGGGTCTATACCTCATCAACCTCCTTAAGAGATGAGCTACCGATCCCCCGAAACGCTCTTCTTTGTGGTAGAGCCAGTGGTCGTCACACGAGGCCTCTCTAAGTTTCAAAATCTTACATTTCTTGTCATGAGTGGGTGACACCGTTCTAACTGGCTTCTAGGTGCTTAGATTTGTGTTCCTTTTGAACATAACTTGTTTCAAATGCTCAACTTGAGCTCTTTTACGGAAACAGCTAAATTTTATTGAAATTTTTAATGGGCTTCACCAAAAAAAGGTTGAACAGAGTTTCATGTTTGTGACTGTTTCAAAAAGACATGTTTGGTTGAACAAGAATTTAAATGATGTAATGGGAAAACTGCAAAGTTCTTGCTCATCAACAAGAACTGCATGGGAAAGTGTCAACTAAAAGGAAGTTTGAGCTCTGTGAACTGCTCACCCACGGGTACTCAATGATCCATTTCTTTTCCCTTTTTCACTTCACATAGTTCTATAAATTCCTACGTTCAATAACTCCCAATTCCCATCAAACAATTCTTCCTTTGAAAAGAAATTATGGGTTCTTTTTTGGCTTTGAAATTCCTCTGGCTGCTGGTTCTGTTTGCACTAATCTGTGCCTCGGAGCCCAGAAGGCTTGTTGGCACTGGGGGAGGGTTTGGAAGTGAAAAGACAGGCTATTTCCAGTTCTTTCCTGGTTATGGCGGTGGGCTCGGCGGTGGTGGAGGGTTTGGTGGTGGTGGCGGCGGTGGATTAGGTGGTGGTTCGGGCTTTGGCAGTGGAGGTGGAGCGGGATTTGGGTCTGGAATTGGGGGGCTCGGCGGTGGTGGGGGTGGAGGGTTCGGCGGAGGTGGTGGCAGTGGCGTTTTGGGAGGCGGAACTGGTGGAGGAGGAGGAGCTGGTGGTGGATTTGGAGGTGGACTGCCTTGAGTTCAAAATTGTGTCTGAAAGTGACAGTGAAGTTACCAAATTTGGTGTTATTCTGTTCTAAGTGTTTGTTTGTTTTCTTCATTTATGTGATTTCATGTTATAATTATGTCTTCAAGTAAATGAATTTGGTTTTTATTATAAACTATGACGAGTCTATATTAAAACATGTTGATACGACAACCAATTAACGAGAGCAATACTCATATTCACCATAGTATTAAAGAAATTTCCGTCACACGAGTGATCACAAGAACTCAAAATTTCAATTTGAGTATAGTTCAACCTGTCAAAATCACGATAATAATCTAAGTCCACCGGCAGCATATATTGTCTACTTTGGCCTGTCATGTATTGTCGTCAGCCTCACGGTTTTACAATGCGTCTATTATGGAAAATGTCTAACCCTATTCCGACCAATGGCTCGCACTGTCTGATGACTGGCTCTGATACCATTTGTAATAGTCCAAGCCTGCTGGTAGATATTGTCATTTTTGTATTTTTCCGTTTGGCCTTCTCAAAATTTTTAAAAAGTGTCTCCTAGTAAGAGGTTTTCACACCCTTATAAGGAATGTTTCGTTCCTCTCTCCAATCGATGTGAGATCTCACAAACCACCCCACTTGGGGGCTAGTGTCCTCAGACTCTGATACCACGGGCCAAAGTGGACAATATCTACTAGCGGTGGGCTTGGGCTGTTACAAATGGTATCAGAGCCAGTCACCGAACGGTGCGAGCCACTGGTCCGAGTTAGACTCTCAATATCTGCTAGCGGTGGGTTTGGGCTGTTACAACTAATGACACAACCAACAACGGCTCCATCACACTTAACTTTACTTAAAGAACAATTTTTTGAAAGATGAATATTATCGATACTTAGTAAATAACTCCATATTAAAGTTATATATGCATATCAAAAAAAAAAAAAAAATCATAAAATCGAGAGAGACCTAAAACCGTTCAAAACAAGATCAAATATCTGTAACATACTCTAGATATACGATCATCTAATTTAACCCTAAATGAGCCATAGAGACCCTGATCATCTAGCCTCCAAAAATATGAACGACTGGATCGTAAATCGCGTCGCTAAAAAAAACTCAATTTTTGCTAATTCACACAATTCCTAAAAACACCCTAAACCTTAATTAATGCACAATATTGTTTCAACACCAATGGAAATTATACTGAACACAACCAAGTTAAGATCTTTATCTTCATTTCCATTTCCTAGTTCTTAAGCGATCGCCCACCGAACTTTGGTGAGGCATTCTGATATCCTGTACGGAGCACCATGGGAACGATCCTAGACTTTCGACTGATCTCCGTCGGTCAGCCATAGGATCCCACCACTTTGTCATAAGCGGTGGAGATTCTCCGTTGATGGATTTGGTTTTACATTTTGGGTATAAACACGATCGAAGCAACGGATGAATGGGCAGGGAGTTTAAAGAGATTGGGCTATGTGTGAGACTGTGCCACCACCATCCATTTTCTTTTGATTATCATTCTTTTGTTCTATATATAAAGGTTCAAGCCTTTCTCTCCTCCTGATAGCTCAACACTGATCCACAAATGCTCTTGTAGCCTCTCAGATTCGTTTTCTTGAAGAACTAAATTTGAAAGGCCAATATAAGATAACCCATTTCTGTAAGTGATTCCCTCTTGATTTCATGTCTTTTTATCTGCTTACATTGCGTTTTCCCATCTGTGTTCTTATCTTTTCTCATAACTTCTCTGTTCCTCTTGGGATTGTTCGATTGGTTTTGTGAGTTTTTGGGATCGTTTGATGGGATCTTGGAAATCGATGATGAATCGCATACATAAATGTGCTTGATGAAATTTGGGGTTCATGAAAGGGAATTTGTAACTCTGTCTGTAATCTTGACTGGTTGGATTGTTCTTTAGATGGTCAGTTTATAATTGTTCCAGACGGTATTTCAAAATTTAATGCGCTTGATGTTTTGCATCTGCAATGTGCCATATGGGTTCTTCATGCTATCTGCTTAAGATCTACGACTTATGCTAAATAGTTTGTTCATCTGGAGGAATTTACATATCATTAGCAGCTTGTAAATCGAACTGTTCTTGTTCTTAAGTCGTGTATGATCCATGCGGCCTTTTTGTTTAAGGGCAGCTCGCCTTTTTTAATAGAAGGAAGTGGGATAGCATTGGTTCTTTCGGTAAATCGATGCATGAGCTGAGACTCCCATGACCCGCCGACCCTTCGACTAAATAGTTTTGTTCATCTGGAGGAATTTGCAAATCATTAGCAGCTTGTAAATCGAACTGTTCTTGTTCTTAATCCGTGTATGATCCATGACGATGATATATCTGAGTTTTGTAGTGTTCATACTGATTTTGCTTCTACTTTTAGGCTTTTAGTTATCTTCATTAAGGGTTCATGCTGTGGTTTAATTTATAGACTAGCAAGATGAGGGGAGGTCTGTGGCAACTGGGGCAGTCGATAACCCGCCGTCTTGCTCAGGCTGATAAGAAATCCGTGGGGCGTCGATTCTTTGCTGCAGAGTCTGAGCTAAAAAAAACTGCTCTATTTGATTTCCATGTTGCTCATGGTGGAAAGATGGTTCCATTTGCTGGGTGGAGTATGCCTATTCAGTACAAGGATTCAATAATGGATTCAACTGTGAACTGCAGGCAAAATGGTGGACTGTTTGATGTTTCTCATATGTGTGGACTGAGCCTCAAGGGGAAGGATTCTATCCCTTTCCTTGAAACACTTGTAATTGCTGATGTTGCTGGGCTTGCTCCTGGAACTGGAACACTTACTGTCTTTACCAATGAAAAGGGTGGAGCTATCGACGATTCGGTGATCACCAAGGTGACCGATGACCACTTATACTTGGTTGTGAATGCGGGGTGCAGAGACAAGGATTTAGCTCACATTGAGGAGCATATGAAGGCCTTCAAGGCGAAAGGCGGAGACGTCTCGTGGCATATTCATGATGAGAGATCTCTTCTAGCACTCCAGGTTCATATTAAATTGTTGAACTCATCAAACCATTCGGTTCAGGTCGATTGCTTTGTTCTCTTCTTTACATGTTTGCTTGATTTGATTGTATACCAAGGGCCCTCTTGCTGCACCAGTTCTACAACATTTGACGAAAGACGATCTGAGCAAGCTTTACTTCGGCGAGTTTCGCATATTGGACATCAATGGAGCTCATTGCTTCCTCACCAGGACAGGGTATGCTTCCTTTAGGCCTGCATTTCTTTTTCCACTCTGAACGAGCCATGTCGATTTATCATAACATCATTTATCAACTGTGC
This sequence comes from Cucurbita ficifolia, assembly GCA_033971965.1. NCBI lineage: Eukaryota > Viridiplantae > Streptophyta > Magnoliopsida > Cucurbitales > Cucurbitaceae > Cucurbita > Cucurbita ficifolia. The sequence continues at coordinate 1,096,934 of CM066979.1, forward strand.
TTGAAAAACCTGGTTGAAGTCGATTTATTAATCGTTTTGCTTCAATATCAAGCTCAATTATCATCTTGTTCCAAGGCATTCCGACTTTGCGAGTGGCATCGAAAATGGAACACCTTACTCTTTCTTATACTCCTGTAATACTCAGGTACACAGGTGAAGATGGATTTGAGATTTCAGTGCCATCAGAACACGCACTGGATCTTGCCAAAGCAATCCTGGAGAAGTCAGAAGGGAAGGTGAGATTGACAGGACTAGGTGCACGAGACAGTCTTCGACTCGAAGCAGGCCTGTGTTTATATGGCAATGACATGGAACAACACACAACGCCAGTCGAGGCGGGGCTAACATGGGCCATAGGAAAAAGAAGGAGAGCAGAAGGCGGTTTTCTCGGTGCCGAGGTGATTCTGAAACAGCTCGAAGAGGGTCCAGCAGTAAGGCGTGTCGGTTTCGTCTCGTCGGGGCCTCCTGCAAGAAGCCACAGTGAGATTCAGAATGAGGAAGGGAAAAACATTGGGGAAATCACTAGTGGAGGATTTAGTCCATGCCTGAAGAAGAACATTGCTATGGGGTATGTGAAATCTGGATCACATAAGGCTGGCACCAAAGTGAAGATTGTTATCAGAGGAAAGAGCTACGATGGTGCTGTCACTAAAATGCCATTTGTTCCTACAAAATACTACAAGCCCACATAATTGTTCTTCATGTTTACTATGTTGTCCTGTCCACAACGTTCTTCTCAGAACTTCTTGATCATAAAAATGTAGTCTTGCATTGAACCCGTTTACATTACCCGCCTTGAAAAGTATGAAGTTGACGAGTTTCAACAATGTATTTAACAGATTAATAACTTATTCTTTACGAACTTGTTAGATGTGATAGTGAAGGTTCAATATCTTATTAGACATAAAACTGGTAAATGAACAAAAGAACGTGAGGATTGATTTGAATGTGATTTGTGGAAAAAAAAAAAAGGAGAAATAGAGAGCATAAAATTGACCGATATTCTTGATTATCGTTTCTGGGGACTTTAAATATTCCATGTTTGCCTTTTTCGATTAAGGAATTGATGCTTAATAAAAGAATACTTGGATAATATATTTAAACAAATAGTTTTCAAAAGATTTGACTAATTGAAAATTGTAATACTCAAATTAGATAGCTGAATAGTTTGTAAAGTTCGAAAATTGAAGTTCGGGCCTTCGGAGACTCAATGCCCAAAGTTATAATGTGCAAACCTATTCCAAACAGACACGTATTCCAAACAGACACGTTTTAAAACTGTGAGACTATGGTGATACGTAACAAGTCAAAACGGACAATATCTACTAACAGTAGGTTTGAACTGTTACCAATGGTATCATAGCCAGACACCGGACCGTGTGTCAGCAAGGACGTTGTGCCCTTAAAGACGATGGATTGTGAGATCCCACATCAATTGAAGAGGTTTCCTCATAAAAGTGTGGAAACCTCTCCTCACCCTAGGAGCATTTCTTATGATGGTGTGGAAACCTCTCCCTAGCATATGTGTTTTAAAACCGTGAGACTGACAGTGATACATAACAGACAATATCTGCTATCGGTGGGCTTGGATTTCAATATTGTTGGGACAGGCCTAAACGGACAATATCTGCTAGCAGTAGGCTTGGATTTCAGTATTGTTGGGACGGGCCTAAACGGACAATATCTACTAGCGGTGAAATTGGACTGTTACACATCAATAGATGAGAGTTCAGCGTTGTTGGGACGGCGCTAAATGTCATCGACATTGCTATATTCAGCAGCCACAGGAATGTCCGTGGTGATGAACAAGTTACAACCATCCCAACATGCTCAAGAACAGAAAAATGCAGCAAGATTGTTCAAGCAGGCATCATTTTAATGTCAGCTTTAGTCCAAACTATCTCTGGGAGATCTCAACAACAACCAAGATTGTTCACAACTTATATCCAAATATATATCAGCTCTGTTAGTATATAAATCAGCAGAGATACTCAAGCTACTGTACAAGCTGTATCAATAAAAGACGACACAGTAGCAAGCATTTACAAATGGCTCATATGTATAATAAACCTTAAAGGCATACCAAACAAAGCCACCAAACAAGAAGTTCCTTTCTTCATGCTGCCTCTGCAAACCCGACTCTCAGCTTGCCAAAATCGAAAACTGTGTGGTATCGACCCATGAAGACGTCTCCCAAGATCCTGTGGCCAACAAAAACAGGTTCTTAATGAAAGGGAATGGTTATTTTGAATGATTTTGATAGCAAAATGAATGGTAAAAACTTATACCAGAGGGGTCCACGAGGAGGAGGAACATCTAACGCAGTAAATCCACTGATGCACTGAGCTGCACGACCTTCGCCCACCTTGAGGACGTACTGTTCACATTGCTTACCGTGTTAGAGAAAGTTGGTAAAAACATGTGTATTATTAAAGAAACAAGTATTTACCTCTTTTGGGTCAAGGTCAAAAACTTTGTCACCAATGGTGAAGGAAACAATAGGCATGGAAGAGAGGCTTCCACAGTCGACGGCAGATTGTCCCATTGGACTAGGCATATGATCACATAGCTGCAAGAGGAGTTAACTAGTTCAGTCATCAAGAACCAAATGGTAACCATCCTAGCCCACTGCTAGTAGATATTGTCCGTTTTGACTCGTTACGTATCGTTGTCAGCCTCACGGTTTTAAAACGCGTCTGATAGGGAGAGGTTTCCACACCCTTATAAGCAATGTTTCGTTCCCCCCTCCAACCGATGTGGGATGTCACAATCCACCCCCCTTGGGGGCCCAGCGTCCTCGCTAGCACACCGCCCGATGTATGGCTCTGATACCATTTGTAACCAGTCCTATTAGGGAGAGATTTCCACACCCTTATAAGCAATGCTTTGTTCCTCTCCCCAACCGATGTGAGATGTCACACAAATATTCTAAAGAACCTGTAACATTCTTCAAGTAAGAGATTTTTTCACCTCGTTGATGTAGTTCATTATTCGTTCTTTAGTTTGATTCTGACGAAGTTGATTTCGCATCCAGACGACCGTCATCTCGCATGCAGGGCACATGGCATCGCGTAGACCATCAGATGATTTGCCAGCATTCTCATCCACCACACTCGCAATCCCCATCCTACACGAACAACATAATTTCACAGATCAACGATTCACCAAGTAAATTAGTGAGGATGATTTCATATAGCAGGGACTATTGTGGTACCAAAAAAAGGATTCACCTCACTCCTCGGGCCCCGTCGAAAGTACACAACTTAATTTGAGAACAGATCTTCTTCGGATCTGCCTGTTGAAGATAGCAAAAAAGCAAGAGGTCAATAATGTATAAAAGGTTTAAAGATTGGGTGTCTTAGGCAGAGTCTATAAAGAAATCATAATGTTAAGAATCAGGGAGTTAAAAAGGATAATATTAACTTGCCTCGGATGAAAGCAAATCCATAATGGTTTGCCCATACTGTGCAACAACTGCCTTGCATTCCTGGCTAATGACTCCTTTAGCTCCAATGGCATGATTGATCATGGTTATAATGGGCTATAAGAAATAGACAAACATTGTAGTAAGTAGCTATTCCACCCAACTTAAAAGACAAAGTCACAGTCTTTCACATAAACATTGTCCGCTTTGGCCCGTTACGTACCATCATCAACCTCACGGTTTTAAAACGCGTTTATTAGGGGGAGGTTTCCACACTTTTATAAGAAATATTTCGTTCCCCCTCCAACTGAGGTGAGATCTCACAACCCACCCCCTTGGGGGCAGCGTCCTCGCTGGCACACACTAGTGTCTAGCTCTGATGCCATTTGTAACAACAAGTCCCACCGCTAGGTTCCACACTCTTATAAGAAATGTTTTGTTCCCCTTCCCAACCGATATGAGATCTCACAATCCACCACCCCTTGGGGGCCAGCGTCCTCGCTGGCACACCGCCTGGTGTCTAGCTCTAATACCATTTGTAACAGCCCAAATCCACTAATGGCAGAAATTATCCGCTTTGTCCCGTTACATACTATCATCAGCCTCACGGTTTTTAAACGCGTCTAATAGGGAGAGGTTTCCACATTCTTGTAAACTGTTCCGTTCCCCTCTCCAACCTCCCCTCTCCAACCGATGTGGGATCTCACACATTTCAAAAAAAAAAAAAAAGTTCGAACTTATTGATTCAAAAAGTACCATGCAACATGTTAACATATATGTGAAGCCAGTGAAGTAACAGGCGACAAGGAAGGAAAAGGTTAAGTTTATGTACTCACAGTTGGACCAGCCAACAGTGAAGTTCCAGAATCAGCTATGGCTGAACAACCACCACCACAATATCCTGAAATAACAATTTTCTTTAATCAGAAGAACATGAATGCAAAACTCAATCCCCGTGTAAGAATTAAAAAAGAAAACTTCATGCATAGACCATTTTAGACTCGAGTTTTTCCGATGCATTATAATTAATATGTGATTTATGGAAGCATACCAGTAGGTTCACCGTCTATGAGAACATCGCCCATGTCAAACTACAAATCAGAATAATTCAAACATGGTAAGTAATAGCGACATGAACCGGGAGGATACGAGATGAAGGCATGGCAACCAACCTGCCAATAACCTTTCTGTGTGACAGGAACGTAAGTATGCTCGCCCTTATAGTGCTTTGGGTCGACTCCACCAAACACAATTTCACCACCTTCTTCCTCCTCAACGTTGCGATTGAGCCAAAACGAAAAGACTGGTTCCTTAACAAGATCTTGATCAACCATGTTATACCTGCAAAGAAAATTACAAACACTTCATACGAGCCTCTACGAGCCAAGAAATCTTAAACAATAATCAGTAATATTGGATGAACATGTCCTACCATGCTGGGACAGCATTACCAACAGAGATCTCTTGAAAACCAAGTCCCAACAACCCGTCAAACTTGGCGACCAGAAACGTAAGACTAGGTTCTCTGGTTGCCTCAATGAAATCCTAAACGAGACAATAGCTAGAACTATCAAACCATTGACATTCCGATGATTTAATTCGATAGAAAAATAGTTAATGCAAAAAGTTACCTGATTCTTCACCACTAGATCTCCAACTCTGACATTGTCGTTACTAAAGAAACCAGAGACCGCTCCAGTGCCATACCGAATCGAAGCAGATGTCCCTGCACGAAGTCAATAAACCGAATTATTTCGGGCTGCGATTGTATAATTGCTATATCACTTCACACAAGTACAATCTACAAACATCCCCACATCAAAATAAGTACTAATAGTTACAATTCAGTCTGGCTTATGGAAATCGGGAAGTACCGTTTTTCATGTATGAACTTGACTGGCTCGACTTGTATTTGGCATGGAAATGACAAGCCAACTACATCAAAACATACAAAAAAACGTGAGTATGTGGCCTATAATCATAGTATACTCCAAAACATATCATTTCTACTTGAATGCTTAAGTTTCTGGTATAATCAACACGATAGAGCCTTACAGAAAACAAGCATTTTGCAGAAGGCACCCATAGATTCGAGCTGCCGGTGTCGAAAATCACAGTGAACTTTTGTGGGGGTGTACCAATGGCAATCTCACCATAGTACTGAGCATCCAGGTAGTTCTTTAACACAACAATATCAGTATCAGAAGATTGTCCAAGATTACTATTGGGGTTATACTTCCTGAAAGTAGCTTTCAAAATCTCTGGATCCTTGGACTGAAGCCGGGCGGCTAACTGGCTTTTTGAGTCTAATTTAATCTTCTTCAGTCCAACTCTAAGCAACCCAGATACAGATGATACAATATTAAATGAAACCAACAAGAACAAACATAAGAAAGCTGCTTTGAAGTGTGGCAAAGCCATTGGTAACCTACAAGTTTATAGAGATGATCCAATTTAGAAATCATGAACCTGGAGATTTCCTACATAATCATTCAATCCAAGAAAATGAAACACAACATTTTCAAACTTCCCCAAATTGCAGGACAAAAGAAAGAACATAACCCTAAATACCATTCGATCAAATGGAATTACAAACCCGTAAGCATGCAATAACTTGAAGATCAAAAGGGAAACATGATCAGCAGAACAACCCACCAAGATCATGATCACATTATGAAAAGAACAAACAAAACCCAGTTACCAAATTGTCGATGAAGCAAACAATGGAGTCCAAAAAAGAAAACCCAAAAACTAAAAGGATCACGGCACAAAAATCTGTAAACAAAGAGAAAACGCACCAACAGCGAAGGATTTCAAACGATGGAGAAAATTTGGGAGTTGGTACGCAAATTTCTCTCCCTACCTCTTTATAAACGAAGGAGAATCAAATAAGGCAAACCGAATTCAACAACCGTAAGAAATGATTCGATCTGAGCCGTCCGTTGTGTGGGGTCAACGTTGTGTTTCCTCCCGGGATTTCTGTAGAGCCGTCTACGCTTCTGATTCGAATTCTGGGATCCGAAAAGAAAGCACTTTTGGTAGGGGTATTAATCCCACTCATGAAACTATCCAACAACTTATCCAACTCAAATAAATATTAAATTTTTTAAAAATTTAAAATTTGATTTGATGAGGGATTTGACATTTTTCAACGTATTTTACTTTCCAAATTATTATGAAAAATTAAGATTATTTAAGTTTATTATTGAAGTTGATCGTAACGAAGGTTTGATATTTGAATTCCATGAGATTTTAGTTTTTTTTAAAATAATTAAAAAAAAGGTAACTCGAAAACTCAATTCCTATAAGGTTCAATGGGTAATTCTAAGGTTACCTATTGACCCATTACGTATAATCATCAGCCTTACCGTTTTAAAACGCGTTTGTTAGGGAGAGGTTTCCACACTCTTATAAGAAATGCTTCTCGTTCTCATCTCCAATCGATGTACGATCTCACAATCCACTCCCTCGAGGGTCCAGCATCCTCGTTGGCACACCGCTCGGTGTCTGGTTCTGATATCATTTGTTACCGCTCAAGCCCAACGCTACCAAATATTGTTCTCTTTGGGCTTTCCCTTTCGGGTTTTACTTCAAGGTTTTAAAATGCATCTACTAGAGAGAAGAAACAATGTTTCGTTCTCCTCTACAACCGATGTACTCTTTTGACACTAAGTTAATAGAAAAAAATATAGTACGAGACAAATTTGAGCTAACATAAATATAACAGCCCACGCCTACCGCTAGTAGATATTGTTTCTTTGGCTTTCCCTCAAGCTTAAAAACGCGTCGGCTAGGGAAATAAATATAATAGTCCACGCCCACCACTAGCAGATATTGTTCTATTTGGGTTTTCCCGACCGCTAGCAGATATTGTCCCATTTGGGCTTTCCACACCCTTTAGCCCACCGCTAGCGGGCGCCCATCACTAGCAGATATTGTCTTCTTTGGACTTTCCCTTTCGGGCTTCTCCTCAACACTTTAAAACGCGTCTGCTAGGGACAGGTTTCCATACGAATAAAGGTGTTTCGTTTTCCTCCCCAACTAATGTGAGATATCACAATAAAAGATCAAACCATAGAGCAAAGGAGGGGAAAGGAAATCGACCTCTATTTTGTTCACTCTTTTAACCTAATTTGCAAAGAGAACACAAAAACGCTAAAAGATTTCATATAAATACGTGTGTTCATCTAGAGATACCTTTATGGGAAGATTTTAATACACCAATCCATCTCTATTGCATATATTTATTTGTGAAAAGAACAAATGATTGAGAGATCAGAACAATATGAACTTCCAATTCTTGAAATACAAGTAATAAGAAGCCTGCAAAGCTGCTAACGCATCAGCCCAAAGCCTAAACTGAAGCACACCAAAACAATAAACTGGAACAATCGCCATCCCAGCAACAAGCAAAGGAACCCAATCCGTATCTTTCCCATAGAACAGGAAGAACGTAGCACTGAAAGCTAGCACCATGTTCAGCACTGACAAGAACAGTGTTCCAAGGCCACACACCAACTTTAATGGCAACCATATTAGGAAGTCTTCTTCGGCACAACGCGACGTGAGGATGGACAAGAACAATAGTATTGATGTTGAAGATGATATCAAAGCGGTTGCATCTGATATCACAAACACTGTGAACCATTTGTGGCGAAGAAAGAGAGGAGAGCCTGTGTTGACGTCGTGGTTGTTGTTGTTGCCGCCTGGTACGGTGAAGATTGCAGCAAAAACTACGGTGGCAATTAGAGTTGCAACCAACATGCATGAATTTGCTGTTTTCTTCATCCATTTTTCTCCTTCTTCCACTAAGTTTTGGTGTTCTTTGGTGAATAATTCACGTGGGTTTCGCTTTCCTTTCTTTCTCCTCATTGTAAGCTCTACGATCTTCTCCACTTCCTTCAATTGCATAGTTTAAGCATTAAGCTACTTAGCTAACATTAACAATGTTAGGAACTACGAACTTCCATAATGATATGATATTATTTATTTTGAGTGTAAGTGTAATAGCCTAGCTCACCGCTAGTAGAAACACATGCTAGATTTCTACTAATCTAACACCACGAGGAGACTGAACCTTGAAAAGGGTGGACACGAGGCGGTGTGCCAGTAAAGGCACTGGGTCCTGAAGGGAAGTGGATTAAGAGGTCCCATATTGATTGGACAAGGGAACGAGTGTTAGCGAGGATGCTGGGCCCCGAAGGGGTGGATTGTGAGATCCCACGTCGGTTGGGGAGGAGAACGAAACATTTCTTTATAAGGGTGTGAAAACCTCTCTCTAGCAGACGTGTTGTAAAAACTTTGAGGGGAAGTTCGAAAGGGGAAGTCCAAAGAGGACAATATCTGCTTGGGCTGTTACAAATGGTATTAGAGCCAGAGACACCGTACAGTGTACCAGCGAGGACGCTGAGCCCCAAAGGGGGGTGGTTGTGAGATCCCACATCGATTGGAGAGGAGAACGAAACATTCTTTATAAGGCATAGAAACTTCTCCCTAGTAGACACATTTTAAAAGTCTTGAGGAGAAACCCGAAAGGGAAAGCCCAAAGAGGACAAACATTTTCCTAGTAGACGCATTGAAACTCGAAAGGGGAAGCCCAAAAAGGACAATATCTTGTGGGCTTGGGGGAAAGATCAAAGGGGATAATATCTGCTAGCAGTGGACTTGGGGGAGTTCTCATGGTTTTGTTTTTGGTTTCCCAAGAAGCCTTAAACAATAGAGATAACATTCATTATACTTATAAACTCATGATCTTTCTCTCGATAAACGACAAAAGGAAGGAAAAAAGATACCTTAAACCATAGAAGCTCTTTATGCATTTGAAAGGCAGCTCCCGATACTCGATTGAGATGACTTAGATCCGCCTTTTTCGCTGCTAGTTCAAGCAAGCTGATGTTTTCCTCATCAAAATAGAATGGTAAGTAATCCAAGAACTCACCCATTTCATAAATTAAACTAAAAACACTCTCTTGGCGATTCTCAACAGCTACATGAAATATACTCTTTCGATCACTATCAACTTTCCAAGCAAGATCAGGATATGAATTGATTATCAATCTCAAAAATTCAACATTTCCAACTCTTGCAGCATCGTGCAAGATGCTTGTGGGAAACATGATGAACTGCAATATCTCATCTTCTGGAATCTCATCCAAAACAACACTCCACATCAATTCAACCATTTGATGAGCTTGAATCTGCATAAGTTTATGTTTGTGCATACGCTTGATTCCTAAAGATAGATCAAATTAAACCTATTTAAAAAACGAAGCGCCAAAAAAAAAAACAAGCACAGCTCAATTGATTAAAATATATACCTTTGATCAAGAGATTAGATGTTTGTTCTTCGCAACTATTGATATACGATTGCAACCGGGTTGGTTTGTTTTTCTTACCAATTGCATTCGACCTACGAGCCATAATATGCAACGGCGTGTCGTCATTGAAGTCTCGCTCGAGAACTAACAACGGGTTCCACTTTAAAATAAGCAAAGCTATATCTGTAGAAGAAAACAATCATAAAGTTTCTATTAGGATCGCACAACAATGCACACACTCGCTCTTAATGAACACAAAGAACAGGAGAAAAAAAATGCAAGGAAAATATTGCTAAAGAATTTGTATCGATGACTTCAAATTTCAAATATATAATAGAGAATACAGAAAAGTACATTTTCAAAGGTCTGTCCCGATGGAATATATATATAGTTCAACTTATCATATATATAGTTTTACCACATATAACTATCTATCGTATAATTTTATCTACTTTATATATCATTTACCATATATAGTTTTACTATGTAAAACCGTTAACTAAGCTATATATAAGCAGCAGCGTAACCTAACAGTTTCTTCGGAACCATAAGCTAATTCAAAACATGGGGGCGAAAACAAACCATAATAATCGACGGAGATGGCGCCAACGAGAAGCTCCATTTGCTCTTGAATGGCGGAGCCATATACGGGGGTCTTGGAGAGGAGATAGGAGACCATGTGCTTGTGTTTGTATCTAGCGGCGATCAAAACTGGGGTTGAATTTCCTGACCCACGAATGAGCGGCAAAGCTTCGAACTTGGAGACCATTAGCTTGGCGATATCGACTGCGCCTGAGGCTGCAGCGATGCAAAGGGCTGTGTTTCCATATTTGTTTTTCAAGCCCAAGTCATGTCTGTCGAGGAAGTTAACCAACTCCTTCACAAAAGAAGCCTTCTTGGCTCGAGTTGCTATGTGAAGAACAGTTTCACATCGGTCGCTTATGACCATAGTGAGGACTCCTGGATTCAGAATATTCATGTACTGTGCAGTCTTCCAGTCGCCATTTTGTGCAGCTTGGTATAGTTGAACACGCAGTGGAAGATTGTCCATTCTTTTGCTCCCTGAAAAAGTACCTTAAAATGAGAAAAACTGTACATTGGTGTGTGGTGTTCGTGACACTCGTTTTGATGCCTAAGTCAAAGTGTAACAAGCTAAAGAGTTTTAACGTTGAGTCCGAGTTATCTCCCATTGAGTTTTAGCGAGGTATTTATATGAGGACTGGGATGAATCAGGTATGCCTCGTGATTCATTTAGTAATCTAAGGTTGACATACAAGAAGATCATGTTTAAGAAATAGTTTAAAGGGTCGATAGTATACGGATAAGGTTAAGTGTCTTGTCTTGATAACACTAATGATAATACCCCTCGGTAATTATTACAAATGATCGTATGCGACTTGACCTTAATTCTGAGTGAGTTATGAACTTCTACATGTGAGAGTTTGTCTTTTGATTTGCATGAGTGAGACTGAATTTTGTAGCCGATTCAATAAATCTACCATTTTAGGGACTTGACTAAATAGAGAGCGAAGAACATAATTTCACATTATGGAATTCACTCATTTCCATACACGAAAAATAGATGAGTAGTTTCCTCAATAGCTTTATTTTATAACTTGAACAACAGATACCCATCATCTTACTTCGATTCATTGGACTGTAGACGTGCAAGGTGCATGCTCACACGTACTCAAACCAGCTCAACTAGTTCGAGTCAACTCAACCTAAACTGAGTTGACCTGCTAAGCTTTTTTGGCCCAATCTTGGGCCTAATTTCATCCGGAATAAAATCTTGTTCAGTCTTAGTTATCATCTTCTTGAGTTTGATCCTATTGTCCAAAGAAAGATCCCAGTGAAGGCTTAACATGGCTAGCCACTTTTGGACTTCCTCACAAGGTTTTTAAAACATGTTTGCTAGGCCCAACGTCTTCGCTGGCACTTGTTCCTTTTTTTAGATGTGGGACTCCACCAAATCTACCCTCCTTCGGGCCCAGCGTCCTTACTGGCACACCGCCTCGTGTCTACCCCTTCGGGGGACAGCCTCCTCGCTGGCATATCGTCCAGTGTTTAGCTTTGATACCATTTGTAATGGTCAAAGCCCACCGCTAACATATATTGTCCTTTTTAGATTTTCCCTCAAGATTTTTAAAATGCTTGTGTTAGTAAAAGGTTTTCACACCGGTGTTTTGTTCTCCTCCCAACCAATGTGAGATTCTCACACACACATATACATACATATAATATTAACATTGTCACGAATCTAATAAATAATTGATAATTTAAAAAATAAACATCTTAAATGATTTTATTTTAAATATACACAATACCCAAAATTGAATAAATTCAAAGTTGAGTATGAAAATGGAATTTAAACAAATAATTTTATTGATATTATTGATTTTAATACGTACCTAATATCAGAAGTGACATTTATTGGTACACTTACTAGGGACATGGGCAGGGACAAAAGAAATTTATTATTATTATTATTATTTATTTATAGATCCTAAATTAAGGACTAAAAGGGAAATTAGAGTAAATTAGAGGATCAAATGGCAAACTTAAAACTTACTGGAAAACCTGAAGCTGTGAAGTTTGGACCTAGCCCAACCCAGATCTTTATTCTTGGGATCTGACGTTTTGCTGTAAATCTCAAGCGGTAGCGGATTTTCTTCATCCCCACGCGCCGGCGACTCATCTTCACCTACCTCCAAGTCGTCGTCTTCATCGTTGTTGACGCCATTGTGGTCCTCTACTGCAGCAGAGTCAACGCCGGTGACCGGCTCCGACCACCGAACAGCCTTGCCGTCGTGGCGGCCAGGGGTTGATTTAGCTGAAGAAGAAGTAGAAGGCCTGCGAGTAAAGGGTATCATCTTTGCTTTGGAATGATGAGCGATTGAATCTTAATGAACCCTTTTTGACTATGGGATAATCTCGAGTGGCCTGCCGACCATATACATACAATTTTATGCATGGGTCTTTTTTTATTATTTAAATACATTTACTAGGTCAAATTTAACTATAATTGACATATTAATTGTACATTAATTAAGATCTACTTTAAGAGTATTCACATTACTCAACCAATCGATCTATGTGTACTATCCAGTACAAACTATAAATGTAACAGTCCAACTCCACCGCTAGAACATATTGTCGTCTTTGGAGTTTCCCTTTCAAGTTTTCCCTCAAGGTTTTTAAAACGTGTCTGCTAGAGAGAGGTATTCACACCCTTATAAAGAATGTTTTGTTCTCCTCCTCAACCGATGTAGGATCTCACAATCTACCCCCTTTCGGAGTCCAGCGTTCTTGCTGGCACTTGTTCCCTTCTCCAATCGATGTGGAACTCCCCAATCCACCTGAGATCCCACATCGGTTGGGAAGGAGAATGAAACATTCAGAGTGTGAAAATCTCTCCCTAATAAACGTGTTTTAAAATCCTAAGGGAAAGTCCGAAAGCGAAAGATTACAAATAGGGTTACAACTGTAGTTGATATTTTTCTAGTCAAGTCAACTCGATCAACCCGAAAATAGGGTTACAACACAACCTAACTCTACTTTACTTTAAAAAAAAAATTACAAATATTTAATGTCTGTATTGTAACTTGTAAATGATTGACATTTGAACTTCATACGATTTTAGTTATTAATAATTAATGTATTATAGATAAATATGATTTTTTTAAAAAAAAATTAAAAAGAACATCCCGACAACCCAACTCAACCAAATTCTGAGTTGGACAGTAAACTTTGTTCAAGTTACTCGTGCTACCAACCCAACCAACTCGAGATTTCGAATTGGTCCTAAACTTTTTCCAACCTAACTCAACTCAATTCGTGCACATTCTAAGTTTAATCTTTAAAATTATTACAAAAATGTATTTTAATTATTATTGTTAAGTCTTCATTAATCAATATTTAGAATAAAAATTTAAAGTGAGCTAAGATTAAAATTGGGAGTTTATTTAAATGTTGAGTAAATTGGTAATTTAAATTAAAGATGACGTGGAAGACAGAGAAATGTGAACGTTGAAGTCAACGTGTATTCAAGATCCGATGAGTAATAGATTGACCTCCCGAATTACAGCTGTCATTGGCTCATTTTTGTCAGAAAATAAAATATAAAAATGACACATAACTATACCACTTCAATGCAAAATAAATAATAAATAGAATAATAATAATTAAAAAATAAACATCACGGTCACATGTGTTTACAAATAATATTTTAAGTGCGCGAGTTTCAACTTTGTCTTTTTCTGATTATTTTTCTTTTTATTTTTTAAGACCCTATTTAGTAGGCAATTTTGAGGGGTCAATATTATATTTAAACAATTTAATCATATTTTTTAATCCAACGTTTGTGGATAATTGTGTAATTACATTTGGACTTATTGTGCTTAAAGAATTGGGGGTTTAGTTTGTGTGACACCCGAGTAAAAGATAAGTACATAAATTAATCGAGATCAGATTCGAAGGAGAGCGATCTTGAGAATAAGATGACTAAAAAAAGCTTAAAGAAAATGAACGTTAGTGTCTATATAACAATAAAGTGCATCTTCATTTTTGGCACCTCTGTGGCTCAATCATAGGAACTTCATAGTTAAGCGTGTTTTATTTTGAGTAATTCTATGTTAGTAACTTCTAGGTGTTTTCCTAGGATGTTTGTGAGTGAGGACAAAACATAGTGGAAGGTCTTGTGTTGGTCTGTGGGAGTATTCTTCACTCTTAAGAAGTGGGAAGTAGGTAACTTGACTCTGTTGCAAGAGATGTAAGGAAATGTTGTAGCCAATCCAATTTCGAATCCTAGGCATGGGTCGTTACAGTTTCTTGTGCGCATGAGTTTAAAACGGTTAAGTTCAGCTGTGGTGTTTGTTAGAGTTTAATGGTCAATGATACCCTTGCGCGAGCGACCCCCCTACCTCTAAGTTGTTGTTTCATAGTTGATGCTATTGCTCGTGATCGGCTCTAACCACCGAAAGGCCTAGGGGTCGTGATGGGTTGACACATTGAAGTCAACTGCATCACCTTTGCTTTGGAATGGAGATTGGTAATAGCCTTCAAATACAGCATAGTAAGTTATACAACTGGGTAATGAACCATATACATATAATAATTGTATGCATCAGAGATTCTTTTATTCATACAAAACGCCCAAATTTCAAACTCCGTAACCGGGCGCTTTTTGAGTGACCCTTTCTTTCCGTTGGGCCTCTATAATCACACGTCTGAAATAAAAAAGTTCGTTGTACAATTTTGGCTCCCCGGTTCAAACAGGAGAAGTACGCCATGCTAATGTGCCTTGGATGATCCACATCTCAGGATCGAACGTTGATGAGCACATTGAACTATCCATAACTCAAGCCTACATGAACCATCATCAAAGCAAGCCCAAGAGAATATACTTTCAATTAGGGTTTCAATGGTTCTTTTTAGGTTAGAAAAAAGAAGACCGTTGAATTGGGTTGGTCCATAATCGTACGTCTTAGGTTATATCATACAATGACCTCATGTGACTATTACGACGAGCTTATTATTAGTTTGTTCATTCCATGATATCTTAATTAATTTCACACGTAAATAAATTTAATTAATACATTCTTTGTTGTTGGTACCTATTTTCCTTCTCTTTATTAATAAACTACTTTTATAATTTGAACAAAAAAAACAATTGAAAAACAAAATGACTTTGACTTTGACTTTGACTTTTAGGTTGTCTCTCATTTATTTTTTATTTTTATTTTTTATTTTTATTTTTTTGTCAATTTGTCGGGGAGCTTCCCTCCTCGTAAATCCTAAGCGTATTGTACTATTTAATTTATGGATGTTACCGTTGCTTTTCGAGATTCGTTCTTAGTCATTTTTTTATATTCATATATTTTGATGTTTATCCACTCTTTTCTATCCTAGGCCTTTCGGTGGGAGCGGGAACGAAGACGACCAATGTAATTCCTGTTTCTTGCCCTTTTTAGCTGATGAGAAAAAAATCTTCTAGCACTCTTTCCTCATTGTCGGTCGAGAATTCAGGTCAAATAGACCTCTCTAGACCTATTGTTAAAAAATATACCTCCTTAGCTAGCTTGTAACGACTCATACCCAGGATTCAAAATTCGAATCTAGCACTTGTTGGAGAATCCCCTATGACATGGTCACGTTACTACTCACTTCTTAAGAGCAAAAACTATTCTCACAAACCAACACGAGTCTCTCTAGCATGCTCTATCCTTACTCACATGTATCATAAGAAAATTTCCAATATGTCACCCAACACAGTATTGCCCTAAGTAAAGCATGTTTAACCATGAAGTTTCGATGATTGAGCCATAAAAAAGAAAGGTGCATCTTGTTGATATACGCAGTGATTTTTAATTTTTTTAAACATTTCTTAATCATCCTATCTTTAGAATCGCTCTCATTTGGATGTAATCTCTGTCCATTCATGTAACATTCCTCTACTAGAGTGTGTCAGAGTACTTAATTCACACCAATACTAAATTAATTCTAAACATGAATAAATATTTGGAGTTATTGGTCAATAAATTGTCACCAACTCAACAACTAGCGAGTATATTTATTATACATATATCACTAACTATATATTTTATTCAAAAAAAAATCTTATTGACCGTTACACTAAGAAAAGACTCCATTTTTATGCCAAGTCCTCCATTTTGATGTAAAAATTTCAAATTTGAAGCTGTTTGAAAGATCTGAGAGATGAGCAAAGTATTGCAAAAAGATATGAAAAATTCGGTGAGGGTTCTCTTTAAAGAAGACGACATTCCTTCTCCAACTTCAAATCCCACTTATGAATCCAATCCAAATGGAGAAGAACCAACAACGCCACCGGCTCATAGGCCTCTTGTTGGCGATGAATGGGGTTCTTCCAACCATAAATACCTTGATGCTAATATCACTTGGTCAGCTCAGGACAAAGCTGCAGCCGCCGAGGCCGACGATGCCGATGTCGATGGAGGAGAAGAGAGCGATAACAACGCCACTGCCCGACCATCCACCGATGGCGATCGCTCCGAAACCGGAGCACCGGGACAAGAAAATCACGGCAATGCCGCAGATTCCAGCCATCATTTTATTCTTTGCAACGGTATCATCATCTATCTAAGATTCTTTTGTTTTGGTTATTGTGAGATCTTACATCGGTTGGAGAAGAGAACGAAACATTCTTTATAAGGGTGTGGAAACCTCTCACTAGCTGACGCGTTTTAAAAATCTTGAGGGGAAATCCGAAAGGGAAAGCCCAAAGAGGACAATATTTGCTAGCGGTGGGCTTAGGCTGTTAGCCCAAAAAGCACAATATCTGCTAACGGTGGGCTTAGGCTGTTATAAATAGTAAACGAAACATTATTTATAAGGGTGTGGAAACCTCTCCCTAACATACACGTTTTAAAAACCTTGAGGAAAAGCCCAAAGAGGACAATATCTGCTTATAAATGGTAACCGAAACATTCTTTATACGAGTGTGTAAACCTCTCCCTAGAAGACCGCATTTTAAAAACCTTGATGGAAAGTCCAAAGGGAACAATATCTGCTAACAGTGGGCTTAGACGGTTATAAATAATAAATGAAACATTCTTTATAAAGGTGTGAAAACTTCTCCCTAGCAGACGCGTTTTATAAAATTCGAGGGGAAGCCTAGAAGGGAAATCTCAAAGAGGACAATATATGCTAGCGGTGAGCTTAGACTATTATTGATGGTTTGTTTGTATGTGTAGCAAAAAAGAAGAGAGCATACCTTCCACTAAAAGTTGGGTTATATCAAGCAGCATTAAAGGGTGATTGGAAGATAGCCAAATCTATATTTGACATAGATTCATCAACTATTACTATGAAGATTACTGATGCAGAAGAAACTGCTCTTCATATTGCTGCTGCTGCAAAGCATATTCATTTTGTTGAAAATTTGGTTGAACTTACTTCTCCAGCTGACTTAGCTGCTAAAAATGAGAAGGGAAACACTGCTCTTGCTTTTGCTGCTGCGTCAGGAGTTGTAAGGATTGCTAAAGTAATGGTTGACAAGAATCCTGATCTTCCAGATCTTCATGATCTTTATAAACCAACCCCAGTTTTAATGGCGGTAGCTTACAAACGCAAAGACATGGCTTCTTTTCTATTCTCCAAGACTAAATTTGAAGCTTTGGATACTTCTGAACAGATTGAGCTTCTTATTGAAACCATTTCCACTGACTATTACGGTTGTTCTTCTATCCTTATTCATGTTAAGTTTTGTTTTTGTGAGATTCTATATTGGTTGGAAAGGGGAACGAAACATTCTTGATAAGGGCGTGGAAACCTCTCCTTTATAGACGCGTTTTAAAATCGTGAGGCTGACGACGATAACTGCTAGCGGTGAGCTTGTGCTGTTACAAATGGTATCAGAGCCAGGCACCGAGCGGTGTGTCACGAGAACGCTAGGCCTCCAAAGGGGGTGGATTGTGAGATCCCACATTGGTTGAGGAGGGGAATGAAACATTTTTTATAAGGGTGTGGAAACCTCTGCCTAGTAGACGTGTTTTAAAAACGTTAGGCTGATGGTGATATATAACGGGCCAAAGTGGACAATATCTGCTAGTGGTGGGCTTGGGCTGTTGCAAATGGTATTAGAGTCAGTCACCGAGCGGTGTGCCAGTGTGGACACTGGATCCCTAAAGGGAGTGGGGTGTGGAAACCTCTCCCTATTAGACACGTTTTAAAACTGTGAGGCTGACGGTGATATGTAACGGGCCAAAACATACAATATCTGCTAGCGGTGGGCTTGGGCTGTTACAAATGGTATCAGAGCCAGTCACCGAACGGTGTGCCAACGAGGACGCTGGCCCCCAAAGGAGGTGGATTGTGAGATCTCACATTGATTGGAGAGGGGAACAAAACATTATTCATAAAGGTGTGGAAACCTCTCCCTGGTAGACGCGTTTTAAAACTGTGAGGCTGACGGTGATATGTAACGACAGACAATATGTACTAGCTGTGGGCTTGAGCTGTTATAGTCTCGTTCTAAATTACTCACAAATGTTCTTAATATGTTTCTTACACTTTTTTTCTTCCTTCCAGATATAGCATTAGATATTCTGAAAAAGAAACCTGAATTAGCAAAGGAGAGAATGGAGAATGGCGACACAGCTTTGCATGTACTTGCTAGAAAACCATCTGCTATTGGTAGCAGCGCAGAGCTTAGCTTTTGGAAAACATCCATAAACTCTCGTAAGACATCAACTTTGCTTTCTTTTGAATGTGTAAGAATATATATTGTGAGATCTCACGTTAGTTGAAGAGGAGAACGAAGTATTTCTTGTAACAATGTGGAAACCTCTCCCTAGTAGACACGTTTTAAAACCGTGAGGCTGATGACGATACGTAATGAGCCAAAACGGACAATATATACTATCGGTGGACTTGAGCGGTTACGTATATAATGACATGATTATATCTTTGTGTGCTTGCTAGGCTTTCACGGACTTTACAACAAAGCTCTGATGCAGACATTAGCGCATCAAACAGTGGAACGTCTATGGAATTTTGTTGTCAAGGAACTTACAAAACGAGAGCTATATAGTTTTTTAAAGAACCCCTCAAGGTTATTGCACGATGCTGCAAGAGTTGGAAATGCTGAGTTCTTGATAATACTCATTCGTTCATATCCCGATTTGCTATGGAAAGTTGATGATGACGACAAAAGCATATTTCATATAGCAGTTGAAAATCGACAAGAAAGTGTGTTCAGTTTAATATATGAGATAGGAGGCCTCAAGGACTTTCTTGCCAACTTTCACGACAGAAAAAAACAATTCAACATGCTACACTTAGCTGGATTACTAGCAGCTCCAGATCACTTGAGTAGAGTTTCAGGAGCAGCTTTACAAATGCAACGCGAGCTTCTATGGTTCAAGGTATGAGCTTTTTTTTTTGTGGTTCTTGGTTTAGATTTACTCTCTGATATCGTTGTTTGTTGGATATGGTCCACGATCGAAAACAAGCAAAAAGGACAATTTGAGGGGAGGGATCTTTTGAAACAAAGAAACCTTAATGTTAGGTCAGGTTTCCACACTCTTAATGAAGAATGTTTCGTTCTCCTCACCGATGTGGAATCTCACAATCCACCCCCTTTGGAGTCCAGCCTCCTCGTTGGCACTTGTTCCGTTCTCCAATCGATGTGGGACTCCCCAATCCACCCCCTTCGGGTCTCAGCGTCCTCTTGCTGGCACACCAGCTCGTGTCCACCCCCCTTCGGGGCCCAGCCTCCTCGCTGGCACATCGCCCGGTGTTTGGCTCTGATACCATTTGTAACAGCCCAAACCCACCGCTATCCGATATTGTCCTCTTTGGGCTTTCCCTTTCGAGTTTCTCCTCGAGATTTTTAAAACTCGTCTGTCTCTTTGGGCTTTCCCTCAAGGTTTTTAAAACGCGTATGAGGTTTCCATACCCTTAAAGAAGATTTCGTTCTCCTCCCCAACCAATGTGGGATCTCACAATCCACACCCCTTCGGGGTCCAGCGTCCTCGTTGGCACTTGTTCCCTTCTCCAATCGATGTGAGACCCCCCAATCCAACCCCCTTTGGGACCCAGTGTCTTTGCTGGCACACCGCGTCCAGCGTCCTCAGCCTCCTCGCTGGCACATCGCCCAGTGTCTGGCTCTGATACCATTTGTAACAGTCAAGGCCCACCGCTAGCAGATATTGTCTGACACTTAAACACTTAAACACTTAAACACTTAGCTTTCCAAATCTCTTTGTTGTTGTTGTTTCTTTTATTTGTTTCGACATATTTCGATCGTGGGCCATATCCAACATTTGGTATCAGAGTCAGTACATTAAAACAAATACCGTCACCATATAAAGTCCCCGGATTAGAAGTCACAACAATAAATGACAACTTGAGCAAAGGAATCTTTTGAAACAAAGAAACCTTAAGCACTTAGCTTTTCAATTCTGGTTCTTTTACTTGTTTCAACATATTTCAATCGTGGGTCACATCCAACATTATTTAAAAATTAACCTGTTGTAAACTTGAAGGAAGTAGAGAAGATCGTAGTATCCTCCCATCTCCAAATGAGATGTGATCGAATTCCAGAGCTTTCCCAGGTAAAGATAACACAAGACCCAGTTGATAAACTAACACCCCGCGAACTCTTTACAAAAGAACACGAACAACTACGAAAACAAGGTGAGGAATGGATGAAAAGTACGGCGAACTCATGCATGCTAGTGGCGACGCTGATAGCGACGGTAGTTTTCGCAGCAGCGTTCACAGTTCCGGGAGGCAACGATGACAAGGAAGGGATACCTATATTTCGACAGAATCAAGCGTTTACAGTGTTTGTAATATCAGATGTTGCAGCTCTTGTGTTGTCTACAACTTCTATACTCACGTTTTTATCAATCTTGACGTCGCGCTATGCAGAAGAAGATTTCTTAGTGTCGTTGCCGAGCAAGCTATTGTTTGGGCTGTTGACGCTATTCGTTTCTATTGCATGCATGGTGGTGGCTTTCAGTGCAGCCTTCTTTATTGCATATGATAAGACAAAGGCGAAGATTCCATTGGCCATTGGAGCTGTGGCGATCCTTCCAGTTGGGTGTTTTTGTGTGTTTCATTCTAAACTTGTAGTGGACATAATGCGATCAGCTTATTGGTCTAAGTTTTCTTTGAGGCAGCGTGAGAAAAGGTTGTTTTAGTGCAATGGGTTGCTTGTCAATGCCCCATCAAGGGGTAATTTTACTATCATTTTATGAACCTTTAATGTTGATTATCAAACATTTGAAGTAATAATGTATGTAGTTTCATTAACATAATTTGGATCTCAAAGTTTTTCTTATATCATTTATAAAGTTGGGTGTGTGCATGTATGAACCGTGCGGGCGCAAACTACCATTGAGCGGGGGTGAGATGATTAGAAAGATTGAATTGCTATAAGTAGTGTCGAGCGGCATCATGACTTACATTTAATCATGATCAGCGTTATGGAGAACTTAAACCTAGATATACTTTTTCATTCATTTTTGTGGCTTTGTTAAACCTTAGGTGAGGTTCTTCCTTCCTTGATTGAACTTGACCCATGTGGAACTAAGCATTATTCTGCCATATAGTAAGATTTCACATTGGTTGGAGAGGGGAACAAAACGTTCTTTATAAAGATGTGGAAACCTCTCTCTAGAAGACACGTTTTAAAACCGTGAGGCTGACGGTGACACATAACAAGCCAAAGTGGACAATATCTGCTAGCGGTGGGCTTGAGCTGTTACACCCGTCGTGTATTTTCCTCAATTGCAACTCTAAACCACTAGCCTCTGATCTAGGTTAGGTCCTAAAGTTTAACCTTGCCTATACTCTATTTTAACAATACGACTCGCATGTGTTGCTATATCAATTTGGAACTTCATTGGGACGTGTTCATACCTTTTATGGGGTCAAAACAATCTTAAAATGCTCAACCGAAGCTTACCATTGACTTCAGCATTATCGGGACATTATAACCCTTCCAAGGGCCAATCTAACTTTTA
The DNA here is from genome assembly GCA_033971965.1 of Cucurbita ficifolia. Classification (NCBI taxonomy): domain Eukaryota; kingdom Viridiplantae; phylum Streptophyta; class Magnoliopsida; order Cucurbitales; family Cucurbitaceae; genus Cucurbita; species Cucurbita ficifolia. The sequence continues at coordinate 1,119,187 of CM066979.1, forward strand.
TGATTTTGGTCGAGTAGTTCGAGCTGATTAGGTTATCAAATCGTATGAACGCCCTAAAAAAAGGTTATTGACAACTAAGAAATAAAAACTTAGGAAAGAAAACATAAATTAAAATAATGATGCATCTGTATCTGTACTAAATTAATTAAGTGATTAAATATTATTAAGTATAAGATTATGCATGTGACATTATTCTATAGTATTGTGTGCAAAAAAGGTTACTGACTCTATGTTATCATAACGTATTAATTGGAATTGGGTTCGGCATGTGAGAGCCAGTAGACTACGTACCTTCCTCGCTTCACCTAACCTTTTAACCTCAGTTGATCATGTGGCTTCATTGCCTATAAACAATTAATTTGTTTTAAGCCTTGGATTTTGCTTAATTATTGCAACTTGTTTGTTTCATATCAAAAATTCTAAATGTTTCTTGACTTAACCCTCCCACAATTTCGTAGTTTCTTTTAAGTCTCGAGATTTATCTGGAACGAAGCAAAAAAAGCTCTGCTTAAACGGAGACAGATTTCTTCCCATCAACTAAAAGAGACGGGAGATTATATTCTACAACCTTACCCATGTCGAATTCCCTACTAGTGAGCTAGTGTGCCAGTGGAGACATTGGACCCGATTGTGAGATCCCACATCGGTTGGAGAGGGGAACAAAACATTCCTTATAAGGGGAACAAAACGTTCGTTTTAAAACTGTGAGGCTGACGGTGATACGTAACGAGGCCAAAGTAGACAATATCTACTAGCAGTGGGCTTGAGCTGTTACAAATGGTATCAAAGCCACAGGGCTGTGTGCCAACGAGGACACTGAGCCCACAAGGGAGATGGATTATGAGATCCCTGAGATCCCACATTAGTTGGAGAAGAGAACTAAACATTCTTTATGAGCGTGTAGAAACCTCTCCTGTGAGGTAATAGGCCAAAGCAGACAATATTGGTGGACTTGGTGGACTTGGGCGATTGATATGTTTGCTCATGAAAAATGCATTTTAAAATCGTGAGACAACATACCAAATCAGACAATAGGACGATGAGATAATTGACTAGACAGGAACAACTTACCATTACGAACCATTAAGACGATGAGATAATTGAAACATTTCAACATAATTACATACTTTTGAAGAATAAACTAAACTTGCTTCTACCTTAGAAAGTAAAAAAACTAGCTATTCAGTTCAAGATATGGGTTATTTGCATTAATTCAACGATATCTATTGCATTTAATAAATGAGTACAAGCTGCTACTCACCAGTCATGGAGCGAAGCTTTCTTGAGCTGAAAACATTCAACATCGAACAGGAGAGCCAAGGTCAATGAGCAATGGCTCAATGGGAATACTCATAACTTCATTTTGATCAGCTTTCAGGTCCTCAAGATTCATATGATCAACTTCTTCATTATCACCATTGATCGAATGACCATTCTGAAGAAGCCAATTGTTTTGGATCACTTTGGCCGCAACAATCTCCAATGACAAAACCAATTCCCTGCGTTTTTCTTCACGAAGTATTGCACAACAAGCTTTCTCCACCGTTGGAAATGGCCTCATGTGAAGAATTTGAGCACAAATGGCGGAATAAGAATCGTTTAATCCTATAAGAAATTGCATGACTTTTTCCCTTTCAATCTGCTCACTCTGTTTCTGTGTTGAACCGCAAGAACATTTGGGTATGTCAATGTAGGCCTCGAGTTCATCCCATAAAGCCTTCAGCTTTGTAATGTAAGATGTAATGGATGAGTTTCCTTGACGATTAGAGGCAATTTCCTTGTAAATTTGAAACGTTCTTGAACCATTATTGCCTTCGGAAGAACATTCTTCTTCCTTTGTGTCAGAGGCGAGTGATTCGTATACCAAATTTGCATGAAGAACGATGTTTGCAAGATCCTTATCTACACAAGAACAAAATCAAAATGTTAGGAATCACGGATCTCTACATTGATATGATATATTTTTTACTTATAAACCTATGATTATTCCCTAAATTAGCCAATGTGGGACTACCCCTCTCAACAATCCTCCCCTCGAACAAAGTACACCATAGAACCTCTCTTGAGGTCTATGTTTCCCTCGAACAGCTTCCCCTTAATCGATACTCGACTCCTTTCTCTGGAGCTCTCGAACAAAGTACACCCTTTGTTCGACACATGAGTCACTTTTGACGACACCTTCGAGACTAGCAATTTCTTTGTTCAACACTTGAAGATTTTATTGACATGACTAAATTAAGGGCATGGCTCTAATACTAGGTTAGGAATCACGGATCTCCACGTTGGTATGGTATGATGTTGTTCACTTTGAGCATAAACTCTAGTGGCTTTGCTTTGAGCTTTCCAAGAGGCCTCATACCAACGAAGATATAACATTCTCTAAATTAGCGAATGTGAGACTTCCTACCAACCATTCTCGACAAAAAAATACAAACCTTTTTAGATCAATCTAAAAATGGGTAATCTTTGCAGCAAAGAAAAGGCTTACCATCAAGAGAAAGCTGATGTAACTTATGAACATCAGGGTCACTAAGAGTACGATGAACATCAAGGTCACTAAGAGTACGAGCACCATAAGATCCATCCGAATACCTACGAGCAATTTGTTCATCTTGCTGATCACTCAACCGACCGCTCCGCAAGTTTTTGGGAGAACCCTTTTGAGAATCGCTTGGTTTGGCACGAGAAAAATCGGATCTTGAACCAGACCCACTTGCTCCTTTTACATTGCTCTTCGACGGCGGTGGAGTTATTGGTTTGGTTGGGCGAGGGGAAGAGAATCTAGTGGTGGGTTTAGGCGCCGTTCTGGTGTCTAATTTCTTCTCATTTGGGCTTGGGGCTGCAGCTCGCCTTGAGGGGACAAGCTTTGAAGTGGGTCGTGATGGGTCGATGCGTGGAGGGTTTGAAGATCTATCGGTGGTTTTGGTTTGGCGTATAGCGACTGTGGGTTGGGTTTGTTTTCTTCGGCTTCGCTGCTCGTTGGGGTTGATGGGTGTCGTCGGGCGGCGGCGTGGGGACATGTAATTGGGTTTGGACGGTGGATTGGTGGCTCCATTGTTGATGTATGGTCTGCTTTCTCTGGGGGAAGATCGGGATCTTGGGGGGCTGATAATGCCTCGAACCATTGTTTCTCTGGCTGAGCTAAACAGAGCTGGTTTGTTCTGTTTCTTCTGTGCTTTTGTGGTGAACTCAGTGATGAAGTTTGGGGCATTTCATGGAAGGTTATGAGGCCATTTTTCCTAATTGTTACACGGTGGGAATGGAGGGCTTTACGGGTCAAGTCAACCAGTTTTTAATTGGATATTAGTTCTTGTCGCTTCAGAAGTCACCTGTCACCAAGGAGGAACATGAACATGACTTTCTCATTAGTTTTATTATTCATTTATTTACATTCTAAACAAATCTACCATTCTCAACTTAGATTTAAATCAACTAGTTAATAACTCATTCAAAGTTTAAATTTTTACGAGTTGGAAAGAGGAACGAAACATTCGTTCTATGGGATGGAAACCTCTCTCTAACATACCTGTTTTAAAATCATGAGACTGACGCTCATACGTAACATGTCATAGCGGACAATATCTACTAACGGTGGAAATTGAGCCGTTACAAATGGTATCAAAGTCAGACACTGAGCAGTGTGTCAGCGAGGATGCTGGCTCCCAAGGGGGTGGATTGTGAAATTCCATATCGGTTGAAAAGGGGAATGAATTGTGAGATCTCATATCGGTTGGAGATAGGAACAAAGCATTCCTTATAAAAGTGTAGAAACCTCTCCCTAATAGACACGTTTTAAAATCGTGAAGGTAACGGCAATACGGTCCGACACAATGTGTTAGCAGATATAAAGTTGGGTTTATATTTGAAAATTTTAGCTTTATCAGCTATAAAATATTTTTTTATTTAAAGTTATGATATTAAATATATATATATATATAATATTTTGTAGAAATGGAGGGTAAAAATAAAAAAAAATTAAGAGAGATTCGAAAAGTGAGGAGGAAAAATGAAAAATTATTGAGTCGTAACTTGAAACTGACGAGAGAGGAAAAATCGAAGAGGCAAGAGATAGTCTATCTATTTTCATTCATATATGACGGTATAAACTTATGCATCAATAACTTAAAATAATCGATACAAACTTTTCAAATGTTTCCATAAAATATTAAACACCAAGCTTAACGAAAACTAAGAAACCAAAGAATGGCCATGCATGCACAAACCCTATCAAATCATATGAACCCTAATCCATTATCGTAACAAATGATACACATCTATACGTAGCCATGCAAAGGGCTGCAGCTCAACTACGCATAATCACACATCCCATACGCACAAGAGCTTCCTTTGCTGCACTCGTTGCCGCAACCTCCACAATGCATCCTATTGAACATCGGATTCACACACCTTCCATTGCAACATATCCTTGAATACTTACATTTATTCCCACACATCCCGCAGTTGTTCCTATCGGTCTCTACATTCACACACTTCTTCTTGCAGCAATCCGGCCCCGGGCTACCCTTGGCTCGACACACTCTCGGATACATGTTGCATGTCAATCGAGCCTTTTGTAGAGATTGGAAGTTAAAGATAAGGCCACGGAGTGGAGAATCGTCGCTATCTGTTGAAGGAAGATGATCGAAACGCTTGTCGTTGTCTTTGTTGTTTGTTTCAACTTCGGCTGCATGGGAATGAGAGATGAGTATCAAAACTATGAGAAGGAGTAGCTTTGAGAGCTTCATTTTATGAACACAAAGATATCAAAGAAGAGAAGGGTTTGGGATGGAGGAAATGAATGCATGAAGGGCGATATTTATAAGGTGGAATAATAGTGGAATGGTCTAAATCAGCAACTATAAGAAATGGAAGGTAAAACGAGTTAGGTTTTTGACTAAGTTAGAAATTCCAAATAGTTAGAGATATGTATAGACTTTGGGAGTTTGGAGAAAGGTTTGGTGATGATCCACATTCATATCCCAAATCTTCTTCTCTTCGTGCTAACACGATCATCTTGTATGTATTAAACAACATAATTACGAGGCGAAGATCGTTAATAACTAATTAGCATAGGTGGCAATGTTCGTGTGTTGAACTGGGTCGGGTTGAGATAGTTTTTCGACCAAACCCAATTGTTCGAGTACCTCAAACAACCCATATTAGTAATGAACCCAACCCAAATCCAACCATAAATTTTTTGGATTGGGTTGATTCGGATAGTTCCAGTCATTTATTAATTCAATATATTTTAGAAAATTACTTTTCGAACTCATAAAAATTATTTTGAAGAGTGATTGGAGAATAAATAATAAAAAAATGAAACAAAAATAAAATAAAATGTGTATATATATTTGTATTGCGAGCGAAAATGTATTTTTTTATAAAAAAATAACAATAAATTCGAACTTCGGTTCAATTCAATCTAGTTTTGGGAGAATTATGCACCAGCCGAATTCATAAAGTTTTTATTTATTTGAACTCATTCAACCCTGATCGAATTTTTTCGAGTCATCGAATTTTTTTAAATACCGTAGTTTGAGGTAGGGTTAAATGTTGCATTATTTGGATGTGCTATTTAAGGGTCAACGGAAAGGCAATTGGAAAAGCAAAGCATTTTAGCTTTTTTGATTGACCTTTTAATTTTATAATGTTTGAATTTTGAGGCAAAGAAACAAGACAACAACTTTTAACGTTGGGTTAATGTAGATGGTTTTGTGTGTTGTATGCCACGTTTCAACTCAATGCACCTTTTTTCTTTTACTTTTTGCATCTAAATGCCCTATTATATTGCCCTTTTTGCCTCATAGTTTGGAGGAAACCAAAATTAATATGATCCTAGTAACAATCTAAGCTCACTGTTAGCGGATATTGTCTGTTTTGGCCCATTAGTAATACCGTCAATCTCAAAATTTTAAAATATGTCTATTAAGGAGAGGTTTCCACACTCTTATGTTTCGTTTTCTTCTCTAACCAATGTGAGATCTCACAATCATGAAGAATGCAATGTTAAGAAAATTAGTGGTCGAAAATTGAGGTCTTCACTTGATTAACACTAAATAATTGAAGGGGAACCTACTTACTCGATTTTTAATCGAAGTAAAATTGTTTTGTTTTTCAATTTAGGTTTTTACTGTTTTGAAAGTTCCGATTCCGTGTCCATAGTTTGCTAAGTTTCATTAAAGTCGTGGCAGTTCTAATTTTATCTCTATGGTTTGAGCTTAGCTAACTTTATTTTGGTCTAATCGATAGGGTTCAATCTTACCATTCATCCGTAAATTTTATTCTACTTACTAAAAAACTCAACGTTTTTCTTACTCGATCCTAAATCATAAAACAATCTATGGATAAATAGTTACCCATATATCTGTTTCTTTCTTAACCCTAACTAGTTCAGCAGATAAATTTTTTATAGGTTGAGTTGGATCGAGGCATTTGGGTTTCTTAAAACGGTTAATTACCACTAAATATTGGTCGTTTGTCCATATAAAACCATGTCATTTGCTGCAAACTTAGAAAAGAAGACCTTAGAAGGCATAGCAAATGATAGGTAAGTACATGGAATGAAGGATATATTCAAGAGTTAGGCAATGGGTAGGGCTAAAATTGGTTCTAAAAGCACTTTCATTCTCCAATGGGCTAAGACTCTGTTCATTCAATTCAAATCCAAAACAAACTGCTTCTTCAAGGATCAAGTTGTAATGCTTTCACCTACGTCTCCCTTACCTTTCCCACCACTTTTTTCTTTTGAATGAACCGATACTGTGTCTGAATGAGAACAATCCTAGAGATAGGATAGTTAAGAAAGACTTTAAAAAATTGAAAGTCACTATAACGACCCAGATCCTGTCCTCTTTGGGCTTCCCCTCAAGACTTTAAAACGCGTCTGCTAGGGGAAGGTTTCCACACCCTTATAAACGGTGATTTGTTCTCCTCCCCAACCAATGTGGGACATCACAATCACTGTCTATGCTAACAAGGTGCACCTTTCTTTTCGTTGGCTCAATCATAGAAACTTTATAGTGAAGCGTGTTTTACTTGGAGCAATTTTACGTTAGATGATCTCCTATGATGCATGTGAGTGAGGAGAAACCATACTAAAAATACTTGTGTTGGTCTGTGGGGAAAGTTTTTATTCTTAAAAAGGGAGAGTAAGTAACGTGACCATGTCATAAGAGAATATTGGAGCTATCAGGTGCTGAATCCGGATTCTAAAACCTTATCTGAATCCTGGGTATGATTCGTTAAACAAGGTTAAAGGCAACTTGGTTCCTTTGATCAATTCTAGAACTAGAGGACAAATGAAATAAAGATAAGCTCTATCGAAAAGAGAGATGAGACTATAACGTAAGAACACACAGTTTCTTAGATAAGGAAAATATTTGCAACCAAAGAATTTCAAAGCCTGTCCATTTAGTGTTAGAGCTGGTGAAGCTTGAGGTACATCTTTCGCTTGGTAGAGCAACCAATCGAATCTATTCTAGCATTGGAGGGCTGTGTGGACTGTTTTGTTGTTATGAGATCCCACATCAGTTGGAGTGAGAAACGAAACATTTTTTAAAAGGGTGTGGGAACCTTTTCTTAGCAGACACGTTTTAAAAATGTGAGGTTAACGACAATACGTAACGAGTCGAAGTGGACAATATCTTTAATACCATGTTTGATTACGGTGACAAGTTGTTGCTCTAAGGAAATCATCATTTGATACGATGTTTTGGTGTTGATCTCAATCGTGCTAAGAGCCTCCTCAACGATGACGCTCATGTGATACTAGCCGCTTGAAGCAATTATTTGAATAAAAATCCTTAAAATGGATTGGATTGTATTAATTTTTTTCTAAAGTATTTAAATTATCATACTCATATAGATTCTAAAATATTAAAAAACACGGTAACAACCCAAACCTATCGATAGCAGATATTGTACGCTTCTACTAGGGAGAGATTTTCACACATTTGTAAGAAATGTTTCGTTCCCCTTTCCAATTAAAGTGTGATCTCAAAATTCACCCACTTGTAAAGAATGTTTGTTCCACTCTCCAAGAGTTGGGAGATCTCAAAATCCACCAAAATCTATCACTTATAAAGATGTTTCGTTTCTCTCTCCAACCTACGTGGGATCTCAAAATCCACCCCTGTGACTAATGTTTCGTTCCCCTCTACCACTGACGTGGGATCTCAAAATTCACCTCCCCTTACAGGAATGTTTTGTTTCTCTCTCCAACTGATGTGGGATCTCACAATCCACCCCCTTGGAGGCCCAGTGTCACCGTCCTACTTTTTTGACCGTGCGGCGTCGTGATCTTGACACGCTCACGACCAGCCTTAAGGGGAATTAAGCCCCATATATATTTTCCGTCCCGGCTTTGTAGCTTCATCGGACCTTAGGCGAGATTCGTCTTTGCCAATCGAACATTACTTGTGCGGAAACCATGCTTGTTTGACCACACATGCCGCCTACGGGTGATGTTCAATCGTCTGCGACACAACTGACTTGCCTCTACACTAGGTCAAGTCATTCGGCTTGACCTTGCCTCTGCTCGAGACCAAGGTCTCTCAATGCACCATCGCGTCTCGTCTTGTCATCTCAATCTCCATCGACATGGTCCATATGTCTTGACGTCATCTCGAGTCTCGGGGTGTCGTCGGCCATCACAACTCGCTCGGTCATGTCATCGAGAACGGGCCCGCGTGTCGCTCATCTCATCGGACTTCCCGAACATCTATCCATCTGGGTTCTATCGAGGCATTGGCCCTCCCGTGCCCGTGCCATGTCATTTACGTATACCGTGTCAGATAGCGGGTGTATGTAGCAACCTCCAACACGCGGGCTGGGGCGCAATACCGGCACACCCATGCCGCCCGGTACTGTCCTCGAAAAACCCATTTCAAAGGAAGTCGCCCGAGACACTCGTCTTGGCACGCTCGCCCACGCTATGACACACGTATGTGTCACAGGGTAGCTCACTTAGGCCACAGGGCCCAGAGGTGCTGGAGAGCTGACACCATGGTACCCCTATAGTACATTTTGAGCTATTTTCAATCTTTCAGGCATAGACATGATTTTGGCGAACAGTCATACGGTGTCGTGCAGCATCCGTCCGGTGTTCGATTGACACCAAACTTGGCGAACATTCATATTTCATATGGACGGACTTAACTCCAGAACCACATGCCCGAATTCCTTTCGGAACCTCAAATTTTGAGGTTAAGGCCCAGGACCCTACCCCGCCCTTCAACAAGCCTATCTTTGCCCCTCTTGTCTATTCGATGTTTCTATCTTGCTTATGTCTCAACTTGTCTTCAATGGCCACTCTGTGTGGTGTGTTAGATGATGCATCATCCTCCTCGGTCGCATCGTGGCACTCGTCTAGGCCCTCGTGTGACCGGATGGGCACCACTTGAGGGTCGCCGCTTCTCTCGCCGCAACGTGAGGGTCACAACCTACTCTCTTCATAGTTAGGTTGTGACACCCAGCGTCCTCGGTGTCACACCGTCTAGTGTCTGGCTCTGATACCGTTTGTAACAGTCCAACCCCATCAGTAACAGATATTGTCCGTTTTTACCCGTTACGTATCGTCGTCATCTTCACAATTTTAAAATCCGTCTACTAGGGAGAGGTTTCTACACCCTTATAAGGAATGGTTCGATCCCCTCTCAAATCGATGTGGGATCTCACAAACTCTTAATCCATAGTCAAATCCGAGTAGAAGAAGAAGAAAGACGTCGGTGGAGTGTTCATAAGAAACTTAAACGTGCCTATCCATAAGCTTTTCTAGGAAGGCTCAATCAAAATACGAACCATATCAACATGGAGATAATAATTCATACACGGTTGGATCATCCTAACTTTCTAGCCACAATAAATGCCTAATTAATCAGCGATAGTCAATGCTGGCAGGCAGCTACAAAGTCAACATCGCCCACAAATATCGTCATTTTCTTTGGATAATCTCAAATTCATTACCAAATATCCTATTCCTAACTGTCCTTTTGGAACTCTGTATTGATACTCTGCTGTCCCTTAAGATATACGTAAACAGAGCAATCTTTCATGGTGAGATATTTGTAACTTTGGTTATGTTAAGGATAATGAATCGAACCCATTTGAAGCTGACAAGGAAAAGTTGTCACGGACAAGTTGACATGTGGACAAACTCGCCTGCTCTTTTTGAATGTTTGAAGCATTAAAAGCTTTCACATTCAACACTTGTTGTTCTTCAATGGCTGCCTTTAAAAATATCTAATCTTCTGCGCTTTTCAACTCAAAAGTTTTCAATCATCTTCTTCTTCTTCTTCTGACAGATCCTTCTCCATGGTTGTCCCCTCTCTCTCTCTCTTTTCTGTGTTGTGTCTTTCTCTCTGTTTCTCTGACATGTTTTTGAATGTCTTCCAGGCTGCTCAAACACTTGATGGTATTGCTTATGAAGAGGTTAGCCCTTAAGTTTGTTGTTGTTTAAGATTATAGGCTTTAGTAGTTTATAGTTTTACGGTTTTTGTGGGATTTCACATTGGTTGGAGAAGCGAATGAAACATTAGTTATAACGGTGTGGAAAGTTCTCCCTAGCAGACGCGTTTTAAAACTGTGAGGCTAACGACATTGGTTGGAGAGGGGAACAAAGCATTCCTTATAAGGATGTAGAAACCTCTCCCTAATAGATAAATTTTAAAATCGTGAAGCTGACGGCTATACGTAATAGGCCAAAACAGACAATCCAAGAGGCTGATGGTGTTAAGGATATTGAATCCAAACTTTGGTATGGAGAGGGAAACGAACCATTTCTTATAAGGGTGTGGAAACCTCTCCCTAACAGACGTATTTTAAAATCGTGAGACTGACTGCGATACCTAACGAGTCAAAGCGAACAATATCTGTGGACTTGGAATACGTAACGGGCCAAAACAGACAATATCTACTTACCCGTGGGCTTGGGTTGTTGTAGTTTTCCGGTTAAATTTTTTTTCTAAATGGATTTGCAGGATTATATATTGAACACACGAGGGTTGAAGCTTTTCACGTGCAAATGGGTTCCAAAGAATCAGGAACCAAAGGGTTTGATCTTCATCTGTCATGGCTACGCAATGGAATGCAGCATCACCATGAACAGTAACAACTCATAAACTTATCTCCTTCCACAAAACTCCCAAAAACTAAGACTACATTATAAACTTCAATTTGAATCATAGGCACCGCAGTTCGTCTGGCAAAGGCAGGTTTTGCAGTTCATGGGATCGATTACGAAGGCCATGGAAAGTCAGACGGCTTACAAGGCTACATTACAAGCTTTGATCATGTAGTGGATGATTGCTCCAATCACTTCACAGCCATTTCTGGTCTCTTCTTCATCCAAAATCTTCCATCTTTATGATTTTAATCCAAAATTATCATATGGGTTTCATTAAAAACGTGTTTTTGAATGCTCAGAAATGAAAGAGAACAAGATGAAAATGAGATATCTATTAGGGGAGTCCATGGGAGGTGCAGTGGCTCTGTTATTGCACAGAAAGAAGCCAGAGTATTGGGATGGTGCTGTCTTGGTTGCACCTATGTGTAAGGTATGAACATTCCTTTTCTCAATCAAAATTAGCTGAATTTATGTTTAGAACTTTGAATGATTCTTAAATTTAAAGGTATGAAACTCCCCTGTTTTTGGAAATTCCCCTGTTTTTTGAAAATTCCCCTGTTTTTGGCAGATCGCAGAGGATGTAAAGCCAAACCCAATAGTTGTAAGTATATTGACAAAGCTTTGCAATTTGATACCCACATGGAAGATAATCCCAACCCAAGATATCATTGATATTGCCTTCAAAGCTCCTGAGATCCGACATCAGGTAATATTTCTTAATCTCCTCTGTTTTTTTAGCACATAAGTGTTCTTGTGATGTCCCACTTCGGTTAGGGAGGAGAACGGAACACCCTTTATAAGGGTGTAGAAACCTCTCCCTAGCAGACACGTTTTAAACCCTTGAGGGGAAGCCCGAAAGGGAAAGCCTAAAGAGGATAATATCTGCTAGCGGTGAGTCTGGGGTCGTTACATGTTCATTAGAACTCAAGCATGTTAATCAATCAACAGATAAGAACCAATCCTTACTGCTACAAAGGACGACCTCGCTTGAACACTGGCCATGAACTTCTCAGAATCAGCTTAGATCTCGAGCAACGACTCGAAGAGGTGCGCCGTTTTTCGTTGTTTTAATTGATCATTTAAGCTTTTGGGTTCAGTGGTGGTTTAACGAGCGATATGTTATGAATAAGTAGGTTTCGATTCCATTCATGATTCTTCATGGGGAGGCCGATCGAGTGACCGATATATCGGTGAGCGAGCAACTCCATGAGAAGGCGTCGAGCTGGGATAAGAGGTTGAAGAAATATCCAGAGATGTGGCATGGATTGCTGTATGGAGAGACAGTTGAAAACATTGATATTGTGTTTGCAGACATAATTGGTTGGTTGGATGAAAGATGCGCTTTGGGAAATTCAAGGATAGAACAACAGCTCAAGACTGAATGTGATGATCTTCAAACCAAATGATTTATAAATGTTTTATGCTGTGTATATGTTGTTTCTATTAATATTTGTAAAGCATTACTTATAAAACTAAAATGGCGAACATTTGCGTACGATCTCATTGTCATATTGGCTCTCAACAACATGATTCATGTATCGTAATGTCGTCTCCATGTCTCGGACCACATCGACCATCTTGGCTTGTTCAGACACATCTGTTAGAAACTGACACATGTGTTGTCATCTCATTAGGACATCCCGAACATCTATCTATCTGGATTTTTTGAGCATTGGATTCTCCAGTGTCCATGCTAAACCATTTATGGCATAGATTTCAGATAGGATTACATAATCCAACCTCCGACACATGGGTTGGAGTGCAATACCGACACACCCGTGTCGTTCGGTACTGTCCTTGAAAGATCCATTTCAAAGGAAGTCGCCTGAACCACTCGTCTCGAAACGTTCGAGTGACTCATATTTTTTTTTAATATAAGTTTTATTAAAAAAAATTGAAACATCCTAATAAAAATAGATGGGGTTATTTAGGCTTCAACGTTTCAAGTAGTTGTTAAGGATGACGATGCAACTTGAAAATGGCTGTTTTGTTATAATTCAATGAAAACGAAGGTCAAGTTGATGCAACTTTAATTAATATTTTATTTAATATTTAATATATATATATATATATATTTCATCTATAATAATTTAGTAGGTTCCCTTTTGTTTTCCAATTTAATATTATTTTAATGACTTACGTTGAAAAGTCAACATAACCGTTACTTAAAATGACGTGATTTTAATTGAGACATTATATGAATTATTAAATCTAAAAATATTCTATCGATTTTTAAAGTTTTTTAAATAATATTAGATATAAAATTAAATTTTATATATAATAACTCTGCTCTCCCTTTTGGTCTTATTCTTGAGTGAGCTAGAACACAACCATCTACTCACTGAACAAGCTAGAAGCTATTGCTAGACATGGGAAAGATTTTCACACCCTTATAAAGATTGTTTTGTTCCTCTCTTCAACCGATGTGGGACCTCACATTAATCAACATGGGACTAACAATCCTCAAGAACTTACGGTAACTTTAATATTAATGTTAGGTAAATGATTTTTAATATTAATTAAGACAGAAGTGAATTAACAGATATTGTCCACTTTGGCTCGTTATGTATCGTCGTCAACCTCACAGTTATAAAATGTGTTTGCTTCGTTCCCCTCTCCAACTAAGGTGAGATCTCACAATCCACCCTCTTGAGGGTCCAACATCCTCGCTGGCTCATCGCACGATGTCTGACTCGTATAACAGCCCAAGCCCACCGCTAACAGATATTGTCCATTTTGGCTCGTTACGCCTCGCTGTCAGCCTCACGATTTTAAAACATGTCTGCTTCGTTCCCCTTTCCAACCAACGTAGGATCTCACAATCCACCTCCTTGGAGGTCCAGCGTCCTCACTGGCACACTACTTGATATTTGGCTCTGATATCATTTGTAACAGCCCAAACCTACCGCTAGCATATAATGTCCGTTTTAGCCCATCACTTATCGTTGTCAGCCTCACAATTTGAAAACGTGTCTCCTTAGAAGTGGTTCACATAACGTTTTTCGAGTAACTTTTTGACCGTATACACATTAATAGTTTTGTTGAAAGGGTTTAGGTAATTCAACTAAATCACATTAGGGAGAAAAAAAAAAAAGCATTAAAAAAACAACCAACTCCATCTTATCCACTTCATTTACATCCTAAACTTCATATATATAACCATTCTCTCTCATATAATTTTCCCTAAACCCTAAATTAATGGCCAAACTTCCACTCTCTCTCTTCTTCTTTCTCACAGCTCTATCATCCGCTGACTCAGCAACAATCCTCCACCTGTCGGCCCCACAACCTCCTACTCCTACACTGTCATTCTTCATGCACGATATTATGGGTGGATCCCACCCATCAGCAAGAACGGTCACCGGAGCAACACCCAAGCCCAAGGCGGAGCCCGCCTCCGGCCTCCCATTCTCCAAGCCCAAAAACAACGTTTTTCCTATCCCCGGCGGAGTCCCGCTGATAACCACCGTCAAGAAGCCGGAGTTTGTCATATTTGGGTCGCTCACGGCCATTGACGACGAGGTGACTGACGGTGAAGAGCTGGGATCGGCCGTTGTTGGTAGAGCTCAAGGCTTCTACTTTGTTAGCAGTTTGGATGGTTCTAGCCATACCGTTGCATTCACTGTGATCTTACGCAGACATAACGACGACGACGATGAGGACACAATAAGCTTCTTTGGGGTCCACCGGAGAGGGTCGCCGGAGTCCCCGATTGCGGTGGTTGGTGGGACCGGAAAGTATGAGAAGGTTGGTGGGTTTGCGGTGATTGAGAACCTCCGCCGTCGGGAGAGTCAACACTTGACCGACGGAGTGGATACCATTGTCCATGTCAGCGTTTATCTCTCTAATTAACCAAGTGCAAACACATTAGATTGAAACTCAACTAATCTTAAACAATTTGTCAACATGTTTTAATTTTGTATTATTATTATTATTACGTTACTATACATAACATATAGTTTACCATAAATTATATTATACTAAATTTACTAAAGTTTTATTTATTTTAATGTGATTTTCATTTTTAAATTTTAAATTTGTATGAATATATTAGAAATTTATATAAAGAAATTTACAACATTATGTTTCATTGAAATTTGAATATAATATATGACATCTAGGGCCAATTAAATTTCCCTATATTAAGCCTAAATACAAAGGTTATTGGGCCAAAAAACCTAAAAGCCTGCGTCAGATATAGTTGGGTCGAGTCGAGTCAAGCCAAGTTCGGTCTATATGGGTCGAACACATGTGGGTGTGCACATGGTGGACCTATGGCCTAATGAAGCTTTCGGAAGATGCTTGGTTCATCCTTTTACGAAGAAGGAAAAGAAATTTGTAGGTCAATGCTCATATGAAAAGATTATAAAATTGTCGTTCAAAGTCTCTCAAACCTTATTCTGTAAGTGTAGACTCAACTGTTGTTTTGAAAACAACTTTTTTTTCCTAAAAAATACAAATTTACTGTAACAGCTCAAGTCCACTGCTGATAAATATTGTCCTCTTTAGCTCGTTACGTATCGTCGTCAGCTTCACGATTTTAAAACGCTTCTGTTAGGAAGAGGTTTCCACACCCTTATAAGGAAGGTTTCATTCTCCCTCTCCAATCGATGTTGGACCTTACATTTACTATTGAAGACATTAAGAGTTTGTGGTTAAACTAATCTAGTTGAAAAGTGATAGTTTTAGGAAAGAAGCGATGAATCACATGACTTCGTTGTTGAAGAACGAGAGATGAAACGTTATAGAGAAAACAGAACAGTATAAGAATTTTGACGTCGATTTATTCTGAACGTAGAGCAAATTGTTAAGATCGAGGGACGAGATAGCAATAAAGTAGTGTTTTGTCGAATGTTGAACGCTTCACATATTTTCAATTATTATTTCGAATTTTATACATTTTAGAATTTTGATAGAATTTTAAAGATTTATTAAAATGGTTTTAAAAAAGGACAATATTTATCACACACGGTGGAGCCGGCAAATGCCACCAAAGTCAAAAGTGGATGCTGACATGCACTAAGCAACAAAAAAAAAAAAAGTAAAAAAAAAAAAAAAAAGTAAAAAAGCAAAAAAGAAAAAAAGAAAAAGAAAAAAGAAAAGGCAAAAGAAAGCATGCATCCTTTCCACAAAATAAAACACAAAAAAAAAAAATAATTTAATTGCTTTAAATAAGAAATCACAATTTATAATTCCACGTTTTAAAATTAGATTTAAATATTCTTTAAAATCATAGCTTAATTATAATTTGCAATTTTTGCCGTCAATACATAGATTTATCATTTTTAAATGAGTGGGATCTGACGTGGAAAAGTTGAGGTCCAGCTGGACTGCAATCATTTACAAGTCCTTGACACTTGCCTAATCACTTTTCGCCACGTGTCACAAACAAACCCAATCAAAAGCATAAAGAATCTTCAAAAGAGGGTGAGGTCTACACTTACCAGTCCATGACATTCGGCCAATCACAATGCACCACGTGGCACACATCAACCCAATCTAAGAAATCTTTGGAAGAGGGTGATATATATAATAAATAATAATTGAATTATTGAATTTCAATTAATATTTTCTATATTTCATATGGCGGTTTAAGCAAATAAACGTTATTTTTATAAACGAACATCGACTTTTTCAATATATTTTGTTCTTATTCGTATGGTTTCTACAAAAATTTATAAAATTTAATAAATTATTAATTTAAATATTATAATTAAAATTTAGGTCAATAATTAGCGGGAAAAGAATGAGATGACCTACTCTTTTTCTTCGCAAATTATAGCCACATCCTTAAAAGTTTTGTGGAATCTTTAAAGATGACGTTTTTTTCCTCGACTAATTGTATTCATATTCTTAAAATATTAAAAATAAAAAATCAACTATCCCCGATTTGCCCCTTTTTTTTATATACGATTATTAATAATGTTATTATTAATTATTTTGATAAAAACTTATAATCTACAAATTTATGAGACCCACAACAATTCCAATGATTGCTATTTCTCGTGTGTTTTGTCTGCCATTTATTTAAGTAGCTATCCATTGCAAAAAAATCAAAATAATAAATAAATAAATCTAAATATTGTTAAAAATCATTAATTTGGTCCTTTTATTTTTAATTTTTTTCGATCATAATTTTAGTAGACGCTTCACTCATTAGGTTTCTTGAAATGTAATTACAAATTTGAATTTAAATGGATCAAGTTAGTCGTTAAATCCACTGCTAGTAGATATTGTCTGTTTTGCTCCATATCGTCGTCAGTCTCAGAGTTTGATAAGTTTTCCCACCCTATTAAACAATACTTTGTTCTCCCTCAAACTTGTTGGGATATGGAGCAGATCTGGATAAAGATATATTTGGAAGATATCTCTGACAGAGATACAGACATATATATGGTAGATATTCGGTAAAGATTTGATAAAAATATATTTGGTAGATTATATTAAATTTTTTAAAGCTATATTTAGTAAATTGAAACCATATATATAAAAGGCAGTCTATACTCTTTGTATTATCTCCATATAAAATCTTTAGCCAATATTCCTCTTTTTATTTTCTCTGTCTTGTTCTAGCCAATGTTCCTCCTTTTATTTTCTCTATCCTGTTCTTTGTGTTCATCTTGATCGAGTGTGTGCATTGTTGAGCAATCCTAACAATTCGTATCAGAGCTAACAATTGGTATCGATCCTAACAAAACCGATGTGAATCTCAAAATCCACCTCTAGGGGGTCTAGCATCCTCGCTGACACTCCGCTCGGTGTCTAGCTCTGATACCTTTTGTAATAGCTCAAGCTCACCGCTAGCAAATATTGTCCATTTTGGTCTATTACGTATGGCAACAAGCATCACGATGTTAAAACGCATCCACTAAAGAGAGGTTTTCACTCTCTTATAAGAAATATTTTGTTTTCTCTCGGTGAGATTCCACACTTAGAAGAATAAATATCAAAATAAATCAAAATAAAAAATACAAAACTAAAATCCACGTTTATATTAATGGCATACATTTGGCACGACTCATTTTTTTTATTGGTCAAACTTCAAGTAAATTTAGTGATGATTTATAACTATTTTTCAAACTTTAAAATTAAAAATGTCAATTTTGAAACTTTAAGGATGACATGGAAATATTTATTTATTTTTAATTCAGTCTATAAAAACTACATGTGTGTAAATTAAACATAAAATCACAAATGATCTTTAAATTTAAAAAATAACAAATCAGGAAATGGAAGAACTGGTCGAGAATTTACTTTTTATTCCCATAATTTGATGTCAAATTCAAGCCTCCGATTAAGATTTTGGGTTTTTAGAACTTATTTGTCACCGCCATTTGCATGACCTAATTATGAAATGCGGAAAAAAAAAATTAAAACGTTTTGAAACGAGATCATAGACTTAAACATTCATAATAAAAACGTTAAACAATACTGCAGAAAATAAATAGCATTAATTTTTTTAATAAAACAATATGTTGATCGTACCTAAGAGCTACAAACAACGTGAAATGTATCTACGCTAACTTCAGTACGGTCGACTCTAAAAATTTAAACACAATATTAAACATGGATGCATTTACCCTAATTTCAATCTCATAGGCTCTAAAAATTTAGAGATACTGTCGAAATAAAACTCAGCGTTTAACGTATCGTCATGTTTGGTGGGTCAGGACAAAGGAAAGGTGATGGATGAATGGATGGTATATTTGAAAATGAGGCTTCATTGTGGATCAAATGCAATGCACAGACTGCTTTCAGCTCTTTTTATAGCACACTTAAAAGCTTGAAGTTCAGCCATTAACGTACCTTAGTTTCGCCATTTTCTCCTTCCTTTGAGCTCAGGAGAATGAGCAGCACAAAAGAAGTGGAAATTGTGGGTTCAATTCCAGAGAAGGAGAATGAAAAAGACCCAGAAACTGGTTCCAATTCGATTGATTCTCGAGCCAAATTTATCCTACAAGAACAAGAACAAGAACAAGAACGTGAACTTGAACATAGTTCTTCGTTGAGTGAGAAAGTCGAGGTGGTTGTCGAACGCAACCTCATTCTTGCGGCGTCTATCGGTGACGACTTTCAATTGGAAGTCACTGCCGATCAGATCAATAGCCACTGCGCCACGGCCGACACCCAAACCGTCGACATTGAAGAACCCCTTGATGAAGAAACTAAACAGTTGAGGACAAGTAAGTGATTTTAGCTGAGATTTTTTTTTATTACAAAAATTAACTATGAACAATTAAAAATATAATTTTGAATATAAGAAAAGTGTTTAATTTTATTAACCCCTTTTAAATTATTATTATTATTTTTTTTAATTTCAAAAATACTATGAGGTACATATCCTTCATCATAGATCTCACACCGGTTAGGGAGAAGAACGAAACATTCCTCGTAACGGTGTGAAACTTTGTCCCCAACAGACGCATTTTAAAAATTGGAGGCCGATAACGATACATAACGGGCTAAAACGGACAATATCTACTAGCGGTGGGCTTGGACTGTTACAATTAGTATCAGAGTTTGGGCAGCGTGTCAGCTGGGATGTTGGCCCCCAAAAGGAGTGGATTATGAGATCCCACATCGATTGGAGAGGGAAACGAAACAATCCTTATAAGGGTGTGGAAATCTCTCCCAAGTAGATGCGTTTTAAAAATCGTGAGGCTGACGACGATTCGTAACGGGTGTATGCGAGGACGCTGGCCCCAAAGGGATGGATTATAAGATCTCACATGGGTTGGAGAGAGAAACGAAACATTCTTTATAAAGGTGTGGAAACCTCTCCAACCGTTTATTATGAGGTGGATGGTTATACGTAGCCAAAGTGTACAATATTTTTTTAGCGGTGGGGTTCATTAATATCGTTTAAAAAAAAAAATATATATGTTAATGATTAAAATGGTTTCTTTATGAAAGTTGAAAATTTAAAGATTAAAACTTTCAATGATGAAAATTTGAGTTTAGGATCAAAAATGAAATTTTGTTGTTTCATATTCATTTGGGTCATTGAATCAGCTGCCAAAAAAATCAGCCTATATCACGCTGCACTCAAGGGTGATTGGGAGAAGGCTCAATCGATTCTGGGCGCGGACCCATCATGGGCCGTAAGCAACTACATAACGCGAGACAACGAGACTGCCCTTCACATTGCTGCTGGAGCCAAGCATGTCGATTTCGTAGAGCAATTGATCAACATAATGACCCCAGACGACATGACTATGGTAAACACTCATGGAAACACTGCCCTTTGCTTTGCTGCAACCTCAGGAGTTGTACGAATTGCTGAACTAATGGTGCAAAAGAACAAAGATCTTCCACTTATTCGTGGTTTTGGCAATGCCACTCCCCTGTTCATGGCTATATCTTATCAACGCAAGCAAATGGCTTCTTATCTGTTCTCTGTCACTGATCGAAAGCAGCTGAGCTCTCAAGACCAGATTGAGCTTCTTATTGCTACCATTCATAGTGATTTTTATGGTAAATTAACTGAACTTGTCTCTTATGTGTTCTAGCTTGTTCTTACTTTGTGGTTGGATTCTATTCTCTGTTTGTAGATATAAGTTTGGAGATTCTGGAAAGGAACCCTAAGTTAGCGATTATGAGAGATACTAAGAATAATAATGAGACGGCGTTGCATGTCTTGGCTAGGAAACCATCGGCAATTAGTAGCAGATCAGAGATGAGCGTTTGGAAGAAGCGTATCAACTCATGTTAGTTTTTATTTTCATTGCGGCTATTACAAGCTCACCGCTAGCAGATATTCTTATTTTTGGACTTTTCCTTTTGGACTTCCCTTTAAGGTTTTTCAAGCACGTCTGCTAGGAGAGGTTTCCACTCCGTTATAAAGAATGTTTCGTTCTCCTCCCCAACTGATGTGGGATGTCACAATCCACCCACCTTCGAGGCCCAGCATCCTCGCTTGTACTCGTTCCTCTCTTCAATCGATGTGGGATCTCACAATCCACCCACCTTCGAGGCCAAGCGGCCTCGTTGACACTTATTCCTCTCTCCTATTGATGTGAGATCTCACAATCCACCCAACTTTGGGGCCAGTGTCCTTGTTGGCACTCGTTTCTCTCTCCACTCGAACGGGATGGACACCGGGCGGTGTGCCAACGAGGACACTCAGCTGCGAAGGAGGTATACACTAGGCGGTGTACCAACGAGGACGCTAAGCCCCAAAGGGGGTAGATACCGGGCGCCAGCGAGGATGCTGGGCCCCGAAGGGGGTAGACACTGGGCAGTGTGCCGGAGAGGACACTGGGCCCCGAAGGTGGTAGACACTGGGCGGTGTGCCAATGAGGACGCTGGACCATAAAAGGGGTAGACACCGGGCGGTGTGCCAGTGAGAACGTTGGGCCCCGAAGGGGGTAGATACTTGGCGGTGTGCTAGCGAGGACGCTGGGCCGCGAAAGGGGTAGACACCGGGCGGTGTGCCAGTGAGGACGCTAAGCTGCGAAGGGGGTTGACACCAGGCAGTGTGCTAGCAAGGACGCTGAGCCCCGAAAGGGATAGATACCGGGTGGTGTGCCAGTGAGGACGCTGAGCCCTAAATGGGGTAGACACTGGGCGATGTGCCAGCGAGGACGCTGGGTCCCGAAGGGGGTGGATTGTGAGATCCTACATCGATTGGAGAGAAGAACGAGTGCTAGCGAGGACATTGAGCCCCTAAGAGGATGGATTGTGAGAACCACATCGATTGGAGAGAAGAACGAGTGCCAACAATGACGTTGGGGCCCAAAGATGAGTGGATTATGAGATTCCACATCGGTTGGGAAGGAGAACGAAGCATTTTTTATAAGGGTGTGAAAACCTCTCCTAGCAGACCAGTTTTAAAAGTCTTAAGAGGAAGTTCGAAAAAGAAAGCCGAAAGATAACAATATGTGCTAACTTTGATTGCGTCAAACAACATATTGGTTGAATCTTGCTTCATGTTTTGACTAAAGGGACAAAAGGAATCTATGAGAAAGAAGTGATGAAAACACTAGCTCATCAACTAGTCAGATCACTATGGGGACATGTCCTACGAGAATTACCAGAAAAAAAGATGCTAAAGTTCATCAAACATCCCACAATACTCTTACACGATGCAGCAAGAGCAGGAAACGTCGAGTTTCTAATCCTCCTCATTCGATCATACCCGAACATCGCATGGGAAGATGACGAAAATGGCCAGAATGTATTTCACGTAGCCGTGGAAAATCGCCTCGAGAATGTGTTCAGCCTAATCCACGAGATAAGTGGCCTCAAAGATTTCTCAGCAAAGTACAGAACAACAGGTCAAGAAAAGTACAACATGCTTCATTTAGCTGCAAAACTCGCCGCTCCAAACCATCTCAACAGAGTCTCAGGAGCAGCCCTTCAAATGCAACGCGAATTACTTTGGTTCAAAGAAGTAGAAAAGATCGTGTTGCCATCCCAACGTGAAGCCAAATGTGAGTTTGAGTCTCTTAAGCTAATGCCAAGTGAGTTATTCACTAAAGAACATAAAGATCTTCGTAAAGAAGGTGAGGAATGGATGAAGAACACAGCAAATTCTTGCATGCTTGTCTCAACTTTGATAGCTACTGTTGTTTTTGCTGCTGCTTTCACAGTTCCTGGTGGCAATGATGATAAAGGCACCCCTGTTTTTCAACGTGAGTTTTGGTTCACTATATTTGTTATATCAGATGCTTTTGCGTTGGTATCATCTTCAACTTCTATTTTGATGTTCTTGTCGATTTTGACATCACGCTATGCGGAAGATGATTTCTTGCACTCATTGCCGTCTAAGCTGCTGTTTGGAATAGCGTCGCTGTTCATATCAATTGTGTGCATGGTTATAGCGTTTAGTGTGACATTCTTTATGCTCTATGATGGGACCAATGTGTGGATTCCGACCACTGTGACAGCTATAGCTATTGTGCCGATTAGCTGCTTCTTTGCGCTTCAATTTGGACTGTGGATGGATACGTTTTACAACACTTACTTGTCTAGACTTCTGTTCAAACCCCATCAACGTAAGTTGTTCTCATCCTCTGCTTCTCATGCTGTTGATTTGTTTCGTGAGCTTAAGAAAAGAAGAAGTGAGAGGAAATACTATCGGTGGGAACATTAGTACTAGGATGTTTCTTTGTTCATGCGACAACCGTCATGAATTGTTTGAAGTATGAATGGGTACGTGTTTACTTGTTTGTTTGTTATGTTGTAACTATGAGATACGTTATGTTATGGAATATCTTGTTGACATGTTATGTCATTGATAACTGTGCTATGTTATGAAAGTGTGGTATCACGTTATACATTATGGAATGATGCGAAATGATTTTAAATTATGGGGACCTCATGCTTATGTATATTCATGTTACTATTATGATTAGTACATGCGCGTACATTATGATGTTATGATACGGTATTATGTACACCATGATACTATGCGCGCTTCCTTCCCTCTGTGGTACACCAACAACATGAGTGTGATAGATCAAGCATACCGCTAGCAGATATTGCCTTATTTGAGCTTTCTCTTACGGACTTCGCCTCAAGGTTTTAAAACGTGTCTGCTGGGAGAGGTTTCCACACCCTTATAAAGAATGTTTTATTCCCCTCTCCAACCGATGTGGGATCTCATAATCCACCCCCCCTTTTGGGATCAGCGTCTTCTAGGCTTCCCCTTAAGGTTTTAAAATGTGTCTGCTAAGAGAGGTTTCCATACCCTTATAAAGAACACACCCTTATAAAGAATACTTCGTTTTCCTCTCCAACCGATGTGGGATCTCACAATGAGTGTACGCTAGTCGAAAGCCAGATCCAAGAAGTACGTATACGAGCTCAACTAGAGGTCCACGTACGTATATGTAGGCCATGTGTAGAGAAGTACTACACATCCAATTCTGCCCCGAGTAAAAGTTGGGAGTTCCTTTTCTTTTATGATGCCAAAAGCTAAAGCTTTCAAAGTAAAATATAACAAAGTCCTGCATAAATAAATATGATGCTGAAAATTAAAGCTTTTCAAAGTATATTCCATCACTAAATTAAATGAACTATACATAGAAAATTTGTCCAACGTTTAGTAGACTCTCATGAGGAACATTGAAAATCACACTGTTCTCCCTGCAAATCTTTCTAAGAAATGCATATATATAATCCACAGCTATCTTCTTGTAGAATTTTGATTCCCTTCTTGCTCTAATTACAGTGTTCCCCAATATATGCACCACCCCTGCATCTCTACACCTAATCAAGAACTCAATCTCGTCGCTATCCGTATGGTTGCTTGCCTGCCCAGATGATCTCACCGTGTTATTCGAACGCACCGGAGATCGAACAGGCACAATCGAGTCAACCGATGAGAATGTCATGTCCCCATTGGATGTAGTTGCATTTCCATTGCTGCCAACCAACAGGCCATCCCTTGAATGCTCAGTTTGCTGACCATATAAACTGTACTCATCAGAGTCTGAACAACCTTCCATCATGGATTCAAGCCTAACAAACAGGAAGATGCTATCAAAAAGCTTCTTCTCAAAGTCATCATCCTTTTTGTGGAGGTCTTTATAACCGTATCTCGCAACACAACGAAACATGTGGAAGTTCTTTGGTCCTATCCGCTTTACTAGGAATCGTTCTTCCTCTGGCACGGTGTAGACTGGAAGGTATTTCACGCAAACAAACACGACGACAGAATGGATAGCAGGTAGATTCGTAATGAAATGGGAAAATATGTGAGGTACGCCGCTTGCTAGCTCGGTATATACAAGTCCAATTCCAGGAACACGGACTAATCCTAAACTCGGACCAAGGCCGAGCACCCATGCCATTGAAACTTTACTGTGCAGCTCGAATTCGTATCGTTTAACAGTACCATAATGCCACACATACATGATGATAAGAAAGGCTGCAGCAATCACAAGGGGTACCCAGCCACCTTGATCAACCTTGAAGAGAACAGCAGAAAAGTAACTGCACTCCACGATTAGCGACAGACCGGTGAAGATCAGGGCGATGACCCAATGACAGCGCCATACCAAGATCATGATTAGAATCATAAGCAGTGTGGTCACAAGCATGACTACCACCACTGCTGTCCCTGTTGAAAGAAAGAGAGAGATGGAAAGATTTAATGGAGTTCTATGCACCAATAGAACCAGTTAAATGCATGAATGACATTCTATTCAGCTATTCATAATGCTGTGTAGATGGTCCTAAAAGGAAAAACGGATTCTTAAATTCCAGTGCTTCAAAAACTATCATGTGAAATGTTTAATACGCTGAGCCCCGAAGGGAGTGTGCCAGCGAGGACCCTGAGCCTCTAAGGAGGGTGGACACCGGGCAGTGTGCCAACAAGGACGTTGAGCTCCGAAGGGGTTGGACACCATGCGGTGTGCCAGCGAGGACGCTGAACCCCAAAGGGGGGTGGACACCGGGCGGTGTGCCAGCGAGGACGCTGAGCCCCAAAGGGGGGTGGACACCGGGCGGTGTGCCAGTGAGGACATTGAGCCCCGAAGGGGGTAGACACCAGGCGGTGTACCAGCGAGGACGCTGAGCCCCAAAAAGGGATGGAAACCGGGCGATGTGCCAGCGAAAACTCTGAGCCCCAAAGGAGGGTGGACATCGGGCGGGCCAGCGAGGACGCTGAGCCCCAAAGGGGGGTGGACACAGGGCGGTGTGCGAGTGAGAACGATGAGCCCTGAAGGGGGTGGACACCGAGCGGTGTGCCAGCGAGGACGCTGAGCCCCGAAGGGGGTGGACACCGGACGGTGAGCCAGCGAGGACGTTGAACCTCGAAAGGGATGGACACCGAACGGTGTGTCAGCAAAGACGCTGAGCCCGAAGGGGGGTGGATTGTGAGATCCCACATCAGTTGGAGAAGGGAACAAAATATTCTTTATAAGGGTGTGAAAACCTCTCTCTAGCAGACGCGTTTTAAACTCTTGAGGGAAGCCCGAAAGGGAAAGCTCAAAAATAACAATATCTGATAACGGTGGGCTTGGGCCGTTACAGAAAACCTAATCTGTTTAGCTACAATCATTTCTCTTGTATGCAAGTCAACGTAAACAAGCGCCAAAAATTTGCTACAGAGGATATGAAAAAACAGAACCAGTAACAACAGAGAATCACTTACCATAAGCATTTCCAATTTGACTTTGATTCTTAAATCCTGCTGTCACGGCAATGCAAAGAACCATGAGGATCCAGTTAATATCAGGAACATATATCTGACCAAGAAAGTTCTTCGAGGTATGAACAACTTTAACCCTTGGAAAGCAGCCATGTGCAAGAGCCTGCTTGATTATTGAAAATGTTGCAGAGATAGTGGCTTGACTAGCCACTATAGCAGCAGCAGTTGCCACAAGAAACACTGGCCAATATATGGACTCTGCAAACACAGAATCAGCATATCATTACTTCCAGAATCCTATGAAAACTGCAATTTTACAAAAGTTTTTATCACATTCTAAAAAAATTATTAAGTTCTCAAGCAATGCGACGAGTATCACACAAGCACGTGTCATTGGATACCAATGAGAAAGAAAGAGGACCTGGGATTGAACGATAGAAGACATCATTGACATGCTCCATATTGCTCATAAGGTAGGCAGCTTGTCCAGAATATGCCAAGAGAAGGCAAGGAAAAACAAATACTGTAAAAGCAATCTGTATAGCAGCTACACGAAAATGAGCTAGATCCGCAAATAAAGCCTCTGTGCCTGAATTTACAACTAAACATTAGAAATGAAAAGAAACAAATGTTGAATGTCCAAGTGCACATAATGTGATATCAGACTTACCTGTTATACTCAGAAGAACACCTCCGAGGGACGTCCAACCGTCCATCCCTCGCCTTTTAAAATACCGATAAATATACACAGGTGAAAAGGCTCTTAGAATTGTTCTATCATATTTCCAGATGTTGAACATGCCTATACCTCCAATTAATAGAAACCAAAGTAGCACAACAGGGGCAAAGAGCCAACCCACTCTATCAGTACCATAGCGTTGCAAGCTGAATAATCCTACTAGTATTGCAACGGCAACAAGCACAACTACATCTGCACCACAGAGAACGAGATAAATTTTCAGATATCGGTTGAAAAAATAACATGAACTCTAACAGAAGTTGTAACAGCTCAAGTCCACCGCTAGCAGATATTGTCTGTTTTGGTCCATTACGTATCGCTGTCAGTCTCACGATTTTAAAACGCGTCTGCTTGGGAGAGGGTTCCACACCCTTATAAGAAATGCTTCGTACCCTTCTCCAACCAATGTGGGATTCACAATCCACCCCCCTTGGGGGCCCAGCGTCCTCGCTAGCACACCGTTCGATGACTGGCTCTGATACCATTTGCAATAGCTCAAGCCCACCGCTAGCAGATATTGTCCGCTTGGCCCGTTATATATCGCCCTAAGCGTCACGGTTTTAAAACGCGTCTGCTAAGAAGAGGTTTCCACACTCTTATAAGAAATGGCTTCGTTCCCTTCTCCAACCAATGTGGGATCTCACAATCCACCCCCCTTGGGGCCAGCGTCCTCGCTGGCACACCGTCCAGTGACTGGCTCTAATACCATTTGCAACAGCCCAAGCCCACCACTAGCAAATATTGTCCGCTTTGGCCCATTACGTATAGCCGTCAGCCTCACGGTTTTAAAACGCGTCTGCTAGGGAGAGTCTTCCACACCCTTATAAGGAATGCTTCGTTCCTCTCTCCAACCAATGTGGGATCTCGAGCAATTTAAAAACAAAGATAATTTCAGAATCAGCTCAATACCACTGCTCACATGGGGTTTGTTTACTTTGATCCCTCCCGCAGCAGATAAAACTGTTGATTACAGAGAGATTGTTAGTTGTTCATTTGCAGAAGCAAGATAGAATCCAAACCAATCAAGGAATTCATACACATACTGACTAAGTGATTAAATATCATACTCCACAGAGAATAGAAATAAGGAGTGATTAATTAACAGGCCACCAACTTAATACGTATTTATAATTCAACTAATGAGAAATATCTGGCGATAAGACGAGAATAGATGAAATAGTGTCCTCTTTGGGCTTTCCCTTTCGGGCCCCCTCAAGATTTTTAGAATGTGTCTGCTAGGGAGAGCTTTCCACACCCTCATAAAAGATGCTTCGTTCTCCTCCTCAACCGATGTGAGATCTCACAACTAATCATTTTATGTAATGCATACAAGATTAAGACGTATCGTTACACTACAAATGGATTTGATCACTTTCATCTAATGCATTTCTGCTAATGTTCTGAAATCGAACATCAAAAGTTCGAGGAATCTAACCATCTCCCTAGTCTAAATCCTGCATGACATGACAAGATATTTGAGTTAAGGGACAATGTAAAAATTTGCAATGATCCTTATGATCAGATCTCTTAGCCTAGCTTCTTCCTGTTTATGCACTATACTGAGGAATACATATCTGTGAGCTTAAGACATCCACAGGCCAACATAAAGTAATAGCTGTGAATTATGTCCTAAGTCGGGGCCTTGGGAGTGATTACTCGAAAAGAAATAATACCCGAAATTGCAGGGGTGAGAATTCCATCTCCAACAACCATAGAAGTGCCAACAAGAACAAGAATGAGCAACACATTCTTCCTGGATGATTGTCTTTCAAGCCATCCTTTAGTTTTAGCAGCAAATGATTGCTCGTGAAACTTAGAGCGGCTATATGTCGTTAGCTCCTCATCCTTTCGATGTTGGTTCGGAATAGTTTTTACGTTTGCGTGACGACATAGCAAGGAGTAGAGAGCAAATGTTCCACCTACACAGATACAAGACACCTTGTTTGAGGAACATATTCTCCAACAAACAGGAAAACAAAAGGGGATAGGAAACAACAGGACATCATGTGATTCTTTTAGCACTCAAAAACGTTGTCAACTCAGTTACAAATTGCTTGGGATTGGGACAGGCTTACCTTGACCATTGTCATTGGCTTTACACACGATAAATACATATTTTATGAGAGGAATGAGAGTGAGAGAGTATATAATCAATGAAAGAGCTCCAACTACATCTTCCGGATCAGAAATTCCATGAGGAAATGTATTGTAAAAAACGTAGAGGGGAGAAGTCCCCAAATCTCCATAAACCACTCCAAGGCTTTGATATGCAAGTCGAAGAAGCAATAATACCGAGAATTTCTGGAAAATATAAGATCTTATCAGATGAGTTAATACCACCTATAATTCCCTCCCCACCCACTAAAAACATGCATATTCATTACCACTACATACTCATTATCTCCAAGAACTCAGCAATTTAACTTCTAAAATGGATATTAACTAGCTGGGGAGTTGCAGTTTTGGATATCTAAGATCCAGTAATGACCTCACAGCTGAGAGGTTAAGAACATATATAATTCAGCAAGGATCAATGGATGCCTCAGTGGGTACCTTTTCTTTGTACATATTATTAAGCCTCCCAGCTTCTTCATCCATTGGTTGATCGAGTTTCTGGTCCAAAACCCACATGCTTCCCTTCATTTCAGAGTCCTCATCGCTTTCCCCTCTCGAAGTCATCTTAGTTAACAAGGATGCCTGATCTTTACTTGAAATATTTATTCAACAACAAGAGAAACGAAGTGGGTATTGGCCGATTCCCCAAGAGGCAATGATTACAATTTCAAATCACAGAAACCCCAGCTTGGAGCATCGATGAACAGAGCAATCCAAGAAGTTTAACAAGAACATCAAAATATGCTTGGATAGATGAACACAACCTACACCAGATAGAGCAAAACAAGGCAATAGAAACCAAATAACAATCAGAGGTTTTCATATCCCCCACACCCTTCCCCTTCCCCATCCCCATCCATGGCTCTTGTGCCCAAAGAAAACAATTAATGAAGAAAAAGAAAACACAAAACAGACAATAATTCGTACTTATCGCTTTGACAGCAAATTCACAAGTGGGGTCGGTTTCTTTTAAACCACAAAATCAAAAACTAGCAGAATTCTCACAGACCCAACAAACAATACACAGAGTAGAGCCAGGCCCATGTCCTTTCACAGTGCAGAAGAGGAAGGCGTGCTATAGCTGAATCGTTTTAGTCCTCGCTTTCACAAGCTCGTTTGGATCTTTGTTGAGTGAAGATCAAAGAGCCATTTCTGCAATTATTTCCACACCCAATCGGGAAATCGGAGAGTGAAAGAAAGAAAGCAGGAAGGTGTTTGTTCTCCCCGTCCTCGACTCAGAATCAGTTGATTCTTCTGGGAATCAGCAACAGATTTGAGCTCGAAATGAAGATTTTGAAGATGGGTTTGTGAGGAAATTGGAAGAACAAACAAAAATGCTTATCAATTCGATGTTGGGTAGCAATTTATGGCTGTTGTCGATGGCCAGTTTGGCATTGGTGGAGGCTCCTACTGATCGAGTCTGTCGATGAGGATTTGATTACTTCAATTAAACTTCCTCCAAATTAGTAACTAGCTACATTAAAGTTGGATCAATTATGGTTTTCTTTCAAAAAATTTAGAAATAATGAACTCAAGAATCCAATTCAATTACGCAAAATAAATAAATAAGTTTGATAGTACTTTTGTTTTAATAAGAATGATGCTGAGAATATCTTTTATAATTATACTATTATGGAAAAATAATTTAATTCAATTATGGAAAACAATCTTTTATATATATATATATATACATACTCTATTATTGACAAACCCAATAATTATCAAATTTTCTTTTATATTCCATCTAATAAAAGAATTTTTTATTATCTTAAAATAAAATTTAGTTTTGGATTCATGTAGTTGCTAAAATAATTACTATCAATAATGTTTTTTGAAAATGAAAAATCAGATCGTGAATGAATAAACATAAAAGACAAAAATTATAAATGTGTTATGGACAATTTTAGGGTTCAAAGATAAATCCAATATAAGAGGACAAAACTAAGACCAACCGAGCGATGAAGATTCGAACTAAACGTAATTGAGTTTAGGGTTTAGACTCTAGAAAAATGTGAAATTGGGCCAATGTGGTCAACCCGAGCTTTGATCCATGAGACTGAGGTCGAGGAGCCTAGTTTCATTTATCGGTGTGTGTTATGTAAGTTGATTGCGTGTGCAAATGTAATAGTCCAAATAAAATAAATAAATATAATAAAATAGTTTTTTATTTTCTTAAAACAAATCCTTCCCCAAAATTCTCTCCACTAACCTCTCACAATCCCACACTAGGTGAGCTAGACACTGGGCAGTGTGCGCGAGCGAAGACGTTGGGCCCTGAAAGGGGGTGGATTGTGAGATCCCACATCGATTGGAGAGAGCAACGAGTGTCAGCGAGGACGCTGGGCTCCGAAGGGGGTGAATTGTGAGATCCCATATCGATTGGAGAGAGCAACAAATGCTAGCAAGGACGCTAGGCCCCAAAGGGAGGTGGACTGTGAGATCCCATATCGATTGAAAAGACGAACAAATGTCAGTGAGGACACTGGCCCTAATAGGGTTTGGATTGTGAGATCTCACATTGGTTGGAGAAGCAGGGTGTGGAAATCTCTCTCTAACAAACGTGCTTTAAAAACCTTGAGGGAAGCGCGAAAGGTAAAGTTTAAAGATAACAATATATGCTAGTAGTAGGCTTGGGCTGTTACATTGGATGTCAAGGTCTAGTTTGTCCAAAGTGGTTGTCTATGGCCGCATGCTCGTTCCAAACTCTTTTTTACTTGGTTTCATATTATTTATTATTACAATTCGGAGGTGTGTGACTAGTGGTTAATTCTTCCTACCCAAGAAATACATTATCAAACTTACAGTTATTGCTTATTTGGTTACTAGCCTAAAATACTGCTTTCTTAAATGATTTCCAAACGTTATCTAAAACTTTCTTTGTTCTCGTTTCTTAAAACTTTTTCTCAAGAACGGAGTCGAAGGTTTGAGCATACACCACTCGTACCAACGATGACCTAAGTTTCAATTGACTAACCGAGGGCTTGCGAGGCCTGATAGAGTACAATTATGACACTACTCATGCCTCCAACTTGTGAAGTCGTCAGCTCGGGTCAATTTGGTCTTCTTCTAACCCAATTCATAAAGTAACCGAAGAAAAAAAAAAAAAAAAAAAAACCTAGGTTAGTCCATATAAATACTCTTCTTCAATCTTAAGTTATTCCTCGTATTTAAAATTTTACAACGCCTACATTCTACTCGTTAACTTAAGCATAGGAGTCGGATTTTTTCTATTTAAATTTTGGTGATTAAATAATTAATATTAAATGGTTGCAATTTAACCGTAATAACTAAAATATGTATAATATTTCTTTCTTTTTTAAGTGCATAAAACATTTTTTTAAAAATAGAAGAAATCCAATAAAACATTATAAACTATCCTTTGAAT
The DNA here is from genome assembly GCA_033971965.1 of Cucurbita ficifolia. Taxonomy (NCBI): domain Eukaryota; kingdom Viridiplantae; phylum Streptophyta; class Magnoliopsida; order Cucurbitales; family Cucurbitaceae; genus Cucurbita; species Cucurbita ficifolia. The sequence goes on from CM066979.1 coordinate 1,151,645, forward strand.
AAATAAATAATATATAGAGTATCATCTGTTAATTCTAAAAATAAATAAAATTTTATTTAGATTAAAATATTGTAATTACAATTTATAATCCTCCAACTACAAACAGTTCCCAATAATTAATTGAGGTCAAACAATCTAGATTTGTTTTTATAAATTACAATAAATACATAAATAAATACTAATTAAAGTTTAATTAATATAATAATATGAGGTCGGTATTAATCTGACTTTAAAGATATTTTTAAACTATATGTTAAGTTGGTATATAGTAATTAATGAGTTTAATAACTTTTTTTAATTTAATATTTTTAAAGTATAAAGAAATCTTAAGAGGTCTAACATTTTCCTTCCCATTATGATTTTGCTTTGGGAGTTATATTATTAATTTAAGAGAATTTTAAAATTTTTAAGTTTTTATTTTAAAATTTTAATTTCCATTTATTTAGAACGTTTGTGATACTCAGTAAAAGATGAAATACATGAATAAATCGAGACCATATCTTAATGAGGTGCACTTTTTTTTTTCGGTGGCATCGAAACTTTATGGTTAAACATGTTTTATTTAGAGTAATTTTATATTGGACGACAAAACATATTGGAATGACTCGTGTTGGCCTGTTGGGATCGTTTTTACTCTTAAGAAATGAGGAGTAGGTAACGTGACCATGTCGCACGAGATGTAGGAGAATGTTGGGACCATCATGTGTCAAAAATGATCGTAAATGGTACTCCTATGAAAAATAACCCGAATATGTGTATCAATTTCATCAAATTAAGCCTTCCTAACAAAAAGATCGAAAAGTATTTGTTATAACTCAGTTTTTTTTTCTCCTATGATTTCAAATGCCTCGAATAACAACTAATTGGCAATAAAACAAATGATTAAATCATGGCATTTAAATATTAACTATTTAAAAATTATTTTCAATCAAATAATATAATTAAATACGAGAAGATAAGATCTTAGATCTCCAATCATAAACATGTGCAATCTCGACTAATCATTGTTTTATTGTTAGGTCATGGTTAATTAATTTTAATTATTTTTAACATATAATAATAATAATAATAATAATATCAGCATAACATCCGGGTAAATTATATAGGTGAATAGATACCATATTGAAATAAAAAGTGATTATGATAATATGATGATTAAAAAAAGTATAAAAACATCCTAATAATTTAATTCAAGATAATTAAGTAACGCGATCATATAATGTGATGTGATTTTTAAATCTAAGACGTAAAAAGTAGCCACATGTTGGCAATTATTAGGGGAATTAAATACGTGTGATGTGCACGTGTGTGTGATATGTTGACTTTCTTAATTGCGTGGACCCACTCACTATTGATCTCAATTATTAATTTAATTAACCATTATTTGTTTTATTTATTTATTTTTAATGAAACGACCAGTTGAAAGTGGAGGGGTGTTGTCGTTTTGAAATTACAAGCCTATACTCTTCACAGCACAATATTGATATTGTTTAGTCGCAAATTACACGTGATTAATAAAAATAACATTTAATTTTGTATATTATTTAAAAAATAACTCAAGACTTTCAACAAAAAAAAAATTTAATAATATCCTTAAATATTTTTAAAAAAATTTAAATATTTTACTCTTAATTTTAGATGAAAATTATTAATACTCTGTTTCAAAAGTTTTATTAATACTCTTTTAAAAAAATTACTTTTAAACTAAAAAAAAATTAAAAAATAGGCAACAAATTTTCATGTACTTAACATGAAGCCCGAGTAAATGAGAGATACATTTAAATGAGAGTGATCGTATGTATTACGATGGTTAATAAAAACTTAAAAAAAAATTTACAGTTACTAGATATAGTAATAAAATACATTTTTTTTTTGTCGTGGGAGATAATTTTTTTATTGTTAGAAGCCGCTCAAAATAAATAGATAATGATCATATATTTTAAATTCAATCTAATAAAATTTATTTAACACGTTGCATAATAACGACGGTTTCAAGAAAATTTGACGTGTCTAAATTGCATATAGATATCCATTTTGTTTGACATTTTTCATGAAAGTGACGACTGGCCAGAGGCGTTTTAAATGACATTAATGCCCTGATTGCAACTTTTTCTTGTTTTTTAGACCTAATTTTGTTTATTTTTTATTTTTTAATATATAGATATAAATAATTGGTGGAAATTAATAAATGTGAAATGGAGGACTTTTTTGTCTTTTTGTAGTCTAAATTAGCAAAATACTAAGTGTTATGGTGAATTTGTCGGAAATAATTGCAAAAATATGAATAACGTTTCTCATTATTTAATTTTTTTTTTTTTTTTTTTGTACTATTTGGAAAATCAAACTAACCCTTTTTTTTTCAAATTTTCACACATACTTTTCAATGTTTTGATCGAGGCATTCGGCGGGCAATAACAAAGGTGACTTTGTAATAGTTTAACCCCACCACTAGTAGATATTGTCTATTTTAGTCCGTTATATATTATCATCAGCCTCACGGTTTTAAAACGCGTCTACTAGGGAGGGATTTCCAATCTCACAACCCACCCTCTTGAGTCCCAACGTCCTTACTGGTACATCATTTGCTGTTTGGCTCTCATACCATTTGTAATCGTTCATGGTCACGACTAGTAGATATTGTTTGTTTTGGTCCGTTACATATTGTCGTCAATCTCACAGTTTTAAAAACATGTCTCTATTAGGGAGAGATTTCTACACCCTCATAAGAAATGTTCTCCAACCGACGTGGAATTTCACAGGCTTTCTCAATCTTGTCTCGACCATCTATCGATAAAAATTTCATTAATTTCAAGAAATTCTTTCGATAATATTTAGAATAGTTACTTTCCAATTAAAGTTTTCTATGTAAAGACATTTTTTTATTTTTCTAATAAAAAATAATATAGACGAGGTTGGTAAAATAATTTTAATTATATAATGTTTTGAAATAAAATTAATATTTTTTTCAATTTATTTTGAATCAAGAAAATAATAATAATGCTGACTATTAAAATTAATAAAAGTCTAACGATTACACTATTATTTATTATTTATTGTATGATTCCTTATGTTTCATTTTTTTATAATAAATTATACAAATATTCGTAGGTTTATTTTTAAAATCATTAATAAATAAGTATATATAGGACAAAATGTATTTTTTATCTATGAGATTTAAGATTTATGTTAATTTTTAAATCAAGATCAAAATAATAAAAAATAACAATGAGCTTGACTGAAATTATTTTATAATTTTTTTTCAAACAAAACTAGTAATTAAAAAAGTATAAATTAAGCTGAAAGGGCAGTATTAAATTTTTTAATTGTTTTTTTTAATAAAATCTTCGTATAAAATTTATACAAAAATAATTTTATTTATTAAGGATACTATTTATGAGATTTTATCAAATTATAAAATTCTAATATTTAAAATCGCACCGACTAAATTTTTATTTAAACTAAAAAGAATAGTGCATTTTAAAAGAGCGTAATATTTGTTGATTAATTTAAAAAAATTATATTTACATGTAATATATGTTACATTAATAACTAAAATCTCATAAGATTCAAATATCAAACTTTTACGAGTCACAACACATTACTAACATCATTTACAAATGTTTAATATTTTTAATGTGAGATCCCACCTTAGTTGGAGAGGAGAACAAAGTATTCTTTACAAACGTGTTGAAACATCTCTCTAAAAGACGCACTCTAAGACCGTGAGACTGGCGGCGATATAACAGGCTAAAATGGATAGTATCTGTTAATAATGGGTTTGGGCTATTATAAATGGTATCAGAATCAGACATCAGGTGTCAGTGTGCCAGCGAAGACACTAGATTTTTAAATCGTGAGGCTAATCTTATTTTTCGGGTCGATCAAGTTGGTCAAATTGTCCTAAACTAAGTAATATCAACTCGCAAATCGATCCAAAGTTTGAAAAATTAACCAAGAAGACAAAATAAAGTAATATTTAATAAATATTTGAAAAGAAAAGAGAAAAAATAAAAGGTGAAGTACACGTGGACAGCATATTTTTGGGTGAATGATAATGATGCATAAGCAAAAGGCAGTCAAGGACGGGCAATAAATGACATGTCAACAGTGGTGGTCCCAGCACTGCCACGACGCTCCACAACCGTACAAAGCAACAACCAAACTCAACTTTGGTTCTTTTGCTTTCTTCCACGTTCAAATACTCTTTTTTTTAAAATAAAAAAATTTTAAAAATATTAATTGGTTATAATAATTATTTCTTTTTATTTCATCTTTAATAAATCATTTGGATTATTAGTCAAATTGCAAACACAAAATAAAATAAAAAATTCAAATTTTTGCTTGTAATATTTATACATTTAATTTTTAAAAACAAAAATAAAGTAATTATTTTTTTCAAGGTTTTGAAAATCAATTCCACAGTGAGTTTTTATATATTTTTTTCTTAAATCATGAAAATTTTGAAAATTAAAAAAACAATTTTTTTTAAAAAATTGTCTTATTTTATTGGTGTGAATAATAAATAATTGATTTATTTAATATCTTTTAAATTTTAAATAGCTCATAGATATTAAATTAAAATTTTATGATCATATAAAAATTAAAATTTAACTTCAATATATTAGAAAATTATTAAACATAAAATTAAACGTTAAATATATTAAATATTTAAAAAAGTACTGATAAATAAAATTAAAAATTAGTCATTTTCTTTGAATCCTATATATATATACCTTCGATGGATCTATATTATAACTCTCCCTAACCTACCGTGTTTCAAGAAAGAAAAATCGAGACAATTAATGTTTTTAAAAAATTCCCACTTATGAACCGAGCGTGGGACTCACCACCTATATCCAATCAAATGATGGGCTCCGTTGGGTAGCACAGATTTGACCGCAAACGGACTTGGGGACCATTTTTCAAACGTTTGTATCAAGTTTTTCATACCAATTCTCCTAGGAAGTTAGGGTTTTCCTTTTTCTTCTCCATCCATCTGTAGAGGGATTTAGTATCCATCTCTGTAGATATTTCTAGATCACGAGATACATAATGTTCTTTGCAACATAGGAATCGGTTTCTATCATTTTCGGAAAGTGAACGGACCGCTGCTCTTTTGCCTTCTCACAATGTTCCTGAACTTCAACAAAGTGTGAATGGCACTTCGAAGTACTTCACGATTAGGATCGTCGTGGGAAACTTCCATCGGTTCTGGAACTCGCTAGTGGGTTCGAAATGACCTACCTCTTACGGTGGTTAACTATCTCAAGTATTTATGTATATTTGCTAACCATGATGTGGGCTTTCTTGGGCCTATGTATGGTAATAAATTTCCTATCGTTTGAACATGGGTCAATCATACTTGAATTTGGTTTGTGACATTAATGTGAGTATGCCTTATATTTCCACCTAAAACTTCAATGGCTCTCATTCACAAAGATATTGAAGGGGAACAAAAACCCTTATCGCACCATCACACATCTCCGAGTATCTTACTACTAAGGAGTGTTCGGGAAGTAGAAATAAGGTCATGTGAGGAAGAGAAAAGAGAGAAGTTGTGGATTCATGATGTGAGATCCCACATCGGTTGAAGAGGGAAACGATCATTCCTTATAAGGGTGCAAAATCCTCTTCTTAGCATATGCATTTTAAAACCGTGAAGCTGACGATGATACACAACAGGTCAAAGCATACCATATCTGCTAGAGATGAGCTTGGGCTGTTACAAATGGTATCAAAGCCAAACACCTGCATTCCTTACAAGGGAGTGAAAACCTCTCATTAGCAGACGCGTTTTAAAACCGTGAGGCTGACACGATATGTAACAAGTCAAAGCGGACAATATTTGCTAATAGTGGGCTTGGGCTGTTACACACTATGAGTCTAGAAAGTCATCATCGGTCCATTCGAGCTATGAAGAGGGAAATCTCAAAAGCCCATCTCATTTAAATGCATAGATAACTCATTACTCAACCTAAGCCAAATCTTATTCACTACTTAAAAGGTCCAATTTCTTCACAATGAAACAGTAAACAAACCTAAGAAGAAGAAGCTCAAAAAACTTCTGGGTTTCATCAAGCTTTGATGACATTCATTCTACAGTATCAACACCAAACATAACAGAGTAGATAAGGGAGAGTCCGTGAAAAAGTATCCCGTTGAGGATTGTTAGGAGGGAGTCCCACGTTGGCTAATTAAGAGAATGATCATGAATTTATAAGTAAGAAATACATCTATATTGGTTTGAGGTCTTTTGGGAAAACCAAAAGTAAAGTCATGAGAGCTTATACTCAAAGTGGACAATATCCTACTATTGTGAAGGGTCGTAGTTCCTAACATGGTACCAGAGTCATGCCTTTAACTTAGTCATGTCAATAGAATCCTCAAATGTCAAACAAAGAAGTTGAGACCCTCGAAAATGTAGTCAAAAGTGACTCAAGTGTTAAACAAAATATGTACTTTATTCTAGGGCTCTAGAGAAAGGCGTCGAGCCTCAATTAAAGGGAGGTTGTTCGAGGCTTCATAGGCCTCAGGGGGGCTCTATAGTATACTTTGTTCGAGGGGAGGATTGTTGGGAGGGAGTCCGATCATGGGTTTATAAGTAACAAATACATCTTCATTGCTATGAGCCCGTTTGAGGAAACCAAAACCAAAGTCACGAGAACTTACACTCAAAGTGGACAATACCATATCATGGTAAAGGTTCATGGTTCCTAACACATCACCCAATGAACTTCTAAAGCTCTCGACACGGTTATACAATCTGTAGAACGGATCCTATTCAAGTAAGGTCGATACTCACACACGAGCAAGGCAATGTAGCAATCATCAATCCCATTTGAGACACAATAACAAAAAGAACAGAACTTCTCCATCAACATATGACAATCAATAGAACATTACAGTAAAACCTTACCACCAATCAGATATACAGACATGACTGATCTTGAATATGTACAAGATTCAGAACAAAAAAGTTTAAATGTTCTTCTCTGTACAACAGCTCGTTCATATCCCCTAAACCATTTGAAAACAAATTGAGCTTTCCTTTCCCTTCCCTTACCTCATGCATCTAAATTTTCCATTTGAATGCTACTTTTAAGAGGCACATACTCACCAAGATATCCACCCAAATGATCAAGCAAATCAAGCTTATCAATGCCCTGATGGTGGACGCTCTTGCAGACATAGTAAAAAACACTCTGAACCAGCAATCCCACCAAGTTTACAATCACCAAAACGCCAACCAAAAACCCACCAACAATAATCCTCACAAAAACCCCATATCCAACCCTATTACGCACCACCACAGCCCCAAATATGACACTAATTGTAGCACAAATCGCCAAATAAGCAAAAACAAGCACCGCCGCCAATCGGGTTTTCCCCTTAAGCAATTCATAGCTCTTTTTCATGGCGGCAAATCCATAAATCGGTTCAAGCACCGACACAACGCTGGCCAAATGCCACAAGGCGGTGATGTAAACATGAACAACAAGAAACAGGATGAAGATAACGAAAATGCAGAAGAAGAACAAAATGTAATTCTGGGTATCGATTGCGAGGAGGAGTAGTAGCAAGAAGGCGAAGAAAATGGAGTTATAGAGAATCATGAGGAGAGAAACCCAGATGAAAGTGATAAAGAGGCGTTTGAAGACTTTGGGAATGGCGGAGAGAGTGGCGGAATAGGAGACGGATTTGGAAGTGTAGAGAGAGGCGACGGTGAAGACGACGGCGGCGGTGGAGAGAAGGGAGAAAGCGAAGAGGAAAATTAGGTAACAGAATTGAAAGGAGAGGAGCTTGGCCCATCTATGGCGGGTCTGAGTAGGATCGGTAGAAGGGTTTTGGAGGTGGAGGAGAAGGGGGTGGGTGAAGAGGGAGTGGGCGAGAATGGCGAAGGAAAGGGGGAAGATGAGGGTGAGAGTGATGAGATAGAAGGTTTTGGGAGAGCGCTTAGGGATGAAAATGGATTCTCTGAGAATCTCTGGAATGGTTAAGAATTGAAGCTCTTCTGGGGCTACATCCATGGCGTTTTTCAGTTAGAAATCTACAGTGGGAGAGGAAGGAGGAGAAGGATTTGATTGGAAGAAAAATGGGCGAAGATGGATAAGCTTAGAACTGACATGGAACACAAATTCTTTCAATTTAAAAAAAAATCAAAATAAAAGATTTTCACAACTTATACTCTAATTTTGGGTTAAATTATAAATTAATTCATATAGTTTGAACAAATTAAAATTTAAGGTTAAAATTAGAGGTGTTCATACCGAACAACTTCCAAACCAAAAGAGTTGAGATGAGAGTTAGGATTGTTTTTTCGGTCTGAGTTAGTTGAATTTTTTAAAGATTAAAAAATTTTGTTCGGTTTGCAAGTTGTAACTTTCTTTTTATTGGTCAACCAGACTAACCTAAAATAGGGTTCACAGTCCAATATAACATATCCTACTTAATTTAAATTATAAAGTTGGTATTTATAATTTGAAAAAAAGTTTTAATATAGTATCTATTATTATAAAAATTAGACTTTTTGTCCTTACAATGTTGGTTATAACAATAATATTTTTCATGGCTCGGGACAAAGAGAGGTTTCTAGTTAAACGGATCGAACTAAGAATTTCAGCATGTTTTGCTGTGTAGCTAGATAGGGTTACAAAAACCATAAGAAAGATGATTTTGAGAAGAAACTCTTTGATAGCCTCTTCTTGTTTTGTTCGACTTGAGTCCTTGATGGATGTCGATAATCGGATTCGGATGTGTCTAGCATAGTTAATCAGTAAAATGAAGCTATTACAGAGTGCCAATTTTACATACGTAATTTAAGTTGCTCATCTAAGGAATGAATAGACCTTCCATCGGCAAACTTGATTGAGCTAGTTAAGTCTCCATTGTAGAACCAAACCATCATAACACCCCTTAAAGAAAACGATCTGAGACTGATGAGTTATAGTTTTTGGTTAGCTGTAAAAGTGTAGGAATTCTACGCATACTTGGAAATACAATAATGAGAGCTAGGAGAGACGGTGTGAGATCTCACATTGGTTGGAGAGGGAAACGAAGCATTCTTTATAAGGGTGTGGAATCCTTTCCTAAGCAAATGCATTTTAAAAAATTTTGAGGGGAGGTTCGGAAGGGAACGCCCAAAGAGGACAATATATGCTAGCGATGGGCTTGAGCCGTTACAAATGGTATCAAAGTCCGGTTGGAGATTCCACATTGATTGGAGAGATGAACGAACGCCAGCGAGGAAGCTGGCCCCGAAGAGGGGTGGATGAGGAGCGAAGCATTCTTTATAAGGGTGTGGAAACCTCTCCCTAGCACATTTTAAAAATCTCGAGGGAAATCCCAGAAGGGAACACCCAAAGAGGATAATATCTGCTAGCAGTGGGCTTGAGCTGTTACAAATTGTATCAAAGCTAGGTTGGAGATCTCACATTGATTGGAGAGAGGAACAAACGCTAGTGAGAACGCTGGCCCCAAAGGGAGTGGATGGTGAGATCTCACATTGGTTGGAAAGGGAAACAAAACATTTTTTATAAGGGTGTGGAAACCTCTTCCTAGCAAACGCGTTTTAAAAACCTTGAGGAAAAACCATAAAGGAAAAACTCAAAGAAGACAATATCGGCTAGCGGTGGACTTGGACTGTTACGGGCAAACATCTGTAAGAAAAACTGAAAAACATCTGTAAGAAAAACTGAAGTGGTTCCTTGTACTGTTGAAATTCAAGAGTCCAACAAGGTTACTTATCTAGTGGTTTTTATAAACTGTTCACAGCAATCAACTTTACCATCAAACTAGTCTAGACAATTAAAATCTACCAGAAGTTAATGTTAAGAAACATACAAACAAAATCTCAATAGGCACTTCAATTGGCTGGTAACCAACCAATTTTTTCTTTTTGTATATATTCACTGTGGTCATAAATAAATTGACTTAACATATAAATCAAATCCTCAGGTATCGCACAACCCACAATCTCACTATTTATGATGATATCTTAAACCAACCTACAATTCCGTCTATCCAGAGGCAGCCCCTTATTCATATATTGCTATGTAATACACTCGCCTTATACTTTAGTAACTGACTACATCCAGGTAAACGACTCTTCTTACCCTGCTAACTCAGGAAGCAAAACAAAGTAGGGTAAAATTGTAAGAGACATTTACTTGGGTGCCTGATTATGTGGTTGATGACCATGTGGTGCTTTTGTCTGGGTAGCTGTAGACATCACACGCAATCGCCTCGCTATGTCTGTGAAAGATGGCCGGGCTACCGGGTCAGGAGACCAACACTGTTCCATCAACAATCTCCAGTCGGGGTCACAGAAGTTTGGTACCGGTGGTCTCAATGTGTTGTTCACTATGCCTCCTGAGTGGAGAAAGAAATCATCAAATTCAGATTTAATCCATTTGAGTTGAAAATAAATAGAATAACAATTACATGATTCAAAAACAAATCCTTCTAGAACTTAATGCAGTATGTAAAACAAAGTAGGAAACACACAAATGCATCGTGAGTGTAATGAAAAAGAAGTATCAAATTGAATACCCAGAGCAACAAGAAATGAAGCAAATCAGAGCAAATTTTCAGTAATCATTTCTATGCATATTATGCGATCCTGCAAGCTTTTTCAGTTGCATAAACTAACCATGTGAGGGGGTCCCTTACGATCATTGACCCCAACCTTACTCTACCCAGAGAAGAATTTATGAGTTAAATGAATCCCAAGGAAACATAAAAACAGTTTTTTTTTTTTTTTTTTTTTTTCCTTTTAGTTTCCACACCTATGATTGCTCCATAGTGCATATTTGCATAAGGCTCCTCGCCAGTAAGGATCTCCCATAGGACAATACCAAATGAGAATACGTCAACCTGCCATGCAGAAGTAAAAAATTAAAACTACATGAGCAATATAGTCATCTAGTGGGTAGAAATAATGAAATGAAACTCATCCACTCAACCTACTTTTGATCATGAAACATAATTTACAGTTTGTTTTTCAATTGAAATATTGTTCGCTAACCTTTTCTTATTTATTTAAGAAGCTAATAACAGAAAACCTTATTTGATCAGCATTTGGCTTTGAAAAGAGACTGCATGTGTGTTTTTCTATGATCAATTTTCCCACCCCACAAATACGTTTTTCTCCTTTTCTTTTCTTTTCTTTTTCCACACCATTCCTTTCCTGTGTTCTTTCATCTTCCCCCTTTTTCGTATTGATAGTTGTGTGATCCATAAAAACCATCAGCAATACATGTTTATTGTCCTATTGCTTATTCTCTTAATAAGTTGTGACAATAGAAACGAGTCTTGATATATTACCTTTTCAGAAACCTTGCTGCTGCTACCGTTAAGTAGTTCAGGAGCCATCCATGGAAGGGTCCCTCTGACACCGCCAGTAACTAATGTGTTTCTTTTTATTTTTGACAAGCCAAAATCTCCAACCTTCATAACAAAACCAAGAGAAAAGTAAACAATGCAGGTGAAAGACTCATAAATCCACCGCCAACATATAAATTCTCTTCAAGTACAGTGGTGTATCAAGTACCTTGCAAATTGGCCGTAAAGGATCTTTCAAATTGACAAGCAAGTTGTCACATTTCAAATCAAAGTGCACAATATTCTTTGAGTGCAGATATTCCATTCCAAATGCTGCATCCATTGCAATAATAAGCCTCTTGCGTCGATCCAGGTACCTGGAACACTTGCATAAAGTGTAAAGACTAAGAACGAACAGAGTTCTCGAACAATTCAAGTGTATGCAAGATAACTTGAAACAAAGAGATTACCGGTCTTTGCTAAGTAAAACATTCCGTAAGGAGCCATTGACCATGAATTCAGTCACTGTGGCCAACGTCCCACCTGGCCCATCCTGTACTACACCATAAAAAGCCACCACATTTGGATGATGAAGCTTTGAAAGAATCTCAGCTTCACGCCAAAACTCTACAGTCTGAAAATTACAAATTCAATACGTGAAAATAGAGAATCATGACAAAAAAACAAAAAATTGATTCCTATTTGTTTAAAAATAAGCCAACTAAATAAACAGAAGACTGTCCATTGCTGCTTAAGAAACGATTCCTATTTGTTAGAAGTAGGATTGCTGATACTACACCAACACTTATAACCAGCTCCTCTAAAAGTTAAGTTCGTCGGAATGCCGGTGGGGGGAATTGTTTTTTGGTTCTACAGTTGGTAATGAAAATTTGTAACCTTTGGTTTCCCATCCCACTTTTCAGGCAATATAACACCATCAAGCCAGTGTCCAACTCACTACGAGAAAAAGCTAATAACATCTAGGAGATCATTCGAATGGAATTTAACTCACCAATCTTTCTTGCTCTGATGACCTACAGGTGAAACAACTTTTTTTTATCCGTTTAATTGCTACATCTGTTCCTCGCCACTTCCCATGATACACTGTACCAAATGTGCCAGAACCCAGTTCTCGTTGCTCTTCAAGATCTTCATTGTTAATTATCTGCCAGGCCATCCAAAAGACAGTCAACAAACTAATGGAGGGAAAGTAAAACCTTAAATCCTACATGTTCCCCCAAGATCAATAGTACATTAGCTGTTAACTGCGACCCAAATATAATACCAAACCAGTTTATATCCAAGAAAATAATTAATAACACGATAACAAGGTCAGCAAGTGAAGTATAAGAGAATGTCAACAATTGAAAATGCTATCTCTGTCAACAATTGAAAATGCTATCTCTCATAAATTCTATACTTGAATCAGACTTTTCCAGTTAAAAAATATTTTGTTTCTCCCTCTCAAAATATACAAAAATAATTTTTTATAGAATTGACTCTACATGATCCAATAATGCGATCTTATCAAAAAAATTACAAAATCCATAAGATTTTTCCCTCTCAAAATATTTTTTCTCCCTCTCAAAATATACAAAAATAATTTTTTATAGAATAATAGGTTAGTGACTCTACATGATCCAATAATCTGATCCTTATAAAAAAAAAATTACAAAATCCATAAGATTTTTCCAACTATTTTAAACATGGTTCTTTTCAAGTTCCCACCAAAGGAGGTGGCATACAGAAGTAAAAAAGACCAGCTAATGACTAGCAGTTAGCAAACAACCTTGAAGTGACATGAAGTGGGAAAAAAAGATTATCCAGTTGCTCAGGAGCTCAATTTCTTAGCTTCTACATGTCCTTGTCGCAGAGGATTATAACTAGGGAACTTCTCAAAGAAAAATGGAAGCAATGACAGTGAATAGGGTTACTGCAGAACCTCAAAAACTCATGCATAAGATTTTTCTTTTCTTTTTTTTTTCTTTTTTTTTTTTTTGCGGAAACAGTAAGTAGGGAATGCTGCATCGCCTTATTCATATTAAACAACAGAGCAACACACAAAGAAAATATCTGAACTCTTTGGAAAAATCAGAGCTGACAATCATCGTTTAGATAAATACAGGTGAAAATAGCATAATATTTATTGTGCAAGTAGACTTTTCAAATACTGAGAGAGTAAAATCAAGTCACGCCTGTTCAAAGCCTTAACTTCACAGTATCAAACAAGAATTAACATTTAATAACAAATAATCTAATGAAATGTTACTAAAGTGCAAAAGAAAAGGAATGTTCAACTTTTAATTAGTTGCATGTAATAAGGGAATTGGCCGTGAGATTCATACCTGCAACGTACTGATATCAAATTCTTCAAGATAAATATCAGCCAGAGGTACACCAATATCTTGGATATCCAATTTTGCATCCTAAAACAAGAAGATAAATAGGAACATGCAGTGAGAGGAAAGCGATAAGCTGGAGGTACAAATTATAATGGAAAGAATGCAATTGGCAAAAACCACATTCTCAGCATGTTGGCCTTTAGTGTGTTGGGCTTTAGCGCTAGGATCATCCAACTGTATGCTGTCATCGCCCTTAAACTTTGAAGAATCATAATCTGTATATGGATTTGTAGAGCTGGGTCCAGTGAGCAGACAGGATTCCTGCTGAATGTTGTCACCAAAATTGATATGAGAGTCTCTGTGATAAATCGCACCTACATCTGAATTTGCAAGTGAGGAAGAGAAGCCCATGTGGTCATCATCCATAAGAGAAGCATCCCTTCCAACAAACTCCTCCTGAGCCAAGTTTCTAAAGTATGACCAACGCTTAGGCTCATGATTCTCCACGTTCAAGCTCACGCCAGCCCCATTAGCATGCAATGGATTGATGCCAGAAATGCTTTCAAAGTTTCTGGCCTTTGAGAATATATCAGAAAGGAAATCACGTGGAAAGCGGTCATTAATATCAATAAGAATGTCCCCATGCTCTGGAGTGTTAATACCAACTCCAGATTCTACTTCAGTAACAGTTTTACCAGGGTTCTCTGCCAATGATGAAGGCTCTGTTTGCTCTTGAGTTTCGTTTCCTTGGTTCTTATGTGTACTTCCGTCAATCCAGCCTGACTCCAGGGGTCCCATAAAAGATTCCTCCTTACACTTGTCAGAAACTTCTTCACTTGCCCTAAGATGAGCCAAACCTCCTGCTTCCTTCCTATAGGCAGAAGGACTTCTAATATTGGACATATCACTGACCTCAGACCCATCATGCTCACCTGCAATATTCATCATTTCATTACTGGTATCTGCTAATGTTTTGTACTTCTCAAATGCCTCCAATCCATCTTCTACAGCATGACTATTTCCACGTGGTACCTTTGAAGATGAAACAGATTGCTCAGGCTTCAGAGTCGCATTCCCATCCAACAATGTTTCAGCTGATTCAATAATTGTCTGAGAAAAATTGGAGTTATCCTGAGTTCTCAGAAACTGAGAGCCAAAGGAATCATCAGATTTGGATAAACGGTTCAATTCAGCCTGCTCCCTTGGAATCCTTTCAGAGTGAAAAACACGTGGAGGTAAAATGGGTTCATGGTAGCTAAACCCTGTTTCATCGGCCTCAGAGGCACCAAAACCAGAAGTTGGAAGTCCATCAGATGAAAATTTATCATCTTCAGTTCTATTGTTTCCTTCATTACTCACTTCCAGGGGTACTGATTCTTGAGCAGGATCTTGATGCTTCTTGTTGCTTTTTGAAAGCAGGAAACTCGATCCTACATCTGTGTCTAAATTAATTACCTGCACTCCTTTTGAGTTATAGCTCAAAACAGAAGCATCATTTAGGTTTGATGAAACCAAGTATTCATGTTCAAAATTTTCGCTTTCATTAGTTTCATCGATCTTATGGAGAGAGCCTTCCCTTTTAATTTGTGCATCCTTAAATGATGCCTCCTTTTCCAATGATTGAATTTTATCAGGTTCATTCAGCTTCAAAGTTGGAATCTCTGTAATTTTACCCTCCTTTAACGATGCATCTGAATCTTGTGTGTGAAAACCACTGACCGGATTGTCTATAGCCAAGCCACCCTGTTGATTCACATGTCCTTTGCTGGGAATTGAAGATATATTCTCTACAGGTGCTGCATTGTTAATAAGAACGTACTCACGTTGTGCCTGAATGGATGAAGGAATTGAAGTCTTTCCAACATTTTCAGATAAACTTTGCATGGGGCGGAAAGAAGAGAGATGGGGAGGCCCAAAATCACCTTGCTGCAACTTTTGTCCTGATAATTGCTGCAAATTGGGCTTGAAACCACTAGATGAATTGGTCCAACTGGTTTGAGAGGACAGAGAAAATGAAGGTGCAGAAATGGTCAGAGATGATTTGATGTTGTCAGACAATTCTGGAGCAACTTGACCACTCTCTGATCCAACGTTAAGGGCAAGCAACTCATCTATATTGTTTCCTGAAGTATTGGCTAAGGGCGTGGAGTTCCTTCTTGAACTGAGGTCCATACCATTTACAGCTACTACATATTCAATCTCTGAATCACCCTCTGCACTTCTGACACCAATTTGAGCATCCTCCAAATCAGAAATAGAAAACAAGAACATTCTTGGCTTTGTTGAGCCCCCATATTCTGTTACATTACATTCCTCCATCATGTTTTGCAAGTCCTCATCACAAGATACAGAAACCAATGCATCAAGATCCTCACCAGGTAACTGATATTTAATAGTATGAACTTGATCGTAAATTGTTGATGTTTTCTGCAGCAGATTCAACCAAGAAATATCCTTGGTTAAACGGATAATACGTGTTTCCCCTCCAACATACCTAAGTTTTCCATCACTAGGGCGAGGCATGACTTTACCACCAAAACTGCACATGAATTTCACCATTCTTGATGAGCTATCAGATGCTCCTGAAGATGTAGAACCATGAAGTGGACTGACATCATTTCTTGATGAGGCTGCTCTTGGGACAAACCTCCTTGAATTATATATACTCTTTTCTTCATGTGAAAAGCCCCCTCTTTCAAAATGTTGAACATGATCTTTTTCTACAGGGTTGAGCATGGCAATGCTAGATCCACCCTCTGAACTTGGATGGGGAAGTCCTACAATGCCTTTTAAATCCATGTACCCAGGTGTAACACCTGGGTCAGGACTATTGGTGGGAATAAATTGATGCTTGGCATTCACCCTTTCCCGCATAAATTCAAGTGCAAATTCCTCGCCAGTTTGAATGGAGTAGTTGTGGACAGTACTAGCTCCAACTGGCATATTATATTCAGGGGGTCGAATGTTGGTGCTGATGTTGCTTGATGGATCGTGGAAAGATCTTTGAATTGTGGACCCAAGTCCCTGATTTCTTGCTTCCAAATTAGTATGTCGAACTTGTTCATAATTACTATGTTGATCTATGGTACCTCTTTTCACATTTTTTTCCATCTAGGTATACCTGATGGGCACAAACTCGACTGAAAATCCCATGAATAAGAGAGACTGCAGTATCGGCGAAAGCATGCACTTGAAGTAACAGATAGCTTCAGGTTCAGTTGATCATCTTGCAGATAGTAATATTACCCAACAATGGAAAGCTCAGCTCTCAACTGAAAACCTGGGGTTCATGTATTCAAAAGTCATAAAAACGTATGGTGGAATAATCAACTTTCAGACAGCATAGAGGAGATGAAAATTCAGCTTCCTCGATTCATTCCAGGAGGCCATGCCCTAGATTTACACAGCTTTATTGAAAGAACAATTCTAGTTACAAATAAATACAGAAATAACATAACCAACAATGCATGTGTATATGATGGCACATATATACAATATCTAATATAACATAGTGAAGATAAAGAAATCTATCTTCATATCATATATATGTCAGTAACTTAGTTGCCATTGGGCAATGATGGTTGTGATAGTCAGTGCACTGCAATAGTATACGAGCAATGGCTGGAGAATGCTAGAGGAACGTTCAGGAACATAGTTAACTTTCTCTAGCATCCAAAACACTAGGGCTGCTGGGGTTTTGGTGAATGAAATGAAGAGTTTTGTTCTGAAACTTAAGAAGGGTCGAGCTCATGGCTCCGCAGTTTAAATAGCAGACATAATAGAAAACCAAAGTGTTCAGTAAGCACTAACAAGGCTAATAAGGTGCTTTTCAGGGTATAACTGAACTCCGAAACTCCCAATTTTGGGAGAAATCTATATTTTAGCTACTGAACGAGGTTCCATTTCATCTTGCAGTCTGCACCTCGAGTGGAATGTATATTTATCTCCAAGAAATTTATCCATATAGGAGAACTCTGGCAACGAGATTCTTCTCGGTAATAAATTATAGTCTGTAAATGAGCACCAATATGCATGAAAGAAAAGCCCAAGATTTCATAACGCCCATTCGAATCTTTAGAAGACCAGAACAGTAACATACGGAGAAACGATAGATTATTAGACCTAACAAGCCTTCAGTTATACAACGAACCAGGAAAAAACTTGAACAGAAACCCAATTGAGGAGGCTAATAAGATAGTACCGAAGTTTGCCAACGCTAGCTAAGTTTGCATAGCATCAGGCGTCCCCTTTATCGCCTAGAATGCACATAAAATAGACTCGATTCTTCAACTGAAGTTATCAACCAGCTGAATTGACCCAAGAAATGTATCAAATAGCAATATCTAATATCGAATCGCGTGTCAGATTAAAGAACCGGACATCATAAATCGAATCACAAATCAGAATAAGAGAACGCATAATTAGTTTGCTTCGAGAAAGATCGAGCTAACATTTTCACTCATGAGCACCGTGCCGGAAAAAAAAAACATCGTTTCAAGAACTTACCATGCAGATCCCAAAGCAACAATGGACTGTGAGATTTGAATTCGTCTGCAAATCAAGAAGGTCTGGTCTGAGTTCACGACAGTGTGCGCCTTTGTACTTTATCCTCCCACGCTCGAAGCCTCGACTTTTTTTTTTTTGGCTTTTCGGTGGGGTGCTATTTTTCTATTTTATATAATAATCGAATTTTTTGACAATTACAGAGAGAAAAAATAAAATAAAAAAATAATAATTCGTTTTATCTTGTCTTAGAAAAAATAAAAAATAAATAAAAATAATAATTCATCTTTATTATCTTGTCTACCGCTAATAAATATTGTTTGTTTTGGCCCAATACATATCGGCTAGGCATAAGTTTTTACACTCTTATGAACAATGTTTCGTTCTCTTCTCTAACTAAGATGTGATCTCACAATCGGCACACAACTGGTTGTCGGGATCTGATATCGTTTTAAAACCTTAAAGAGAAGCGTTTGAAGAGAAAGCCCAAAAATGACATCTTATAGCGGCGGGTTAGGGTTATTACAATTCTCATTTTTTATTAAATTATAAAATTATATTATGTCTATTCAATTTTTAATGTTTAAAATAATATAAAAATTAGTGTGAGCTCGTTTATTTATTTGTATCTAATATATTTATAAATTTTTAATTTTTGGTCTATGGTTATAAATTTATTAAATTGAAATTTTAGTATCTCATTATTAAATTTAATTTTATATCTAGTAAAATGGTTAAATTTTAAAAAAATTAAATACATATTTATTAGAAGGTTTAAAAATCTATTAAACATTTTTAAATTTTTAAATTTGTATTTAATGGATAATTAATTGATTCAACATTTTTTTAAAAACATCACAATTTATTATATAAAATTCAGAGACAAATTTATTTTTAAAAAAATACTTTTCACTGAGAATCACCAAAATTAAATTTTCATAATTTATTATACATTTTTAAACTTTAAATATTTACAAAAATTTGAAAATTTGGAAACAAAACAAAAATAAGACTTTGACACCAAATAATTATGAATTTATCATACACAAAACTTAAATTTTAAATATTTTTTAAAATATGCGAATTAGATAGAAAAAAATTAAAAGTTTAATTGCGTATTAGTTATTTATTAAAATTCATGAATCGAAGAAATACAAATTTAAAAATTTAATTAATATATATATTTTATAGTATACGGTACATAATTCCGTACATTAATTTTATTATATGAAAAGGACAAAATAAACAAATATCTTAATAAATAGTCATTGTCACGTGATTTAGACAAGAATTTCAATTAACCATATAATATTTTCAAAATGTAATTTACCTTTTTTAATTTGTGCTGTTTGCTATTATCATTTTTTAAATCCAAACATTTATTATACATTTAGATATTAAAATTGATTTTAATATATCAGGAAATCATCTAGAGTTAAATTATGATATTAATTCATAACTTACAGTTTTTAAATTATATTATAAATTGTATATAATAATTATTATCTATTTTAATTTAACAATTTATGTTAAATTAATAAAAAATACTTTGAATTTTACCTTTTGTCCTTACAATTCCTTTAAACATTTAACAAAATACCAAAATTAAAAATACCCGGTTAGTTTGGGATGAAAATAGTTAATAATTTGTTTTAAAAAATAACGTTTAATTTTTTAAAGTATTTACAAAAATAATCTGGAGTGTTTAAAAGTTTTATTGACGTTCTTAATTAAAAAAAAACTTCAAAAATATCTTTAATTAAAAAAAAAATACTATTAATACCACATTTTAAAAATATTCATCCGTTTTCAAAGGTATCGTTAAAAAGTTTGAAGATGATTTATGAGATTTTAATGGACGGTTTTCATCCATATATTGATGGTACCAAATTTTTTCATTTTTTTTATATAAATAGGAGATGCTAAAGCTATTTTTAAAATTGCATGCATATTATTTAAATATAATCTCAACGGTGAGGGTATTTTTGAATTTGTCTTAAAAAAATTGAAGGGTATTAATTAATCTTTTTAAGATTTATTTTTGAAACACTATTAACAGTTTAAAAAGGAGATCGTGGAATCAAAGAGGACGTTCAAAATTTCAGGGCCGATTGCATCCCGAAGACTTGATTGATTGAAAACGTAGCGTGGAAAAGTTCTTTGATTGGAAAGAACGAGACGAGGTATGCGAAGATTAAATTCCTGAGCACGGGTCATGCTTCAATTTGGTGGGATCAAGTCAAAGGGAAGTACATGAGACAAGACAAGATGCGATCGAGGTTGCGGGAGAAATTTCTACCCTCCGATTAGACCCAAAGCTTGTTCTAAAGGGTGAACTTCGCCCGTTAATAAGAGTATTTTTGAAATAAAATATTAAATATTTTGGATTTATAATTATTTGAAAGTTTTAAGCATATATTTTTAAGATTATTTTTGCTAATTTAGTCTTACATTTATAATCTAAAATATTATATTTATCAAAATTCTAAAATATTATATTATCAAAATTTTGTGAGCCGCTTAGAAAAAGGTGCCATCTTTAGGCACACCGCGGCGATAACCCTAAACCCTGCGGCCCCGCCATCCTTCACAGTGGAGTGTACGGGTAGCGTATCGCTCTCCTCCGAAGCGTTTCAATTTTTCAACGTTCAGAGCGCGGCTAACGCACCCAGGATTGGATACAACTCTACTTTAGATTACTATATATCCAGGTTTGAAATTTGTCGTAATCTCTCATTTTCATTCACGGGCTTCTTGTTTCTTTCGTTGAGACGCTTAGAGACATGAAATTTATCGCGGGCAGCTTCCTTGCATGTATGATTAGTTTGTTATTTATTTACTTTTGGTTTATGTAAGGGTGAGGATTCGTCAGCTTGGATGTCACTGATAACGCTCTAATTGAGTTCAAGACTTGTTTATTTTAATCTGTTTGTGGGTTCTGAAACTGAATGTATTCCTGAATGAAACTGTTGCGGAATTGTGTGCTATGAATTGAAAAATATCAATAATGAAGTAAACTAATTCCCAACTCGACTTGGGTTCATTAGTTTAAGTGCCCTGTTCTCAATTTGTTAATCTGTGTTCTGTTTGAAGTCAAAGAATAATTTCCCCCCTTTTTGGCACCTCTAACTTTCTGAATTCAGGGAACCATGGAACATGTTCTGTGGTTGTTTTCTTTTTGTTTATTAGCTTTTTTTTGTTCTTACTCGACCTCAATCCTCATGCCCATATCAGTTATCTTTAGATGCTCTGGTTTTTGTTATGATCCAAAGTGCCAAGTAGGCGTCATTCGAGGACAAACGAAACTCTCGATGATATCTTTTCTTTGTTTTTTGTGTTCGTCTATTTCTATATGAACTTTTGGTTGTAGGATAAGTTTGATTAGTGGCTTGTTTTAGCTATTGTCGAAAGTATTGTAACAATACTGAGCTTTAATGGGTCATTGGTCAAGGTTTAAATTGCTGATGATTTTGATGATAAATTCCATACTTGTAATGTATTGAAGGAAAAAATATGTAACGGCTCAAGCCCACCGCTAACCGATATTATCTTCTTTGGGTTTTCCTTTTCGGGCTTTCCCTCAAGGCTTTTAAAACGCTTTATAAAGAAATGATTCGTTCTCCTCCCCAACCAACAAAATGAGTCCCATTATATTGGTATTATTTTTTATGTTGCTATGATGGGAATGACTGATTATATGTTGGGTATAAATGTCAATCCACAGCTTACCAATGAGAGTGTTCTTGATATGTTCTAGTTAGTTGAAAGTAGACAAAGGAAGCACTAGCGGCTTGACAAGGCTGACGGGAGAAAATAATTGGTATCAAGAAACCCACCGACAAAGGAAGAATTGATAGTGATGTTCAGCCCTGTTACTGCTCGTCCTCCTGCTACGCCTATCACTGCGATTTCATTTGGAGAACCTCGTGCTCGGTCCTTCCTTAAGGAAGCCACTCCTTCGTCTCTTCTTGTAATGTTCAATTCACCAATTTTTCTATTTTATTTTCTTTGAAGTGTTGGTATTAACAATCCCATATCGTGGTTTTCTTAATCTTCCTCTTATTAATTTTCTTTTTATCTAAACGTTGTCCCTAAGCAGTCTTTATTCACCCGTGCCTCCCTCCACACCCACTCTGTGCTACGACCGTACTCTACTCTCAAAGCCATGGCTGATGGTGAAGCCGTCACTCTTTCTCCAAAGATCACCGCTTCATCTCCTTCTGGTAGTATCCTCTTGTTTTTGTATGTAGAACAATTATTATCGCGTGTTTTTCTATAGAAAGCTTTGAATTTTGACTGTATGTTGGTAGCGTGCTTTAGAGATGGATGTTGGTGGATAATAGGCATAAAGAGAAGCTTTGTTTGTTTTCACATGGGAGGAGTTGTAAATCTCTACAAAAGTGAAAGCTACTATCATTTATGAACTCAGAAGATTTCAAAATTCTCCTTGAGCTTAGATTTCGATTTTTCTTGTTTTATGACGTAACTTGACTCTTTGATTCATTTTTTCTTTTTAATAGGGACCTTTTCATAGTGAGTTGGTTGTATCAATTTGACAGTATCGGCTATTATGTTCAGTTTCAGGAAAGAAGCTAGCTCTGATATCCTTGTCAGACAAGAAAAATCTTGCATTTCTAGGAAATGGGCTTCAAGAATTAGGGTAAGCCCTTCAAGAATTATTATACAATTTTGTTTAAGCTCTTTGCTTGATTATTTAATCTCTTTTGAAATTCCCAACATGCCATCTATACTGTTTTTTTTTTCTATAATAATTTTCTTAGTTCTAAGTTATGAGCCCATATGCTTTCTTCTTTGCACCTCTTTCCTCTAGAGTGTGCCTTAAGCTTGAATAACATTGAATATCTGATCACGCCTCATGTCATATAAAATTGCAGCTACACGATTGTTTCAACTGGTGGAACAGCATCTACATTGGAAACTTCTGGGGTAAGCGTTACTAAGGTGGAGGAGCTGACAAGTTTCCCTGAAATGGTATGCTGCCTTTTCTCTTGTTTATTCAGATTCTGAATGAAACAAGCTCCCTATTATTTTATTTGTGCCACGGAGAGGAGGTTCGGGGCTGGATGCAGCGTTTTGGTCAGTTCACCATTTTGCTTAGGTTCCAGAAACTTATTTTAAATTATAGGTGGCATAAAAAATTGAAAGTGAACCTCCTCTGCGTAGATTCTCGAATCCTTATTGTATAAAGTTAGAAGCTGATGCATTATATCTTTACATAATTAGATTCTCCCGTTCTTGTTTATGTTATTCTTATTACCATACATTTGTTGAATTGTTTTATTTTGTTTGCCTTTTCATTTTTATTCTTAATGAGGTGTAGACTTTGCTGACCATTTTTAATATGTAAATTATGGATTTTTAGAGATTTTATATTTTAAACCATTTAAGATGTGTTTAGTCCAACATGTGGGAGTGGGTGAGTTTGCATGATTGGAGGGATTTAAACCTTTAACCTCTTGATCTGGGACATGCTTTAACTAGTTGAGTTATGATATAATGGATTTGGTGGAGTAATTTTCTCTGTTGTGGCAGCTTGATGGTCGTGTAAAAACTTTGCATCCTTCTATACATGGGGGCATTCTTGCTAGAAGAGACCAAAAGCATCATATGGACGCCCTTGATAAACATGGAATTGGTTAGTGTTATGTTAGTGTTTTATTTACTTTGTGATCAATCTCTGGAAGTCTTATGCTACTCCTAAATTTCATCTGCAAAGCATGATCTTAGTTTCTGCGTAATGTTTTCTGAAATAATTCCTCAACAGGCACATTTGATGTTGTTGTGGTAAACTTGTACCCATTTTACGATAAAGTCACCTCATCTCAAAAAATAGAGTTTGAAGATGGAATTGAGAACATTGATATTGGTGGTCCGGCCATGATCAGAGCTGCTGCAAAGGTAGTAAAATGCAGAACTCACTGTTTTTGACAATCAAATTGTATCTTGTAAACTTGGTCGAGATGCGTAAAAATTGTTCGAGCATTCACAGATTTAAAAAAAAAAAAAAAAGTAACAGACTCCGTACTGGCTGAAAGACGATTTCTCTAATGTGTGTGTGCATACTATGCTCTTGAAAGCATGATAATCTCTTAGTTTAGATTAATTCAATTTCGTGATGTGTATTGATATGTGCACTAACATGCATATGCAGAACCACAAGGATGTCTTAGTGGTGGTTGATACTGAAGACTATCCTGCACTGCTTGATTTCTTGAAAGGAAATGAGGATGATCAACAATTTCGTAGAAAGCTTGCTTGGAAGGCATTTCAACATGTAGCTTCTTACGATTCTGCAGTCTCAGAATGGCTGTGGAAGCAGACTGTTGGAGGTAATCCTCCTGTTTCATATAAATGCATAACCACTAGGATTGGTAAAATCTTCTTGACTTGATAACTTATGTTATCATTTGGTTCCAGATAAAATTCAGAGTATGCATTTGCTAATGAACTCTGAAGGCAAAAACATTTGTTTATTGGAACATACGGTATTATTGTGTTATTCTGGTGGAATATTTGATTGAAATAGTCCTGTGTGTTTGTTGGAAGATAAATTTCCTCCCAGCTTTACCGTGCCTCTTTCCCTCAAAAGTTCTCTTCGCTACGGGGAAAATCCTCATCAGAAAGCTGCCTTTTATGTTGATAAGAGTATTTCTGAAGTCAATACTGGTGGTATTGCAACAGCCATCCAACACCATGGAAAGGTGAGCAAGTATCCCTCTTCACAATTCATCTGTGGGTTCATCTTCGGATAGTATTCCTAAATTCAGAATGGTAGTACAAGTAAAAAAGTTCAAATTTCATGTTGAAGCATTTTCTGTTGTCTGCTATCCATGATGATCATGGAAAAGCCTCATTAGCTTAGCATCCAAACCATTATGCTTCTTCTAAGCATTCGTAAAGATTTACCATTACATTTCATTTATCTTTTACCTTGTATGGCATTCAAGTTTCAATTGTGTGCAAACTTTTGTTGTGTGCAGGAGATGTCTTATAATAACTACTTAGATGCGGATGCAGCTTGGAATTGTGTGTCAGAGTTTAGGAATCCTACTTGTGTAGTTGTGAAACACACAAATCCATGTGGTGTAGCTTCACGTGATGATATTCTGGAAGCATATAGGCTAGCGGTGAAGGCTGACCCCGTGAGTGCATTTGGTGGCATTGTAGCCTTCAACGTAGAAGTTGATGAGGTTAGTATGTTTTCTTTTCATAAAAGACGATTGGACTTTGGATCCATGAGATTTCTATGTTAACTTTTGAAGCAATTGATTCCAAGGTGCTGTGAGCCAGACCAAAACCTCCAGCTACCGAAACATCAAACTAACTTCTTGCCTACCAAGATGTATTTACGCTTGTGTTATGTTGGGATGTTTGTGTGAGATCTCACATCGGTTGGAGAGGGGAACGAAGTATTCCTTATAAGGGTGTGGAAACCTCTCCCTAATGGCCGCGTTTTAAAACCTTGAGGGTAAGCCTAGAAGGAAAAGCCCAAAGAGGACAATATCTGCTAGCGATGGGCTTGGGCTATTACAGTTTGATTGCTAATTAGATGAATGAAGAAGCTAAGTAGCGCCAATGCTTTACTCTTATTGCTTTCAGGTTCTTGCAAGGGAAATTCGGGAGTTCAGAAGCCCTACAGATGGTGAAACACGGATGTTTTATGAGATTGTTGTTGCACCCAAGTACACCGAGAAGGGGCTTGAGATCTTGCGTGGGAAATCAAAGACTCTGCGAATTCTTGAAGCAAACAAAAATGAGAAAGGAAAACTCTCACTCAGGCAAGTTGGTGGGGGGTGGTTAGCACAAGATTCTGACGACTTGGTTCCCCAAGATATACAATTTAACGTAGTTTCTGGAAAGGCCCCTCAAGAGAGCGAGCTTCAAGATGCAGAGTTTGCATGGTTGTGCGTCAAGCATGTTAAGAGCAATGCCATTGTGATAGCAAAGGTTGGTATTTTCTAACTAAAATTTTCTCAACACGTTTGGATCCCGTTGGGAAATTTCTCATTCCTGTCTATTTATGCAGAATAACTGTATGTTGGGTATGGGAAGCGGGCAACCAAATCGTCTCGAAAGTTTGAGGATAGCCTTGAGGAAAGCTGGGGACGAGGTCAAAGGAGCTGCTTTGGCTAGTGACGCATTCTTCCCATTTGGTAAGCTGGGGACAAGGTCGAAGTTACTAACGTGCATATGAAAATGAGTCAGGATAATGACTAGAACTACCAGTTTTTAACTCTATATGTCTGAAATACTTCAAAATTTCACCTGCTCTGCCACGGAATGTGTCGTGACCGTTGCAATCTCTTAGTAGTCATTTTGTTATTGTGACGATGCTTCAACTCATCTTACGTGCATACAAATTTTGGCAGCTTGGAATGATGCAGTGGAAGAAGCATGCCAGAGTGGAGTAGGTGTTATTGCAGAGCCCGGGGGCAGCATTCGAGATCCCGATGCTATCGACTGCTGCAACAAGTATGGCGTGTCCCTCGTCTTCACCAATGTGAGGCATTTCAGGCATTGACGATGCTCGTTAGCCCTGCCTGCTTATCCTTCAGCTCCTGAAAGATTTTAAGCTTGGTTTGGACACCACACAGAATATGAAGATGTTCTTCCTAAATAAAGAGATTGGCGTGGTTGTAAAATAGGTTAACATGTATCCTATAACTTTACAATAAAAAACGCCTCTGAACTATCTTGGAAGTATGTTCCTTTTCAATCCCCAACTTCGGAATGAGTCTAGTTGGATGCCCTTTCTCTTTATACATGCTTTTAACAGTGGTGTTTTGACACAGATCTCTGAATTTAGCCTATCAAGTGTTGAAGTTGCATGGGCCCTAAAACCAATCAGTTATGTCATGGGAGGTAAAAAACAGTTAAAATTTAAAACTTTTCTTAGTCTACAAGGCATAAAAAAATATTTACCATCTTCTCTAATAACTTTAACAAGAATCCGAATAGTATCCAACTTGAAAAAAGATTTACATCCTCAATTTATAATGTATTCTTTCCAACAATGGAGAAGGCTATTTCAATGAAAATGAAAATAGGCTCTGGTACAGGCCAAACATTGCCCTTAATGATTCTTCTCACACTCGCATTTAGGCCTATCGTCCTGTCTATTTTCATACCGGCCTGTTTGTTACCACGCCTAGGATCTTAGTGATGTCTATCAGATTGTCGTGGCTTTGTTGGAGGTGTTCTTCCCACACTCGTTGCATTTAGGCGTCCTGTGGCCTATTTGTTGACCACGCCTAGGATCTCAGTGATGTCTACCAGATCTCGTCATTGTGGCTGTGTTGGAGGTAGATCATGATGATCAATCTGGTCAAAGCGTCACTTTTACCCAAGTGTTGTAGAGGAACTAGCAATTTGTCAAAGTTTTGTAGAGGAACCAGCAAGTAGACAATAAGATGAAGAGAAATTCCCAGAGCTATTCATGAATGTAGGTACTTTCGGGGACGAAAGTCCTTTTAGGGGATGTAATGTAACGGTTTGAAATTGAAATAAAAGAAACAACATAGCAAATACGTCTTAATCCAAATATTTTAAAACTAAGTCGGATTCATCAACTAACAAGATTCAAGAATCGCTCGAGTTCAGGAAAAATGGCCCTAAGAATACATGAAAATGAAAAACAGCACTTCAGGTATAAGTTCGTTTGACTATTGAGACAGCAATAGAACCAAAGATTATGGTTCAAGAGATGGCCATTTAGCGAGAAAATCAAGATATTATTATAAGAAACATGAGTCCAAAGAAGCAAGGGATAGAACGAAAGCATACATTCATTCCAAGATGACTTTTGCACCGAGTGCCTTCATCTTTTCAATCAATTGTTCACCCTCTTCCTTTGACAATCCCTTCTTCAACACTGATGGCGTTTTCTCCACTAGATCCTTTGCTTCTTTAAGCCCTAAATCCGTGAAACTTCTTACCTCCTTTATAATTTTAATCTTTGCAGCTGCTTCGTAAGACTCTAATTTCAGTTCATAAACAGTCTTTTCTGGCTTCTTCTCCTCCTTGGCAGCAGCTGCTGATGCCTTCATACCCATACCAGCTAATCCGGCAGCTCCTGGTTTCATAACTCCAACCACTGGCATGTCTGTCATTCCTAATTTTTTCCTCAAAATGGAAGATAATTCAGTAACTTCAACTAATGTGAGTCCTGATATTTCATCCACAAGCCTAAAAACACGATCAGTTGGAGGACTGCGATGCTGTGTTGGATCGAAATTTGCTGGATCGTAATCAGCTGGAAGCCTTCTCTGGTCAATTTCCACTTCCTCCTCTTCCTCCTCTATCCGAGCAGGTTGAGCGTAATTTCTATGTAACCCATTTAAGTTGAGAGGATTGAAGGCAGCCACAGGGGAACGAACGATGTTTGTAAACACGCCGGGTAGGAGATGCCTTGTTCTTAAAACTAAGTGCATTTCTCAAGTTGTTAATGAACTTTCCCCCTAAGGTAGCAAGTTATTAGTTCAAACCCATTTTTGGCTTCCGTAAGGGCAATTCAGTGGCCTGGATAGAAAAAGAACAATTTCAGTCAATACACTGATCAACATTTGCACGTACTGAGAAGGGAGAACCATAGACTAGATGTCAGTCAAGAAGAAAAAATACATTTTTTCCCCACCCCAAGGCTCAGACCTTAGGGAGACATCAAGAGTTTTTTGCATTAAATTCACCCAAAGATTCAAACATGCGACCTCTAGGTCGATTTTACTCACATCGTGGGCCTTAACCAAGACAACAAGTGATTAGTATTCATTTAGCCTTCAGATACAAGTAAGATTCTCAATACAAATTATCCAGCAAAATGACGAGAGAAACTGCAATACAAAAACATTGGCATAAACCTTGACAACTTCAGCTCAATTAAAGTTTACATAAATTTACAGTTAAACAAAAGCTCACAGGTAGAATATGGAAAACATTTCTTTGTTTATATATAACTAGCGAGTGTTCCCCATTTTTCCACGAGGACAAAATGAAGGTCTAATTAGTATCAGAACCAATCTTTCTACAATATCAGATAAGAAGTATTCGAAGAACACAAATCAAAGCTAAACATCTCACAACAAGCAAATTTAAACAGAGAAATGCCATAAAACCTTCTTTCCCAACCAAAATCGCTATCCTACAATGCGATAAATCAAATAGTCCATTCAACCATCTGAATTTTTATATTTTTTGTGGTTCTTTCCCAACATTGATTGTAAAACAAAACGCCTCAAGAAGACTGAATCGAAGATAAATTTATCCTAACACCAATCGAATAACATAGTTGCAGAAAGCACAACTGATACAAACCTTACGCTATGAGATGAGAATTAAGCGCTGAGCAAGGGAGACTGAATGTGCAGCCGAAATGAGAGCGGGGCGCTGAGGGAGGTGAAGATTGGTGGACTGACGACGTTGATGACTGAAGAAACTTCAATCTTGACCAGAAAAAGGAGGTGAGTAAGCTCCGGAGAAACACTGCTGCAGATCAATGGGCAATTAGGGCTGCCATTTCTTTTCTTTTTCCTTTTTTTTTAATATTTTTAGAATGAAAGAGATGTGGGCTAAGTGGGCTGGGCCTAGACGATGACGGTGGGCCCATTCATGGACCTTTTGTGTGGCCTAGCACAAGCCCAATTATAAGCCCAACTCTAAGCCCAACCGAAGTACACTTCGCTATTTCCTATTACTCGAAAATCTGATGTTCCTGTCTGTGATTAAATGTTTTAGACCATTGGTTGAGACTCTTTTACCATCTTAACTTAAATATGGTGCGATCGACAGGATCGATGAAAAAACGTCATACTCTAAAACAAAATGGTGTAGCAGAAGGGAAACAACGTCATAGCTTAGTGTATGGTATAATTCTTTTGCATCAATATTCTACCTCGGTTGTAGGGGGAACGAAACATTCCTTAGAAGGGTGTGGAAAACTCTTCCTAACATATGCGTTTTAATACCGTGAAGTTGATGACTATACGTAATGAGCTAAAGCAGACAATATTTACTAGTAATGGGATTGTGATGTTACAAATGGAATCAGAGCCAGACACCGGGCGGTGTGTCAGCGAGGACGCTAGCCCCCAAGGGGAATGAATTGTGAGATCCCACATCGATTGGAGATGGGAACAAAGCATTCCTTATAAGGGTGCGAAAACATCTCCTTGCCAAACACATTTTAAAACTGTGAGACCGACGACAATACACAACGCGTCAAAACGGATAATTCTTAACGTTTCATAAACCATACCTCACAACCACATGAAACCCTTATTTTTATTCCAAAGTAACAGTCGTAAACGAGTGTTATCAATGACGAGATCTCGAACTCACCATCGTAGTTTCTCAAACTAAGTGTGTCCATCTCATCTCGACATCATGGGCAGCTAAGAATCCACGAACTGTTCGTCAAAGTTGTTACAAGACTTTAGTGTTCATCTCGTACAGATTATGAAAGATTCCTACAAAGATTAAACCCATTCATATAATTTAATAGAATCATACGTAATAGCTACAGGTTTTTAAATATTAAAAAACGTAGAGAATCTGAACTCTTGAATCAGAGAAGAAAAAGGGTGCGACAGGGAAAGAGAAAATTGGTAATTCCAAGCAGGTTGGGCTCATCTTCCAAAAAATGGTAGACAAGATGACTACAATTAGGTGTTATTGATTCAACCGATGTGCATAAATTTACGTTTAACTTTAGCAAATCGATGAGCTTAAACCAGGGAATAACAAAGCACCCTATGCACCTTCCCCTTTTCACATGCAATCAGGTTTAGAGACGTCGGTTTAACCTGTATAGATCTACATAGAACTGGAAGGTGATTCATTGTTTAGACGAGTAATGAGAGAGAGTGAAGAACATTTTCTTTTGTCTAAGACTGGATTATATTAGATCTATACAGGTATAAATGAATCACCTAAACAATGAATAAAATAGGTGGCGGGGATGGAGACGGAGACGGGAAGGCTTCTCTGTCCCCGCCTTCTCTCGTGGACATCTCTAGTCAAGTTCAAGCTTTGATAATGGAAATGAATAAATTTAATTCCGCTAAACCTGAACCGAT
Organism: Cucurbita ficifolia; assembly: GCA_033971965.1. NCBI lineage: Eukaryota > Viridiplantae > Streptophyta > Magnoliopsida > Cucurbitales > Cucurbitaceae > Cucurbita > Cucurbita ficifolia. Next base: position 1,182,900 of record CM066979.1, read on the forward strand.
TTTGTAAAGGTCAAATTTAGAAGGAGACAGATTTATTTCATAGACATATATATTAGATTAGTTATGTATCACCGTAACGATAGTACATGTAATAGGTAGATTAATTATTTAATATTTGGTGTAGGTATGGTCATTACAAAAGACGTGTAAATAAAATAAAAATAAAATGAATATTTTGAAATTAAGACAGTAGATAATAATTTTAAAAAAATAATTATTTCTATAATTTATAATTGATGAAAATAATTTGAAAAATGGACACATCAGATCGCAGGTGAAGGATGACACGTGGGCTTTGGACTTTCGAGGGAAATTGCCTTTGTAATTTGTGCTTAAAATTCTTAATTACCATTATTCTGTGATTAATATTATTTTAAATAAATAAATAAATAACAGTACACCTGTTTATGCCTTTTGCATTTTATGACATATTTACTTGTTTTTTTCGAGGAATTATTTCCGAAACCCAAAAATAACTCCTCTATTTATTATTAATTATTACTGCTTTTTTTTTTATCGCCTAATTAACAAATTTCTTATTTATTTATTTTAGGAGTAATTTTGAATTCAAACCAATATGAAAGAATAAAAAAAGATCTAACATGGAACGACGCAACCACAAATTCCCTCGTTGCCCAGGTCAAAGGACTAGGGCTGAGGTTATGGTCGAGTCAACCTCTTATAGAGTCATTGTCATGCGCGCTTCAGACTTTTGGAACATCCACTATGTCTAACTGGTTCGTTTCTGAATATAATGACACAACAGGAGAGAAATTTCAGTCGAACCCTAATTTCCCTTCGGCCTCGATAAAGGGTTAGTGACTGAGGCTAAAGTTATGGTCGAGTCAACCTCTTAAAGGGTCGATGTCATTGCATCCTTCAGACTCATAGAACCTCCGTTAGATCTAGCTGGTTCACTTTTAACCTAATTTATAGAGGAAGTATTAAGGAAAACAAATATTTAGAGTATTTTCATGTAAATAGTACTCTTCCACGTATCGAGCATAAGTCACTGTTCATAGTCTAGATCTCTTATGTCTCACGACCGTTGGACTAAAAGATTTTTTTAAAAAAAAAATTATAATTTGGTGTGTCATGGCCCGAGCTTCTAGTCTCCACGAAGATCTATTCAACCATGTTTTCTTACGATCCTACCATCGAATGTCATTTCTACTATTCTCAGGTTCTTACAAGCTTTTCATAAATTCTTCAAAATAAATAAATAAATAAATCGAAAAAGAAATAAATTAGCTATACTCACTTTATTTAGTCCTATTTCCGTTTTTATATATAAAATGGTAAGGACCTGTCTCCATCACTAAAATCATATTTACTTTCGTCATGACTAAAATACCTCAAAACATTCTCACAAATTATATGCTATTAAAACAGTTGTTATTGTCTACTCGTTTTTAACTTATAACATTGTATTCTTTAAACGCATTTATTCACTCACGTTTTCGAAAACATTTTTATCAAATATGACTCGAGACTCAAGCATACGCCGAAATTCTCCATGAAGTGCAAATCTAACACGTCTAACATAGATTAAAACAAGTGTCACACAATCGTTGGCAACTTGAACGTCCCATCCCATTGTAAAATGAAATTAGGAAAAACGGCACCGTAATGAAAATCTGAGCGTCTTGGGTTGCTAAAGCCTAAAGCCTCTGCAAAACCACAGAGAAAGTATAGTATTAAGCAGAAAAAGCATAGGTTATTGGCGGGCAGTATACCGCCATTAACACAACTCCCCAAGCTCCCATTTTATTTTATCCCTTTTATTCTGTAATAAACGACAAGGCGTCGAGAGAAAACCCTGCTTCACTCCTCACCTCACCACCATTAAAGCGACACCAACAAACAGCTTTGAAATCACTCACACTCCAAAACAAACAAACAACAAAAAAAAACCCCAAAACCCTCTTGAATTCTTCTAACAACATACAAATCTTCCTTCTCCACTCTTTAATTTGATTCCAAACCAACCGGATATGACCAAAACTAGCTGCGTTCCTGCTTGGACATCGCCGACGTGATGATCATCAACCATTGTGGCGCTGCCATGGCCGCCAAGCCTGCATGGCTTCAGGCCCTCATGGCCGAGACCTTCTTTGGCACTTGCTTGCTTCATGAAAACCGCCGCAAGTCCGAGAAGAATGTGTTTTGCTTGCATTGTTGCCTTAGTATTTGCCCTCACTGCCTCTCTTCTCACCGCGCTCATCCTCTTCTTCAGGTATCCTTCCATTAAATTTTGTTCTTGATTTTTCATGGGGTTTTCACTAATTTTAATGGGGTTTAAGCAATTTTTAATGGGTTTTCGCAAAATTTGTTCTTGATTTGATGGGTTTTTCATGAATTTTAATGGGTTTTTCTCAAATTTTGGTCTTTTTTTGGGGGAGGGAACTTATCCAACTTTTGAGATTTGGTTGGGTTCCTATTCGTGGATGACTCCATTTTTATCCAATCTTCCTGCCAGAGCTCTCTCAGTTGTTGCTTTCGCTCAACACGATTCTCCACATAAGCTCTGGTGACTTTAGTTTTGATTTCTCCGAGAGATCTTATATCAATGTAGATAGTATTCCTTCCTTATAAACTCATGATTAACTTTCTAATTAATAGATGTGGAACACACTTTCACTGAATTTTTGTATGTTAGTAACCACGACTCTCCATAATGATATGATATTGTCGACTTTGAGTTCTCGTGACTTTACTTTAGTTTCTCTAAAAAGTCTTATACCAATGACTATGTATTACTTATAAACCTATGATCAACCTCTTAATTAGCTAAGGTAGACACGCTTTCATTGAACTTTTGTCTGAATCTCCACAATGGTGATATTTAAGCTCTCATAGTTTAGCCCTACCACCAATAGAGATAGTATTTCTTACTTTTAAATTCATGATCAACTACTTAATTAGCCGAGATGGAACTCCACTCCCAACAATTCTCAACCTTATCTACTAATTTTGAGATTAAAATCATGATTAACAGATTAAACGAAATGGGTTTGTGTTCATCAGGTTAGACGATATGTTTATCACGACGTAATTCGATTGGGCGATCTCGAAAAGCTTATAGACTGTTCCCATATTCAGGTAAATTCTCTTCCAAACCAAATTTAACAAATTGGGTTATGATAATTAAGCATAAAGTTCAAATCTTTGCAGCCCTACACCATAAACGGAGCCAAAGTGATATTCTTGAATTACCGGCCACAATCACGGCCATGCAAACAAGGCTCATCAAACGCTTGTTTCACCTGCGACAGAATTCTCCAAGAACCCTTCCATTTTTGCTCTCTTTCTTGCAAAGTGGATCACATGGTGTTCCAAGGCCAAGATTTATGCGAGATTCTCCACAGGTTCGACGAGTCCGATTTCTCTTACTCCCAATTCGAAGGCCTTCGAATGGACGGCCTCGAGGGTATCGACGACGATGCCGGCGGCGGCGGCGGCGGCCAAATGACACCGAATTCCATGGTGGAAGAACCACCGCAGTTCAACAAAGCCTCGTCTTGCTCCGAGGGTACTCATATCTTTAAAAGAAAGAACAAAGGCACTGATTTTCTTCCCGCCGGCATCGTTTTGTCGCTCAGTAGTAGAAGGAAGGGAGCCCCTCAAAGGGCGCCGCTTTCTTGAGGGCGGAATTTGGGTTCTTATTTATGAACAATTTTTGAAAATGAAATGAATAATTTGTTGTCGGCGTTTGGGTTTTCCGGTAAGGGTTTGGCAAGTGAATTACACGGCGGTGGGCGGTGGTGGTTATGATCGGAGTGTTTCCGGTGGGGGATATTTCTATTTAGGCTCACCAATTTTGTGTTAATTCGTGTAATTTATTGGAACTTGCACGTAAATTATATATTATCCGTTGGATTGTTGTTTATTTTGTGCTCTATTTTTTATGTGTTTTGTTGGGAGATGGTTTAATCTTTATTTCTTAATATTCCATCTTTTTATTTTTGTTTAATTCCTTATTTTCTATTTAATGAAATAAAGAGAAACCCATTTTCATTGTGGAGAAATGTTTATGTATTTGTGTATGTTTTGTATAAAAAATATTTTATTTAGTATAAGTTTCTTTAATTATAAGTATTTAGAAAATTAAATATGTTATAAAGAATTAACAATTACTATCTATATTACCTATATTAATAAAATGCATTTTTTGTCCGGTGACTTAGTCATAAAACTTCAAAGTTAAGTTTCATAAGATGCATGTGAGTGGGTAAAAAGCATGCTAAAATGACTCGAGGATGCATTGGGATTATGAAGTGTAAGAGCCTGAGCCCACCGCTAGAAAGTTATTGTCTTTTCTGGGCTTTCTCTTCAAGTTTCTCCCCAATGTCTTAAAATGCATCTATTAGAGAAGTTTCTATACCCTAATGTTTGGTTCCCTCTCAAACCAATGTGGGATCTCACAATCCATCTCCATTGGGGGCCTAACGTCCTTGCTGGCATACCTCCAAGTGACTGGCTCAGCCCAAGCCCACCACTAGCAGATATTGTACTATTTGAAATTTCCCTTTCGGGCGATATTGAGAAGAGAACGAAACATTTCTTATAAGGGTGTGGAAACCTCTAACTAGCAGACTCGTTTCAAAATATCGAGAGGAAGTTCGAAAGAGAAAACTCTAAAAATGATAATATCTGCTAGCGGTGGACTTCAGCAGTTACATTAAGTACCAAATTCTGATTCTAAATCTTAATCTGAATCTCAAACACGTATCGTTGCATTTGAAAAAGATGGAGTTTAGTTAATGAAAATAATGAGATGATGTTAGGTTGAAGTTTGAAAAGGCTGGATTTGAAAGCTCTTAACTGGGACCACCTGTCAGATTGTCAGATTCTCATCCCTATCTAACTTACCCTCCATTAAATTTCCCTCCTCATTTATTTATTTATTATTAATATTTTTTTCCCTCCTCAATCAAATTAAATTTCTATAATTTTAAATTTTAGATTCTATTTAATAAAACTTTATAAATAGTTTTATGAGAAAATATTTTACTGATAATTTTAAAATTTATAAAAAGAAAAAAAAATAGTATTTAAAACTTTTTCTTTTTATTTTTTATTTTTGAGTGGGAGTTGGGGATGGTAGGGCTCAAGTGGCAAATGGATGAGTCAGAGAAATCACGTGGGGATGCCAGCTGGCCGCAGGTATTCAAGTATACTTCATGCTCTACAAAGCTATTTAAGACCTACTAAGTAAACGTCATATACCTGGCAAACTGGGGTGCTTACACGTGTCCAGGGAGAGTAACTTTTACCTCGATTCGACACCTGAAAATTCGATACGGCGTTTATACTTTAATGTCTTCAGTCGACGTGTCGTTCTGCATTTACCACCATTCATCTAATAATATAAAATTAAATTAATAAAAAATATTCTTAAAAACTTTAAAATTTATATAATAATTTATTTCAAAAACCCTCTTTAAAATTTCTTTTGAAAATATTTTTTAACCTTTAAAAACGTTTAAAAAAAGTTATTCAATTTTAAAAATATTAATGGACTTTCAAAAGTAATATTAAATGATTTTTGTTCGTATATTGATTGTAAAAATTTTATTTATTTGTTTAAAACATAATATTAAAAAAAAAGGTATTTTCGAACATTTTTAAGAAGTTAAACGTACTAATGAAATATTTTAAAATTTAAAATTTGGGTCTCTTTTCTGTTGGATTCTTTTAAATAATTTTCTTATTAAGTTTTAAGCTGAAATCTCAATTAATTATTATTATTATTATTTTTTATTTTGAAAAATATTGTTTTAACTCTTTTTTTTTTTTAAACTAGAATCTAAAATATGAAAATAGACCATGAAATGGGCCAAATTTGAGAGCACAAATGAAAATATTATTTAGTTTCTAATATTTTATTTTTACAAAAATAGAATTTATTTGTATAATTTAATACTCTCGTAAAATGATAGATACTAAATTTATTAAAATAAGGGAAAGTTTGTTTTTTATTATTTATTTTTTATTGGAATATCACGGATTGGGCATCCAAGGAATGTACAGAATAATTGTACGGATTTCTGGGCAAATGCGTGGAATAACTATTCATTTTTCAGACAATATGCATCTAATCATTAAATCTATAAATTTATAACACTTCCATTCTACTTCTACTCGATGTTGTCTGCTTTAGCTGGATATTATAGTCTCACAGTTTTACAACGTGTCTAAGATTTTGAATTCAAATTTGACACTTAATTAGGACTCTCCATTCTCGTTGTAGTAAGAGAAGGACGACACACTCTCGAGGGACAGGAAGCCTATAAATCTTTATAACAGCGGATTCCCTTTTTTTTTTGTCTCTTTCTATTCCTGTAGCGGATGATGCAAGGCGCTCTCAAAAGCTCTTATAGAGTCATATGTATGTACAGCTCCTGAGATACAACAGGAAAGACTTTGTATATAATTTGTGCCTTCAATCCGGAGTTCATTAGGAAGCGAGTAGGGGAACCATTCATTCTGTTAGAATCTACTTTGAGCATAAACTCTCATGGCTTTACTTTTGGTTTTTCCAAAAAGTCTCATATCAACAGAGACGTAATACTTATAATTTATGATCAACCCCTTAATTAGACGATGTTGACTCTTCTCCCAATAATCCTCCCCTCGAACAAAGTACTTCATAAGGTCTTCTCTGAGACCTATGGAACCCTCAAAGGACCTCCCCTGAATCGAGGCTCAACTCCTTCTCTAGAGCCATTCTGTTCAATACACAAGTTATTAATTCAAACATGTTTTTGTCCTCACTCACATGCATACTGATACTGTGTTGGTATTTGAGGATAGTTTTGTCCTCACTCACATGCATACCGAATACAGATTTCAAATTAATTTGAGCTTTTAAGGTGAAGATGGATGTTGTAGGGAAAGGGGTGTGTGATTGGACAAGTCTTGCGTTGACCGAGTAAGCGGCGTATCATTGTAACGGTACAGTTGGCGTCCAGAGTTTACAGCATTACTATTATTACACACTTGGAATAAATAAAAAAATAAAAAATTCAATTTATTATTATCATAGTTATTTCAACATAAACATAATTATTTTTGCTAACAATGATCTAATACTTTCTTATGAACTAATTGCCCTAATTGTAAATGGGTAAAAATACCTCTAAACTTTATATTTTGTCTCAAAACGATTTTAAAACGGGTGAACTAGGGAGAGGTTTACACACTGTTTTGTTTCTCTCTATAACTAATGTAGGATCTCACAATCCACTCTCTTAAGAGCTCAACGCTCTAGCTGGCACATCGCTTGTCTTTTGACTTTGATACCGTTTGTAACCGTTTAAGCCCACAATTAGTAGATATTGTCCGTTTTAGCCCGTTATGTATTGTCATCAGCCTCAAGATTTTAAAATGCGTATGCTAGAGAGAGAGATTTCCACACCCTTTTAACGAATGACGTTCCCATCTACAACCGATGTAAAATCTCACAAAATTATTACTTTTCAAAGGGATAAAAATGAAACCAAAAGTAGATAGAAGCGGATAGGAACAACGAAGCTCTACAATAGTGTAAGGTGGTTTTGGTTTCTCAAAATAGATAATTGAGGGTAAAAAGCAAGTTTTAACTATAAGAAAGGAGTGATGAAGAAGTATGAAGTGGACTTGAAGAGGTAAAAGAAATGGAAAAGAGTTATGTCAGGTGAAGAGCAGTGGGGAGGTGGGTGTGACCATCGGTCAAAGCAAGGCCGAAAACAAGCCTACCAGTGCACTGCAAAACGAAGATGCCACAATTAGCCAACAGGATAGCCAAATGGAAGTGACTGTCAGAGTGAAACGCAGCTCAGAACAGCCAGCTGAGGTAATTGCGATGGCTATCCAAGACCTTTGGCCAAACCCCACACCCCAAATCCAAACCCCTTTTGGCTGTTTTCTTTTTGGTACACTCGTGGTCATTTGTGTTTGTACAAGTCGTGTTGTCTATGGTTGCATGTCGGATGTCCCGGTCATGCTTATCATTGACGTGTTGTCCATAGCTGCATACCTGTTCCAAACCTCTCTTACATGCTTTCATCTTAGATAGTTCTTTACCATTTCATGTTGTATCAATGTGGGACTGTATAACCATTCAACAAAATTACGTCTACACCCGCCATGACTAAAATGATCCAAAATATACTATAAACGTTGTCTTTGTGTTTCATACATATCCTTGTGCAGTGCAGCCTGTGCACCATGTTTGAACTGGCATACAAAGCCAAGGCAGGTGCCGCCCCCCTCTCTCAGTTTTGTTTTTTCACTGACTTTTCACTATTTTCATGCATGTCCATCGCCCATCGTTCATCCCTTTTTCAGCTTCAAATCAAACGTACCTCACCATTAAAAAAAGACAAACAAACACAACATATTGTATTTTTATCAATTTATAGTTCATGTGTCTACGTACGTAGTTGTCGTGTTTCAAATCTTTTATTTACATTTTTATCTTAATCTTTATGGTTAACATCAATGCATATATTATTACATTATTCAAGATTATTGTTTCTTTCGTCTCATAATGTTACTATCGATCTAATTCAACATAGCAGTCTTGTTACTGGTGTTCTTTCAAATCCTTACGTGTTTCAATACTTCATTGAATTTTTTTTTTATAAAACACTTGATGATGGTTGCGACCTTGAGTAGCGCCAATTTGGTTACATGAGGGTCAAGACAAACATGTGTCATGGTGCGATCGAGAGGGACAACATAATCTCTGAAACACATTTTTTTAGATCCAACTCATTTGTTTCGGTCGTAAACTTTTTCTACTCAAGTAATCTTTATTAAATAATGAACCAAACCAAATTCAACTATCTTGTCACAATCGCTGACCACTCTTGTAGTAGTGGGACAACGATGGTGCAGTAGTTGTTCTAATTTGATGAACAAGTCAATCGTATGAAAATTGAACTTTACTGACAATTCGAACCCATGATCGAACCTCGAGTCACATTTAACAGGCTAGAAGACAACAACCACAATGTTTGTTGAGTGATGTGGGTCAGGTTGGGTGGGTTGTTAATTGCATGGGCCGAAGCCCAAGATGGAGGCCCGAGATATTGGTCAGGTTGTTGATTTCAATTAAATATTATTATTTATTTAGTTCATAAAAATTCAAATCTCTAACACAAATTTTATTATTTAAGGGTAGTTTTCATGTTTTTAAAGTTGAAATTAGGATATTCATGAAGACATAATCTAAATGAAAAAAAATAATTATTCATGTTAAAAAGTTAAAATTGTCGTCAATCTAAGCATATCATAACAGTTGAGGTACGAATAATCTTTTTTACAAGTAGTGATGAATATACTAACGAGTCAGAGGGGCACATGTCACTTTCCATTTCGGTGGCTCAATCATATAAACTTCATGGTTAAGTGTGCTTTGCTTGAAACAATTATATATTGGGTGATTTCTTGAAATTTTTTCTAAGATGTATGTTAGTAAGGACAAAACATGCCGAAAGAAGTTGTGTTGGTTTGTAGAGATAGTCTTTGCCCTTAGAAGCGAGGAGTAAGTACGTGGGATTGCCATCGGGTTGGTTTATAGGGATAGTCTTCGTTCTTAGAAACGAGGTGTAACTAACATGACCATGTCGCAAGAAATGCAAGCGTGTTGGTCTGTGGTGATAGTCTTCGTTCTTAGAAACGGCGAGTAACTAATGTAACCGTGTTGCAAGGGATGTAAGCGTGTTGATATGTGAGAATAGTCTTCATTCTTAAAAACGAAGAGTAAGTAACGTGACCATGTCACAATGAATACAAACGTGTTGGTCTGTGGAGATAGTCTTCGTTCTTATAAACGAGGAGTTAGTAATGTGTCCACGTCACAAAGAATGCAAGCGTGTTGGTCAATAGCATAGCCTCCTCACATTATTCTTTAACATTTCTTTTGCTAATCAAATAAGAACACACCATTTCTTATCCCCTCACCAAAATATTCTATCTTAAATTGCTCTTTCAAACTTTCCCCTTTCGATCCCCATTTTCATTTTAAGAGACAAGATCGAGTAATATTGATGTTGACGTTCATCGAAGATGATAAACAATTTTCGATAATTATTTCAGAAAAAATATACATAATTTTGTATTGATTAAGGTATTAAAGTTCAGTGGTTAAGATGTCTATATCCTATTTGATATGTCTTTCACGCACGCCTGTGTTATGCGAACATTAAGTTTCCATCATCGTCAGAGCGACTTTGTTGTAGTTGATTGAGTGATTGAAAAACGTTCATCCACTCGAATTCGTATGGGTTTCAAGTGAGCGTCGATGTTGGGGTTGTGTGCGGTTGTGATGAAGAATTTAGGAAGGGGCTCTACCGTGCATGTATGTGATTTGACATGTAAAATTTTATGAACTTTTTTTGCAACAATTATCATCCTTTATCATGATGGTTGTGTCTCGAACTGGTCCGACTTCACTAGCTAAGAATGAATTTTTATTAATTGGAGTAAAACTCACCAAGAATACCACAAAGGCACCTTAAAGAATAACCACTAAGTATTTATCGTGACATCATATGTAACAACCCAATTCACCGTTAGCAGATACGGTCCTTTTTAGACTTTTCGTTTTGAGCTTCCTCTCAAAATTTTTAAAATGTATCTGCTAAGGAGAGGTTTCAACACTCTTATAAACACGACTAATTTACGTCTAATATTTTAATTATTTAGTAGCGGTGACAAAAATTAAACAAAAGCATTCAAATTCCAATTTGTCTTCTTAGCCTTACAACTTTGACCATTATTTATTTTTTTATTTACCCTCCAAATTTTTATTTAATAATAAATACTGAGATATTTTCAATTTTGTAGATTTGACAGCTAAATTAATAATAAAGGTTCAAAAGTTTGATTAATATATTTAATTATTTTTAAAATATAAAAAATATCTTTAATTAAATTTTTTTAAAAAAATACATTAGTAAATTTAAAAATAATATATGTAATATCGATAAACAGTTTTCGTTCGTATATTTAAAATATTTTTTTAATATCACATAAAAAATTTCATAGATATTTTTAAACATAGTACTAAGTTTATTACATTTGCCTTTTTTTTTTTGTAAAAAAAAATTTTAAAAATTATTGATAAAATATTTAAAGATTCAAAAATATTTTTCTAAAAATTTAAAATATTATTGAAATTTGTGAAAATTTAGAGATAGGTTATAGATAAAATATATAGTTTGAGATTATTTTATTAATTTAATCTAAATTTATTATAATGGTTATTTATTAGTGGAAGATCTTGTTTCTAAAATCTCACTATAAAATATAATTTTTTTTTCTTTTTGAAAATGGTTGACACTGACGGCTTGACTATTTATTAATTTTATTTTTTAAATCCAACAATTTTATAATAATGATTAAACAATTAACTTTTAAATAATTATCTTACATCATTATAGTGGTGAACGAAACATTCCTATGAGAGTGGAAATCTTACCTTAATAGATACGTTTTAAAATTGTGAAGCTGACAATAATACATAACAGATAAAGTAGATAATATATATTAGCAGTAAGCTTGAACCATTACAAATGGTATTAGAGCCGAGCATCAAACAGTTTAGCTGTTAAAAAAAATTATATTATAATTCTTATAATTGAGTTTTATAAAATAATAATTATTGTTTAGGCTAATAGCTAGATTCCAAAATAAAGTTTCTAATCACTATTCATAGTCATGGTGCACGTGATGTCACGTGACAGAACCAGCCCAATCATTTTGGCTCCTTTACCCAATTTCGTTTTTTTCTTTTAAATAAAACATTCAATTATATGGATTTAATGCAATAAACTGAAATTAGCCCAATAATAAGTTGTATTTATGTATAATTTTTTAAAAGATTATTAAAAAGTAACGTTTAGATGATCTATGATATGTCAATAAACACCATTTGTTAATATATTAACGGTAAGAATTTTTTTAAATTTTTTATAAAAAAAAAGTGTAAATACTATTTTTAGATTTCACCCGTATTTTTTAAACAAATATTAATGTTAAAGCTTTTTAAAATAATTGAAACGGGTTAATAAAATATTTTAAAATTTAAAAGTATTTAATGGATATTAAATGTTTAAGAGTATTTTTGAAATAAAATATTAACGATTTTTTTATATAGTATTATTGAAACTATTTTTATTAATTTAGCGTAATATTTAATTAATTTATATTAGAAAAGGAATTATTAAAATATTTATTGATGAAAATAGAATATTAAGGAATGGCGGCTGAATTTAAGCTTTAAATTAGGCTTTCTGAATTTCTATTTGAAATAATAAAATTGTTAATATTGTGATAAATAATTTCTGTATTCCGCACCACAAAAGGGAAATTCCTAAATCCAACAAGGCTTTGCTTCCCGCCTCCGCCGTAGCTCTCCGGCTGCCGCTTCTTCTTCGATTCTGTGCCGCTGCTGGCCATGGCCATTGCCTATGCTAGCACCGATTCCATGGCCGCTTTTCTCATCAAGGATCATCATCACCACCACCATTCTTCTCTCTCCTTCTTCTTCAGCTACCTGCTCTTTTTCCTTCTGTTTTCATCTCCTCCCACCGCTTACGCATTTACTGGTATATTTGATTATCTATCTTTTTAGCTTCATCTTGATGTGATATTTCTCTTTACAGCTTCGAAATGGAGAACGGATGTTTCTGTGTGAGAATACATGAAATTGAATCGAAATGAATACGGACCACTCGTTTGTACTTTTATGGATAACGTAGATGATGGAATTTCACTCGCTGTTAATGAGCTCTGGAAAATCATTTGTTCTTGTTCATTTCTGATTTCTGTTTAGGAGGAGTTGACAGATCTGATTCTTCTCCTTCAAGTTAACTATCATTGGTGAAATCATAAATATTGTATCATGCTCATTAAAGTCGTCATAGCCATGTCTTATCAGCTTTTATGATGATATTCTAGTTGTCATAGCCTTATGACATTATTTGTCATGTCACCGAACGGTTGAATCTCGAGCACTGAAAATTGAAAATATTATCCACTATTTTCAGGAGATGTAACCGAAGATTCAAAGAACAGAAGGGATGATTTGTTTGTGGAAATTCTTAAAGACGAAGCAGTAGGAAGATTGAACGAGCTAGGGAAGGTAGTGGACCATGACCTCTCTCTTTCCCTCTCTCTCTGCTAGCTACAATTGTTTGGTGATTATTAAATTTAGTGAATAATTGGACTTTTTGCATGCATATCTTCGTTTCTTGTATCCGATTCTACTGTTGTTTTCAATTCGTAATATAAAAATGTCCATAACCTGTGTTGACCCGTAAATTGATAATTTGAGAAAGTAATGATTCTTGAGAAATATTTATTAGGTTGATTCTTTGGTTTGTTTGAAATATTCCCTTGATTTGCTTATAAAATTTTCTGGCAATTCTATATATCTTCATTGCTTAGAAACCTTATTGTAATTTTGGATGGCAAGATTTAGGGCGTATTTTTGCAAATTTAGTACCAAACTCTTCATTCTATGCCATGCTCCATATATTGTAGCTTAGTTTATGAATAGTTGTCCTCCCCGTCCCCCAGATAAACCTGCTGAATACCAGAGGTTGAGTTCTAATCCAAACTTAAAACTGTTCAATGGTGAGTTTTCTGTGTTTATGTTATAATTATTTCCAGTTGGTAACTCGGAGTTATCTTGCACCTGTCCCCAATTATCAGGTAAGTGATGCTGCTCGCTATCTTGAGAGGACGTTCTTGAGTCCAGCTTCTATCAAAGCAAGATTTCTTCTTAAAAAATGGATGGAGGATTCTGGATTAAGAACGTTAGATTTCTACATTTCCTCACCTTGAAGAAGTTTTAATATTGTTCTTGACTCATGTTCATGAACATTTTCAGGTGGGTGGACTGTATGGGCAATCTACATGGTCGAGCTGAGGGAAGGAATGCAAGTGCTGAAGCTTTACTGATTGGTTCTCACTTGGTGATTATTTGACTTCCCCTAAGCAGAGGCAAGAATTTATGTTACACATCAAGCTGAGATTTGAAATCTCTTCTTTTTCCTTGTAGGATACTGTTGTTGATGCTGGAAAATTTGATGGCGCATTAGGCATCATATCTGCTATCTCTGCTTTGAAAGTTTTCTATATGAATGGGAAGTTAGAAGAATTAAAGAGGCCAATTGAGGTTTGAGATATTTTGCTTTCTCATTGGCTATATAGTGAATTTAGAAGAAATAATTGATTTGTTTCTCATCTCAACTTCCTCCAATTGTTATCATCTGGGATTTTTTTTCTAAAATGTATTCCATTTGAGTAGGTTGTAAGGAAAAAGTGTGCTTAAATTTGGGAAACTGTTTGATGGGCTATCAAATGGAACTCTTAATACACATTAGAGAAAACAAACAGGGACATCATTGGTCCTGATACATGACAACATTTTCTACCTTCTCACATTTGGCTATAATCAACCACAAAATTGTGCAGGTGATTGCCTTCAGTGATGAAGAGGGTGTGAGGTTTCAATCAACCTTCTTGGGAAGTGCTGCTATTGCTGGTATTTTACCAGTTTCGTCTTTGGAAATATCAGATAAAAGGTTTGTTGCATAACTCCAAATTCTCTGGATGGATCCTTTTCATTCATTATTACCTGCATAGTAATAAATAATCCTTTATCAGTGGTATGTCAATAAAAGATGTTATTACGGAGAGTGGAGTGGAGATAACAGAGGAGAACTTGTTGCAACTCAAGTATGACCGCAAGTCTGTATGGGGATATGTTGAGGTATGACTCTGAGGGCCCTTCTGAAATTTGTAGTATTTGTTCTGCTCTTAAAACTTATTTTTAGAACTTATGTACGATAATCAATACTTTTCGACTATTTTGAGAACATTATCGTTTACTTTGACCTCAGGTTCATATCGAACAAGGACCTGTACTTGAATGGACTGGTTTTCCTCTCGGAGTGGTTAGGGGCATTGCTGGTCAGTCACGACTAAAGGTACATGAGTTAAACGATCTGAAGGAGACAGAGAAATATACTTGCTAAATAACTAATTTAGTTAAAAAATTGCGGTAATCCTTCATTTGAAGTGCTTGCCTTACACTTAAGGCCAGGATCATAACATTTTGAAATATTAATGGTCATGCTGAGTTCGAGCTTGTTATATATCATGGTTGATAAACATGTCTATGATTGGATTCTTACTCCTAAAGTGGAACTTGAAGTAGTACTTTAACCCAAGATACGTTATATGCCATGGTCGAAAAGCTGCAGTATTCGACTACCTAATCCTAAAAGTTACAAAATATATTATATCGTGGTTAATTTACCTACTATTTCCCCTCTTCTTAAGTAGTAGCCATGCTACATTCCCTAGTGAGGTGCTTGATGGTAAATATAATTTATTTTTAACATTTAGAGTATTATTGGTGATGAATTTCATATGTTGGTATTTTTCCATTTCACAAAATGACTAGCCAAATTTATAATTTAGCTGGGGTCGCTGATGTATAAACCTGAAAGGAAGAAAATTTAGCTTTCTTGTTTAATGAAAAGATGAACTAGAATGGATTTATTTTAGGATGTCGTTTGATAAAGCGATCCATGCACAAAGATTGCAGGTTACAGTGAGAGGTTCTCAGGGGCATGCAGGAACAGTTCCAATGCCTTTGCGCCAGGATCCCATGGCTGCTTCAGCTGAATTGATTGTACAATTGGAAAAACTCTGTAAGCAACCAGAGAGCTACTTATCTTTTGATGGTCATTGCAGTGATTCTACCTTGAAGTCACTTTCCACATCTCTTGTCTGTACTGTTGGAGAGATATCAACATGGCCCAGTGCAAGTAATGTCATTCCTGGCCAGGTAAGAATTTGATATATAGAGGCACTGCAGACCTTACTTTTTACCAAGCAATTTTTAATGTTCGGTGCGTTATAGGTGACCTTCACTGTGGATTTACGTACTATCGATGACATAGGACGAGAAGCTGTACTTTATGAATTCTCTAATCAGGTACATAAAATTTGCAGTAGCCGATCCGTTTCGTGTAATATTGAACGTAAGGTATGTATCTTCCATCAAGTCCTTAGTCCACATTTATCATTTGATTCCATTACACAACTATAATCTGCTCTGTCCATTCCTTCCAGCATGATGCAAATGCTGTAATCAGTGATTCGGAGCTGAGCTCGCAGCTGAAATCTGCAGCTTCTACGGCCTTAAAAAAAATGGTAGGCGACATTCAAGAGGAAGTACCTATATTAATGAGTGGAGCAGGACATGATGCGATGGCTATGTCTCATTTGACAAAGGTTTGTTCTCAACTTATGTATCATAATTCTTGTATCGACATGATCGTACGATGATGATGATAATGAGAATTGGCAGGTCGGAATGTTGTTTGTCCGATGTCGTGGAGGCGTAAGTCACTCTCCCGCCGAGCATGTATTGGATGACGACGTTTGGGCTGCGGGTTTAGCGGTCTTGGAATTTCTCGAAAACCATCTGTAATTTTATAACCTCTATTCCCTGTACGCAAAACTAGTAACCTAGTATAAATGCAACATGATAATTCAATTGTACAATCCATCTTTGTTCATTTGCACCTCCCTGTACGCCATTCATATAAGAAAAGAAAAGGAGAGGAACCGAGTGAACCATTCTGCCTAATAGAAGTTGTTAATCTATGTTAAATCATTGTGTTTATTACAACATTACTGCACAACAGTTTGACCAAGTGGAGCACGGTCGTGCCATTGTGGACGCAGGGGACTAGGGTTAAGAGGCATTACCGAACACGATTTTGACTCGTACACTTCTGAACATGCCCTAAACTACTCAGAAATTGGGTTAAATATAACTAGCTACTTGGGATCCTGTCCTAAACTAACTGGCTTCTTTCCAAGTTGGAGTTTTGCAATAGGAAACTTGAAATCGGATGGATGGTTTTACTTCATAGTGAGCGATGAGGGTGCCAATTGTTGCAACTGATGAACAACATGCGACATTCTAGGGCGCATGGACGGGACGTGCTGCGTGCAAGCATACACAAGGTCCACAACCTTCTGAACAACACCAGCCTCCGGAATTTCAGAAGTAGATGTGGCTGTGATATGAGGATCCAGGAGATCTAGGTAACGGTGAGCCTGCACGAGGGGCGTCGCCCATTCGAAAATGCTCTGCCAACCAACAGAATCAACTGCCTGTGCAGGCCTTCGACCCGTCACAATTTCAAGCAACAGCACCCCAAAACTATAGACATCGCTCTTCGTCGTTAGCTCATTTCTGTAGACAAATTCAGGAGCAAGGTAACCATAGGTTCCTCCTGCCATCACAGTCCTCTCATGCATCACTTCATATGCGACCAACTTCGACAGGCCTACTCCCATCAGATGTGCTCCAAAATCTTCGTCAAGAAGTACATTACTGGCACGGATATCACGATGAACCACGTGTGGCTTGACCTTGTCGTGAAGGAACCTGTATAGAAGACACAAAAGATGAGTCAGTTATTAATCAAAGTAATAACCCATGGGAAAGAGCCATAAATTGATAAATTGTACATACGCAATCCCTTGGGCAAGAGTCGTGGCGACTTTCATTCGCATGGTCCAATCTAAGCTTCGACCACCTCTTGGTACATGGTAAAGCCATCTATCTAAGGGCCCGTTAACAATGAATTCATAAACAATGTAGCGGTCACCATGGTCATAGCAGCATCCTTTCAGGGCAACCAAATTTGGATGACGAAGTTTAGCAACTCTTGCAATTTCAGAATGGAACTCCTTTTTCCTCTGAAAGCTGGACTTCTTTAACCTTTTAATTGCAACTCTTGAACCATCAGGTAAAAGGCCACTGTATGTACCACCTGTTTTTGTGTCTCCAAGAAGACGATTTCCCTCGCTGAAGTTCTTAGTAATCGATCTTAGCTCTTCTTTGGTAAACACCTTCCATGAAGGTGGTACCAATGCAGAAGCTGCAGTATTCGATGGCTTTCGAGACCTTCTCCGCTTTTTGCTCCTCTTGTAGGCAAGAAGCCAAACCACCACAGCTAACGTCGTGCAAACTATCAACCCACTCACAACAGCTAGTATGACTAGATACTCCTTGTGGCATTGCATGCGATGGCATCTACCATCTGATACAAAGAAAAGAACATAACTTCAGTGTGGATTACGACATCTCTCAACGACAAAAACACCAAAGAGTGAGGAAATGGAAACACCATACATGTTAGATTCATTCTATTGAATGGAAAGGTTAAACATGATGGATAATATGACCAGAAAATATAATAAGATGATGCCATACCGAGATCTATCATGCATACGTAAGGGTGAGAACTGTTGCATTTCTCATCCTTAAGTAACGGTATTGCCAATCCACCAGATATCAGAGTACATGTTTCTACTGAATCATTCACTCGGCACGAGACATTTTTGCAATTAGATTGCAAAGCTGTGCTGGGAAAAATGGAATCGTTCCATTTTGAAACATTATCTGACCACTTCCAAACAAAATCATTCGAGGAGTTGAACGCTCTGCCACCAACCCAACAGCCACCAAGAGTTCCATTACACAGATTTTGCGCAAAGCTAAACTCTTGATATGTTATCAGTGCTGCTAAGTTCCCACCATAATCATTACATTGGCTCTCCGATTCATTCCATGATTTAGGAACCGACATGAAACCGTAGCACTTAGTCTTGTTTGGGCTAATAAACCAACCATGAGGGCACCGACCTAGCCACAGAGACGAATGCAATATGAGGATGCCATATTGTAACCATAGTATAACAATGAGAAACAGATTATCGAGACAATTTCGTATATGGACGCAGTATGCTTGAATACAAGGAAGAAAAGAGTAAGACTCAAAATCTAAATAGGACGTCACACAATAATCAGCAAGCACAAGAAGACTCTGACTTAATTATGAACGAAGAGTTCAAACAGAGAAAAGTCTTTCATATTCAAAAAGCAGGAACAACTTTTTTTTCACAGATTAACGATGTAATCGAAAAAAGCCCCAAAACTTTTTTCTTCCTTCAATTCACCTAACTCTTGGAGGCAAAATAGCAATTCTAGAAGTAAACTGCATACCTTTTGGATTTTCACTTCTGGAAACAACCGAATGCCCTGACTCGTTGAACATCTACACATCCAAAGGAAACATCATGACATAATTCCCAAAACCAGGGCACTGCATTTAATTGATTCCAATGGAAAAGCCAAAACCACAATATAAAGTGAAGCAGCAAAGAAGATAAAAACGAGTAGAACTCAGGTTTCTTACAGTATCCGAGGCGCCTATTCTGGACACCCAAATCAACATCAGAAGCAGAAGAAATTGCAAAAAAAGCGGTTTCAACTCCGTCAGAGCCATTACCCTAAACCCTAAGCACAAAAACTCCAAAGGTTAGCCAGAAAGAGAATTCGTACAATAACGAGATCGCGCAAGAAGAAAAAAACACTTTCATCAGACCTAATTAGCACAGAAAGCACAAAAATCGATATTCCGAAGTGATTCGAACAAATAATTTCACCTAAAATAGCTAAAATTGACGTCTAATTTACATACTCCGGGAAAAACAATCAAGAACATCCACGAACAAGATTAGGACCAAAATCAAAATATCTCGGAACGCTCAGTTTGAATGCATTCGGGGAAAAGCAACGACAGATGTAGCGAGATTTGGAGGATCAAATTGACGAGGAAAACATTTAAAGACTTACCAGCCGACAAGGCGTAGACTTGAAGATTCACCGTTTTCTTCTCGGCGTCTCCATGTATATAAATTTCAGCATTTCGGACGATGAGACGGACCAGATTTTGAAGTGGTGGTGGTCATTAAGAATCAAGCAAAAGGCATTGGAGTGAAGCACTGTGCAGCGGGGAGTAGTTTGGAAGTTAATGCGTTCTAGCGACTCTGGCCCCAAGTTACTGCTTTGTCTATTTACTTGCAGATATTCAAAAATTACAATTTTAGCCTTCTGTTATTTATTTTTTTTATATTTTATTTAATTTAATAGTTATTAGAGATGTTCATTTTACCGAGAAGATTTCTCCACTTAGGCCGGAAATGAAAGAGGGAGTAGGGATCATTTTCTCACCTCTTGAGATAAATAAGGCCCCGGATACAAGATTTTAAATAATTAAAAAAACGACAATCCAATACATTACTTATAAATACATGATCGTTTCCTAAATTACTCAATGTGGGACTCCCTCCCAACAACAATCCTCCCCTCAAACAAAGTACACCATAGAGTCTCCCTTGAGGCCGCTTATGGAGCCCTCGGACAAAGTACACCCTTTGTTCACCTTCGAGGCTCACAACTCTTTGTTCGACATTTGAGGATTCTATTGACATGGCTAAGTTAAACAAGTGTTCTTACCTGAGATATTTGATCCACAAGCTAATTCAAATCATACTTTTCCTTAAATTAATTTCTTATCGTTTTGAGTTTTTTCGGATATATTCAGACCTAAATGGCTTATTCCGATCAAATTCCCTAGAGTTGCAATAATTTGAAATGAAATCAAATTTTAGGATTATAGCATTTGTGAAAACCGTTACAAGGGATCTTAGATTCAACTTGCTAGGGTTTTCATATCATCGGAGACCACATCTGTACTATAACAGCCCAAACCCACCGTCGCCCGATATTGTCCGCTTTGGCCCGTTAGAAATTGTCGTCAACCTCACGATTTAAAAATGTGGTCTACTAGAGAGAGGTTTCTACACCATTATAAGGAATGTTTCATTTTCCTCGCCAACCGATGTGAGGTCTCACAATTCATCCCTTCGAGGGCCAACGTCCTCGTGACACATCGCCCGATGCCTAGCTCTGATATTTCTTTCGTTTATTCTTTATGTTTTTCGTCTAGATCGAATGCGTGAGTCGTGTCATTTTAACAAAGATAATAGACATAAAAGCATCCAGTCTAACACGACAACTGAGTAATTAATAATCACTCCACCAAACCTTACAAACAAAAAACCCCATAAAATGAAGCTAAACTTTTGATTAACTCATAATATTAATTAGCATTGAAATTCTGAAATGGAAGAGAAGAGAGCTGATGAATGAGTCCAGTCACCGGCGTGGCCAACCTCGGATCATAAGCAAACCCATGCAACACCACTTGGTCTTCCCCGCCATTATCATTACTTCCAACAATATAGGGACACGGTGGAATCCACTGCCACGTCCTCTTGCACACGTCATACAAAAGCGCCGCCTTATCCCAACACCCTCTTATCATAATCACCACAAATTCTCCATGCGCCACGCAATCAAACCCACTCCCTTTCTCAATCCCCTCAAACTCCACGTAAAGCTGATGTGGCATTCTCTCCATTTCTATCCACGTCATCCCTTCCAGCGCCCAAACCCTTAAGCTCTTTGGAACATTCAGCTTACTCTTCTCCACCGCCGCCATTAACACCAACTTCCCTCTACTTTCCAACAAATTTGGAGAGCGTAAAAACCGACGCATCGGCGCTTGGATCTTCCACCATTTGTTCTCCGACATGTCGTACGCTAGGATGCTGAATGGGCTGTAGTTCATGCAGTAGAATCTGCCGTCCACGTGGACCATTCTGCTGGACTCCAAGCTGCATAGCCGGGGGAGTGTGGATGACGTGGCCCATATGGAGTAGAACCCGCCGCCGTCAATATGAAACGTTTCGGCGGTGAGGTTTTTCACGGCGTAGGGGGAAATTAAGTCGTCGCCGGCGACGGTTATGTCGACTGAGAAAGGGGTTACGGCGAGGCCGATTGACGGAAAAAGGCGCGGTCTTGTCGTTGGGGGAAGTTGGGAGAGTGTCCCTAGAATTGGGTTTGAGAGGATTAGGGTTTTGGGACCTCCGTCGTCCGGTGCCCAGCAGATTAGGCCGCCGGAGGCGGCCGCCGGTGAGAATCCCGGCGGGATTAGAGCGAAGGAGAGGCGGTGCCACGTCACGTCGTATGGATCGAAGAGGTAGCCTTCGTAGATGGGGCGGGAGTGGCCACCACAATTTCTGTAAATTTGGGTCTTATTTGCCTTGAGCTTGAAGAAAAGGAACCAATGGCGGCGGTGCGGCGGAAGTTGGAGGTACAATTCAAGAAAGGTGGCGGAGAAGAGAAGGCCGTACCATCTTTTAGAGACGCAACGAGCTCGGAAGAACGCCGGCGGGGGAAGGAACGCCACAACGCGATCCAGCAGCCTCTCCGGTAGTTTGCTCCAAATTCTAGAATCCATCATGGGTTCTGTCGGGCTCGAACTAGTCGAGCCCGGAAAGCGATTCGAACCCGAAACATTGTAGCTAAATGGGAGAGTGATGGAGGAGTTTATGAAGCTCATAGTAAGGGAAATGGAAGTTGTGGGTTTGAAGAGATTGTGAAGAAGAGGAAGGTTTTATAGGATGAATTGGAGAGTTTGAATGTTGGTTTTGTCATTTCGAGTTGTTTTGTCAATCGCGGAGGTTGGAAGGACAATGTTCACTTACACACTCATGCTCGGCCTCCATGCTCGTTATCCTTATTGTTTGTGTTCACACCGTGATTTGTTTCAGAACAAAATAATTAGAATTAGACTCGTTGAGCTGGAATGTGTATTATCCATATACGTGAGTGTAGCCCTTTCTTCGATCTTATCTGCAATTTTGCTCCACGACTCCCTACATTTCCAGACGTTCGTTGTCACGGTACGAATGAAATTATTAAGCTGCTTGATTTGTATGACTACTGACATGTTTTATCTCACTCACACTTTCTCTCTTAGAATATTACATCGAGAATATGAATCTACAACGTTTATCGATAGATTTGGTGGCAGTTTGGAAGGTGAAGTGATAAGGAACCCTTGGAAAGATCGATTGAGACTCCCTCCCTAGCCCCACGAAGGCAAGATCTTTCGTGGGTGCAGCTCAAACAAAGAAGAGTCTGATCTTAGGTTCGGGAATGGCGTCGGGGGAGGGAGTTTGATAATTTTGATGTAATAATTCATCTTTGTTGCTTGGTTTTGTTAAGGGTATGCAAAATCTGAGTCAGATTTCAATGAGTTGTTATTGTCAATCCCTTTCATGTTCTAAATTGGAAAAAGCTGTTTTGATCACTTTTGGAAATATCTCTCCTCCTTTAAGAAATGTCCCTTATTTAGCATAAAGTTGAGTGTTTTGTTTTGGAAATTTTAGTGTCCCATGAAGCAACCCTTCTTCTTCCACTTCTACTGCTACTGTTTCTGCTATTTATACATCTTTTCCTTCTGCTACTTCCCTTCCCCTCTCTCCATTTTTACCTCTTCATTAACTCTCATCAAAGTTGGTGAAATTTGGGCCTTTTTGACTCTTAACTCTCGTCAAAGGGAGGAGAACGAAACACCATTTATAAGGGTGTGGAAACATTTCCCTAGCAGGCACGTAATGGGGAAGTCCATAAGGGAAAGCCCAAAAATCTTGAGGGGAAACCCGGAAGGGAAAACTCAAAGAGAACAGTATCTGGATGAGCATATCTTGAAGGGAAGCCCGGAAGGGAAAGCTCAAAGAGGACAGTATCTGGATGAGCATAGGTTCCGTTGTGTAACTCTGAAAGACGCCTTTTAAAGCCTTGAGGAGAAGCCCAAAGAGGATAATATATGCTAGCGGTGGGACTTGACCGTTACAAAGTTAGATTTTAAAAATAGAGTCGTTAAAAGCATGTTATGAGTTCCTTTCATGAACATTAAACGTTTGGTTGGGCTCAAGAAAAATCATTAAGACTATTAACTTTTGATGTATAATTCTCAAACTTCATATTAAAACATGAAAGTTATACGGAAGCTAACAGTAACAATCACTGTTAATCGATTGAAATGTCAACGTTCTTGAAAAAGAAAACATTTTGGAAAGACTTAGTATTATAAATACTCAATAAGTGACTTCACTGTTGGGTCGAATTCATACAAACATGCTAGATAGCAGGACCTATCCTTCGTGATCTTTCATTTTGATGTGCATAGGTATAAGTGCCAAATCAAATATGCCTTAGAACATTGTATAGGAGGAGACATGGTGTTGCCTCTCCACCACCTTGACTCTGATAGCCTAATGAACATGCGTGTGTCGTGACATGGGCAAGCATCACAAGATGAGTGTCTTAAATGTCTTTCTTTAGAAATAGGATTCTAAGGACAGTGTCAAGTGGTACATATGTGCCAACATGACACTATTTTCATGTGTCTGAGGTTGTGTTAGAGGGTTAGACTTCAACGTGTTGTGCATAAATGACTTGGAATCCGAAAGATTCATGCGTCAATAGTACAATGATGAATAGATGATGAACGGATGTTTGGAAGGTCTCAAATAGGAAATTAACTAATAGATTAGTACTAGATATGTGTGTCCAAGAGAATAGTGGAGGTAGATGATATCTCGATGCTTAGAGTGAGATCATGAGTATTAGTGAGACTCGATAGTTCTCAATTGGCACACTATTTTTATTTATTTATTTTTCGTTATGTCCTAGTTAGCATTATAAATGCCCAATTAAATACTAGTTTGGATCCTTCTATTCTTGGTAAACCATAAACCCGGACGCATGTGTGTCATGACATGGGTAAGCTTCAATTGAGCATTTTAAGGTTGAACCAACAAAGGATCCAAACATATTTGGATGAAGTTTCGAATCGATAGCGTTTGAGTTGTGTTTTTAATAACCAAGAGAATGTAATAAGGCAAGGTTGCGTGTTAGGAACTTGACTTGGAGTAGAGGAAAGTCGACTAGAGTTGCGAACAAAGGAATATACACATATAGACAGCATTTCATGAAGCTTGGTTGATGATGAAAAAACCTCACCTAATGTCTGACGGAGACATACAGAAGAATAAAAAAGTATATTAGGGTTTGATTTCTCCTTAAGATTGGCCATGATAGTGTGTAAATCATGGTGTTGCACAATGATAGGTTTTGGAGCCGCTACTATATAGCTTACTCAGCAGTTTTACATAGTAGAGCTAGTAAATGACCTACTTTGTAGAGACAAATAAAGTTATATATAGTAAACTGAACCATTATATACTCCTAAGATTCAATGCTCTAAAAATATATTTTCTACATTGTTTGTATTCTCGTTACTGTACTTGGAGTCATCAATATAAACCTCTAGCCAATATTCTTTCTTGCATTTTCTCTTTCCTGTTCTTTGTGTTCATCTAGATCGAGTGTGTTGTTGTGCAATCCTAACATACAATCTTCTTTTGATCTTATTAGAGAAGGAATCGACAAAAACCCTAATTCAGACAATAAGTATTAGAGCTAGTTTGACAAACACTACACTTACGTGCAAATTTCTCTTATCGGTCACGTTCTTCCCTTCAAATTCACGTCGAGTGACAATTAGATCGAGTAATATTTGGAAAAGATCAAAGTTTAAGAGGGATTAGTAAAGCAAAAGGCAGTTACAAAACATGGAGAGATTTATGCATGAAATACACCTGTCTCCAAAGCGATATACATGAAAGTTCCCTCATTCAAGACTGATCAAGCAAGACGCACATGAGCCAAAATGGCTGAGATTCGCCATCAAAACAACCGCCAAACTTTTCCGTTTTAAACTTTACCCTTATCCCTCCTATAAAGCCACAAACTCCTCCATCATCAAGCCACAAACAAATCCCCTTTTCTCTCAATATTTCCTCTTACAATGACCAAACGTCGTCCCGCCACCGCCACCGCCACCGCCGCCGCCACTCTGGTCCTCGTTCTCGTCCTGTTCGAATGTTCGAAGCAGATGGCCTTAGCGGAAAATGGGGTTCCGGCGATCTTCGTGTTCGGGGACTCTCTTGTGGATGTTGGCAACAACAATTTTCTTCATTCAGCTGCTAGAGCTAACTTTTACCCTTATGGGATTGATTTCCATGGTGGTCCTACTGGGAGATTCTCTAATGGAAGAACTGTTATAGATATGATTGGTAAATCTAATTACTTGATTATCGATTAATGATGGCTATTAAGGGTTTTAATGATTGATGTGTTCTTGATTCGTGGTGATTTGACTTGCAGTTGATTACCTTGGAATTCCCAACGCTCAAGAGTTTGCAAATCCCGACACGTCCGGAGATAGAATCCTTAAAGGTGTTAATTACGCTTCGGCCGCTGCTGGTATCCTCGACGAGACCGGCAGACACTACGTACGTTTTCATAGACTTTGTGCTTGTTAAATTAGGGGTGTTCGTAGATTGAATTAGGTTGGGTTGGGTTGGATTGGTGTCTTTATTACACCAACCCAATTGTTCTGATTGTAAATTTATGTTGTGTGAGTGTAGGGAGAGAGATATAGTTTGAATCAGCAAGTGGTGAACTTCGAAAGCACTCGGAATGATTTAAGGAAATCAATGGACAATTGGAATTTGACTCGCTACTTATCGAGTTCCATAGCTTTCATGGCGTTTGGAAGCAACGATTACATAAACAACTACTTGATGCCCAATCTCTATACTTCTAGATTCCAATACACCTCCGACCAGTTCGCCAACCATCTTCTCAATAGCTATACTCGGCAGCTTCTTGTGAGTCGTTTAACGAGTCGGTTTAGAATGAAAAATCATTCCAAACCGACCTTAATTGTTCGTTTTTAAAATTTTTAGAACAAACCCACGTATGTTTTTATTAAGAAATGTTGAAACTATATGCATGCATAGGCACTGCGAAATGTAGGGCTGAGGAAGTTTGTGGTGGCCGGAATTGGGCCGTTGGGTTGCATTCCGAATCAGAGGGCGACCGGTGTGGCGCTTCCGGGGCGGTGTGTGGATAATGTGAATGAGATGCTAGGAGATTTTAACGAAGGGTTGAGATCGCTAGTAACTCAGTTGAATAGCCAGTATCCGGATTCGTACTTCGTGTACACCAATATCTATGGCATTTTTGGTGACATCTTGAACAACCCAGATACCTATGGTGAGCGATAGAAACAATAAACCTCTGTAATGATATGATATTGTCTACTTTGAATATAAGTTTTCGTGACTTTATGGTTAAATGTGTGGTAGGGTTTCGAGTGGTGGACACCGCGTGCTGTGGAGTTGGGTTAAACAGAGGCCAAATAACGTGCCTACCACTCCAATTTCCATGCCTTAACCGAAATGAGTATGCGTTTTGGGATGCCTATCACCCAACTGAGGCTGCCTCCGTCGTGCTTGCCGACCGAGCTTTCAGAGGTCCACCCTCTGATTCCTACCCCATCAATATCCAACAGTTGGCTCTCCTATCCCTATAATGCGCACCACAGCCACCTCTCTTTCTACTCTAATGTTTGTGCATACTCAAGTCGATGAAGATACTATGTATGAGTATGAATATGAATATGAATGTATAAATCGTTCTAAGTTCCTGAATTAAATTTCACGGACTAAATTTGAATACTTTAAAATTCATACTAATGTAAAAAAATAACGTATAGATACTCAATTTAGATACTTTTAAACGGATCAAAATAAGAGGACAACCATAGTATAGAAACTCAATAGTACAATACTTCATATGGAAGACTGTGTTAGTAGCACAATTCTATCGATTTAAACTCAATCTAGTCGATATTGGATCTAGTTCTTATCCATTATCATTTGCCCATTTCCATAGAGAGCAACATGGGCGCTGAAGGGGATCACTCGGGCAAGCTCGGTATATGACTCATATTGCTCGAGCACACATGATTCCTCCTTAGCTTGCACGTCCATCCAAAGACTAGAACTCCCATCAAGGCTACACTCTTGATTCCCATAACAAGTGACTTTATTGCTTTCTTCTCTCGCTTGGATATTTTGACGTGTTTGTTGTCAGTCAGCACACTCTTCGGCTTCATGATGATGGCATAGGTGTTAAGAACCACGACCCTTCCACAATGGTATGATATTGTCCACTTTGAGCATAAGCTCTCGTGGCTTTACTTTTGGTTCCTCAAAAGGTTTCATACCAATGAAGATAGTATTCGTAGACCTGTTGGGTTCAGTACATGTGCCCGTGCTTCAGTCACTCCCTTATTGACTGTTGCAGCAACAATAATCTTCAGGCTATTAGTAGCCATCCTCTCTTCCGGTTTACCCTATCTACTTCACCGAGGGAAAGATTAAGAAGGCTTTTACATCCAAAAGAAACTAAGGCAACCAACATGTTATTTCCTTAAAGCGGTGAACTTTCGAACAAGCATTTAGTGTAACGGCCCAAGCCCATCGCTAGTAGATATTGTCCTTTTTAGGCTTTCCCTTTTGAGTTTTCACTCAAAGTTTTTAAAACGCGTCTGCTAGAGAGAGACTGCATCATGGCCAAAACAATGGTCAAAAGTAGAGGTGTACATGGTTCGGGTTGGGTTGGATTGAAGAAATTTTTTGAACCAACCCAAAAGTTCGGGTTAATTGGATTGGTAACCATGAGGAAGATTAAATGAGAGAAAAATAACAAATTGTATAACATAAGTCAAAAGAATGATACTTATCCGTATAACAATAGAAACAGATTAAGTATCTTTTCGATCGGTATAACACTACCGAACAAGATTGATTTCTTGTTACAAAGTGTGATAAACACAATCAATCGTAGCCAAATACAACTCCGAGGATCATTTGGAGCTCGAGTTTGGTGGCAAGTGTGTTTAAATAAGAACACTTCAATCTTAAAATAAGAACACAAAACACATCAATGGAGCAGCAAATTACCAACAACCAAAACAAAACTTAAAAAGATATTCAACAAAAGTAATCAATCATCCAGGCATGAAGATCATAAAGAACAAGACAAAATCAATTAATAATTCCTACAACTGCAGTTGGTTCGAATCTCCCCTTCAAAAAGATCAGTAAGAACTTGAACATTCCCAAGCTTAGCCATGGACACAGCAAATTGGAGGCGGAAAATGGATGGCTGATACGCCAAAGCTTTGACGATGGGGGCAGTTCTTGGATCAGTATACAGAGAAGAATCACTCGGCAAAAGACCCATCTTTTTCGGCAGATTCGTGTAGTAGGCGTTGTCGAACTTCTTCGGCGTCGTGGCGTCAAGGTCGACGTAATCGGACGCCCATCGGCATTTTCTTCTCAAGAAATTGACGTAGCTTGTGCTCATTGATGGGTCTGGTTTGCCCGTTCCGCTGTAGTTGTAAAGCCTGCTCTGTATCGACCCGCATGTTGCTCTGCCGATGGTGTGCGCGCCTGAAAAATCATTCAAATTCTTAAGAAATTTTGATAGGTCAGAAATCACGACTCTCTACAATGGTATGATAGTGTCCATTTTGACTTTGCTTTGGGCTTCCCAAAAGTGAGTCATATCAACGGAGATATAATAAACTCGTGATCTTCCCTGAATTAGCCAAAGTGGGACTCCCTCCCAACAATCCTCGACAATCCTCCCCTCGAATAAAGTACACTATAGAGTCTCCCTTGAGGCCTATGGAGCCCTCGAATACCCTCCCCTTAAATGAGGCTCGACTCTTTCTCTGGAGTCCTTGAACAAAGTACACCCTTTGTTCGACATTTAAGTCACTTTTGACTTACACTATAGAGCCTCCCCTGAGGCCTATGGAGCCCTCGAACAGCCTCCCCATAATCAAGGCTCGACTCCTTCTTTGGAATCCTCGAACGAAGTACACCAAACACTTGAGTCACTTTTGACTTACATTGTAGAGTCTCCCCTGAGGCCTATAGAGCCCTCGAATAACCTTTCCTTAATCGAGGCTCGACTCCTTCTCTAGAATACTCGAACAAAATACACCTTTTGTTCAACACTTAAGTCACTTTTGACTTATACCATAGAGCCTCTGAGGCCTATGGAGCCCTCAACCAGTCTCCCCTTAATCGAGGCTCGACTCCCTCTCTAGAGTCCTCGAACAAAGTACACCCTTTGTTCGACACTTGACTCTGATACCATGTTAGAAATTACGACTCTCCACGATAGTATGATATTGTCTATTTTGAACATAAGCTTTTGTGGCTTTGCTTTGGGCTTCCCCAAAATACCTCGTATTAACGAAGATGTATTCCTTATTTATAAATTCAGGATTATTCCATAAATTAGCCAATAATAATAAGTTGGAGTGATTTAAGAGTTTTGAACCTGAAAGAACGACCAAATCCACGAGATTCAAGCCCAGAGATTGGTATCGTTCGATGAGATCAGTGATGCCTTCAAGACCGATTGGTACCAATCCAGTTTCGCTGCCGATGGAATCCACTCCATCTCGTCTTCCATAAGGCACCGTCCAATATGGGCCGCCGACGAGAATGGTGGCCTCTCGGGCGGCGGCGGTTAGAATATCTGCGCAAGAAACTGTTTTGGGGCATTTTTTCTCTAGCTCTGCTTTGATATCGTCGATCACTTCGAACCCTCTCAGCGTCTTGCTCGCCGGAGCCCTCCTCTCGCTTCCCTCGTAATCCAGAAGAATCGAAGCGTCACAGCCCTGCGGTTTCACCACCCCGACCGCCGCCGGCTTTGTTAGTGGTTTTCAATTGGGAATTTTTCATAGATACCCTTTTACCATTTAAGCCTTTTCAGATTTTAATAATTTTCTCTTAACAAATATGATTTAAAAACTATCTTGGTTTCAATAATAATCTAATTTTTTTGAAAAATAAAAAATATCCTTGATTATGCTAGAAACTATTCGAGTGTAGCAGGGCTCTCATACTCTCGAGCGCCTCCTTTTAAGGAATTTGTATTCAGTCTGTCAATGAGAACGCCTTTCTAGACTACAATTCAGACACCGAGAGAGTCCGATTCACAAGTTAGACTAAAAAATACCCTTCAATTAAAAAATATTTTTAAAAAATATCCGACTACAATTTGGATGCCGAGAGTGCCAGAATCTCAAGCTGGACTCAAAAATACCCTTCAATTTTTTAAAAAACACCCGACTACAATTTGGACGTCTAGGGTACCCGATTCTGTTGGACTAAAAAATATCCTTCAATTTTTAAAAAATGTTTTAAAAAATACCCTTAATTTTTTTTTAAATTAAAAAAACACTCATGAAACTAGCCTTAATATAAGGATTTCAAATTTCTTTTTTTTTTTTTAGTTTTTAAGAATATTAATGAAAATTTTAAAAATTAAAGGTATTTTTTAAATCAAGATATTTTTTTTAACAAACTATTAATTTTCGTAAATTTAGCATTTTTAAAAAGAAATCAAATGAAAAATAGGTTGATATATAGAAAAATTCGAAGATAATCGAGGCTAAATTAAAAAAATATTAAAGAAAAATTAGAAATTTCTCTCATTTTCTTGCTAATATCAAATTTTTAATAATTATATTATAAACTAATAATGAATTTTTACCCTGACAACGCAATCGTGGAAATGGAGTCTCATGATGCTGGCGGCAATAGTGTTGTCCTCATCGTACCACTGCTTGAGTTTCCGGTGAATGATGCCGTCGACGCCGGGGCAAGTTTTCCGGTAGAATCCGTACGAAAGAAAGTCGTCGAAATCTGAAGACTCCGGCAACTGTGAAACCTCAAGGCTCGAGTATTCTTCGCCGTCATCATCGTACTCTTTGTCGGCCGACGACACGACGGCGGCTGCCAGAATTAGGAAAAGAACAGAGAACAAGACCACCGCTTTCATTTTTGTTCGAACTCTGTCTGTAACCCTCTTGGATACCTTCAATATATATATATATATATATATATATATATATATAGAGTTTTATGGGAACTACGTGATGGGCACTTTCGGAATGAGAGGAGGACATGGCAGCATGTTCGTTTTGGTGTTTCTTCTACATCGTTGACAATTGTGATTATTTTAATGTTTTAAACCTTTTGTTTGAAGACTTTTATATATTTTGTTTCTTATTAATTAATTAGTCTAAACAATTATGGTGTGATTAAAAAAATAAAAGTCTAAATGATTTGAGGTTTAAATGAAATTATTTGACTGAGATTATAATAATGAAATTGACAGTTTTGCATTGTTAGATGTAGAAAAATGTCTATTTTCGAATTGAAAGTGTTTGAACCACTCCTCTTTCTGTCAATCTATTTCACCGACTGAAAGATCGACCAACACTCCAGAACAGTGAATTTGGAATAGTCAATACTTTCCTCAGTTCTATTGAAATATAAGCACGACTCGTGTTCAGTCTTAAATTGTTTTTATGTTCTGCTTCAAAGCTAATAGAAGGAACCAAGCATCTGATTTTCGTGTTTACCTCTAAACGGTTATTATGAGGTAGAAATAAATTAATAAAATATGAATTTTCATTGTAAAAATAAATTATTTCAAATTTTAAAATAAATGAACTAGATTGTAATTGATAATAAGATAGAAGGGATTTAATTAGATACAAATTAAAAAATACATAATTAAATTATTATTTTGTAATAGCTCAAGTCTACTGTTAGGAGATATTGTCTATCTTTCATGCTTTCACTCAAATTTGTTAAAATGCTTATGTTAAAAATGTTTTCACACTCTTATAAATAATGATTCGTTTTCCTCTCTAATCGATGTGAGATCTCACAATTCACCTTCTTTCGAGGTTCTCGCTAGCACTCGTTCCCCTTTTCAATCGATGTGGAATCTCACATAGTTCGATAAAAGTATAATGGTGAATTTTTTTTTTAACCTAAAAAACGACCCTTTCTCTTCTATACCTCAGATTTCCACAAAAAAAAAAAATGATTTGGGTGTTGTTTCTAGAGTTAATATGATTTGGGTTTCTATTCAACTGCTAAACGTTTGGTTAAAATATCATCGTTGGTCCATAGTGTCAATGATATTTTTAAAATTTTCATTCGAGGAATATTTTTTTTATTTTTTTTAAAGTTTAAAAATATTATAAACATTTAAAAGTTTTGAAATGTTTTTGAAAGAAAATAAAAAAGGTATTTTTATTAATTTAGAGTAAAATAATTAATTAAAATAATTGAGCCATTGGATTATCATGAAATTAATGATTTGATAATTAAATGCTTCTGGAAATTATAATTAATGTACTTCTTTTGGCACACTCTGTTTGGACAAGGCATATTTTTTATTATTTATTATTTATTTTTTTAATTTTATAAATCACTTAATTAAACTTAATTAATTTGTTTGGTTTAGCTGCCTGATTTGACCTTTAATTCCCTCTTATAGCCCAAACAAACAATTGATTCACGTTACCATTTTGACTTTGCTTTATTATAACTTCAAATATGAAAATCCATAATTAATTTACCATTCTAAATTTGGTTAAATTAATAAAAAAAAATTCATAAATTTTATATTTTATCTAAAAATATATTTCTAAACTTTTAAAAATTTCAATAATAATTTTAAAATTAAAAAAAACCAAAAAATAACTTTGACCTGACCTATAAAATGTTTCATTAATACCCTTATATTTAAAAAATACCCATAAAATTTTAAAACTTCACTAACATTCATTACCTTATTAAAAGAAAATTAAAAAAATTCCGTTAATATAAGAACAAAAACGGTTTAGTG
Source organism: Cucurbita ficifolia (assembly GCA_033971965.1). Lineage (NCBI taxonomy): Eukaryota > Viridiplantae > Streptophyta > Magnoliopsida > Cucurbitales > Cucurbitaceae > Cucurbita > Cucurbita ficifolia. Next base: position 1,216,333 of record CM066979.1, read on the forward strand.
ACACTTCATAGATTATCTCAAATTTTTTTAAAATTATTTTTTAAACTTCTGGAGTATTCTTTAAATATGATAGCAACGGTAAATATATTTTTTAATTATTTTAAAATAATTTAAAGATGTTTTAGAAGTTTTTTTTTAAAAATTTAAAAGTATAAATCTTAACAATACGTACTTTCCGAATTTACTTTTGAATTAGTTATGAAATATATTTTACATATTCTTAATAAAGAATATATTAGTTATGGAATATATTTATATATTCTTATTAATATATCTTTTTTATGATTTGATTAGCGGTATATTTTATTTTATTCTCAAAATTTAGTTAGTTTATATTTTCTTTATTTGTATGTATTAGTTGGTAGCTTGTATCCTATTTAAATGTTGTGTTGTGAATATGAATGAAGATTAAACCTTCGATCCCAATTCTATTTCTCATTGTTAACTCTGTATTGTTTACTTTAATAATATTTTCAGATCTATTCACACTTTTAATGGCAGATATTGTGTCACACTTTTAAATTTTTGAACATTAACGAATTAATTAAAAAAGTGATTGAACCCTTTTTATTTTAAGATGAATAAATGTGAATACTACAAATATTCTCCAAGGAACAAAGACAAAGGACATAATATTCTTATTCCCTTTGCTGCTTTCTTTCTCGTGATTGAGCCATTTTGGAGACAAACTAAGGAACAATGTCTCACATTGCCATTAAAAAATTAACATTAATGGAAGTTTGTGTTCAAATTGGAAGAGGAGAGCTTCAAAGTCATCCGCGAGAGGTGGATGCGTCACGTTACGCGTCTAGATATCCGAGTTGCATTTTCGACGACCCTTTCTCAATTAGAAATAAGACCCACATAAAAAAAAAAATCTCAATCGTAATTGGCGGCTAGCTGACAGAAAGCTCGTTAAGTTTCGTTTCCCTCCTGACACGATACAACAACATTCATCTTCAAATTTTTAGTAGACCGTGCTCAGTCATGAGTAGTCCAATAAGGGTTAACGTCTGCCTAGTGCCAGAACGTTAAGGAAGTTGGTGACCAATCAGGGTATGTCATGGATTGTGGAGAATAGGTAAGACGTGCACATGAAAGCCTTTCTCAACTAGAAATAAGGCAAGTTTCACTTTCCTTTCTTCCTGACACGGTACAACAACATTCATCTTCTAATTTTCAACAACTCATGCTCAGGCACGAGCAAGTCCACAACACAACCCGTTTTAATACCTCCCACCAAATAAAACGATCATTACCTTTTCAAAAATTAATTTCTTACATGACAAGAAATATATTAATTCACAACTACCCTTACCTATAATATATGATTCATGGGGTGGCTTTGTATGGAGCTTTTAGTAATCTTCCCCATTGATTGAGTGTCCCTTGGAGTGCTCCAAATTGGGTTTGTACAACCTTAATGGCCATAGTTAAAAGCTATCTACCATGGAACTTTACCTGTCATTCATTAATATAAGATGTCACAAATTAACCTTAAAAAGAATTTACAATAGTATTATTATTTTTTAACCAGCTTATACGCCCCTCGACTATTTTTACGTTACACGGGTTTCCAAGATATATATAACTCAATCTTAGGCACATGTGTTACAATTGCACTCTTGTGGTAACGGGACAACGATTATGCGACACTTGTTCTAACCCAACAAACAAGTCAGTCGTGAGAAATTTGGACTTTGCGGACAACATGGGTGTATGCTTGAGCCTCGAGTCAAGTTTGAGAGAAATGTTTTAGAAAAGTGAGCGAAGAAATATGTTAAAAATAATTTGAAAGAAAGTAATGTTATAAGCTAAAAGCGATTAGGTAACAATAATAACTTTGATAGTATATATGAGTATGAAGAAATGACAACTAGTCATATCCCTACAGGACATTTTGAGACGTTTTAGCATTGCTGGGTGTAGACATGATTTTGTTGACCGGTTATACACCCCGTATTGACACAACATGAAAAAGTAAAGACCTATCTAAGATAAAAGCATGTACAAGAGGTTTGAAACGGGTATGCGGCCATGGACAACGTGTCATAGACAAACATGACGGGGGACATCCAATATGCGATCATAGGCAACACGCCTTAGACAAGCATAACTGTTACATATAAAAGGGGTTTGAAACGGACATACATTAATGGATAACACGTCATGGACAAACATGACCAGAACGTCCAATATTGGCCATAGACAACAAGCCTTCGACAAATATGACCGTGACATGTAACAATCATGACTTAAATGAATGTATCGTAATATCAGTCTAGAGGAGCACATAACTCAACTTTTCGTTAGTACACGATAACTTTCAACGTGAAAGATTAAAGATTTGAATTCTACCGACAAACAAAATCGAATAAAAATAGATAACCAATAATATGAGCCTCTAAAAACTTGTGTTAGGAGAGTTATTGAAGAAGGTCAAAAGCGAAAGGTATGCGATAGAGAAAGATCAGGTTTTTACGTACTAAGATGATCATATATATATAATATCAATGGAGTAAAAGCATGGAATATGATTAACAGGGCAAAAAACAGAACAAGACACGAAGGTTTGGTAGGATCAAGCCAACAAAAGTGTTTAAAACTCCTAATAATTGCAGATTCTCCTCTCTGTTTTCATTGTTTTCTGAACTGCGTGGGGAAGTAATGAAATTTTGTGGGACAACCTTTGACTTCTTCGAAAGCTGCTGATTTTGAAGTTCATACTCTAAGCCAATCAGGTTCATACTGTTTATAATTGGAGCTTCAACAGCTCACTTTCTCTACAGAGTTGGTTTTCACTCCATTTTTCAGCTAACACATCAAAACAAGCAAACCCACCATCCTTCTGACTCTGCTTTTTGACCTTCGCCTCATTCTATTTATTATTATGGAATTATGAAAGCAGAGGTGTTCTTATCTCGTTCTGATCTTCTCTTGGAATTTGAGCATCTGAAATGATGAAGAATTAATGGCACAGTAGAAATCCGCCGGTCATTTATGGCAGCGCTGCCGCTATTATTATCTGCTGAGTTCGAGAAACCAGAGCCTCCTCTGTTCCATGCAGCGCCGTTCTTTGCCACTTCCCGTTTTTCACCACGCGTCGTTCCATAAGCACCGCCCAAGGTTCAACTCTTTTGAAAGTATTTAGTTCGGATCATCTCTTGGAAGCTCTTGAAGAATAGAGTATGGCTGATTGTGCTCTGTTTTTGCTGTTTGCTTTTGTGCTCTGTTTTTTTGTTTGCTCTGTTCAATATGGGTTCGTTTTGTGTGATGATGGGTCGAGTTTAAACGTGCTTTTGGAGATAAAGAAGTCATTTGTGGCGGACCCAGATAATGTTTTGGTGGATTGGTCTGAGAGAAATCCGGATTTTTGCAGTTGGAGAGGCGTTTCTTGTGGGTCTGACACGGTGAGTGGCTCTGCTCAAGTGGTGGGGTTGAACCTTTCTGACGCGTCGCTCGGTGGGTCTATATCACCGGCAGTCGGTAGCCTGCGGAACCTGCTCCACCTTGATCTTTCAAGCAACGGCCTAATGGGTCCCATTCCAACAAACCTCTCAAAGCTTCATTCGTTGGAATCTTTGCTGCTTTTCTCTAACAAACTCAGTGGGTCGATTCCGTCTGAGCTGGGCTCGCTGACGAGTCTAAGAATTATGCGAATCGGTGACAACGAACTTACTGGTTCCATTCCCGCTTCGTTTGGGAATCTCGCAAATTTGGTTACTCTTGGTTTGGCGTCGTGTAGTCTTAGCGGTTTGATACCTACAGAGCTTGGACGGCTCGGCGGAATGGAGGATTTGGTTCTGCAGAAGAATCAACTTGAGGGTCCGATTCCGGGTGAGCTCGGGAACTGTTCGAGCCTTGTTGTTTTCACTGCTTCTGGTAACAATCTCAATGAATCGATACCGAAGCAACTGGGTCGTCTTCAGAATCTCCAAATTTTGAACCTCGCTAACAATACTCTCTCCGGCGAGATTCCGGTGGAGCTGGGGGAGCTCAGCCAGCTTGTTTATTTGAATCTAATGGGAAACAAACTCGTGGGTTTAATTCCAATTTCATTTGCTGAATTGGGTAATCTCCAGACTTTGGATATATCCATGAACGAGATCTCGGGGGGAATTCCAGAGGAGTTGGGGAATATGGGGAGCTTGGTGTTCTTGGTTCTGTCGAACAATCATCTTTCCGGTGTCATTCCTCGAAAGTTGTGTTCTAATACTTCTAGTTTAGAGAATCTGATGCTATTTCAGATGCGAATCTCCGGCGAGATTCCGGCCGAGTTGATTCAGTGCCGATCACTAACGCATATCGATTTGTCTAACAATAGATTAAACGGGTCGATTCCGGATGAGTTTTATGAACTAAGCGGCTTGACTGATATTCTCCTTCATAACAACAGCTTAGTCGGCACAATTTCGCCGGCGATTGCAAACCTCAGCAATGTGAAAACTCTGGCTCTGTATCACAACAATCTTCACGGCGATCTCCCTCGGGAGATCGGCATGCTCGGAGAACTCGAACTTCTGTATCTATACGACAATCAGCTATCTGGGAAGATCCCTTTCGAGCTCGGGAATTGTTCAAACTTACAGATGATTGATTTCTTCGGGAATCGTTTCAATGGAGAGATTCCGGTGAGTATTGGAAGATTAAGGGAACTGAATTTCCTTCATCTCCGGCAGAACGAACTCGACGGTAGAATTCCGGCGACTTTGGGCAACTGCCATAAACTGACCATTCTAGACTTGGCGGACAATCGTCTCTCCGGCGGGGTTCCTTCAACATTTGGATTCCTTGAAGCTCTGGAACAGCTTATGCTTTACAACAACTCTCTTGAAGGTAATCTTCCTCGTTCATTAATCAATTTATCAAACCTTACGAGAATCAATCTTTCTAGGAACAGATTGAAGGGTAGCATTGCTTCATTGTGTTCTTCCCGTTTTCTTCTTTCTTTTGATCTTACAAATAATGAATTCGACGGCGGAATTCCTCCCCAATTGGGAAACTCCTCCTCCCTTGAGCGGCTGAGGCTAGGAAACAATCAGTTTTCCGGCGACGTTCCCCCGGAATTGGGAAACATTCATGAACTGTCTTTGCTGGATTTATCTGGGAATTCTCTTACTGGGTCTGTTCCTGATGAGCTTTCTTTGTGTAAGAAACTGACCCATCTTGATCTTAACGATAATCTTCTCTCTGGAACTATACCAATGTGGCTTGGTAGATTGCCTGAATTGGGTGAGCTTAAGCTCTCTCTCAATCGGTTCACTGGTCCATTGCCTTTGGAGCTTTTCAATTGTTCTAACTTGATTGTGCTCTCTCTTAATGGGAATCTCTTGAATGGAACATTGCCTATGGAAATTGGTAACCTCGTATCGCTTAACATCCTCGACCTTGAAGATAACCGGTTTTTCGGTCGGATTCCTTCTGGTATCGGTAAGGTAAGTGGATTGTTTGAGCTTCGTCTGTCGAGGAATGGTTTTGATGGGGAAATCCCAGATGAGATTTCCCAGTTACAGAATCTTCAGAGCATATTGGATCTTAGTTACAATAATCTGACCGGTGAAATTCCGTTCTCTATTGCTCGGCTGTCCAAACTCGAAGCGCTCGATCTATCTCACAACGAGCTTACCGGAGAAGTCCCTCCGGATGTTAGTAAGATGAGTAGCTTGAGCAAGCTCAACCTTGCTTACAACAAGCTAGAGGGAAGATTGGACAAGGAATTCTCTCACTGGCCGGCTAATGTATTCGAAGGAAACGTTCGACTTTGTGGAGACCCTCTTCGCCATTGTGGTGAAGCTTCCACGGGAGGATCGGGTTTAAGCGAAGGGGCAATCATCGCCATATCTGCTGTTTCGACATTGGCAGGAATGGCGATTCTAGTGCTCACCGTCGCCCTTCTTTATAAACACAATCAAGAAACTTTCAAAAGATGGAGTGAAGTCAACTGCATTTGTTCGTCTAATTCATCCCAAGCACAGAGAAGACCACTTTTCCATAACCCGGGTGGAAATCGAGATTTTCGATGGGAGGAAATTATGGAGGCGACGAACAATTTAAGCGATGATTTCATTATCGGCTCGGGAGGCTCTGGAACGATCTATCGAGCTGAATTGCTCACCAGCGAAACCGTTGCTGTCAAGAAAATATCGTGCAAAGATGATCTTTTATCTAATAAAAGCTTCGTACGAGAGGTCAAGACACTTGGAAAGATCAAGCACAGGCATCTCGTGAAGCTGCTTGGATACTGCATCAACCGAGGAGATGGCTCGAGTCTGTTAATTTACGACTACATGGAGAACGGAAGCGTTTGGGACTGGCTGCACCAGCAACCCATCAATGGGAAGAAGAAAAGGAAGCTTGATTGGGAGACAAGGTTCAAGATTGCTGTTGGGTTAGCTCAGGCAGTGGTGTATCTTCACCATGACTGTTTGCCTAAGATTATCCATAGGGACATCAAATCAAGCAACATCCTTCTCGATTCGAATATGGAGGCACATTTGGGGGATTTCGGCCTAGCCAAAGCCCTCGTCGAGAATTACGACACTGACACAGAATCGAAGACATGGTTTGCTGGTTCTTACGGCTACATAGCTCCAGGTAACGCCGTTATTATTCACTCGATTTCGATACGTGCAGTATTTGTTAGCTGATGAAATATATTTCTATTTCCTAGAGTATGCTTATTCTCTGCAAGCAACAGAAAAGAGCGATGTTTATAGCCTCGGAATCGTACTGATGGAGCTCGTAAGTGGCAAGATGCCTACGGATGAAGCTTTCGGGGTCGATATGGACATGGTAAGGTGGGTGGAGACACGCATTGAAATGGAAAATGTAGCTGATAGGGAGGAGTTGATCGACCCGAGTTTGAAGCCGCTCTCGCCCCACGAAGAATCCGCAGCATTCCAAGTGCTTGAGATAGCTCTGCTTTGCACGAAAACTGCCCCACAAGAACGGCCAGCATCTCGGCGAGTTTGCGATCAGCTCCAGCACGTTTATAATCCTAGAACGCTTGATTACGAGAAGAAGCAGACGAATCCATATGCTTGAGAAATTAATGATGTCCTTAGATGAAAGAAAATGTGTACTAATTCATCACATAGCAGATTTACAGTCCATTTGAATAAGCTTTCATGGTTTAGTGATCAAATGAATTAGATCATTTCTAGTTTTTCATTAGTGATCAGTTTATACCGAAGCAGAGTTCATTGCTAAAGCACTGTTCTGGGCTTCTATGAAGGCGTTGAACTCCTCCCTTCGCTTGCATGATCAAGGTGTGATGCAAGAAGCGGGCGGGGATGGCCTTGAAGGAGACGATGAACATCGATGATGAGCCGATTCATGTGAGTTTGGACTAATTACGTTGTCCAAGACGTAGTAACTGGTGCATTTTCCTCATACTATTTGTTATCAAAGAACAATGAGTCGTGTTTGCCAGTAAAGTCCATGATCAACCTGAGATCCAATATTTTACGAGGGTGTGAACTTTGTTTTAAAACCTTAAGGAGAAGTTAGAAGAGAAAGTTCAAAGAGGATTATATCAGCTAGCGGTAGACTTAGGGCGTTACAAATGGTATTAGAGTTAGCCACCGAGCTGTGTGCCAACAAAGGACGTTGGGCCCTGAAGGGGGTGGATTGTGAGATCCCCACATTCAACATTCAGTTGGAGAGGGGAATGAACCAAGGTGTGTAAACCTCTTCCTAATAGATGCGTTTTTAAATCGTGAGATGTGATACGTAACGAGGCCAAAACAGATAATATCAGTTGGAGAATGTGTTCCAACCTAAGACGAGTGCTCTCTTATTCCGACTTCCCCAGAGCCTCTAGTAGCATGGCCGAGACAACGATGGGTTCTTTACCCTACGGGGATGGAGGGACATAAGTTTTGAGAATTCAAGAAGTCACGGTAAGATGAACCATTAATCATCGCGATATGTGTCAAGTGGAAGTGCAAGTGCAGTGATGTATGCAGCTCAGACATCTTAACAAACCGACCAGTAGACTTGAACCTTGTTCCTACGTCTTAAGAAACCGACCGGTAGACTTGAACCTTGTTCCTACGTCTTAACAAACCGATCGGTAGACTACCTTGTTCCTACGTCTTAACAAACCGACTTGAACCTTGTTCCTACGTCTTAACAAACCGATTGGTAGACTTGAACCTTGTTCCTACGTCTTAACAAATTGGACTTGAACCTAACCTTGTTCCTACGTCTTAACAAATCAGACTTGAACCTTAACCTTGTTCCTACGTCTTAACAAATCGGTAGACTTAAACCTAACCTTGTTCCTACGTCTTAACAAATCGGTAGACTTAAACCTAACCTTGTTCCTACGTCTTAACAAATCGGTAGACTTGAACCTAACCTTGTTCCTACGTCTTAACAAATCGGTAGACTTGAACCTAACCAAATCGGTAGACTTGAACCTAACCTTGTTCCTATCAATTCAATTAATCACGATCCAACCCAATTCAATTCTCATTTGACCTAATTCGAAAAAGAGTAAAAAAAAAAAAAAAAAAAAACTCTTAAGAAACTTCAAAAAAAACGTAAAACTCTTCCTACCGGCAACCGGCTACCGGCTAGCTTTATAAGAAAAGAAATGGGCCTTCATTCCAAATCCAAAGAAACAAAGCCCATTTAATCGAGTGAAGGAGACCAGACCAGACAAGTCTTCATTATTGAGGAAGTTGACTACGTGGCGAACATCCATTGGCTCATTTCACGTGGAACGAGATTTGATTGGTGGAAACAACGCACTTGAAAGTGCTTCGAGATCTATTAATATGGAAATTTAGAAATGAGGGCGGAGAAGATTAGCCGGACTGTTCTGAAATGTTTTGAGATAGTTCTGTTCTTCTGATCGGGATCTAATCTTGTACGGCTGAACAGAGTTTAGGGTTTGAGATCCAGAAGATGAAGGCGTTTCCTTTAGGATTAGCCGCGGCTTTGCTTGTTCTTTGCCTTTCACTTGTTCAGCTCCGTGCATCGGACGACGAGGTATTCTGTTTGAGCTTGTTTGAGCTTTCATTTCCTTCTGTGTTTCTCTTGAATTGAGATCTAATTATTCTTTTTCTACATTTGAAACTCCTGTTGGAATGTCTAATTTTCTTTTCTCCTGTTTTTATGGAGTTCAGATCTTCTACGACTCCTTCGACGAGAGTTTTGAAGGGCGCTGGATCGTGTCCGAGAAGAGTGAATATCAAGGTTATTTTCCATTCTTATCATTTTGTGAAAATAATCCTTGATCCTTTAATCGTTGTATATACTGAATTGTCTCTAGCTTGATGTGTATATTGCTTGATCTGTTTGTACAATTATTTGATGGATGTTGGATATTCTTTCCTTTTTTCGTTTTAAGTTGTTCTCTCATTTTATAATTGGTATCTTGAGACATCATTTCGATCAATGACATGAAGAAAAGAAAATATAGACCTTCGCAATTATCTACGTTGAATTAACGTTTGAGCAGTTTTGTGTCTTTGATGATTTTATCTTAATGGATAATTATTTCTTTCGAGGCATTTGCACCGTCAAACTTTGTGTAAGATAATTGTGAACAGTTTTCTTTGGCTTTAAATTAAGATTGAGCAGTTAATGGCATTAAGATGGCGGAATAAGGATTAGAACAGGATATATAGATATTTAGTTTTGGACGCGGGTTGATAGGCGTTCTTATGTGTTTATAGGTGTCTGGAAGCACTCTAAGAGTGAAGGACATGATGATTACGGGCTTCTAGTGAGTGAGAAGGCAAGGAAATACGCCATTGTGAAAGAGCTAGAAAAGCCAGTGAGTCTAAAGGACGGAACTGTGGTTCTTCAGTTTGAGACTCGCCTACAAAATGGGCTTGAATGTGGTGGTGCCTATCTGAAGTACCTCCGGCCTCAAGATGCCGGTTGGAAGGCTAAAGAGTTCGATAATGAATCTCCTTACTCAATCATGTTTGGACCTGACAAGTGCGGGGCCACTAACAAGGTGCACTTCATCTTCAAGCATAAGAGTCCCAAAACAGGGGAGTACGTTGAGCATCATCTAAAGAATCCTCCTTCAGTTCCAGCTGACAAGTTGTCCCATGTTTACACTGCCATTTTTGAATCTGGCAATGATGTTCGCATTCTCGTTGATGGGAGTGAGAAGAAGAAAGCCAATTTCCTTTCGGAGGATGATTTTGAGCCTCCACTAATTCCTGCCAAGACAATTCCTGATCCAGACGACAAGAAGCCTGAGGATTGGGATGAGAGAGCTAAAATTCCCGATCCCAATGCAGTGAAGCCAGATGATTGGGATGAGGATGCTCCAGTGGAAATTGTAGATGAGGAAGCTGTAAAGCCTGAGGGATGGCTAGATGATGAGCCTGAAGAGATCGATGATCCAGAGGCCACCAAGCCAGAAGACTGGGATGATGAAGAGGATGGTGAATGGGAGGCACCACGGATTGATAACCCGAAATGTGAGATAGCTCCTGGTTGTGGTGAATGGAAGAAACCAATGAAGAGGAATCCTGCATACAAGGGTAAGTGGCACGCCCCAGAAATCGACAATCCTAACTACAAGGGAATTTGGAAGCCTAGACAGATTCCCAACCCGAGCTACTTCGAAATTGAAAAACCCGACTTTGAGCCCGTGGCTGCAATTGGAATTGAGATCTGGACGATGCAAGATGGTATCTTGTTTGACAACATTTTGATCGCCAAAGATGAGAAAATTGCTAGTTCATACCGCGACGCCAAATGGAAGCCGAAGTTCAAAGTTGAGGAAGAGAAACAGAAGGCCGAGGAAGCAGCTGCTGCTGGTCCAGATACCCTCGCAAAATATCAGGTATGGATACCATCAAAGTTATAACCTTTTGCCATTGATAGATAGCATTCTGACTCATACCTGGTTCTTGCGACTATCCTGCAGAAGAAAGTCTTTGATTTGCTATACAAGGTCGCAGATATCCCATTCCTCAGTCAATACAAGTCAAAAATACTTGTAAGTGCGCTAGTGTGCTGTCTGTCGTCCTCTGCATTTATGATGTGGGCAATATATTTAGTGATTGCGATGTATGTATGCATGCAGGATGTCATTGAAAAGGGAGAGAAGCAACCAAACCTCACCATTGGGATCATAGTCTCTGTAATTGTGGTTTTCTTCACAATCTTTTTGAGGATAATCTTCGGAGGAAAGAAGCAGCAACCGGTGGGTGCCAAATTTATTATACTCACCTACAAGTTCTTCGGCGACGTAGTAGAGGATTTACGTTTATTGTTCGTGTGTACAGGCAAAAAGAGAGGAGAAGAGCGCGAGCACGAGCACGACGAGCGCAGCAGCTGCAGAGAGTTCGAACGATCAAAGTAGCAGCGGAGAAAAGGAAGGAGAAGAGAAGGAGGACGGTGTTGCTGCGGCGCCCGCTCGTCGGAGGTCAGGTGCTAGGAGAGATAATTAGAAGAGGGAAGAATGTGGGAAGGTGTTTTGTTCTTGAAAGAAATTAGTAGTTGTGATTGTACGCTGATTCCTGATTTTTTTTTTTATTTTTTATTTGCCCCTTTGGTCGCTGGAGTATACTATTTTGAAGGTTAGATATGAGATGTTGCCCGGTGTTGTTATGAACACTTGGGGCTGGATGAGACTGGGAGATTTTTTAGGAAAAGAAAATGTTTTGGATCTCTCTATTTTTTAAAATTTTATTCCTCTTTGCTCCTTTTTCTTTTTCTTTTTTTTCCTTTTTGTTCCTTTGATTTGCTTTTATGAATTTCATAGGTAAATTGTTGAAATGGTTTCTTTTCTTCTAATTTTCTTGAGGAGGATGGAAGGTTATTAAGTTCGAGTTTTGTGAGTTCTATCTTTTTGGTAGTTTAATTATAGGAATTCGTGTTTAGAATCTTGATTTAAATCATATTTAGGTTTAATTTGTAGTAAAGATCATTATATTGCAAGCAAACCCATGTGGGTTACCATTGTTGGTCGGATTATAGATGGTGGGAAAACGTTATTTATGGAGAACTTTTTTTTTTCTTTGTTGCACTCTAGATGGCGAATTCAGCAATAGAAAGTAATCTCTCCCTTGCTTGCATGCATGTAATAGCTCTATTAGACATGACCTTAGATATTACGATATTGACGACATTAGATATTATGGTATTGACAGCAATAAATAGTTCACTGAGCGATGACTGAATAATATTGACGACATTAGATATTATGGTATTGATGGTAATAAATAGTTCACTGAGCGATGACTAATTCAGTCCCAACCTCAATGTGAGTTTTTGAAAAATTTATTCTATTATTCTATTAATTTTTTTTGCTTATAAAATATTATTAAATTTATTAGTATATATTATATATATATATATATATATTTTTAATAGAAATTATTTATAAAAGATATGGGTCATCCCTTTCTCTCGCCACTAATGGGAAAGGGGCCTAGTTCTTTGGAACACTTGAGAGTCGTCTATCAAATTATGTTTAGCACCTCCGCCGACCTGACCCAAAGAGCGGGGTTCATTTCCACAAATTTACGCTAAGAGCATCTCTTGTTTGGGGGTCTTCTTATAGTATCTTGCGTTGTCGATTGAAAAAGAATTCGAAAAAGAGGCATTCCGACAGGTGCGTGCCTGTAAGAAGGATGCTGATACCTTAACCTTTGACGTGACAAACTTCCAGCTTCCGAAACATGTTTGGGTAAATAACCGACTTAAACACAGACTAATAAAATAAAGAGCAAAGTTGTTTTAGTGTGTGTTTGAAGCCCACTACTCTGGGAGGAAAAGTTGAAAAAAAAAATAAAAAATTAATGAATTAAATTGAGATTAAAAATATTATGAATCAAGAAATTGGGAAATAGATTGGGGTGCACAGATTTTCTGTGGCCACGGCCTTGCTGTTAGATTGAAGAAGAGATGATAAACAGAAGAGCCCGCCGTGATGTGGCGAAGTTTCACGAGACGACGCCTACATTTTTGGTTAATGGAGAGTGGAGTCATGGGTTCTCTATTTGACGACGCTGATTAAACGCGCACCTCCTAATTCCTCTCTGCATTTCCCCCCTCGCCTCCTACTTTTCTCATCATCCACCACTCTACTCTTTCAAGCTCCATTTCGTGCTTTGAATGATTTCGAAAACCTGTTCGAGATTCGGAATGGTGGGCGTTTGAGAACTCAGGAAGTTATGGGTGCCGATTCGAATTCAAGCGATGATTATAACAACTCAGTTGGATGGAACAGAGCTGGGGGTTTGATAATGAAGACTTTGGTACTGGTCGGAGGCGCCCTTTTCCTCAAACGTCTTACTAAGTCCACGACGCGATGGGATCATGCCCGCTCCGTTTCTCAGTCTCTTTCCGGCGAGAAGGTTTCTGTTCTCTGCCTCCTCGCGAATCCCCAATTTCTTTGTTCTGAATTTCTTCTTTTCTTGTTTTTTTTTTTGTTAGTTTTCGAAGGAGCAAGCGGCTAGGGATCCTGAAAATTACTTCAACATCAGGTACGTAGTATGTGAATTGATCAATTTCTAGTGTTCTACTGAATGAAGAACCACTTCTTAATTCTATTTGATTAAGGTTTCACTGGCTCCTCTGTTTTGAATTGTGGTTGAGATAAATTTGTGGATGAATAGTCTTGATTGATGATGGGATTAAGAATTTTGTTATAGAATGACTACGTGCCCTGCAGCAGAAATGGTTGATGGTTCTACGGTGTTGTACTTTGAACAAGTGAGTCTGTAAGATAATAATCCTTTTAGCAGCTCCCTTTTCCAGATATCAATCCTCATTTTATTGTGTTATTTCGATAGGCTTTCTCCAGAACTCCTCAAAAACCATTTCGCCAGGTATTGTAATTATCCCACCATCTTCTTTAGTGTTTCTAGTTTGAGATTTCTGTAGAACAAGATATTTAGCCATCGTTGAACTCCTTTGTTTAATGTTCTGAACCTTCCTTCATTATACTTATAATAATGGTCATTAATTCTACGGTTGCAGAGATTTTATACGGTGAAACTTTGTTCAAAGGAGATGAAATGTGATGTGGAGGTGAGTATTATGAGTTTTAGAAGTTCTATTGGTATTGGTATGATTGGTTGCCGCATTTGAAGCCAACAAAATGGTTTGCTGTTTAAAGCAATATGACATTGTTGTCTTTCCCTCTTTCGATGTAATCTAACTGATGTGAGCTCCAAAAGTTTCTTATATTTGTTAATTTTGCAGCTAAGCTCATACGCGATTCGGGAAATGGAGGAGTACAAGAATTTTTGTGATCGCACCAAAGACCAACGTCCTCTTCCTGAAGAAATAGTTGGGGTTAGCCATCTGCTTAAAGCTTTCATTAGACTTTCTATTGCTTGAATATAGCTATATAAGTTTGTTTCAGAATATGTTGTTTTAGATTTTCTATTGTCCTAGTCCTATTCCTGATCAACCTAATCTCTATGTTACTTGAGAAAATGTGGCACAGAGCTCTCTTAGAGCCACTTAACCTGAGAGTCATACCCGGTCTTAACCTATTCAAATTTTACTTCCCAATTTGATTAAGTTTGGTTTTGATCAGGGACTCTAATCCATGTTTATACATAAACTTTCATTGTTGGATCAAGTAAAATGTTGAATTTGGTTCTTAGCAGGGAACTTGCATGATCCCACATCGGTTGGAGAGGGGAACGAACATTCTTTATAAGGGTGTGGAAACCTCTCCCTAGTAGACGTGTTTTAAAAACCTTGAGGGAAAGCCCGAAAGAGAAAGCCCAAAGAAGACAATATCTGCTCGCAATGGGCTTGAGAATAAGTGGGAATTTCAATGAGCTTAACCTAGCTTCACAACGAAGACTAGAGAGAATAAAAAATGTGAACATGGACATGGGTGTGGGATGGCAATACCAAACTATCCATTGTAGAGAACAAAGTTTGGTGATAGTGTCTGTATGGTATCACGTTGAACTATTGGAACTGCAGCTCTGGGTAATCCGGCCGCAGATTTGTAGATATGGATATATGAGTTTAATGTTAACCGTAATTACTTGATTTGGATTTTGAATTAGTGATCTTCTATCTTTTAACGAATTCAGTAACCTGTTCAAGTTCCTTTTCCTACGTAAGTTCTAATGATACCCCATTAATGTATAGAATGAGCAGGCCAACATAAGTTACCGTGGCCAAAGGGGAAGATAAACATGGTTTTGAAACTAGAAGAAGCAAATAAATCTTTCATAAAGCTTGATTTATAGTTTTGTTGAGTTTATAGGATTGGTATTATTATTTTTACTGTAAGATCAAAACAAAATCCATTCTTGTTCATAAGGTGCTCCGTAGGACAGGTATCTTATCATTCTTAAAATGAGTCTAGACTTTTATGAACAGGACATTGCGGAGCATTTAACTACGTTACATCTCAAGTGTTGTGATCGTGGAAAACGTTGCCTCTACGAAGGTTCAACTCCACCTGGTGGTTTTCCAAATTCATGGGTAAGAGCATCTGGATATCTATGTTCCATTCTCATTCCACACAATTTGTTGGGTTTTTCTTATCTGTGAGAATGCCCAGAGTAAAACTAAAAAGTTAGTTATCCCAACTGCAATTGTGAGATCTCACGTCGGTTGGAGAAGTGAACAGAACATTCTTTATAAGGGTGTGGAAACCTCTCTCTAGTAGACGCGTTTTAAAACCTTGATGGAACTTCTGATAGGGAAAGCCCAAAGAGGACAATATCTACTAGCGTAGGCTTGGGCTGTTGCAAATGGTATTAGAGCCAGACACCGGGCGGTGTGCCAGTAAGGACGCTAAGCTCCCAAGGGGGGTAGATTGTGAGATCCTACATCGGTTGGAGAGGGGAATGAAGCATTCCTTATAAGAGTGTGGAAATCTCCCCCTAGTAGACGCGTTTTAAAACCTTGAGAGAAAATCCCAAGAGGACAACATCTGCTAGCGGTGGGTTTTGACTGTTCCCATGCTAAGTATTACTCCCTTCTCTTACATTGGCCTTCCTTTTTTTGACAGAATGGAGCAGCCTACTGTACTTCAGAAATTGCTATCCTAAAGAATAATGAAGTACATACCTGGGAAAGGGGTTATGACGAAGATGGAAACCAGGTTTAATTCTTTTTACGTTAACTCGTATTTCAGTTTCGTATGGCGACCTCATGTAAATTTGATGTTTGATTTTCTGCGCGGGACAGGCTTGGGGAACAAAAGGGCCTTACGAATTCAAGCCAGCCCCAGCCCCCAGTCTCAAGGACATGTTTTCTCCATTAAATCTCTCTCAGCTGTCCATGGAGAAAAGAATAGAGGGTTCATTTGTCTTGCAATAATAGTCACCTAATAATTGTTCTTATCTTGTGTAAATTTCCATCACCCTTTCTATCTGATGTTTTCTTTTTTGTCTCTTGTTAGTTCTTTGGTCAAACGTTTTTGTTTTTGTATTTGTATTTTACAGTCAAAAGAGCCGGTCGAATTCTTGAAAGTAAGCAAAATGGCTCTCCAGTGGACATACACCAAGCTCAGTTTCAGACTGGAGGAAACTGCACGGTAACGGCTGCCTCCTTTGAGATTCACATCTCAGATACATCCCGTTGTACTATATGAATCAAGACATCAATCATGCACTATGTGAATGCTGTTTAAATCATCACGAAATGTTGCAATTCATACCACATTAAAGAAGAATCAAGTTTCATTTATTCGTTACAAATTTATTAACTACAAATTTTGAGTGGATGATATTTTAGACTTTTTATTTACTTTAAGGTTACATTTACATAGTGCTAATTACGGCCATAAAGTATACATAGTGGCTAATAAAACCA
Organism: Cucurbita ficifolia; assembly: GCA_033971965.1. Lineage (NCBI taxonomy): Eukaryota > Viridiplantae > Streptophyta > Magnoliopsida > Cucurbitales > Cucurbitaceae > Cucurbita > Cucurbita ficifolia. Next base: position 1,233,109 of record CM066979.1, read on the forward strand.
TATAGTCCTTGTAAAGGAGACATAGAAAATGTAGTAAAAGGAGCATTTAGGCTCTCATTTAGCTAATGACTAAGTTTCTTTGCAATTCTATGTAGTTTAGATTGCATGTTTAGAATCCTTTAAACTTAACATGATCGACCTTGCTTGTGTTTAGAATCAAATGTTTAGAATCATTTGTGCTCTCATTTAACCAAGGGCTAAGTTTCTTTGCAAGTGTTCTTGCTTTGAGATATTTGAACATTCCTTAGAGTGATTTCTTATCATTAGTTTAGTGTTTTTACCTTTTCCTTTAGCTAATGACGAAGTTTTTTTGCAATTCTACGTAGTTTAGATTGTATATATATAGAATCATTTAAGCTAGAACATGATTGATCTTGATCTTGATCTTGCTTATGGAGTAATTTCAATCTCAAACAAGTGTTCTTGCTTTGAGGTGTTCGGTCAACAAGATAATCCGACTCTCACCTCTCTTATAGTGATTCTTTATCATTTGGTATCCGAATCTCACCTCTCTTGTGTTGATTCTTTATCAACAACCATAACTTAGCGTAGTTATATCTGATGTTCAAATATTCTGGTCATAAAGAAAGCAGGATTTGTGCAGGAATCATAGTGAATAAAGATAAGGCTTACAGGATAAATTAGAGCAATTTTCTTGCCCACCACAGACATCACTTAGAACGATGGTGGCCGCAGTTTTCAATCTTTTTCACCCAAGGGAGCGCTGTAACGATGCTTTACAGAACATATTGCACTATGATAACTCCTAAGAAGTGTGTTCTTCTCTCAATTCTTGCCTTTTATTATATAAGAATGCATAAATTTGGCAACTTTTTTCAGGGCATCCGATCCATCTACTCCACGAATTAGTTGGAATCGATATCGAGTTTCAGAAAGACAAGGTTGAAAGTACTGTCTTAGATTTGTGTAATATCAGATGATTTAGTGTAATGAATCTAAAGAGGATGTCAAATTTGAAATCAGTATAATGTTTGTCCATTGAAAAATAACACTTGATTTCTCATCTATATGAAAATGTTATGCCTATGGGCAGGGATAGGAAGCCTTTTCCGTATGGGCAGGGATAGGAAGCCTTTTCCGTTTGTATCCCTTCCACCTATTTCATTTCTCATCCCTGTTATACTTATTAGGGTGCAAAATGGGGTGGAATTTGGTGGGATCAGGTTCTCCTTGTTTATTATTCTAACATATACCATCATCATAATTTCTAAAAATTCAAATTTTAATATTACGACGTAGTTTTAACAATTAAAAAAAATACATAGTCTTTCGTTTAAATATTATAATTAGATCTCAAAATTAATTAATTTATTTTTTAATATAACCAAAAAAGTATATATATATATACTTATTAGATATTTATTATGTGTTGAAGATATATTTATACTAAATCGGGGATACGAGTACAGTAAATCTAATCCTGCCTTAATTCCATTTATTTGATGAAAATTGAAAATTTAAGATAAAAATTTATACTATCAGTATAGAATTAAAATTTGATTTTTGGAAAAAAAAAAAAGAAAAAAAAAAAGAAAGGGAAAAGATGAAACGGTTCGTTTTAGGGGCATCCCCGTCGCGAGTGCCATTTCTGGAGGGAATAAAGGCGGGTGGGAACAGGTGGAGTAAACTCTGTGTCCAGAAGGCTCTGCAATGGAGACTGGGATGGAAGAAGACGACTCCACGGCCGAACTCTTGAGGGACCGATTCCGACTGTCTGCCATTTCTATCGCTGAAGCTGAAGGTTAATTATCTTCATCTTACTCTCTTCATTTGCAAGCTTGTCTGGTTGTATGTGTAATACAATCAGAATCAACAGGAAAAATGAAGAAGTATTATCCTCTGATTACTGTATGCCAAGACGAAGTTTTCGTATTTCTGTTTCGCTTACTCTAATTGTGAACTGTTTGGTTTGTTTTGCAGCGAAGAGAAGCGGGATGGAAATCTCTGTACCGGTGATGACTTGTGTCGCTGAGTTAGCGTTCAAATATACAAGTTAGTTTTCTTTTCTTTTCTATCCTGTTTTAAGTCTGCGATGTTATTATGAGCACTTGGTTTCTATATGACTACAACCGATTTCAGAACGATGTATAGATCACCGAAATTGCTAATTCCACCTTTCGTTAGACTTGCAGTCTGCATTATGTCGATGACCTAATTGCTAATTGTTTTAATATCCTTGATCTTCTCGCTGTGTTTCCATCAATTTTAGGTAGTTTATATGCAGTTTCAGTTAGAAATTTCCTTACTATTTAGCATGCATTTGGTTTGTTGGGATGCCTTTCTGTGCTATGTAGTTAAATCGTGTGACCTAGTTGGAAGGAAACTACACAAGTTGAGTCAATTTTAGGTCAGGAAAGTGTTGCAGGAAGTACAAATGATGGAGCGCCATTGTGATAACTTAGTGAATAACTTTGTGCGATACTTTTGGATTCTAATCAGATGTTCTTATTGTTCATATCAATTGCTTCTTTCAGTATGACGGACAAAGTCCCTCATTCTACCTTGAGATTTACACCTTACAGTGTTTGTGTTAGGTGTAAGTCTTAACCTTGTCATACTCTTCTGGGAGCCTATGCCTCTGGAAGAATAGGTGTAAGATTCTTATGAAGCAAAAATATTGAGTTATACCATGGGAAGGAGAGTTCTCGTTATCTTATGTTTCTTTGTTTATATTTCAATCTTGTAAAGAAAACGTAGTTATTATTTTAATTTATATTTATACATTAGCTTCAAGTCAGTTTTCTGTTACCGATGAATACTTCATTCATTGTGTTAAAGAAGAAAACATATACTTATATCATATCCATGAAGTTAAGGTATTCTTCCATCATACACTTGAATGATTTGGTAGGTTTACTAGGTTTACTAGGTTTTGACCCTAATTTGAGCTCATACCATGGTGTAGGGTCATGCTTATGTTTGTAGTCGCAAGGCTACCATATGAACTACCAATTTGTATAATATATGCAAGGAAAACAAAGTTTCGTTTACTGTGCTACTATGGTTGTATCTCAGGCAGCAAGGAAAGGAGATAATTCGGTCATAATTGTGTTTGATTTGTTTCTATGATTCTCAAAGTTTTGCAATGAGATAGATAACGGAATGGTAACTTGTGTAACAGAACAGTTGGCAAAGGACCTTGAGTTATTTGCTCATCATGGTGGTCGGAAATCTGTGAATACGGAAGACGTCATACTCTCAGGTTAGCCTGTCCTGATATCTGTTAATCTCAGCTTGCACTCCAATTTTTCATTTGTTTTGTTGTAGTACTGTCTAGCTATATTTAGTCAATATGCAGCAGACTTTAATCGGAAGTATTATTAATCGCTTGAACCTCTTTGTTTCTGCATCATTTTGGTCTCAGCCCATAGAAACGAGCATCTGGCTGCCTCATTGTCGTCCTTCTGCCATGAACTAAAGACAAAAGAACCTCAAAGTGAGAGAAAGCGGAAAAAGGCACCGAAAAAGGAAGATAAAAGTGCAATACATATTACTGACGCATAATCCATCTCCCGGTGGGCAGATCTCTAGTTAGTAAGGGTACCAAGTAATGACAATATTATATGATTCTTTTCCTGTTTCTAGGTTATACTAATTAGTAATGTCATTATGAAATACCATGGGCCTATGAGATATTACTCTGATTTAAAGGATAAGCTTCTGCATCATGCGTGTTCATTAAAGTGTTTCCAAACGCAGGAAACATAGCTTTTGGTTTGTTTTAGGTATTTGATATTGTCGAAGCATGAGGTCAATGTTTAATGGTGGATTTCGTTGGGAACATGAAATGAGCTGAACAGTTAAAAAGCTTGAGAAATTGTTCTATGTAAATTTACAAAACATTTATAAGATTTAAACTTTTAGTCAACTGCACAACATTTTGATAATGTGAAGCATATCTGCATCTGCTCGGTGTAAATATAGTAGCCTAGTTCTGCACAGATACAAGAATGGTTTGGTTCATTCTTCTTTATTTTAGTTTATTTTCTATTGAAGAAAGTACCCATCCGCCTCCAAGAATTGAATCGGGGGTAGGGACGAAGTTGGGTGTGTTTGAACAAAATGGATCAAAACACAGGTGAAATTATCTGGTCTTTTTGAAAAAATGGAGGATTCATAAAGTCGATTATCAAGCTATGTCCTTAAAATTGCTAACACAATTCCCTTTGCTAGTATTCCCATTTTGAAACATGGACTAGCTACACAAACCGCAGCGTCAAATTCTGATAATCATCTCAAAAGCAGGTCAGTGCATCTAATATTTCAGAAGATGTTACTTTCGAGCGAGTCATTTTTCTTGAACAACTGATAACTCAGCAGCTACATGAGAAAGAAGCGAGGTAAAATATGATATGAAATGGTTCAGTTTGTTTAAGGACAAGCATTCTTTACTTGTTTCACAGAAATCTATGTCGCACCATTGAAACCTACTGAATCCAATAATATTGCTTTTATCTGCTCAGGATGGACATCCTGGCCTTCGCTGCATTGCTGAAAATATGTACTCTTTATCAGTCATAAGTCATAAGGATGGGTCACGTCATCAAGTAAACTGAAAGGTAAGAAGAAATATGTGTTTGAATTTATATTTCAAAACTCTTTTCTTTAAAAAAAAAAAAAACTTTTGGATTTAGAATTATTAGTTTTAAAATATTACATTTTGAAGTTAAACAAAAGAATGAAGTGTTGATTTTAAACAGGATTTCACCTCTGCTCGGAAAATGTCCATGGCAAAACCATTGAAGCAGCTAATCACAGCTTGCTGGATGTCTAATCCAAGATTATCTAATGCCCTAACTGAGGAGAGCAAGAGACCAGGTCGACGACCACAGAACATGTGTATGTTTACTGCCCGACCTTCTCGTACCCTAACTTCGACCTGTTAACATGGTAGTATCATCAATAGTTTCTTCAGATGACAGGGTTGTAGCAAATAATATAATTGCAAATGCAATAATCATGTGATGGACAAAGGAAAGTTGTTGCAAGATAAGGAATTTACCCTTGCAGGTTGGCCATTAGGGCTGGGAAATGAGCTAGGACAAAGCTCTTCCTTTATACGACTCGAGAGGGTCGGTGGAGTTGGAGTCAGGGGGTGAAAGCTTGTGCTCGGCGTCAACGCTGTACTGGAAGGAGCAAATTCCAATTCATTATGAAGGTCATTGATTCTTTGCAGTAGTTCCTTCAGGTACTCAATTGCATCCCCAAGAATTGAAGCCCTATCCATCTAGTGATTGCCAGAGGGTAATATCCATTAACAGTGTTAACTATATGAAGCAAATGAGGGAAAGGAACAGAGAACCATCGAGTACAAAATTAAGAAGCTAAAATTCTTACATACATGGTCACATGGTAAGTTTGAACTTCTTGGAATATTCCCTTAGTATAGAGATCCAAAAGAAAGAGGACAAATGAGAGATGGTTTCACTTTTTTTAACCCTGTTCATTGGTTATTTGGAAGGCTAAGGGTAACAGTCAAGCCCACTGCTAGCAGATATTATCTAGTTTGACCCGTTACGTATTGCTGTCAGCCTCACGATTTTAAAACGTGTCTACTAGGGAGAGGTTTTCACACCCTCATCTCTCTCCAACCGATGTGGGACCTAACAATCCATTCCCCTAGGGGGCCAACGTCCTCGCTGGCACACCGATCGGAACCTGGCTCTGATACCATTTGTAATAGCCCAAATCTATCGCTAGCAGATATTGTTTGCTTTGACTCATTACGTATTGTTATCAGCCTCACGATTTTAAAATGTATCTACTAGGGAGAGATTTTCCTACGTTCATCTCTCTCCAGATGTGGGCATGCTGTTATACTAATATAACCAAACATTGCATCATCCGGTGTTGATCTTTTTGTCCACTAATATAACCAAACATTGCATCATCCGGTGTTTATCTTTTTGTCCTTCTTAATTATAGGGTGTGGGGGCAGCATAGAGATCATTAAGTTTAAACAGAGAGCCCAGACATGATGAAAAGGTATGAACAGAAACCTAGACTTTTACTAGAAACCCGGTTTGAAGATTCAAACTGAGAACCTAAATGAATACTAACATGATGGACTCCAGGACAACTAATCAAGTAAAAACACTTCTGAGATGGCCGAGGGCAAATGGAGCATTATCGTATCTCTACTAGGAATGAGAATGAGAATGACTAGGAATGAGAATGAGAATGAGAAGGAAGAGAAAGAGGACATGCCATGTTAGTTACAGGGCTGAACTAAAAGGTAGAATTGCATTCTTTACTGGTAGAGTTATACATTTAAGTGATTTACGGCTAAACTCAAGGATTGTTAGGAGATGAGTCTCACATCGGCAAATTAAGGAGTTGATCATGGGTTTATAAGTAAGGAATACGTTGATATGAAGCATTTTGAGGAAACAAAAAACAAAGCCATGAGAGCTTATGTTCAAAGTAGACACTATCATACAATTGTGGAGAGTCGTGGTTCCTAACATAAACTAGTTGAATTATGTTCAGAGTGACCTTAGACTCTTCAGGTATAACCTGGAAGTATACCTGGAAAACTACCCAGATGTGGAATGAGAAAGAACTTCCAATCATTCATATGAGTTTAAAGCATTTTGGAACAGTTCAAAAAACGAGGCTTTTGGTTTAAAGAAATGGTGGATGTTCTTATGACCTTGTGCATCTAAGAAGTCGAAAACATCACGTGAAATACAAAAATTAAACTAGCAAGAAATTCTTACTTTGCTGATTTTGGGAACAACGGACCTCAGCATGTAGAGCCTATCATTGAGCTTCTTCCTCCGGCGCCTCTCAGCCATCAAATTCTTCGCCGGAAGTCCTTTCTTCTTTCCCTTCTGATCGCCGCCGGTTACCGTACTATTGGCGTTAGAAGTATTTCCAACATTTCTACCACTCTCATCCAACTTAGTGTCATTATTCTCAGTAAAGTCATCAGAATCGTAGTTGAAATGGGCTGTGTCGATGCTAGTATCTTGCAACTCATCTGCATAAATCATTTTCCTCTTCTTCGCATTTTCATCACCCACTTCATTTTTCCCAACGCCCCCTTCAATCCTGTTAGAAAACCAGCCGCCATCGGGGCTTAAACCCCCCAAATTGCTTCCCTTATCAGCTAAACTTTTCCTTAGAGCTGCCCTCTTCTGAAAAAGAGTCGGCTGAGTTCCCACTGAGGGAAAGGATTCAAGTGGTCTCAAAAGCTTAGACCGATTCAGAAGCAGAGCATTTCCCAAATTCTCATCGAAACTCTGGAATCCCGCTAAACCCGAACAATTTTCAGTCATTTGGGGCACGTCCAGGGTTGTCAATTGAGAGCCTAAGCACATATTAGGACTGTTCATCTGACTAGTTGGGCTTAAATCAGTGAACCCATTTAATAACCCACCTCCACTGCTGAGCAGAGCCGAAGCATTCGAAGCTTGGACATCAAGAAACCCAACCTCTGCCCCGAAATCGAAGCCATGCTCTAAAGGGTTGTTATTACCAATGACCTTGTAAAGTGAAGACAAAGTGCGAGTTGGGGGTAAGAAGAACTGCAATTGAGATGGGTCAATGTTACTGAACACAGAGGAAGAAGGGGAACAAGAAGAGGAGGAATCTCCATGGGGAAGCAACAAATTGTCAGGTGGGTTAGTGAAATTCTGAGAGAAGCTTATGTCATGGAGGGCATTAGCAGCAATGCACCAGTCATCTTCAACCTCAAGCATGGATTTGAAGGTAGAGAGAGAGCTGATTTGGTCCTTGTTATCCAAAACAGAGCAATTAGCAGCAGGGTGGTTGAGATGGTTGTGGGTGTTGTTATTAGTCCAGGAAGCAGAGCCTTCATCCTCTCGATTCTCCATCCAAACGACGCTCCCAACTCTGGAAAGCATAATGAAGAAGAGGGGTGGCGTTGAGTTTTGAGTGCTCTTTCCAGGTTGGGTTCAAATGGGTTTCTTGGGAATGGGAAAGGAAACGGGGGAAGAAAGCTGACAGGAAGAGATAACTGTCAGTGAGGTGGGAAGGAAAATGAGAGAGAGAGAGAGAGAAAGAGAGAGAGAAGAAGAAGATGAAGAACTGAAGGGAAGAAAAGAAGAAGGTTGCAGAAGGAAAAGGGTATTATCTTTCTGTTTTTCTTTTTTCCTTTTGGGTTTTCTTTTTGTTTGTTTCAAATTCAGCGTTTAGTTTGTTATTTTGCAGAACTGAGGCGAAAGATCGGAGAGGAAAGCAGAAGGTATTCTTTCTTTTCTCCTTTTATTTTTATATATGTATATACTTTTTTGTTGCGATTTTTGGGGCAAACAAACAATCACTGGAACGTTACACAACGTTGCTTTCTACAGAGTAATAAGTTATCCCTATCCAATTTTCTTAGCAGATTTTTCAGGTTTATTTATTTATTTTGATAGAGATGCTCTCCCGAAGAGCATTTTCAAATGATTTCTATGTATTTTTTAAGTTCCAAAAAATATTTCTAATACTATTAAGTTAAGTTCTTAGTCTTTTTTTAGTCGAGAAAATATAAGATAAAGTTAAAAAGTTAAAAGAAAATTTATTAGACAAAATTTCGAAAGTTTATGTAGACTAAGTTTGTAGTTTAACCCGATAAAATTTTAAATAGCATTTTTAAAATATAAAATTTTAGATTTTGATTAGGGTTGTCATTATTCATGTAAGATCCCGATTCTACATTGGTTGGAGAGAGAAACGAAGTATTCCTTGTAAGAATGTAGAAACCTCTTCCTAGCATATATTTTTTAAACCTTGAGGAGAAGCCAAAAAAGACAATATATGTTAGCGATAGCTTTGGTGAGCTTGGATTATTACAAATGTTATCAAAGTCAGGCTATGAATGGTGTGCTAGTAAGGATGCTAGCCCCAAAAAGGGTGAATGCGAAATTACACATTGGTTAGAGGGGAGAACTAAACATTCTTATAAGTTATTATTGATCTTGTCTGGTGTGCTAACGAGGACGCGGGCTCCCACATTAGTTGAGGAGAGAAAGAGATCCTACATTAGTGCACTTCAAAAAGATTTCACTTCTTTTTATTAAAACTAGGAGTGAATTTAGTGATTTTTTTTTATTTTATAAAAAGAATACCCTAAGTTCAAGCCCAACCCATAAGTCCTTGTCTAATAAATAAATTAAGTTGGTTAATAAATCACGGAGTAGAATAGGAAAAAAAATGCATAACCTTCAAATTTCTGTTATAATCTGTGCTTAATCCAAGGTCATTATCCCTTGATGTCAACAACAGTGTTAATAACAGTCCCCATCTGAATCTGAAGACAACTCTGTGTGTTTCTGCCATGGCTTACTTTAATTCAGCATCACACACCAAACAGGAACAGTATTCTCCATGTCCTTAACCTAATTTCAGCCTCTGCAACTTGAACAACACAAACTTAAATTGGAAGAAGACAAGACCCTCTAAAGCAAAGAATAAAATTAAGTTGATAATGTAAGCCCATGCATCTCGTGAAAGCCTTGGTTTTCACCGCACCTACTCTAAATCCCTTCAGTTACCCTCCATTTTCCTCTGCCTTCTTCCTCTTCCAGACCCTTGTGTTTCTCAGAAACAACCTTAAGTAAAAGATATGTCTCCATTAGTATGAAGTCTTCTAGATGGACTTCTGGATGGTATGAAGCCTTTTGAAAAACTAAAAGCAAAGTCATGAAAATGAATGATTGATATAAGTTCGAGCTTTGAGACCTTCTGAAAAAATCAAAAGTAAAGTCATGAAAATGAATGATTAATATAAGTTCGAGTTCTCAAGTACTTTAAGTAGGAACTTATGGATGATTGGGGGAAGAAGGCAGAAGGGATAAACATGCTTGAGATTGATTCAAAATTTGAGGAGATGTGTGCGATGGCTCAGCTGAAAGAATGGGGGGACAAAGAGTATTAAATGAGGCTGCAGAAAAATGGCGTCATTAATATTACTGGAGAACCGTCTTGAAGAGCAGCAGCCATTGACAGAGGCCTTTTTTTTTTAAAAAAAATCTTTTGCTTTGAAGGAGAGACCCCACTTTGCAAATTGTTTAATAAATGTTGACTCATATACCCTTGATTTACTTTGAAAAGTCATTCCAAAGTTAGAAACTACGCCCTCTACAATTATATTATATGATATTGTTAATTTTGAGCATAAATTCTCATAGTTTTATTTTTTGTTTCCTCAAAAAATCTCGTACCAAGAGAAATATATTCCTTACTTATAAACCAACGGTCATTCTTTTAATCCTCCCAACAATTTTCAACCGTCAAATTCAGATGGAAGACGAACCCAAGTTTGGGTTAACCCGGGTCTTTTTCAATGAACCCAAAACCCGAACCAATATTTTCTGTTTTAATTTGGGTTGGGTCAGTTATGGAAGCAAGTGTTTGTTTGACTTATTGATCCTCAAAAAATCATAATCCTGTTTTAGTTAATTAATCTTTCTAGACATTAGAATCTATCAAATCAATAAATAGACATAGTTATCAAATTTTGTTACAACAAAAAGTAGATTCTAGTTTCTATAAATGGATTGTTTTGAATTTTCATAGGAGAGTGAGCAGAATGTTTGGAAATAATTATTACAGAGCATCTCGTGACACTTCTGAACACCTGCCCCTTTTTTTAGAGAGAAATCATGGTGATAATGAAGAAAAAACAAAGTAAATTAAAGAATTTGGATATGCTTTCTTCAGCATTCATATGTTTTAAAGGGAGAAAAACACACATTGGAGACGGCTAAACTTGGAAAAAAATTAATTGAACTTTTGGGAGAAAGAATTGGTATGAAGTCTTTTATCTATCTATCATACAAGGCACTCTAAAATAACATGTAACAGAATATCGCACGGCATAAGGCTAGAAAAGAAATGTGCATCCACACTCTAGCAAACAGGGTAAAAGTAGAAAGATGGCAGAGAAAGTTCGTGGAAAAAAAAACTGACGTTTTAGTAAGGGATAAATCTTTCAGGATTAGGTGTCTAATTCCCTTGCAGAAGATTGGTCGATTTCCTTTCTAGATGCCTCCCAAAGCAGTTGTTCTATTCCAAGCTTTCTGAGCTCTACAAGACCTCGTTCGACTGCCAAAGGGATAGGAGACTTTAAGCTAATTCATGAAGTTCTATACAATTGTGCTACATAATAGATGATAGAAATCGAAATAATTGGAGATTTACATGTTAGCAAAATAAGTTATTAACAATTTTAGGATAATTGCTTAATTGACAGGAAATTGTTAGTTTTTCAATTACGAAAATGGTTAGTGGTGCTTTCTCTACCATAAAGAAATATTCATGAGATGAATGCTATTGCTCTCTCTACAATAAATACTCACGAGACAAAGAGAATTGAAAAGCTAAGTGTTTAAGATTTCTTTGTTTCAAAAGATTCCTCCCCTCAAGTTGTACTTTTTTGCTTTTTTTTATTTGTTTCGACATTTTTCGATCGTGAGCCACATCCAACCTTCCAGACAAACAAATTACATGTACATTTATCATATTTTCCGATATAGTCTAACTCCTTATATTGATGGTTAGAGCATTTGTTGGTTTTTTAAAATAATCTATAATTGTTACTGTTGGGTTGTTATATGTACTAAAGCTAGGTTGGTAGAGATATATATGGTAGATAGTTAGTTATATATAATAGATAGTTATATATGGTAAAACTATATAATAAACTGAACCATATATCATTAGGGTGCTTTGAAAATGTATTTTCTGCATTCTCTATATTCTCTCTAAACTGTACATAAATATAAACTTTTAGCCAATATTTCTCCTGCATTTTCTCTCTTCTATTTTTTGTGTTCATCTAGACCGAGTGTGTGCGTTGTTGTGTGATTCTAACAGTTAGATCCTCAAATGAGATGATTTTAGAAAGTTATACAAAGGGTCGCTTTTTTTCGAGGATAAGAATTGGGCTGGTCTAGTGTTTTTATGAAATTTTCTGAAGAAATGTCGTAAAACATCAAAATAATAAGCAAACTAGTTCGTAAAGATACCATGATAAAAATTGAAATAATAGATTCATGCAGCATGTAAAAATAAAATTCAGAGATATCAAAGGCAGTAACAGCAGTAATGGAAATCATGTATCGTACCATCCACAGCATCATGTGAAGTCGGAGGCTGTCCACTACGACTGATCCAAAACTGAAGCCGCTCATCTGCAACATCCTCATCCACACCATATGTCTTGGCTCTTCTCCAGAAGTATGTGAGCCAAGCCTGCATAAGTTTTCAAACTCCGTCAATTATGAACCCAAAATTTTGCAACTCTCATTCATGCAAACATGAGTTACCCAAAGATACGGATATGTAATGGAATGGGATTGTAAACTTCTTGAACAGTTCATTAAAAAAAATTGAACATTTAATTTATATATTCAGTCTAGGATACCTAATTATTAACTTTGGACAAAGAAATAAAATGAAGACCATATGCATGCACATAGGCTATAATAGCAAACAGTTAGAAACTACAACCTCCACAATAGTATGATATTGTCCACTTTGAGCATAAGCTCTCGTGGCTTTACTTTTGGTTTCCCCAAAAGGCCTCGTACCAATGGAGATGTATTCCTTACTTATAAACCCATGATCATCCCCCTTAATTAGCCAACGTGGGACTTCCTCTCAACAATCCTCAACACAAACAGCATCAAAGAATAATTCAAGACCGGTAGAGAACTGGGTACTTTTGCACACCGGTCTTTTCAACAAGGGGAAACAATGGCGTGGGGTAAATGACAAAATATAACTAAAAGTAGGAGGTTCACAAAGCACAAAACTAAATAAATCCTCATGACCAACAAGAAAGATGAGACCGATAAAACTACCTCCTTAAAATGAATATCTTCAGCTTCAGCTTCACTTAGTTCTGCAAAGAGAGAAGTTCAATCATGAAATAACTCGTAAGCCTAACTTGCACTCCTTTCATTCATCCTTTCTTTCTTCTTGTTCTTGTTGTGTGAGTGTTTATGAAGAACGCTAAAACTATCATGTACTTCAAACATGAATATGTTGTTACTATATAAGCATGGTGTTAAGGTACAAAGTCAACTTACCAAAAGCCTCAGTAAACTTCCGATCAGCATGTGATTTTGAATCTGTGATTAGAAAAACAAAAGAAAATAAGCAACTTTATTTGTACCATTCTTATTAGATTCAATTGAAAAATCATTTAGTTTTTTAATCATTGCAAATCGAACTTTTAAAGTTGCAAAATAACTCTCGAAGTTATGATTCTACAGAATTGACTTTGTCATTGACTAACGTTACATATAAGTAATCCATCATATTAATATCGACATGTAAAAGAGATCAAAGCTCTGATTCTTCAAATTAATAATATATATTATGACTAATTGAGAAGGGTGAGTGAAAAATCAATAATCTTCAAAATATTTTAACTGGAAATGCAATTGTTCAAAAAGTTTTAAGGTAAAACTTCACCTGATTGATGAATCAAACTTGGACATCTATGTTGTGCCAATGCAAGCACAACTGCATCTTCAACCTGGAAAATGCAAAAGGAAGAGTTTAATCGACGTGTGTACAAGCAGCACAGACACTCATGAATATATATAAAAAATACAAAATAAAAATAAAAAAATAAAATTGAAAAAAAAGCAAACATAAGGACATATCAATAACAAGAAGGATACAGCAGAAAGATTCAAGCTACGAAGAGGTATCGTTCACGTCTAAAATCAAGGGGGGAAAGCACAAAACTAAGAGCAGATAAGGTAATTTTATAGCAATCACAACGAAAACTAAGTTTTCAACAAAGGAACAAAAGGAAAGAAGAAAACCTTTAGAGATGCTAGTTCTCTCAATCCCATTTCAACTGAAAGCATACTCTCAATATTTCCTTCACCAGAGAGATCATTTAAATCCTGGATGAGCTTACTCCTATCTTGATCATTTCGACCTGAAAGATTGATGCTCAACATTATTTTTATTCATCAATTACAAAGAAGTGGATAAAAACAAGTGCATGATATTAAACAACTCGATCCCAGAGTTGAACCAACCTTCAGGCTCCTCCTTAGCCTTTTGTCCAGCAGAAGTAACAACTTCGAATGGCAAAGGAGCTAAAGAAGACCAATACTCATGTTTTGAGAGTGCAATATCCGCACATATGCCTGAAAACAAGCAAATCAGTGAAGGAAAAAAAAAACTACAAACATGCAGAAGACAAATTATTGCAACAAATACAAGTGGCCCAGATGTAAAATTATTAAGAGCCTTATAAAACATAAATGAAAATAGGAGGGGAAACAGGCCATGGAAGATATTAAATAACGGCACTCAAAATTTATTGGGGAAAGAAACAAGTCATCTAATTCCCCTACAAACATAGCTACAAAGATGATTAGCAATCCATGATTAAGTTCAAGAAGAGATGGAGAAAAAATTCATATAGAGTTCTATTGGTTTTCTTAAGAGAAACAAGAGAAAACCCCCACCCAAAAGAACTAATCACAAAACAGCCTTCTAATCTTGAAGGATAATAACTTTATTTTCTAAAATTTCAAAGATTTTTGGGAAACAAGCAGCCAATGCTTGATTACCCACCAAAACATCTACCCAAAAAGAAGTCTTATTTTCATTTCTCACCGTTATCAGAGAACCATTCAAAAGTAGCTCAATACTCCACGAAGTGCTTTCTAAATTTCCTATTTGCCTTGTCTTTGTGAACTTCATAATATACAGTTTTAATTTTACCAATCATAAACCCAGCCCAATAAGAAAAGAACTTAAGCTTTATGAAAGCACACAACTCAATATGCCATGGGGTATTTATAAACGAGAAAATGTTCCTTACCATATTGAACAGATGAGCCCCAGTAGCGAGCAAGCCAACACCTCTTCAAAACAACCTCTTCCTGGAAAAAGAACATAGAAAATATGATTGAAAGAGAACTTCACAGCTGAACGTAGACATTGTAGGAAATATATTTTCCAACAGACATTGGTTCTATAGCTAGACACTAACCATCTCCTCTTGTGTCAAAATCATTCTCTGTGTCATTACACGAAGAGCCTTTGCTTCAGACTCTGCTTCTCGGAGTTGTTCTGTAGCTGCTGATGACTCATCTTTTAAGTTCTGATAAGACAATTGCAACATCAGACATTTGAAACCAAGACATGAACTGAAATCACTCAACTAGTTACGTAAATAGAGATAGTGATTTTTACCTCAATTTCTGAACGAAGGGCAGCAATTTCTTCGTTTCTACTATCCTTGGTTGGTATTGCAGCCTTGAGTGCAGCCTATACAAAGAATAATAGTCAGGATTAAAACAAAAGACAAAAGACAGAGCCAATGACATCAAAGGAGCTCATTTTCTAGAACTGGGATTAATAATGTAAAGGCCTACAAAATAAAAAATGACTCGATCCCTTGAAACCTATTCTATATGCTTCATGCAGTTACAATCTCAACAAACCTCTCTTTGACGCAGTTTTGCTTCTTTCCTGCAAATAAATAATGCAAAACAGTAAGACCTGGAAATTTTTGCAAAGAAATGGCAGGTTCAACGCGATGCAAACGTACCTGCTTAATAATTTAGCTTCCAAAGATACACCCTCTCCAAGAGTAGCAACCTGTGAAAGTATTAATACAAAAATAATAAACATAGGTCAGTAAATTGTTCAAGGTGTGTAAAGCTTGCAACAAATGCAAATTTTTAATTTAATTCAATGAACTGCCTAGCTACACATAAGTTAAAAAAATAACTACCCGACCAACATCCCAAGATACATGCAGTCATGCTATGACTATTAAAGTACAGGCATCTTTCTCTACTGAGGCACTTGGATTTACTTAACCTTCACTTTTCAATCAACCTATCAATAAAATTAAGAAAATCAGTAGGTTAATTATAATACCTGTTTCTCTAGCATTCTAGCTCTAGCCTCTGCCTCTTCCCGTTTTTCTTCTGCTTCTCGAAGCTGTCCAACAAACTCAAGCATAAATCTCAATTGAACATGGTATTGGGGGAACTGATATTCATATTCATAATCTTTCTTGAAATAGTAAGCAGACCTTTCCAAGTATATTCTCGTTCTCGTCTTGTAGCATATCAAGCTGCAAAAAGACCAAAGTAAGATTCAGTGCATTTGACTTGAGAATCACGGTGTGATTTCATAGAACAAAAGACGTAGTTAATTACACTTAGGAACTAGCTGTTGAGGATTGTTGGGAGGAGTCCCACATTGGCTAATTTAGGGAATGATAATGGATTTATACGTAAAGAATACATCTCCACTGGTATGAGGTCTTTTGGGGAAGCCCGAAGTAAAACCATGAGAGCTTATGCTCGAAGTGGACAAGATCATACCATTGTGGAAAGCCGTGATTCCTAACACTAGCTTCCTCCAATCCAGGGGCCTATCTTTCTAGTGCAAGAGGAGGAAATTGATATCTACAATTTATATTCCCATACCTCATCACGTAGTGCATCTGACTGATCCCCTGCATCTTTGGAGTTGACCTGTCCGATATCTGATGTAAACCTGCAAATTTTTTTTGGAATTGAGTAAATGGAGAAATAAGAAAGCGCATTGCCCCCACTTATCATGATCCCCATTTATCACACGTATTTGAAAAAACAAGGTGTTGCGCGTAATAATAACCTTCTATCTCCAATCCTATTAGAAGGAGGTTCAATTGGAGGAATGAAGACTGGAGTTCTGTGTGAAGGTTTACTTGGTGGAACGATCTGGCTCGAACGCACGGACCTCGATGATCTACCAGTTGATGTGGATCGAACTTGAGGAACATGCTCTACGAAATTACGACCTAACTAATCAAAACACCAGAAATTCCAGTCGCCTTCTCGTTAGATTGTTCCACAAGCTAATGATAAACAATTCAAAACGCCGGAAAATGCCCGACGCGGGATTGATCACAATATCTACTGAATCCTAGAATAATCGATAACAAGCCAAGCTGCTAGTACACAGATCTTGAAAGCAATGATAACAAGAGATAGAGACTAGACAAAATTTCATGAGAATTGACGTCAACGAGTCACCTAATTAAATGAGAAGAGCCAGGGATACTCGAAATTACCGCGGGAGACGGAGATCTGTTAATCCTGGGACCTGAAATCGCATGAAACGAATAGGAATTGTTACTGTTCACAGCACTCGGATAAGACGAGTGAGTAGGAGGAGGCGGAGCACGGAATCGGAAGTTGAGATCATCATCTTCATCTTCATCTTCATCGTCGCCCTCCACGGGCGGCCGCGTGTTGGCCATAGCCTCAGCCAAACGTTGAGCAGCCTTCTTGGCGGCAACATTCTGAGCGCGCTTGATGGTGGAATTCGAACCCAATAGAGCGTGAGGATGCGCCGGAGAGGACGATCCTGTGCTGCTCGAGCCACCACTCCACTGCCGGGCGGAGACTGGACTAGCAACTCTCCTCCGATCCATTTCCGTTACCGGAAATATGCCAAGTGATTACGCCGCAGTTCCAAAAGTAGCAGGAATTTTCTCGGCGCTAGATTTTCTCGAGATAATAACCGATTAAGAGATGGGGAGAGAAAGAATCCGGGTTGACAAATAAGAACAATGTCGTTTGATTCAGATCCGCCATTTCCTTAACGTAGCGTATAACCATAAAACTTCTTAATGATTATCTAAAAATTATCATGAAAATTAATAATTACTAAATATCGAATTTCTTGTTTAAGTTATCAAAATTTCCAACCAATTGAAAGTTGACCCAAAAATTAATTAATTAATCATACAATTCTTTTTTTATTTTTAAAAATTATATATTTTTTTTCTCTCTTAGAATTCTTAACCAATTTAAAAATAAAAAAAAATTAATATAACCCTTCATCTTTCATCGTCATTTCAAAATTATTCTTTGAACAAAAGTTCCTTAAAATAATAGATGCAAAATTGACATAACGGTGACAAAAAGACATCGTGAGAAATAAATTCAAGCGTTATTTTTTCAAACGATAAATCATTTGATGAGACTGTCACAATATAGTTTATTTTACGGGTCGGCCCAAATATGTTAGCCCACAATCCTGATTTTGGGCCAAGAATACTGGATGGTTCATGGGCCCATTAAATTTTGATTTTGAAAAATCTAATTTTTAACATCCTTAAAAACCAATCCTTTTTAGTTTAACATATGAGAGTCAAGACTTATTGGTTGAAGATGCATGCTAATTAATCTAAATTGGAGATTAATTAAGCAATTAGTTCATGGATATGGGAGGGTCAATCTCTCGATAGAACTCGGATGGATGGAGGTTCGAGATGTCTCGATGAGATGAACGACACGTGGGTTTGTTCTCAATGGCATGACCGAGTAAGCTACGATGGTCAACGACACCCTTGACTTGGGATAGTGTCAAGATATGAGGGTTATGTTAATTGGGAACCAAGATGAGATGATAGGATACGACATTGCATTGAGAGACCTTCGCCCTAAGTAGAGGCAAGATCGAGCGGAATGGCTTGGCCTAGTGTGGAGGCAAGTCAATTGTGCCGTCTATGATTGAACATGCATGAGCAGGCGGTGTGTGTGGCTGAATAAGCTTGAATTCAGCACAAACGATGATCGGTTGGCGAAGACAAACCTCACCTAAAGTCCAACAAAGCCACAAAGTCGAATGAAAAATATATATTAAAATTGCGTTTCGATCAAAGCTCGTTTTGTGCCCTCAAACAAAAGGAGATTGACAAGACCAAAAGGAGTGGTTGGTTGGATTGTATTGGTGGGTGTCGAATTGTAATAGATTTGGGTGCAAATTGATTGCGTATCTTGACCAAGATACTCATGGATAAGTTGTAAGTTGATTTATTTGGCTATGCGTGATCAACAATAGTGCTTCACTATTGGTTCCTTCCCATCTACGTCCATATAATTAAACCCTTTTTCTTTTGTCCCAAATAATTTAATTTAAAAGTTGATGAACAACTTTTCCGAGCATGACGGTGGGTTGTAAAGATGCCACCGGTGATATTGAATTGAGACACTGCTACTCACGAGTATCGTGGGTAATTAATGTTGAGGATTGTTGAGAGGGAGTCCCACATTGACTCATTTAGGGAATGATCATGGGTTTATAAGTAAGGAATACATGTCTATTGGTACGAGACCTTTTGGAGAAGCTCAAAGCAAAGTCATGAGAGCTTATACTCAAAGTGGACAATATCATACCATTGTGAAGATTCGTAGTTTCTAACATGGTATCAGAGTCATGCCCTTAAAAGGAGTCGAGCCTCGGTTAAGGAGAGACTGTTTGAGGGTTCAATAGGCCTTAAGGAAGGCTCTATAGTGTACTTTGTTTCATAGGGGCCTCAACAGTTGTATATCAGTCTCGATTAAGGGGAGACTGTTCGAGGGTTCCATAGGCCTCAGGGGAGGCTCTATAGTGTACTTTGTTCCATAGGCCTCCGCAGTTGTGTACTAGCCTCGATTAAGGGGAGACTGTTCGAGGGTTCCATAGGCTTCAGAGGAGGCTCTATAGTGTACTTTGTTCCATAAGCCTCAGCAGTTGTATACCAACCTCAATTACGGGGAGACTGTTTGAGGGTTCCATAGGCCTCAGGGGAGGCTCTATATTGTACTTTGTTCCATAGGCCTTAGCAGTTGTATACCAAAAGCAGCCCATGTGAGATTCTTTTACGGTTTAAAGCTTAAAATAAAACTTTTCAAATTCTATGAACATAATCGAGACCTATCTTAAAGTACAGAAATATTATATATAATTCATGCAACCCACCGAGACGGGAAAATGTCGAAGCTAGTTCCTTCTTACCCTATGGCTTATGCAAAAGGAAATGGTACATAAAACTTTAGAACATGGGGACACCAAGTAAGAACATAAATGAAAGAAACATGAGATGTGGGCAACGTTGGATGTGGTCTCTTGGGCGGTTGGAAATTGGGAAACGTGAAAGAAATTACAAGAAGATGAATGTATATAAATAAGTATCAATAAATTGTACATTTTTGTTGGTTAGTATGTGTGAACTCATTGATTCTATAAAATTATTTTGAACTCTATGATCAATAATGTTTCACGCTCGGATAGGTCTAGACAATATAGGTCGAGGTGCTAGAAATTAATATGAAGTCATTAGTAACAGTGAATACGCACCAAAATATCTCGAGTAAGTACAACACAAGTCTATCTCCGCCTATTAGTAAATAGACAAATATATATACACACAAGTGAAGACACGAGAAAAAAAAAACTTAATCAAAATTTCAAATACAAATGGTTGCAATATTGTAACAGTCCAAGCTCACCGCTAACAGATATTGTCGGCTTGTTTCGTTCCTCCCACCGATGTGAGATCTCACAATCTATTCCCTTAGGGCCCAATTAGCACACTGCCCAATGTCTGGCTCTGTACCATTTGTAACAGCTCAAGCCCACCGCTAGTAGATATTGTCTACTTTACCCCGTTCACCGATGTGAGATCTCACAATTTATTCCCTTAGGGCCCAATTAGCACACCGCCCAATGTCTGGCTCTGTACCATTTGTAACAGCTCAAGCCCACCGCTAGTAGATATTGTCTACTTTACCCCGTTACGTATTGTCATCAGCCTCACGTTTTCAAAACGTGTCTATTAGGGAGAGGTTTCTATACTCTTATAAGGAATGCTTCCTTCCCCTCTCCAACCAATATGAGATCTCACAAATACTGGCTACAGCGGTGCTCGATGTTCTTTCATAGGGTAAATACGTAATTTTAATGACAAAAATTTACATATGCGAGTCATTTTCCTTGCTACATACGTGAATCAATACGTAATTCTTTACAACCGTGACAATTTTAACCTGAATCACAAATGAATCAAATCTTGTTCTCTGCCACCTTACAAATAGAATCAATTACTTCCGTGAGTCATTTTCCTTTCTGTATCGAACGAAGTTAACTTTTCATCAAACCCTAAACCTTAATTTTGTCATCACGTTTCTTTAGAAGTTAAACATTTTGACACGGACGAATCGAAAAGATTTATTATTTTTTTATTACATTAGGTATATAAATTAAGAAATTATTAATGTAAAGTAACAAATAATATCTTATCATTAATGCCCAACTAAAAAAAGAGTTCATTATTTATTCTATCTACAAAGTTACAAATTACCCCTTTGAGTTAAATGGATTAAAAAATGTTAGAATATTCAAATTTACAGCTGGATGGTTTTGATTGGGTGGAGAGTACAATTGGGCCGAGCTTAAAAGCCTGACAGTCCAACAAAGCTGCCGACAAGGCCCATTATTAAATTCACATTTTGACTTATAATTCCTTTCCTCCTTTATTTACGTTTCTTTTTCCCCTGATTTCTCTCTCATGGAAAATGACATAATACTCCCTCTCACAAACCTAGAATGAGATATATTTCCCGGGATTCATGCAACCTTCTTAGGGGCCTAATGTCCTCGTCGGCACACTCTTCGGTGTCTAGCTCTGATATTAACTATAATAACTCGAGGTCACCACTAGCAAATATTGTCTGTTTTAGACCGTTACAAATTGTTCTCGGCCTCATGGTTTTAAAATGGTCTTTTAGGGAGAGGTTTTCACGCCTTTATAAACAATGTTTCGTTCCCCTCTCAAATCAATGTAGGATCTTACATTCCGTCAATGTGAATATAATTTAGCCGTAATTGAATCATTATTTTTTTTAAGGTATATGAACGTTCAATTTTGTATTCAAGATAGATCTATGAACCAATTTTGTGCCCAGTAGGTTATTAAATTTTTAATCTCATGTTTAATAGGTCATTAACTTATTTAATATTTTTTAAAAAAATTTATGGATCTAGAGGCACAAAATCGAAAAAATTTAGGGTTCCTTTCGACATCAAATTTAGGTTTATATCTAATAGATCAATAAATTTTTAAAATTTTCAAGTACATTAATAATTTATTAGACACAAAATTGAAAGTTATTAGACGAATTTGATTATGGGCCATTTAAGCTCGGATTGATTCAAACCATAAGCTCACAATTGATTCAGCCCACTCTAAGAAAATGAGAAGACCTCAATCATGGACTCATCGAGTCGTGATGATGATCGAGGACAACATATAATAGACACTTGTCCCATCACAAGGATTTGTCATGTCTCATCATAAGGATATGGTACCGAACTATTTGAGCGACTATTATAATATTGGGGTCTACTCTCACATAAAGACACGTGAACTCTTACTCATGATCAACTCTAAACTATTTCGACTATTCGACTCACTTAACCGTGTAAACTATACCTACAAACCAATACGAGTCAATTTTAAAAGTTAGAATTTCATTTTTGTATTTTGATAAGATCTCATCCCGCCATACTACTAGAAACTATTAACGAATTGAACACATGACAGTTAGCTATTCACGTGTCAATCAAACAGTATTTTGCATTTAGTTAATTACATGGGTTAAGTAGCCGACTAGGTAAAAAAAAAGTTGGAATTCGGTTACACATAGATGGTTAACTGTTACATACCCAATAACAGTCCAAGCTCACCGCTAGCAGATATTGTCCACTTTGACCTATTACGTATTGTCGCCAGCCTCACGATTTTAAAACGTGTCTATTAGAGAGAGGTTTCCACACCCTTATAAGAGATATTTCGTTCCCCTCTCCCACCGATGTGGGATCTCAATATCCACCCCTTGGGAGCCAGCATCCTCGCGAGCACACATTCCAGTGTTTAGCTTTGATACCATTTGTAACAGCTCAAGCTCACTGCTAGCAAATATTGTCTACTTTGACCCGTTACGTATTACCTTCAGTCTCATGGTTTGAAAATGTGTATGTTAGGGAGAGGTTTCAACACCCTTATAAAGAATGTTTCGTTCTCCTCTCAAATCGACGTGGAAGCTCACAAAACCGAACCGTACACATGTATTTGCAAATTACAACTTTAACCTTAGAGTGAATATTAGGTATTGGGCAACATGTATGTATGTATGGGTAGCTAATCAATTATTGCAATTGTATTTGTTTGTATAGACAATTTGACAGAAACGCTTTCCCTTCGGTGGTATCAACAACCGGCTGCTGCCCCCACTCCCCCCTCTCCCTCCAACACTTTTCTCATACCATTTTGCATTGCTTTTGTTATGTCTCGTATCAAACTTCGTCGGTTTCTACCGTTCTTCCGAACTAAAAAAGGTTTATCAATAGTAACTGCTCAAGCCTACCACTAACAA
The DNA here is from genome assembly GCA_033971965.1 of Cucurbita ficifolia. Taxonomy (NCBI): domain Eukaryota; kingdom Viridiplantae; phylum Streptophyta; class Magnoliopsida; order Cucurbitales; family Cucurbitaceae; genus Cucurbita; species Cucurbita ficifolia. Next base: position 1,256,322 of record CM066979.1, read on the forward strand.
ATATCGTCTTTTTTGCACGTTTTTTTTCGAGTTTCCCCTCAAGGTTTAGGGGAAGGTTTCCACACCCTTACGAGGAATGTTTAGTTCCCCTTCCGATATGGGATCTCACAATCTACTCCTCTTTCAAGATCCGACATCCTCACTGACACTCGTTCCTCTCTCCAATCGATGTGGGATCTCACAATCCACCCCCTTCAGAGCCGAGCATCCTCACAACTTTTGTACGTTTTATCATTATATATCTTCTAGATTTATCCCTTATCTATTTTTTCGATAAATTTATACATAAAATATCTAGATGTTTCTAGAACATTCTACAAACTTATAGAAAGTGGACTCGTATAATTACCGTGTTTAACCTTATTGGACTAGTGACAATTTTTTAATTAGGTAGAAATTAAATCTAAAAAAAAACCATTTATATATTAAATTGAAGAACAGCCCCATAAATATATGTTAAAATTAATTATTAATCAAACAAAACAAGCCGTCGACAAGCGGGGAGTTAATGTTTTCGTTTGAAATAGTTGTCACCAGCTTTCGTCCTATCATCAATTTTTTTTTAAAAAAATTAATATTATTAATATAATAGCTCAAACAACCATCAGTAGATATTGTTAGCTTTGACCAGTTATGTATATTCATTACCTTCACAATTAATATAACAACTCAAACACATCGCTAGCAGATATTATCCGTTTTGACCCATTATGCATCGTGTCAACCTTACAACTAACATAACAACTCAAACTCATAACTAGTAGATATTATCCACTTTTACTCGTTACGTATCGTCATCAGCCTCACAGTTAATATAACAGCTCAAACTCATCGGTAGTAAATATTGTCCACTTTGACCCGTTACGTAGCATCATCAGCCTCACAATTAATATAATAACTCAAACCCATTGCCAGTAGACATTGCACGTTTTGACCCGTTATATATCGCCGTCAACCTCATAATTCATATAACAGCTCAAACCCACTACTAGTAGATATTGTCCGCTTTGGCCCGCTACATATCACCGTCATCCTCACAACTAATACAACATCTCAAACTCACCACTCAATGCTTTGACCTATTACGTATCGTCGTCAGCCTCACAGTTTTTTAAACAAGTCTACTACAAAGATTTTCACACCCTTATAAAGAAGTTTTCGTTCTCTTCTCCAACCAACACGGGATCTCTCCGTTAATCCCACGCATCGAATATATTCGCCGTTTTCATATCTTCAAAAAAATAAAAAATAAAAATCAAAGAAAAAAATTCTAACCTACCCAAGACCAGTCAATAGTTTTGCATGGGAATACGTTATCCTCATGTTTCATCATCTTCTCTTTCTCTCTCCTCCTTTTTTTATTTTTATTTTTATTTTTATTTTTTTGTTTGTTTATCTCGATCCTTCGTCTTTATAATAACCTTGACCCTCCAAGCATTTCTTGCACTCACTTTCTCCAAACCTCCATTAATATTCAATCAAACCTTCCATTGTTCATCAATGGCAGCCTTTTCATATCAATACCAACCATTTCTTCTTGACTCAATCCTTCTAGCCAACAATCCCCTCAAAATGGGTGGCTTTTTGGATGAGCCAAATTTCAATATCAATTGCTTATCTCAATTCTTCCCTCAAGAACACGAACAAGAACAACCCATTCACCGTTTTCCCGAGCTCTGCAAACAGAGCCCTGAATCTTTCAGTTTGGTCGAGAAATCCGACAGCGGTGAGCCGCCGGTCGTAAGTCAGTTGAAGCCCGCGATGACTTCCGCTTGCAGTAAGAAAAGGAAGAGTCGTGGAAATAACTCCTCCGCCAGCTCCGCCCAATCTAAGGTTTGAAACATCTCTATTTTTTAGTAAATATTGTCAGTTTTGACCTAGTACGGAGAGGTTTTCATACTCTTATAAGAAATGATTTGTTTCCTCCTTCAACCGATGTGGGATCTCACAATCCACCCTCTTGGGGTCCAGCGTCTTCGCTGGCACACCGGTCGGTATTTGGCTCTGATACCATTTGTAACTACCCAAACCCACCGCTAGCAAATATTATCAGTTTCACGATTTTAAAACGCGTTTACTAGGAAGAGGTTTTCACATTCGTATAAGAAATGATTCATTCCCCTCTCCAACTGGTGTGGGATCTTATAATCCATCACTTATGATCCAGCGTACTCGTTGGCACACTGTCGAATGTTTGGCTTTAATATCACGTGAAATCTCACACGTAATTTTAGGAAAGCACCGGGAAGAAGGTGAAAACTAAAAGGGAATTAGATGAAAGGAAAGAAGGAGATGAAAAGGCCAAAACTGGGAAAAAAGGTTCAGAAGATGGTGCTCCGACCGGTTATATTCACGTCAGAGCTAAGAGGGGCCAAGCCACTGATAGCCACAGTCTTGCTGAGAGGGTAAGATAATTATTAATGAATTTATTTCCTTTTATGGCCCCCACACGCTAACAACGACATGTCGTGTCGTTTCAGGTGAGAAGAGAGAAGATTAGTGAAAGGATGAAGACATTACAACGACTTGTTCCTGGTTGTGACAAGGTAAAAATTACTATCTTTTTCATTTAGTTAGTTCTGAGATTCCACGTCGGTTGAAAAGGGGAACGAAACATTACTTATAAGAGCGTGAAAATCTCTCCCGACATGTTTTAAAACATTAAGTGGAAACTCGGAGAAAAAAATCTAAGAGGATAGTATCTGCTAGCGGTGTGCCAACGAGGATGTTGGCCCCCAAGAGGTGGATTGTGAGATCCCGAAAACTAAACATTCTTTATAACGGTGTGAAAACCTCTCAAAAGTTTAAAGAGCACAATACCTGCTAGCTGTAGACTTGAATTGTTACATTTGTAGTCGTAGTCTTCTTCTTCTTTCTCTTAACAATGGCTATGTGGGTTTTGGTGATGAACAGGTAACGGGGAAGGCGCTCATGTTAGACGAAATTATCAATTATGTTCAATCCCTACAAAATCAAGTTGAGGTACCAATCTTTTCTCACACTATCTATGTTGGTTTTGACCCTCGATCTATCGAAACTAATAACCAAAGAATTTCTCTTTCAGTTTCTCTCCATGAAGCTCGCTTCTTTGAACCCAATTTTCTTCGACTTCAGAATGGACTTAGACGGCCTCATGATCCAACCTGAGGTATAAAATCCAACACCTTTTTAAAAAAAACTAGTTTTTCTCATAAACTTCGATCTAAATCATTCATTATTATGAACAGTCATCGTCCTTGAGTAGCATAACGCCACAACTACCTGCAATGGCGCAATGCAGCGTCATGTCACCGCCGACATTGATCGACACCACCACTACAACGACACCAACCCCAACAATCGCTGCAAATACCTATTCTCTAATGGACAATTCAGCTAATTTGTTTCTACTACAACAAGTGATGAGTCCAAACGCATACACTCAATCTCAGGTAATTTCATCGTTTATTATCTAAAAAAATTCATCGTTTACTTCATCGAGGACATTACATAACCTTAAAAAACATGTTTTTTCAGGATAACGTTAAGGTTTCATCATGGGATGTCGAAGAACAGAAACGAAAGCTTCTTATTTCATCAGGAATTGGCGACAACTTGAGCTACTTCCATTAATGAACAGCTTTGAATTCGAAATTAAAATTCTTTGTTCTTCGAACCCAAGAAAACAAAAGGTGATTGGAATGATCGAAAGTGGACAGAGAACATGAATAAAGTCGAAGGAGCAGAAATCAATGGACAACGAACACAGAGGATCGGATCTTTTCAACCCATTAATGTCCCCTCTCAGTTCATCACAGCTCTGTGGCTGCTCAAGTTTCGAGAATCTGCAGTGAATTTTTTTTAGATCAAAAAATAAAATTTTATTTATTTTTAATGTATTAGTCTTAGATGATATATATTAAAAAAAAAAAATTGATTGATTTAGCCTATATCCATTTTCATTCATATGTTAATATATGCACATTTCCACCTTGAATAATACCCTCATAAATTGTCGAGATTTATCAGCAGTGTTCTTACGATTTGAGAATTCGATTAATTCGAACTATAAAAGTTGAGTACAGTTGAATTTTCTGAAAATCGAAAAATCAGGTCGGTTTGTATGTTGACATTTTTTTGGTTGAGTCAACTTGACTAATCCAAAAATTGGATTACTATCTAACCCAACTCTATCGTACTTTTAAGATTATTGTGAATATAAAGAATATTTGACATTTGTGACTGATGTTAGTGATGTATTGTGAGTTGTGAATGTTTGATGTTTGAGTTTTATGAGATTTTAGTTTATCGTGGAGTAGGATTTTTAAAAATAATTAAAAAGAAAAGACAACCCAATCCAATCTAATCCGAAAAAAGATGATTCGATAGGGTTTGGTTGTGAATTCTTTTTAGGCCTCTCAGCTCACAACCCCAACTAACCCGATATAAGGTTTCTCCAACCCAACTCAATCTGTGTACCCCCTAACTATATAGACTAATTGTATATAATAGCTCAAGCCCACCGCTAACAGATATTATCCGCTTTGGCATTACGTATTACCATTAGCCTCACGGTTTTAAAATGCATCTGTTAGAAAGAAGTTTTCACACCCTTGTAAGAAATGCTTCATTTTCTCTTCAATTGATGTGTGATCTTACAATCCACCTCATTGGGAGCTTAGCGTCCTCGTGGCATACTGTTCGGTGTCTGGCTTTGATATCATTTGTAACAACTCAAGTCCACCACTAGTAGATATTGTCTGTTTTGGTCTGTTATGTATTGACGTCAACCTCATAGTTTTAAAATGCGTCTATTACACACTCCTGTAAAAAATGTTTCATTTTCCTCTCCAACCGATGTGGGATCTTACGTTGTAGCATTTAAAAAACAATAAATAAAAAAAAATTGTGGAATCTTGAAGTTGATTTGTATTTTTTTAATGAAGTTTGGAGAATACTATAGTGGTGAATAAGTTATGGTTTAGACAATGAGTTATGTGAACAGAACATTGTGTTTGTAGGGTTTTGTCGGGCAAATTGCCGATGTTGTCAAACTTCGACTGTGTATGCCTCATACAAAATGCCAAAATATATTAATTAATCATACCATAAAATCCTGTTTTCTTTATAATTTTCCTTTAAAAAAAAAAAAAAAATTCAAATCAAGTGTGATCATTTTTATTGGTTTAAAAGAATTTGATTAAAATGGAATAATTTTCATGAATCGGGAAAATTTTATCAAGATGTCCACCGAGTCGGGACTAAGAAGGTTTTTTCGTCTCCATCTTTGTCATCTATGTGACACCCTAATAAATGAGAGATACATGAATAAACCGAGACCACATGGTTATGTTTCTGTAACATCCCATACCCAAAATTTGGATCAATACTCTAAATTCAAATTCAAGACCTGATGGCTCTGGCATTCCCCTGCGACATGAGTCATGTTTCTGCAACGCCCCATGCTCAGGATTTGAATAAGTACTCAAAATCCAGATTCTGTACCTGATGGCCTTGACATTCCCCTGCATCATGGTCATGTTTCTGTAACGCCCCATACCCAGGATTTGGATAAATAATCAAAATCCAGATTTGGTACCTAATAGCCCTAGTATTTCCCTTCGACATGGTCATGTTTCTGTAACGCCTCATGCCCAGGAGAGTGAGGACTATCCCTACAAGACCAACACGAGTGATTCCAACATACTTTATTACTCCAAATAGAACACGTTTAACCATGAAGTTCCTATGATTAAGTCGCTGGAAAAGAAAGGTGCACCTTCTTGGTATAGATAACAACTTTCATTTCCTTTACACCTTTCTTAGTCATCCTATCTTCAGGATCTTTCTCATTCGAATACGGTCTCGGTTCATCCATGTACCCCTCCTTTACTCGGGTATCACATAAACAAACAACATAATTCAACTTAAATAAAGTCACAACTCGAATACTTAGCATTTTAACACGACATTAGGATCAAACATTAATCAAAATTAATTTAGATTAAGATTAGGATTAAACAAAAGAAGCAAAGGATAACCAAATGGGGTTTCTTTGTTCATCACCTATTGCCTACAATAGCCCCACATGTTGAATTGTTCTCATCATGATAATTTTGGACCCCAAAGTAGATCTCCCATATGTCCTATAATATAATTAAATTAATAAAATAATTTCATATCAAATTAAAAAATATATATATATAATTAAGAAAATAAAATAAAATAATTATAGCTGGAAATGGTGTTATATTATAATTATTTGCAACCCACCAGCCCATCAATTTCCTTTTTCAAGGGACCCACCTGTTTTTTTCTTTAATTTTTAAATATTTAAATATTTAAATGAAATAACAATAATTTCTCTCATTTAATTGGGTGGTCACCACCTGATATTATAATTAATAAAAATAACAATAATTTCTGTCAATTTAATATTTATTACACTAAATTGCTTTATTTTAAAATTAATATTTTTTTAATTATGAATTTTGTGTGTGAGGTAGCCGACATTCATGTATGGTCTTGTTTTTCTCCCTTTGGCTTATGTCTTGTGCTGAAATTTCACCATCATCGTTTTATTCAAAATTGTTATTTATTTATTTATTTATTTTCAAATTTCTTTTGTGTGTATGGACAATAAGTAGAATCTCTCTACATTTAATACCTTGATTGATTAATGGTTAATTATTGTTTAACTACTTTTTAAAGCCATAATTAATTCACTCATGATAATTAGTTGCAATAATTAGAAAAGATATTTATATTCAATTATGAATTTACTTATTTTAATTCGAGTAGAAGTTTGAAATTAGTCTTCTTAGACGGTTCTTGGTTTTCCCGTATTGAATTTTTAGTGTGTGTTTTATTTACGTGACTTTGAGTTTATATTTTAGATATTTGAGTAAAGGATTGGTACATAAATGAATCTAGACCACATTTGAATGAGAGCGATCTTGAGGATAAGATAGCTAAGAATAGCTTAAAAGAATTGAAAATTACTACCTATACCAACAATGAGTACTTTTGTGTTCGGGGGCTCAATCATAGGAACTTCATAAGAAGCATGTGAGTGTGTGAGTGAAGACAAAACATGTTAAAATGAGCGAAGAGTAAGTAATGTGACCATGTCTAATAGTCCAAGCCCACTGCTAGCGTATAGTCACCATGTCTAATAGTAAGTAATGTGTTTCGTTGGTATACCGCTTAGTGTCGGGCTCTGATATCATTTGTAACAGCCCAAACCCACTACTAATAGATATTGTCCTCTTTGTGTCTTCCCTTCTGGGCTTCCCTTCAAGTTTTAAAACGCGTCTACTAGGGAGATGTTTCCGCACCCTTATAAAAAATGTTTCGTTCCCCTCTCCAATCGATGTGAAATCTCACACCATGTCACAGGAAAATGTTAGAGTCATCAGTGCTGAATCCAAATTATGAATCCTAGTCGTGGATCATTACAATGATACTAAAATTTAGGGCGAAATAACGGAACTCTTGCTTTTGGGTTTTGTCTCGTGATACCGAAATATTGACCACAAAGCAAATGAGCAGATGGGTACAAAACAACGAAGGAAACGAGTTCATTTTCGTAACAAAGCTTAACCCATATCTCATTTTTGTGAGATCTTTCTTGTGTTCGAGTTGGGTTTGGTTTGATTACGAGAAATAAATGGATGAGAGGGAGTGAAGTCATTTTCCTCTCTTTTATCTTTTCAATGAAAGCAAAAAAGGAAGTACTTTGGAGGATTCAAAATAATGCATAGAACCCTAAAGGTGAGGCCACAAAATTGACCACTCCATCCACTCTCGTTTTCCTCCGAACATCGCACAGACTACACATAAAGAAAAGCACTTCTTCTGCTATCAATCTCTCATCTCGGCGCCCCACAGTCGATTCAAGAGGATCATCGTGGTTGAGTCGTCTTCGTTGTCTTCGTCGTTGTCACCGTATTAACTGATGGGCGACCCAGAAGAGGCTGGGGGAGGGACCAGTAGGTTTGAAAGAGAGAGAGGTGGTTGCAGCCAAAATGGGGTCAGGGTCCACCGGAGGAAACACCCTATGGCTCGGCCCCTCACCCATTGAATTGCCTTGTCCCTTTCCCTCTCTCTTAACAAAAAAATAATAATGTGTCCACATCCATTCAGCATCTAACCCTAACTCATGCATGGGATGTCCCCCAAATTAATTAATTAATTAAATCAAAAACCCAAATTTCATAATTATTAAATAATATCAAGGTATCGTGTATAAATATCGATATTAGGAGTGTTTAAAAAATATTGACCCGACTAACCCAACTCAACTCGTACTGTTTAAATTAGCCTATCAAATTATTTGGGTTCGGGTTATCTAGAGAATTTTATGGTTTGGATTCGAAACTAAAATTTATTCGATTCCATAATTAATTTTTCGTTTATTTATTTTCTAACGACGGTTAAAAATAAAATTTTGAACTTTTAAAAATGTAATTTTTCAAAATATATATTGAAATTGAGTAGCCAATCTAAATAATAAATATAGAAATTTTACGTATTAAAATTTGACAGATGAACGGGAACCAATTCAACCCAACCCGGTGGGATAAATTTAATAAATTTGGAACCAAATGTTCTACGTGCAAGAAAATTTGAATCAATGGCATGTGGCACATTGCTAATGTGGCGTTCGACGTGTCGATGATGTGGCAATTGATGTGACATCCAATGATCGACGTGTCGTTGGTGGGGCAATTGATTTGACATCTAATGGTCGACGTGTGCTGACGTGGCATATAGCAGTCAGCTTTTCAAAGTGGGGATGACTTGTTGGGTGATGTGGCGAGGCAGATGTGGACAAACGACGTCTCGACACGTGGTGAGTTGTTTCGAATTCAATTAAAAAAAGGAAAGAAGAATAAATCCCAAGTTATTTCCTATGATCACCATTCGATCTCCACCATCCAATTTAAATTGAGGGCTCATGATTTGGGCTTACGGATTTGGGCTTCGTAAGCCCAATTTGAAGCCTGGATCTGAGTGAGATTGGTTTGATGAGCTCAGTTACCAAACAGCCCGACTTGACTAACTCATCCATTTGGCCCAATACAAGCTAGGCGTTCGATATGGGCCTAATTTGTTGGGCCTCAACTGTTGAGCCCACGTTCTCATTTAAGACTTGAAAGAGAAGGAATAATTATGTTGATTTTTTTCGGCTTGGGATACTTTCTCTATTGATATAAGGTATTTTGAAAAAAAATTAAAAGTAAAAGTATGAGATTTTATATTTAAACTGGACAATATCATATCAACGGGCGCCGGACAGCGGTGGCGGGATTTGGCAAATTGTTTCTTATTTTATTTTATTGGTCACACAAATTAATAGTGATAATTTAAAATATATTTTCACAAAACCCTCTGGGTTTTTTTGTATTTATTTATTTATTTATTTATTGTCCAAAAGGGTTTTGGTAGAAAAGATGCATGGGAAGAAGACATTGGAAATTGAAAAGATTATTTCTGCCACTCATAATTTTCATGGCTTTTTCTGTAATTTTTAACCTTTTGTGGTGCTGTGAACAAAAAGCAATAAAAAGTGGGGTAAAAAAAGTAGATAGAATTTTATGAGGGGCCATAAATGAAGTTTCAACAGTCTGACTCTCAGGAAATCTGGGCAAAAGGCAAAAGCACAAAAGGTAGAAGGGTTTGGCGGTAAATAATAAAACTACCAAAAAGGTCCATTTTGCAAATGCCAGCCACTTTTTTTGTTGGGAAAAAAAAATAAAAGAGGCTGTTTTTATCACCGTACAAATCCCGCCACCGCTGTCCGGCGCCCGGCGCCACCGTCGCTGACTTTCCCATTTCCTACTTCACTTGCCCACCGTCCCTTCTCTCACTCGTCTACGCGCCTTCTCTTTCACTCTCTCTTTCTCAATCGCAAAAATAAAATTTATTTTATTTTTGACTTTTTTCTTCTTTTTTAGAAAAGAGGGTTTGGAGTTTATTAAATTAATAAAATATCTCTTAAGTTTTATCTTACAAAAAAGAATACTTTTAAATTCTTTAAATTTTTTAATAATACATTTAAATATGATAAAGAGTTCAACAATATCCCTAAAGAGTTCAACAATATCCCTAAACTTTTTAAAAATTTCAAAAATATTCTTATTGACGTTGTTTAATAAATATGTTTGAGTTTTCAGATATTTTATTAATCCTCTTTTTTCTTTTTAAAGTTCAAAATTATTATTAATACACCTAAAATTTTAAATTTTTTAAATTTTTTTTTAAAAAAGGTTAAAAGTGTCAATGTTACCTTTAAAATTTAATTGGTATTTTTCAAATATGGTACTAAAACTTTAAAAAAAATTTGAAGAGTATTAATGAAACTTTTAAAATTTAAAAGTATTTTTAAAATACTATTGATTCAAAATCTTTTTATAACCATGGTTATTTATTATGGTTTATAAAATAATTTAGAATAAAATAAAATAACAAGAAATTCAAATAATTTTACTTTAAAAATAAATAACATGCCATAAATTTAGACATTAATTAGAGCCAAAAATGGCAAAAGTTTGATATTAATTAATTTGTTTTTTTTGAAAATTTAAAATTAAATTCTAAATGAAGCCGGACACCCTATTAAAGTGCTCTTAGACAGAACCATCCTAAAAGGTTTGCATAATAATAATAATAATAAATAAATAATCCAACTTTTTCAAAAATTATTAAAATAATGAGATGTCAGAGCCAATTATCTGGCGAGTGTAACGCACTCTCCTAAAATGCGTCTGGGTCTCGTAGTTGCTAATGTTTATAATAAATATATATTTTTTTTTCTTGTAGCTGAAGTAGCTGGAATTTGGTGCCCTTTTTCATACCAACGCCCACTTTCTTCCTTGTAGGCTTGCAGAATCTCCGGCTTCCTCCTTCACTCAACGCCATGAAAATACCGCCGGAGAACGACCAATTTGCTCTTTCAAACGACCGGATTTCTTCTCTTCTTGATGATATTCCGCTCATCAACAATTTCAAGGGAAAATGGTCTTCAATCAGAGCGAAACTCTCCGATCTTCGCACACAATTGATAGATGTTTCTGAGTTTCCGAATTCGTCTTCCAATCCTCTCTCTGTTGATTTTCTTCATTCTGTTTTGGAAGCTCTTAGTGAGGCGGCTTCTCTCTCGGAGAAGTGCCGGAATCCGGAACTTTCCGATGGTAAACTCAAGACTCAGAGCGATATTGACTCGGTTCTTGCGAAGTTGGACTGTCTACTTAAAGATGGTGAGGTTTTGATTCGGAGTGAGATTCTTCATGATGGTGTGGTTTCGAGTTCGTCGTCTAGGAGGGAGGCTGTGCGGGCGGAGTCGAGGAATTTAATCACGAGGTTGCAGATTGGAAGCATTGAATCGAGGGTTTTGGCTATTGAATCGCTGTTGCAGTTGTTGAATGAGGATGATAAGAATGTAACGATTGCTGCTGCTCAAGGGGTTGTTCCTGTTCTTGTTCGGCTACTGGATTCCAGTTCTTTAGAATTGAAGGAAAGGGCTGTTGCTGCTATTTCCATCGTTTCAACTGTGGATGGTGTTAGGCATTTAATGATTGCTGAAGGTCTACAGCTTTTGAATCACTTGCTGAGGATTCTCGATTCTGGTAGCGGTTTTGCTAAGGAGAAAGCCTGTTTAACCCTCCAACCTCTAAGCATTTCGAAAGAAAATGCTAGATCAATCGGTTCTAGAGGAGGAATTTCATCTCTATTGGAGATTTGTGAGGCCGGCACTCCCGGTTCTCAAGCCTCTGCAGCTGCTGTTCTTAGAAATCTTGCATCGTTTGGTGAAATTAAAGAGAATTTCATTGAAGAAAATGGGGTTATTGTTCTTTTGGGGCTTTTAGCCTCGGGAACTCCGTTAGCTCAAGAAAATGCAATTGGATGTCTATGTAATTTAGTTGCAGAAGATGATAATCTGAAGCTCTTGATCGTTAGAGAAGGTGGGATCGAGCTCTTGAGAAGTTTCTGGGATTCAGCTCCATCAGTTCATAGTCTCGAAGTGGCTGTGGAGCTTTTGGGGCTCTTGGCTTCATCTTCCCCGATCGCTGAAGCTCTTATTTCAAATGGGTTTGTTGATCGGCTTCTTCCAGCTCTAAGCTGCGGAGTATTAGGCGTTAGAACTGCTGCAGCTCGAGCAGTTCACGAGCTCGGATTCTGCACAAAAACAAGAAAAGAAATGGGGGAAGCTGGATTCATCACACCCTTGGTTAATATGCTAGATGGAAAATCTGTTGAGGAGAAAGAAGCAGCTGCCAAGGCATTGTCTTCTCTATTACAATACATAGGTAACAGAAAAATTTTCCAGAAAGAAGAGAAAGGGATAATCAGTGCAGTTCAACTCTTAGACCCTTCAATATCAAATCTGGACAAGAAGTACCCTGTTTCATTATTAGCCTCGGTTATGATATCAAGCAAGTGTAGAAAGCAGATGGCTGCTGCTGGTGCTGGTTTATATCTTCAAAAGCTTGTTGAAATGAATGTTGATGGATCAAAGAAACTGTTGGAATGTCTTGGCCGAGGTAAAATCTGGGGTGTCTTTGCCAGATCTTAGCCATGGTGGGCAGTTTCTAAACTCTGTTTATTGTATAGAAACAGAAACATGATTCATGAATCTGTATGTACAATAGATGTTTGTATATTTTTCATTAATGGGTCTTGATTTTAGTTTATAAGTTCATAACCTTTTGTGTTCTATGTGGTAGATAGAAATGTTTAATGCTGCAGTATGCTAGCTGAATTTGAGGATCACTTATACTGATATGATCTAGGTTTGATGACCCAACTTGATTTTGATTCTGTGATCATTACAGCAATGTTCATTGTTCAATAATCGAATGGCACAGCTTCAATTATTTCTTGTTCTGTATTATATTAGATTTTGTAGCTATCATTCATACAGATGTTATATCGTTCTAATGATGAAACTAAACGTTCAATAACAGGATGATTGAACTGAAACTTAAGTTTTGATTCCTATCTGAAAGTTTTCTTCAATGAAACTGGTGGAGAAGGTGGCATGGTCTGCTCTGGTTTGTCCTGAAAGCTGGAGTCTTCCAAGTATGTACCTTTTATATTCCGCAAGAACTTCTTGAATTCTGGAAGGACGACCCTTTTTTAATTCTTCCCTATATTCTTCAAACTAAATGTGAGATCTCATATTAGTTGGGAGGAGAACGAAACATTCTTTATAAGGGTGTGGAAACCTTTCCCTAGCAGATGCATTTTAAAAACCTTGAGGGAAAACCCGAAAGGGAAAACCCAAAGAGGACAATATCTGCTAGTGGTAAGCTTGGGCTGTTATAAATGGTATTAGAGCCAGACACCAGGCAATGTGCCAGCGAGTAGGCTAAGCCCCGAAGAGGGAGTGGACACAAGGTGGTGTGCCAGCAAGAACGCTGGGTCTCGAATGGGGAGTGGATTGGGGGGTCCCACATCGATTGGAGAAGGGAACGAGTACCAGCAAGGACGCTGGGCCCTGAAGGGGGGTAGATTATGAGACCCCACATCGGTTGGGGAGGAGAACGAAACATTCTTTAGTGGAAACTTCTCCTTAACAAACTCGTTTTAAAAACCTTGAGAGGAAACACGAAAGGGAAAGCACAAAGAGGACAATATTTGCTCTGAATTATTATGGTAGATTGCTGATTACCTTTCTATTTACGATATGTTCTTACCTTCTCATGATTTGTAGTCTAGAACTTAAGAATGATTGTATATCATTTTGACATTATTGATCTGAAATGTGTCTATTTGGTGATGTTGATCCTCCCTGTAACTGTGGGTCTAAAGCACGTGCATCTGTAGTTAAGCATGTGGTTTGTTCACTGATTAAGGCAGAAATAAGACTGTCTTTGTTGGCTGGTTCCTTAACAGGTAAGGGTCCTACTCGACTCTTGGCCCATTCCAGCCATTTCTGTGTTTGACTGAGCTACCCAACCTTACTATTTTATTCTCTTAAATCTTTTTTCTTCTTCTTTACATAATGTTGTCCACTTGGAAGCAGATATCTTTATTTATTTTGGAAGCAGTAATCAAATTACTGTTTCATATGTTCTTATCTGTAGTGGATTTGGCCCAATTACATAGATTCAAGCAGCAGAACCTTTCTTTTTCCTTGTCTTGCCCTTTTGTAGCCTAGCTGGTTTCATGATGAAATTACAGTGACCAGTCTAGTATCTAATCATGAAAGGTGTTCATCAAAACATGTTTATTGCAAGATGTCACGTCGGTTGGAGTGGGAAACGAAACATTCCTTATAAGGGTGTGGAAACCTCTTCTTACCAGACGTAAAACCGTGAGGTTGACGGCGATACGTAATGGGTCAAAGCGGACAATATCTGCTAGCGAGCGGTGTGCCAGTGAGGTTCACGGCTTGGGCTGTTACAAATGGTATATGAGCCAGATACCGAGCGGTGTGCCAGTGATGATGCTCGGCCCCCAAGGGAGGTGGATTGTGAGATCCTATATCAGTTGGAGAAGGGAACGAAACACTCCTTATAAAGGTGTGGAAACCTCTCCCTATCACACGTGTTTTAAAATCGTGAGGCTCATGGCGATACGTTACGGGCCAAAGCGGACAATATCTGCTAGCGGTGGGTTTTGACGGTTACAAATGGTATCAGAGCCAAACACCGAGTGGTGTGCCAACGAGGACGCTCGGCCTCCAAGGGAGGTGGATTGTGAGATCCCACATCGGTTGGAGAAGGGAACAAAGCACCCCTTATAAGGGTGTGGAAACCTCTTCCTAATAGACGTGTTTTAAAACCGTGAGGCTGACGGCGAAATGTAATGGGCCAAAACAGACAATATCTGCTTAGCGGTGGGCTGGAACTGTTACAAATGGTATCAGAGCCAAACATCGAGTGGTGTGCCAGCGAGGACGCTCGACCTTCAAGGGAGGTGGATTGTGAGATCCCACATCAGTTGGAGAAAGGAACGAAGCACCCCTTATAAGGGTGTAAAAACCTTTCTTAATAGACGTATTTTAAAACCGTGAGGCTTACGTCGAAACGTAATGGACCGAAACAAACAATATTTGTTAGCGATGAGTTTGAATTGTTAAACTGACAATTAAGATAGCGATGACTAAAGCCACAATCAATCCAACCAAAACATTGCTACCATCTGATTTCAAGTAGAGCTGCATTGTTCTGTATATATATTCAATTCTGGGTCTTCAAAATCTTGTCAGCTTCTAATCATGAGCATACCTGTTTCCTAAATGAAGAGAGACTATTTTGAGGCTGCAAACAGTTTTGTTTGGCTTAGAAAGTATCAAAACTAGAACCCAACATAGAACTACAAAACTTTCCACCCAAAATCTATAGGCAACAAACTAAGATTTAACAATTTAGTTACAAATGTGGCTGCCTGTAGTTCTTCTTCATCCTATGTTATTTGATAGTTTCCTTGCTTTTCCACCTGAAGATCGAGTTTCGAGTTTTGAGTTCGAATCACCTGGAATGAACCCGGTAGCCTTGGGATCTTTTGCTCTTCTTTGGTGTTCATAGTTTGTAATGTGATGATTCAAATTGAAATTGATGCTAAATCCTTAAGCTTAAACGTGATTGGGCCTTTTTGGAGAGAGAGTGTAACGTCTAAGTCCAAGTCCACTGCTAGTAGATATTGTTCACTTTGACCGTTACGTACTGCCGTCAGCCTCACGTTTTAAAACGTGTTTGTTAGGGAGAGGCTTCCACACCCCATAAAAAATGTTTCGTTTCCCTCTCCAATCGATGTGGGATCTTAGAAAGGAAAGTCCATCATCATTCATATGAAAGAATTCTTATCTATCAAACATATGAGGTTTTAAGTCTATGTAATAAGAGGAAAAAATAAATGTTCAACGTAATAAATATGTAATTTACTATATTTTATAACGAAAAAAAAACAAAGTAACGTAATAAATATGAATATTCGAAAAGAATCTATACTTTTGCAAGGGTATCAAATATCGATGAGTCGGGTTATTATATTTTATTAAAATTTAAAGTATTGTAGAAAAATATGAAGTGTATTGCCATAAATGCCCTTCAAGAAAAGTATAACAACTCATGCCTCGCCTAACCAAACAGTCATTATGCAAAGAGACAAGTCTTGAGGACGAGGAAGCAAAATCAAAATGTTTATTTTCCATTTTTTTTAAATGGACAAAACAAGAGGAAAAAATTGACCAATTGTCTTTTTTTTATTTTATTTTACAAAATGGAGTTTTTAAGGTTCAAAAAAACATAAACAAAATGAGTTTTCAATAATAATAAAATATTTTTGGCTGTGACGTGTAATTTTAATTTGATGAGATTTTAATTATTAATATAATATATAGCGTAAATAAATATGATTTTTTTTAATAATTAAAAAAAGAACCCCCTGATAACTGAACTCAAAATAGAGAGTTGAGTTGGATTAGGTTGTGAACTTTATTCTGGTCACTCAGGTCACCAACTCAACTAACTCAAATATTTGGTTAGTCTAAAAGATATTTTTTCGGATTGGTTCCAAAGATTTTTTCAACCCAACCCAACTCAACTTGTTCGGACAAGTTGCAAGTATAACAAACTCAGAATATCTCTCGTGTATTCCACTTTATTACTTCGATATACTAATAAGGAATCACAACAAAGAAAAGTAAGATTCAGATTACCTCATTGATCAAATATCTCACTACAAGAACTCTTGTTTGAGATTCAAATCAAATCACTCCACAAGCAAGAATGATCATGTCAAGCTTGAATGTTTCTAAACATGCCATATAAATTACATATAATATTGCAAAGAAACTTACCTATTGAAAGAAAAAAAACACAAATGTTCTTTTTACTACATTTTCCAAGTTACTTTAGAATGACAAATGAACCTGTTTGAGGCTTGGATAGAAAAGCTAAAAGGTCATCGAGCTCGTGAATTGTCGTTCCATTGTCGTGAAGGAATAGTCAAATGTGGGGGTGATGGAGGCGATTGAGAAGGGCCTCTCGGTGAACTGAGACAGGGAGTTTGAAGACACTAATCTAATACCAGGTAAAAGAAGAAGAAACGAAACTCCACAAATTATTTATACTTTTTCTCTCATACACCTATCATTTTTTTTTTTGGGTTAAATTTCAAGAGACTTTATCTAGATTGTATACTTTATATTGGTTCCGTTCAACCTAAACTAATTTTAAAGAAAACCCGAACCAACCAAAACCATAAAACTTTAATTTATACGAATCTAACCCAACCACGAATAAGTTAATAGTCCAATCCAAACCTTATGACTTGAACTTACGACAACAGCCACGTGTATGGTTCTAGTTTGTGTTGACCATACATGGTTCAAATTTCAACGCCCACATTTTTGATCTCACGAAAAATCATTCTTTTTTAAAAAATAATTTCAAAACGAAAACGAAATAAAGTAGATTCATATAGTTCCATAGGAAGAGTCAAAGCATTAAGATTGAATGGGAGTTCTAATTTCCTTGAATTATGCAAAGATTCAAGTCTTTGGAGGGTTGGTTGTCAACCAAAGCATGGGTTTGAACAAATAAAAACATGACCTTTCCAAATTACCTACTTTAATTATTCTCTATCATACAAAGACTTCTTGCACCCTCTAGGAATTAATAAATTTGAGGTATATACAATTCTTAATGACTCCTCGTGCTCTCGGTAGTTCAAACAAGAGAAGATTTAGGGGTGTTTATATGACCCGATAACTAACTTACTCAGTCTGCCCAACCAAACCATAAAAAGCTTGGACGAAATAATCGGGTGTGACCCACAGACTATGCATGGTGATGATGAAAGTAAGAGAGAAAAATCGATAAAATTTCGCGCGAATTGAAACTTTACAAAATAAGCCACAATAGTGGAAAAACAAATAGAATGAAATGTATATGGAGTGTACTTTTAAAAGGGGAATGAGGTAGGGGTACACTGTGTGTAAAAGGAACGTGGACTATGAATCATGGACTCTACAGACGCGTCTGGTCGACATTCCTCTATGATTGCTGAGCTCCCAAGCACTTCCTCGTCTCGACCAGTGTCCTCACGAATTTGAAAAAAAAGAAAAATACCTAGTAAGTAACCTACTTGTAGGCTCTCATCGTATCCTTGACCTAACATATACCCAGAATATTTTATTTAATGTTTGTAACCGATATTAGTGATAGGTTGTAACGTACAACCCAACTCAAAAAAGAGGGTTGGGTTCGGTTGTAAATTGTATTTGGGTTGCTCCGATCACTCACACAACCAATTCGAAATTTTGGATTGGTCTAAAAGATTTCTCGAACCGTGACAACTCCGATACAACCTTAATAAAATTAACAAAATAAAATAAAAAAACGTAGCTTTTGTTTCCCACCTCAAATTTTCAGCAATAAGTGAGACTCATCAACCCTTATTAATTTTCAGCAATAAAAAGAAGAATACCCTTATTAATAGATTGGTAGGTAGAATTTAATTCACAACTATTTTTTAATTATTATTATTTTTAATTAAAAAAAAAGTGCTTTGACTTTCCATTTATTTTAAATTATAGAATTATAAAGTTTTAATTTGCTTATTTTCACCCTCAAAAATATTTCTATTTCTATTTTATTTTATGATATTTTGGTGAATGCTTTAATTGTAATAAAAAATTATAGTTTAACGAATGGAAAGAAATTAAATTAAGGAAAAATCAAAGTATTTGTTATTAAAAATATTTTCATAATTCACTTATTTCTTTTTATGGTAAACTTGTTTTAGTGAAATTAACCAGACCGTAAAAATTGAACACTTATTTAAATATAGGTCCAGAGTAAAAATTAAAATACTAAATTAATAAAAATAGCTTTGAACTAAATATTTTATCTAAAAAATACTCATAAATTTTCAAAAAGTTTAATAATATCTTTAGAATTTCAAAATTAAAAAAATACATTTACAGTTTAAAACTTTTTTTTTAATCTTATTTATAAAAATAAATGATGTCAAATGTTACTTTTAAAATTTTATAGATATATTTTTAAAATATAATAGTAACCGTAAGTATATTTTTTTAAAACTATTTTACAAAATTTAAGGATATTTTTGAAACAAAATAAAATATTAACGATTTTTAGTCAAAATTAATAAAATAAAATTGTTAAAAATTAATTTTTTTTTTTTTGAAAATATAAAGATATTATTGAAATTTTTTAAGGTTTAGAGAGAATTTTAAAATAAATTAAAGATTATAAATGTATTTTTATTAATTTAGTGAAATTAAAATTAAAATTAAAATCTTCTTAAACTATTTAGATTAATATGGTAAATATTTAATTTATTTTGCGCGGGTTGAGCGGAACGGAACGGAAGAGGTTCTTTTCTTCCGTTTGCAGTTTGGTTTAGTGGGTGAAATCTCCGGCGGTGGCCCCCTGATTGTAATACCCGCAACAACCACCGCAGTAAAATAGGGGTACTTTCGTAATTCTACTTTGGAAAAAATTATAATAATAGAAAAAAAAAACTTTGAAGTTTTCACTCTCGCCGTCGTCTCCGCCTCGCTGAATCCAAATGCTCAAAACTTCTCTCTGTTTTCGTCTCTTCCAATTTTTCCTCGCCTTCCATTTTCCTTCTCAATCTCTTCATGAGTTAACTGCCATTCTATGACCTCTGTGACCTTCCCCAATGGGTTGTGTTCTTGGCAGACAAGTCGCCAATGATTCCCGGAGCCCATCCAGACCTCCCCGTCGCCGTCGGAGCACTGATCACCACTCTCATGTCGACGGAGTTAATGACAAGAGTGTTATGGAACAGACGACATCGGCAGAAAAACAAGGAGTTAGGCAGGATGTGGATTCCTTGTCTGTAGAGCATCGGAGGCCTTCACCGAGTATTTGTCAGAGAAATGAGCAAGGCTGGCCGGCGTGGTTGCTAGATGTCGCCGGTGAGGTGATGCAAGGCTGGACGCCTCGTCGAGCTAATACATTTGAGAAGCTTGCTAAAGTGTGTGCCACGAGTTCATGATCGTTTTGTTTTTCGCTTTTTGTCTCGATTCGTTAGTTGTAGAAATTTTGTGTGATTTTTGGTTTTTGGTGATTCAGATAGGGCAAGGGACGTATAGCAATGTGTACAAGGCGAGGGATCTTATTACCGGGAAAATTGTTGCTCTGAAGAAGGTCAGGTTTGATAATTTAGAACCGGAGAGCGTAAGATTTATGGCCAGAGAGATTTTGGTTCTGAGACGCCTCGATCATCCCAATGTGCTTAAGCTTGAGGGCTTAGTTACTTCCAGAATGTCGTGTAGTCTTTACTTAGTGTTCGAGTATATGGAACACGACCTCGCCGGACTTGCTGCCGGTCAAGGAGTCAAGTTCACGGAACCTCAGGTATCTATCTATTCCAGTTGATGCAGATTGTTTCTAATATCGGTTGAACCTGAGAATTTTTCCTTTTTTGAGCATGAATTTTGTTGGTTTTTGTGTAGTTGACATTTTCCCGGCGGATTTTGCTTCTGCTTTAAATTGATGTTCTAGCCCGCTTTTCTTTTCATTTGTTCTGAGTCTCATTGTTTCTGCAAACTTTTTGCCCTTGTTCTTCCTTTTGTCTTCTTCCCCTGAAAAAGGCATATTTAGCAGGTTTTCTGCCTAATTTCATGCTTATAACTTCAATTAGCAACAAGAGGACAAAATTGTTATGTAAAGTAAATTTCTGAATCAATAAATGTTGTGCTGTTCTTAATTTGGTTCCAGTTGGGTCAAGATTAATAACTCTCAGAATTGGATTGTGACAGGGTTAGATAAGAAAATACGTTCTTAGTTCTTGAACATCTTTGTACATTTGAATTCAGATATTACTTCCGGGTTCTAAGTACATAGAAAAAAAAGAGACAACAGAATTTTCCCCGTAATGTTGATCTTTGGCTGAATTCCATTCAACCAGCACAA
The DNA here is from genome assembly GCA_033971965.1 of Cucurbita ficifolia. Taxonomy (NCBI): domain Eukaryota; kingdom Viridiplantae; phylum Streptophyta; class Magnoliopsida; order Cucurbitales; family Cucurbitaceae; genus Cucurbita; species Cucurbita ficifolia. The sequence goes on from CM066979.1 coordinate 1,277,222, forward strand.
AACTTTCACTCAAGATATGGTATTATACTATCAGAATTCAAGTTAAGCCACAAGATTGTTTGTGTTATTTATTACCTCCTTAAGTCACAAGGACTAGCTACATTTCAAAACTGTTGGTTGATAAAGGAAGGGATCTAAGATGATTAGGTTCAGAAAATCCCCATTACAAGTAGACCTTCTCAAATTTCTCCAAGTAGATTGTATGTTAATGCATTCTCTGAGGTGTCTTTAAAATCTGTATTTTCTTATGGCATTTGGTACATTGATAGTGTCAAAAACATGAAAAGACTGGCTGTAACTTTTCTACCAGGTCAAATGCTACATGAAGCAATTATTGTCTGGGCTTGAACATTGTCACAATCGAGGAGTTTTGCATCGTGATATAAAGGGTTCCAATTTGCTAATTGACAACGAAGGAATACTTAAAATAGCTGATTTTGGGTTAGCTACTTTTTTTGATCCTCAGCAGAAGCAACATATGACTAGTCGAGTAGTAACCCTTTGGTACCGTCCTCCTGAATTATTGCTTGGAGCTACTCTTTATGGTATAGGGGTTGATCTTTGGAGTGTTGGCTGCATCTTGGCCGAGCTGCTCGCTGGGAGGCCAATCATGCCAGGAAGGACAGAGGTCTTGCTACTTCTGATCTCTATTCCTCCTCACCTATATTCTTATTTTGTAACCTTTTTCTCTGATGCTTATTATATTGTGCCAGGTCTTAGAAGAATTAAATTCGCTGATCCATTAAATTTGATGCTATTAATATTGAACCCATAATGATTAGGAAGAATAATTGATTTGGTCATTAAATATTCAATGAATTTATATCTTAGCTGTTGCATGATATTTCAAGCATTTGAATCCTCTAAAAGAGAGAGTATCGATGAAGAAGGTCTTAGTAGATTGAAAGACCTTCATTCTTCGAAAGAGTGGAATTGGATTTGGGTAGGGTTGCTTGGGTTCGAGATTGTTTAGTGGCAGCTTCTAAGTGTTGAGGATAGTTGGGAGGGAGTCCCACATTGGCTAATTTGGGGAATTTGGGGAATGATCATGCGTTTATAAGACCTTTGGGGAAACCAAAAGTAAAGCCATGAGAGCTTATGCTCAAATTGGACAATATCATACCATTGTGGAGGTTTGTGGTTCCTAACATATTAAGCATTGCTTACATTTTCATCTTCCGAAGCCTAGTGCATATCGCAACAATGCAAGAGTTTTTAGTTTTCCACTTCAGTTTATTCTGCCTTGACAATATATTTTCTTTTGTCAATAATTCATCTTGAATTTATGCATCATCACTGTGTGAAGTTGATTCTAGCTAAAAATTTTCTGCCAGGTTGAACAACTCCATAAGATATTTAAATTGTGTGGTTCTCCAACTGAGGATTACTGGAAGAAATACAAATTGCCTAATGCAACTCTTTTTAAACCTCAACATCCATACAAACGCTGCATTGCGGAAACATTCAAGGATTTTCCATCTTCTTCTCTACCTCTCATCGAATCTCTCCTTACAATGGACCCTGATGGGCGAGGTACTGCCACTGCTGCTCTCAATACCGAAGTGAGTAATTTTGCTATAAACATTGCTTATGTGAAAAAGAAGTGTCTAATTTTGCATAAAAACAACTTTTTGTAATTTTCTGATTGCAGTTCTTCACTACCAAGCCTCTTGCTTGTGAACCATCAAGTCTGCCTAAATATCCTCCATGCAAAGAATTGGATATAAAGTTGAGAGATGAGGAGGCTAGAAGGTTTATTTTTCCCTTCCCCTTGCTCTTGTTTCCATCATCTAGATGTGTCCTTGTGTCTTAACAAGCAATGTACGCTTCCATTTCAGGCGAAGAAGACTAAGTGGGAAAGCAACAGCTGCTGATGGTGGTGGCAGGAGAGTACGAGTACGGGATAGAGTTACTCGGGCTGTCCCAGCTCCTGAAGCTAATGCAGAGATACAATCAAACTTAGATGTAAGTCAACCATGGTTGTTTATTCTTTTAACCGTCTAAGCCCACCACTAGCAGATATTATCCTCTTTGGGCTTTCCCTCTCCGGCTTTCCCTCAAAGTTTTTAAAACGCGTCTGCTAGGGAGAAGTTTCCACACCCTTATAAAAATATTTCGCTCTCCTCCCCAACCTATGTGGAATCTCACAATCCATCCCCCTTTGGGGCCCAACGTCCTCGCTGGCATTCGTTCCCATCTCTAATCGATGTGGGACTCCCCAATCCACCCCTTTGAGGCCTAGCGTCCTTACTGGCATACCGCCTCGTCGTGTCCACCCCCTTTGGGGCTCAGCCTCCTCGCTGACACATCGCCTGATGTCTGGCTCTGATACCATTTGTAATGGCTCAAGTCCATTACTAGCAGATATTATCCTTTTTTGGTTTTCCCTTTCGAGCTTCCCCTCAAGGTTTTTAAAACCCGTATGCTAGGAAGAAGTTTCCACACTCTTATAAAGAATGTTTCGTTCTCTTCCCTAGCGAATGTGTGATCTCACAATTCTCCTCCCTACATTTCGATCTTTTCATACCCGATTAACCTGTTAATGTTTCAACTCTATTCTTCAGAGGTGGAGAAATGCAACCAAAGCAAATACTAAGAGCAAGAGTGAGAAGTTTCCCCCACCCCATCAAGATGGAGCAGTAGGGTATCCGCCACATGAGACATCCCAGAGAGGCCATTCATCGTTTGGCGCAGCTGATGCTTCATTCAGCTCCTCCATCTTTAGTTCAAAGTCTGAATCTATCAAAACTACAGGAGCTCCAGAGGGACCTTCCCGGAGAAAGAAAACCAACAGAGACACTTCATCTCGAAAATTCATGCGTGCACTCAAGCCATCAATCGGGCTATCAATGGATCTGTTGTTTAGAGGTAAATAAAAGAAATACATATCTTTGAGTTTGGCTTATATTCCTTCACCCTAAAATCAAGTTCTTCCCCATTTCAGCTTGATACATAATTTACACAGTAGAATAGAAGATAGCCTGAGGAGAATTCTGTATATTCTGCACAATGGGTTCCAAATGCCATTGTTTTGCTGTGCCTTATACATTAATATCATCATATTATTGTTCTTCTGGACATTTGAAATGATGTTCTTATGAAAATCAAATGAAACTCTTGGCCCTAATGCATCCATATGAAGCTCAAATCTCTGAAAGTAATCCCAAGTCATCATGATCCAGCCCAAAACTGTACACTTAGAGCAATTCCCACAAAAATTGTCTCTTTTACAATTTGGAGAACTCATTTTATAGATTAGTATTTGTAGATCATTTATATTTATAGCAACAAGTGATTGAAGTGTTTTCTTCATCCTCATTTTATTGATTAAATCTTCAGTCAATTATGAGTTTTTTTTTTTCTTTTGAAAGATTATCATTAAGATAATCTTCTAGAACGTAATATATTTTTTCTAATTTAATAACGGAAAATGTAAACGTCAAACCATCGACTTCTAAGATGGTAATTGGTGTCATGTTAGCTATGTTTGGATTTATCTCACAAAGAAATGAGATCTAGATTTTGGAAGAGAATAAATCTCATCCGTCCATTGCCTCAAAGGCAGTCTTGCTAAGAGCTTGTCTTCTTCCGTTAGTACAAATTCAGTCAATATCGACAATTCAGTTTTGCAGGAAAGAGGCCTAGAAAAGGTCGGTAGAGCAATAAAAAAAATACTTGCTTTTAACGCTACGCTGTGTTGACCCGAGATGCTACTCACGAGCTGGTCAAGGACAAGTTTCGATTACTCTTTCAATGCCATGCTATTGTGGTGGCACGAAAACTACTAAATGGAGGCGATTTGAATCTCATAGCTGGCGGCGTGTGGAACATAAGTGCATGTTGTAAATGTACAAAAGAAAAAGAAAAAAACTCAAGAAAACAAGAAAACATTATTGTTCAATGAAAAAGTTTGTCGGCTCAAATTGCCATTCCGATCAGTATGAATTTGTAATCTTCAATCAGTTTTTGCCCCACATTAATGCTCCCTAAAGTTTTCAAGATAAATATCTCTAATTATAATTAATTAAAATCAAATTTATTAGTAATTTAACGGTATTATATTAAATTACATTCGTCAATTTGGATATAGCTTAAATGAATAAGACACAAATTAAAACATTGGGTCGATCTCCACCTTTGTAATTACTAAACTAAAAAAATCAAACTTTGTAGTATAACGACGAGAATCAAATCATATAATTAATTTGGTCTAGTGTTCTTAAAAGTTTCAATTTCATCCCTATAACATATTAAAATTTTATGACTCGATATCTAGTAACTTATTTGACTCTTTGCCAATGAACAATAGATGCATCCATGAAAGCCATTGTGTTTTGTTTTACATAAACTCATGAATGAATCGAGACCACATCAGAATAAGAGAGATCCTGAGGATATGATGAAAAAAAAAGTTTAAAAGATTGAAAATCACTACTTATACCAATAAAGTGCATTTTTTTTTCAGTGGCTCAATCATATGAATTCTATGGTTATACTTAGAGCAATTCTATGTTGGGTGACCTCTAAAAAAATTTCCTCCGAGGCATGTGATAAGAACAAAGCAGGTTGGAAAAACTCGTGTTGGTTTGTGTTATTGGGGATGCATGGGAATATCAGTGTGAGATCCCACACCGGTTGGGGAACGAAACATTTTTTATGAGGGTGTGAAAACCTCTCCCTAGCAAACGGTGTGCCAACGAGAATGCTGAGCCCCGAAGAGGGTGGACACCGAACGGTGTGTCAATAAGGATGCTGGCCCCAAAGGGAGTGGATTGTGAGATCTCACGTCGGTTAGAGAGGGAAAACATTCTTTATAACAGCGTGGAAATCTCTCCGTTGCAGACGCGTTTTAAAAAACTTAAATTAAATTCATTTTTATAATGGGTGATCATAAAGAATGAATAATAATAAGAACAAGGAAGAAATTGAAAAAACATTCCAACATATGAGCAAGATATTTAAAATGGTGGGGTATCAAAATGGTGGCCACTTTCATGAGAAGATGGGGAATGCTAAGCCATTCATTATATTTCATGCATACACCATTTCAATCATTGCCCAAAAGTTTCATAAATTCAACAATCATCCACTAATTCTTCCATATTTATTATTATTATTGGATAATTTGTAATATAAAAAAAGTTGCTGACCTTCATCAGAAAGTAACTTTTTACGAGATAAAATAAAATGTGATTGCAAGTGTTTGGAATTGCCTAAAAAAGTAGAAACCAATCAAGATCACCTCTTCTGTTATTACAAGTGGAGAGAGGTGAAGGGTGTGGTCTCGGATGAATCGAATTGCGTATTGAAATCGAAACATATGAGTGCTTCAACAGTGAAAAGCTCGTCCTCTTTTTCCTCTCTTTTTCGCTTTTGTTACAGATGAAATTCCATCGTAAACAACCATATCTCGAACAACAGGACAGAATTGTGGCCTTATGATAACAATATGACACAAGGTTTAATACTTCTTCTTTAACGATTGGTTCATGTTCAATTCCAAGAACCTTCTTTTGAAGACGTATGAAAACGACGTTGAAATGTACATTATTTCGTAGAGATTTTTCAAACCCTTTTCTCGTATTTCTCGTATTGTGAATAATGGACAAAATCGATATAGAAAACAAACAAGAATGACGATTCGATTACAAATGAGTCAATCATTGTCCCTTTTGGGCTTCCCTTCCACCCTTATAAAGGGTGTTTCGTTCTCCTCCCCAACCAACGTGGGATTCTCACAATCCACTCCCCTTTGGGGCCAGCGTACTCGCTGGCACTCGTACCTTTCTCCAATCAATATGGGACTCCCACCAAATCCAGTGTTCTTACTGGCACACCGCCTCCTGTCTACCCCCCTTCAGGGAACAGCCTCCTCGCTGACACATAGTCCGGTGTCTGGCTCTGATACCATTTGTAACGACCCAAACCCACCACTAGCCGATATTGTCCTCTTTGGGTTTTTCCTTTCGGGCTTCCCTTCAAGGTTTTAAAACGCGTATGCTAGGTAAAGGTTTCCACACCCTTGTGTTTCGTTCTCCTCCCCAACGTACCAACGTGGGATTCTCACGATCATTGAAACAAATTATTACATAAAAACAAAACCCGAGAAGCTTAAGAATGTAGTATTGAAAGGTTGGAGCTTTTGGGGAAAAAGTTGATGGGAAGTCAAAAGGGAATTGTTTATTTACTTGAGGTAATTCTTCATATCTTTGAAAGGAGTTCATAATTAGCAAAATGGGAACTTTAATGAGCTAAGAAAAAAGTGAAGAAGATAACAACTTTGAAAAGCAAAGCAAAGCAAAGGAAAGCAAAGCAAATAGGGTATTCGTGTCTATCATGGAAACTCACCAATTCATTCCTCAATAATTGCATTCTTTCCATCTCCTTCTCTTTGTGCCCAACATTTCCATCTCTTTACTTCATTATTTTTATTGCCTACCAAACTCATACGCTCGATTCAACGTAAAATATCTTCATCTCGGTTGGAACTGTTATTAGGTTAAGCTATAAGTTTAGTCTGATCAAAAGTTCGATAAGTTTGTGTTTAAGAATGAGTTAGATTACAAGTTTAGTTTATAAACTTTTAACATTTGTGTCTGATGGGTCTCTCTTAGTTTTAAAAAATGAATTGTAATGATAGAATAAAAAAATGTCAAAGAGTCGGGTTTGGTTGTTACTGTGAGATCTCACATCGATTGGAGAGGAGAACGAAGTATTTCTTGTAAGGGTGTGGAAATCTCTCCCTAGACGACACATTTTAAAATCGTGAGGTTGACGGCGATATGTAACGGGCCAAAGTGGATAATATCTGCTAACATTGGACTTGAGTTGTTATAGTTACCGAGTTGTATTTGACTCGTTCTACTATTTGCTGGTGGAAATCCATGTGATCTTCAACCAGAGGTGAGAAATTAAGCAATTCAGTGCACGAGTTGAATGATATCTCTTTGCCATTCTTTGGAAGATCGTGCAAGGATTCGATTTCCTCCCATAATTTGATCGATTTCTTACTCCTAGTGAGTTTTTGTTGAATGGGTTGTTCTCCTTCCGCCATGCACAATGTTGCCAACGTCATCAACTCCTTTCTTTCGTGTCTAGTTGACAACTTCACTAAGTGACCTTACTGTTAGATCGCCTTAGCTTCGTTAGATGAATTGTATGATTAGCACGTGCTACTATGAGGGTTGAACCTGAGTTACTAAGATATATAATTTTGTATGTTTATATGATGCATGTATTATCATGATGACAATCACAAATTATTGAGACAATTATTCGTGTATGATTTTGTGATAGAATTTATATGGTTGCAAGTCATGCGAGTTACAAGTATTGGTAGGTACGAAATTATTCTATGTTGCACCAATCACAAACTCTTGTTTTATACAGTTACTTCTCGAGTCACAATTTATGCGAATGCGTACAATTATGATCAACCTTTCGTGTCTTTAGGGTTAGGGAGCACAAAAATAATGGTTGCCTAATGCGTCTACGTGCATGTACACAGATCATTAATATGAAAGTAATACGTACACATCCAACCCCTAATACATCTTTTTCAGTCCTTATAATCATAATCATGTTTATGGATTAGGCTTTAGGTCTTATTATTGTTAATAGTCATAGTCATGTTGTATGTGTTTGCATTTCTAAACTCCAACACCGGGATGCTTATGATTCATAATTAAAAGTGTAAGGACGTATAAACACATCTAAACTCGAGATTTTTTTTTTCAAATTAAGCCGAGAAATTAATTAGATTAATTAAGAATTCCACTAATCATGATTATGCCATATATATATCAAACTAATCTTATCATTCACCAAAAAAGAAAAAACTATTACTTACACAAATCTTATCCTTTGGGTTTCTATAAAAATTTAATAATTTCTTTCCCACCTCACCATATCCTCAAATCCAAAACCCCACCAAAAATCCCACTTCTTTTTTGTCACTTTTTGCATTATTATTATTATTATTTTTTATTATTATGATTATTATTATTATTATGATTATTATGATTATTATTATTATTATTATATGGTGCTGGGAGGTTCTTTTTTTTATTTTAAAGAGATATTTGTATATTTGTCATAAAAAAAAAAAAATATATATATATAATTAAGTATTATAATAAAAACTTTGATTTATTTTTTATATATTTCTTTTGCATCTGTTTTTGGACTAATTGCCACGTGGAAGCAGGGTATTGGGTGCTGTCCTCCACGGATGGAAGGTCAAAAGCTAGGCTGGATAGAACGCAATAACAAAATTTAAATCATAAAGAAACAAAAATTAAATTCATATTCAAATTATTAGTGCTTCACCTTAAAATATTAATCTTAATTAATATAAAGAAATCCTAGGTTAATATAAAAAAAAAAATATTATAAATGTAGCGAAATCTCCGTTTAAATGGTGATTTCTTCGGTACTTTCGTTTTCTATCCCGACCTTATATTAATTTTTTAATAAAAAAATTTAAGAATTAATGAGAATTTCGGGTAAATGGAGAATTGGAGCGATCTCTGTCATAATTCATTGAATTAGCTATACCGTACGTACACGTACATGCTTTGTGATTTATATAATCATGGCGAGCGTGAAATATTAAATATATTATTTATAATAATATAAAGTTTACATTTTTGGTTAATTTGAGAAGGATGTAATTATTAAGGATTCAAACTTTCTATTAGAATGTTAATCAAATTAGTGTTTAGAGTTGGGGAAGGTTTATTATAAAAGAAGAAGATTGAATAATTAATTTATTCCTTAATTTCTAGATAATCATTTATTTAATCCTTAATTTTTATAATTATAAAAAGAAAAATATCAATTTTCTATGTTATTAAGACAAAAATAATTCACACACTTGAAGGGTTCAATCATTCCCTATATAAATGGGAGCTTCTCACATTTGTAATTACAATAAGAAGAAGAAAGATCCTTAGGGTCCCCTTTCAAAAAAAAAAACCCTTTTTTTCTTTCATTCCAATCATATAATCTCACGAACCGATAGCGATGGCTTTGTTCGATACCCATCACCTTGGCGTTTTCGCGTTCGGTCTTCTGGGTACGTGTTATTTCTTCGTATTCGTCATAAACGACTTTTGAAGTCCTTAAAAACACTTTGTTTTTCGTTACTTTTTCGTATTCTGAACTCGACGATACGTACTTACTTGATTCTTGTTTCGTGGGTCGGTTTTTTTAGGTAACATTATCTCGTTCATCGTGTTCTTGGCTCCCGTGTAAGCTTAACTTCATTACAAATCTTTGTTTTTGATTCATATTGGATCTTGAACTATAATCTTTATGTTGAAATGGGTATTGTTTTTTGGAGTTAGGCCAACGTTTATGAGGATTTGTAAGAAGAAATCAACGGAAGGGTTTCAATCAATTCCATATGTGGTGGCACTTTTTAGTGCAATGTTGTGGTTATATTATGCTTCGTTCAAGCCCGATGAAGCTCTTCTTATTACTATCAACTCGGTTGGGTGTGTCATTGAGACAATTTACATTGCAATCTTCATTTGCTTTGCTCCGAAGTGGATTCGGGTAATCTAATATGAACTTTTGAAGGGTTTTTTACGATTTTCGATTCGAAAAACGTTGAAAAAAGTTGACTTTTTTTATGATCAATTCACAGGTTTCCACTTTGAGATTGGTTCTTCTGTTGAATTTTGGTGGGTTTTGCTTAATTCTACTTGTAACTCACTTGTTAGTGCAAGGCTCTAACAGAGTTAAGGTTGTTGGATGGATTTGTGTGGCTTTTAGTGTCAGTGTGTTTGCAGCTCCATTAAGTATCATGGTGAGTATCATTCAATTCTGCTAAGAACAATTTTGTGTTGTGTTGTTTTGTTTTGTTGGTTTTTAATGATGTTTTTTGGGGTTTTGGTTTGTTGTAGAGATTGGTTGTTCGTACCAAGAGCGTGGAGTTCATGCCGTTTTATTTGTCGTTTTTCCTCACACTTAGTGCTATTGCATGGCTTCTCTATGGTGTTTTTCTCAAAGACATCTATGTTGCGGTAATGCTTCAACTCTCTCTCTCTCTCTCTTAGTTATAAATTTACCTCTTTTTGTCGCATTTTGCTCAAAGGGTCGGAGCGATCTCGTGCATCAAGTTATTTGGAATAGTCAATTGTGAGATCTCACATCGATTGGAGAGGGGAATGATACATTCTTTATAAGGATGTGGAAACTCCTCCCTAGCATACGCGTTTTAAAATCGTGAGGCTGAGGGCGATACGTAACGGGCTAAAGCGGACAATATCTACAAGTAGTGGGTTTAGGCTGTTACGAATTGTATTAGAGTCGGTCACTGAGCGGTGTGCCAGAAAGGACGCTGGCCTCCAAGGGGGTGGATTGTGATATCACACATCGGTTGGAGAGGGGAACGAAACATTCTTTATAAGGATGTAGAAACCTCTTCCTAGCATATGCGTTCTAAAACCGTGAGGCTGACGGTGATACGTAATGGACCAAACCGGACAATATCTACCGAGCGGTGTGCCAGCAAGGACGCTGGCCTCCATGGGGTAGATTGTGATATCCCGATTGGAGAGAGGAACGAAACATTCCTTATAAGCGTGTGGAAACCTCTCCCTAGTAGACGCGTCTTAAAACCGTGAGACTGACGATGATACGTAACACGTCAAAGCGGACAATATCTACTAGTGGTAGACTTGAGCTATTACACAACTTGATCCTCTTCCTTAGGGATCATAGATGAGAGAACCCGTATTTTCCACCGAAAAATCAATCCAATTTATTTCCTACTTTTACTCAATAAAAAAATGGGTCAGATTCTATGGGAGCAAACCTTTAACACTTTTTTTCTATAAAAAAAATGACGTAGAAAACGATCGTTTTAACCTATAACACTTTTTAAAAAGATTTAAACTCGATATTAGACACAAAATTCTCTAAATTTCTATTCATTTTATTAACAATTTGATGATTGAACTCCATGCTTTTTATCATCACCAGCTTCCAAATGTCCTTGGATTCATATTTGGAGTAGCTCAAATGATACTATATTTAGTCTACAAGAAGCATGAAACAGCCAAAGCAAAGGAAATGAAGCTACCAGAACACACAACAGATATTGTAATGACTGCCGCCGCCATTCCTCCGACCACCAACACCGACAAAGACAAAGATTCTTCGCCGCCGCCACCTTCTGCCGGTGCCATAGAGATTGAGGTAATAACAACCAACGAAGCCAAACTCGACAGCAAATTGGATCTAAACCATAAAGACAACGACAAAACTACCGACCCAAATGCTTAATTATTCGAAATGTTTTTCAATTTCCTCGTGTTCTTCCTTTGTTGCTTAAGTTTCTTCGCAATGCTTGAACTTTGTTCTTCTTTGAATGTTCTTGCTACCATGTAAAAAATCATGTAAAGTTCTTCATTTTGATGGAAAAAAAAGTACAAGAACTTTGGTTTGGTTGTATGTTGTTGTTAGGAATCACGACTCTCCACAATAGTATGATATTGTTCACTTTGAGCATAAACTCTCATAGTTTTGCTTTGGGCTTCCCCAACAATCCTCCCCTTGAACAAAGTACAGTATAGAGTCTCCCCTGAGATTTATGGAACCCTCGAACAACCTCCACTTAACCGAGTCCTGACTCCTTCTCTGGAGTCCTCGAACAAACTACACCCTTTGTTCGACACTTGAGTCACTTTTGACTACACTTTCAAGACTCACAACTTCTTTGTTCGACATTTGAGGATTCTATTTACATGACTAAGTTAAGGGCATGAATATGATACCATGTCAGGAATCACAACCCATTTTGAGCATAAGCTCTCATGGGTTTGCTTTGGGTTTTCTCAAAATGCCTCATACCAATGGAGATGTATTCATTACTTATAAACCTTCGTCCCTTTAATTAGTCAATATGGGACTCCCTCCCAACAATCCTCAAACGTTGTAGCCTTTTCTCGATTAATTTAGCTATGCTACCATTTCGAAAGGTGGGTTGGGTAGCTTTATGTTCTTATGGATTGTGTGCTTTAAAGATGAGAAAAAGTGGGTATGAGAGGCTTTTGAATGTCTTAAACTTTGGCTGTTTATGTGGCTTTTGAACACATAAAATAATCAATACACTCTATGATTACCCATTTGAAGCCGCCGTCAGAATAGTTCAAAATTTTATGCCTAACCCTCGAATATTTCTATGCTTTTTGTATGAAAAAGTTGAGTGATAGAACAAAATTTAAGCTGCCTAAAATTTAGGTAATCATATATATAAAAGTTTACACCTTTGTGAAGTGGGTATTAAAGTTGAAGATAATGAGAAAAAGTTGCAACAACTTGTGTAACTTATGTAACACGTTTATTTCACGTTAAACTGTTTGAAATATTTGAGTTTTAAGGTTAGTTTCGGTTGTTCTTTGTTGTTTAAAAACTTTCATTTTTCTTGGATCGTTACAATGAGTAACAAAAACTAATGTGGGATACTGAGTTGCACGCTCCACATATAGTAGTTAGAGATGTTCATTCTTTTTCTATCGAGATGGGTCTTGTAAGGTGTGAGATCCTACATCGATCAGAGAGGGGAACAAAACATCCTTTATAAGGGTATGAAAGCCTCCCCAGCAAACGCGTTTTAAAACATTGAGGGGAAGCCTGGAAGGGAAAGCTTAAAGAGGACTATATCTGCTAGCAGTGAGCTTAGGCAGTTACAAATGATATTAGAGTCAGACACCAAGCAGGCGAGGACACTGAGCCCCGAAGGGTGTAGACACCGAGCAATGTGTTAGCGAAGACACGAAGCCTCGAAGGGGGTGGATATTGGGCGATGTGCCAGCAAGAATGATGGGACCCGAAAGGGGTGGATTGGATAATCCTTCTATTAAATATTATTAAAGGTGGATTTAAGTCGATTCAATCCATTGAATAAGACGAAGAGAAACAAAAATTATAATTATAATTATTAATTCATAAAGTTTAGCCAAAAAAGAACAAAAAAACAAAAAAAGGAATAATAATAAGATAAATTAATATGTTCATTAATATAAAATCCAAAAAAATGAAGCCAATCAGCTAATAAATAATGCGTAGCAAAGAGGAGTTTGATTACTTCTAAATCGTACAATTAAGCACTAATTAAGAGAGAGAAAGATTGGTTTATTTCCCAATCCCATCCCTTTTTGGTACACCAAGGCTTCTATTGAAATTAATTCAAAATTATTTTTAAAAAAACATTAATTTAAATTTGATTTGGTTCCATGAATTTTAAGTGATTACGTATACTTCACCTAACTCCCATGCCTAAATCTACACTTCTCTTCTTTTCTTTCTTCCTCAAACTCGACTCGACTTGTGATTATAGAGGCATACACGAGCTGAGTTAGAAAAAAAAAATTGGACCAATCCAAAATTTCGAACCAGTTGAGTTGGTTACTCAAACATGGTTCACAATCTAACCCAACTCAAATGAGGATTATATTGGTTTGGAGTATCAGATTGTTCATACTTATTCACAATTCAAATATTATAAGTCATAACAAATCACTAACTTCGGTTATAAACATCAAATACTCTAAATTTTTATAACAATTTTAAAATAGGGTTGTGGACTCTATTTTGAGGTTGGTCCGGTTTGATCTAACTAAAAAAATTCATACCCATCCTCATGTTTAAGTTGGATATCTAAAAAGTCTCTCGACTTACTTTCAAATTATATGTTTCACTTTAAGAAACTTGTTTTCAAAAGATTTGATTTTCAAAACAAGACATGGAATATGTCTTACATGAAGACTGGATGGAGTCTTCAGCCCACTTCCCTGCATGTGGAATTAAGAAGATATGGTCCATAATTATATCCAGCTGGCCACCCAATAAATTTGACCAAATTACTAGATGGCCCCTAAATTCCACAAGTTCAAGGGTATATTTGGCAATTATAGTACAGATGTAGAGCTTTAACCACCGGGGACTGAGTTGACAAAATAAGCAAACAAAGAAGAGAAGAAAATGCCAGAGTCTCAGGGATGCTTAACTGTGGATGTGGGCCCATTGGGCCTTTTAGATACTACGACCCAGACGGCCCACGTCCAAAAAATCACAAAAGAATTGAAGGAAGAAAGAGGGCATACCACGTTTTTCACTTGTGAAACCATCCCTCCCAACAATAATACACATATTTCTAAATAAAGTTTATATTCATTAGTCATTGTCCAATCATCAGACATGGTAGACACCTAAACCATTATCTAGGCATTCTTACTTGGTGTGAGATCCCACATTGGTGGGAGGAGAAAAACGAAGCATTCTTTTCACTAGCAGACACGTTTTAAAAACCTGAAGAGAAAGTCTGTAATGGAAAGCCCAAAGAAGACAATATCTATTTTTCTCCTTCAAAGTACTTGAAAAGTCTATGTCTATGTCCATTCAACACGATTGACGCACCTGATCTTTAGATGTGCGTATTATTGTCTAGAGTGATGATATATTGTCAGAAAATAAGGCTACAGTCCAAAAACACATGGACAAAGCCATACCAAAAAAAGCTCAAGGGAAGAATTTACCATGTTAGAAAAGGCGAAACCAACAAAAAGGAAAACCAGCTTTCTTTCTATATTGATGAATCATGGCCTACACAAATGTGTTCCGCGTGAGAGAGGATGTGAAAAATTAATAGATAATTTATAGGCAAACAAACAAACAGAGAAATATTCTGCATATAATGGGGCTTTGAATCTCCTGAATTTGTGACACTAACATCATACTATCAGATTGTATATAACTATATATATACACTTTGGCCTTACCTACCTCGATCGCCTATCTCATCACACACCCAAAAAAAATATTGAAATGAACTAGGTTTCTAGCATTTCTTCCCTATCTCACCATCTATGTATACGAAAAGTTGGTGCCATGACCATTATTAGACCACAAACCTTCTCCCTTCAACCTCAAGATGACTGTAAAAATCAGACCTCTCTAAAAAAAAAACTTCGTAGGAGCAGGAACAGAAACACAAGGCCACGCACATGTAAAGCAAAAGCAGAACCCAAAAATTGAAAAGAAAGGAAAAGAAAAGGCAGGTGGGGGCCACTGTCAATCAGTAATCGACTAAAGTACCTGCTGGTTCTAGTTCATCATATGAGCGTCCCCTAGTTGGTTTGGCGCGTGTCTTTTCAGTTGCAGACAACTGAGGAGACTGATAGCGGATAGGGAAAAGTGTTAGCATACTGGAAGGAGAGAGTTCCGCCGTAGACCAGAGGCTTGCCGTCGTTCACGAGGCAGTCGTCGTAGCGAAGGCGCTTGAAGATTCTGGGATTGATGAGGTGGGCCGAGCTGAACCAGCCACATTTGAAATGAATGCCATGGATGTCACAGCCTGTAGCACAAGCATTCACCACTTCCACAGTGTAGGTGGGAATACCAGTTGGAAGTGGAGCTGTGGGGCCTTGGTTAATCACAATGTCTGATTTTGTACACTTTTCTCCCCAAATTCTGGTTGGTTCCTCAAATGCTGCTTCTCCTAAAGCACATTCAAATAAAGAAATGGGTCGACGTCATTTGTTAGCATCGGATAATGGGCATTGCTCAGGCACCAACCACGTGCAAACATTACTCTTATAAATAAATATCGACCCACCAATGGGCCAAAAGTCTCCAGACACACAAAATACACTTTCTGGAGGTCATAAAGATGTGTTGAGAAAGCATAAATAAGCAATTAAAAAAGATAAAGCAAATTCAATGGCAATAGAGGAGAGGTAAAGACTAAAGAGAGTCTGAAAAAGAAAAATCCGCGGGAGCACTTTCTTATCACAATCAATTTGTTAGCACGAAGGAAAATTTAAAATTACGTCCATTACATACATGATAAATTTAAAAGCTAATAAAACTTTCCTACCGCCACCCATCCCACTAAAGAGAATACCGCATCAGCTAATCGTATTATATAATTTTATATACACACTAAACGGTAAAGCTTTTGGCTTAAAGGAGTGAATCAATTAGAAGCCACAAAGCTAAAACTCAGAAAGGCAGTATAATGCTCGGCGCTTTTGAACCAAAGGTTTCTTTTGTGTAATCAATGAATCGTGGACAGAACAGGAAGAAAGCCTGATGGGTATCAGGGATCTATAAAAGAAGATTTCCCCAAAAACAGATACAGAAAGGCCATATAGGTTAAAGAGCCGAAGAAGGGCTGGAAAGCTACCTAGCAAAAGGTGCGCCTTAGCTTCATTACTAAGAATGGACGGGCGTGTAATTCTGACACCAAATCAACCATTTATGCAATTGAGTAGCCAATCTCGCCCTCCCCCCAACCCCGAGACCATTATTTCAAAATAAAACAAAAATCAAACGAATAGTGACAACAAAAAGAGGGGGAAAAAAAGCGCAACAAACTCAGAATTCGAGTCCTCCGTGAACGATTGTGTACCGACGTTTACGAAACACGATTAGATCAGATTTCAAAAACTTACTAGTAAGAAGTTTGCGACGGGGGGTAACTTTTGTGCTCCTTAAACCCGATCGAAGAAAACTCGGTGAACTCGAGTCCATAAAGGAACCAATAGTATTCAGATCTGCAATCATGCAAGGAAGGGAATTATGTAAAAAAGTACTAGAATAAGAATAACATCTTTGTTTCTATAGGCAACACAAAAGAGACAAAGGAGATACAGGACAAGGAGCACAATGATAGAAAAACAAATAAAATAATAGAAGAAGACAAAAGAAAGGTACACAAAGAGAGGCAATGGATAAGTATAACAACTCAACCGCAACAAAAACAAATTCAAAACAATGAGCGGAGGACAGAGAATAATGTGCAAGAGATGATACAGACCTGTAAGAAAGACGGATACCGACAAGAAGATGAACAAAACCGAAGCGAAAATCACCAAAACTCTCCGGGTAGTAGTACTAGTAGATAGATATTTCATCATTTATAACAGGAATACTGTAGAATTCGAAATGGACTGTTCTTCAGAAACAGTGAAGGAAAGAAATCAAAGGAATGGAACTCGGAGTCGGAAAGTTAAATCCGATCCTTGATAACAGAGCACTTCAGATGGAGAAAACTAAAAAACCTGCGTTGGAAAAAGAATGAAAACATCGCATCATGAGAGAAAAATCGCATTTAAAATATAATCAGTCAAAAAAATAAAAAAGAGCCGTCGAAACGAAGATATCCTGAGAACTTGATTGACTTTAAAGAACCATTGCCTGAGCAGCGGTCAGAGTCTCAGTCTCAGACTATACTTACCAGTTACCCCACTGCTAGGCGTAGCATAGGCAAAATTAAGGAAACGACAAGCAGAAGGTGGAATCCAGATCGTTGGATGAAAAAGAGGAATAGGCCAAAAATACGAATGAATATAAATGGAAGAACGCGTCAAGGTCCAATTCTCAAGGAAATTCAAAACAGGCAAAAAACCAAAGCAGTGATCCAGAGAAATGGAACAAAGACGAGGCGTGTTATGGTGCAAGGGAAGTGGCAGTCATGGAGGAGTAGAAGGTCAAAATCGAGAGCCAGAAAAGGAAGAATACGGATACAATTCAGAACACCATGCGCGAGAGAAAAAGTGAAACAGAAAAAAGTTCAAGGAAGAAGAGGAAGAGCGATACGT
The DNA here is from genome assembly GCA_033971965.1 of Cucurbita ficifolia. NCBI lineage: Eukaryota > Viridiplantae > Streptophyta > Magnoliopsida > Cucurbitales > Cucurbitaceae > Cucurbita > Cucurbita ficifolia. Next base: position 1,294,834 of record CM066979.1, read on the forward strand.
ACAAAAGAGAAATGGCGCAGAGAAAGTTCAGTCCAGTAGCCGTCCAGGAGAGACAAAAATCACAGACGAAAATCGTAGATACCTGCAAACAACAAAACAGCATGATCCTCAAAAACTGAATATCATCGTTTCGTTCCATTTCAACGCATTGATTTAACAAAAAGGCATACGCACTTACACAATGCTGCAGATGAAGACGGAGACGATACGAAAGGAGAAAAGTGAAACACTGGGACGCGGCAGCGATGGGCGGCGACGGAGCAGTTGTCGGAGGAGGGAACTGGGAGGGAAGGAGTTGAGGGGTTCAGAAACTAAAAAGAAAAAAGAAAAAAAAAAAGGACAAAAATGAAAATGAATGGAATTAAAGATGTGACAGACAGGCACCTGTATAGAGTAGCGTTGTGGTGGGGGAAGGTAACCGTCACGTGTGCAATATTTGTCCACGTGGCAACCCCTCCTTGGATGTGATTCATTTTCTTTTTTTCCTTAAATTAATTTTAAGATTACAAAACAAAAACTCCATTTAAAAATTTAAAAATAATAATTATTTGAAATTTAAAATAATTTAATAGGTATATACTTTTTTTTAGACGTTGCCATAAATTATTTAAAAAAATCAACATAAAATAATAATCAAATAAAGGTATAAAATATATTTTTTATTATTTAGTCATTGCCACGTGGAATATATTTTAAATTATTTAATTTTTTTTTTATCTAGCTGTTGCTTTCCTCCGTTGCTACTTTTTGTTTCATCTACAAGGTGGCGTTAGATGAAGAGTGGTAGATTTTTATTTATTTATTTATTTATTTATTTATCAGCAAAAAAGAGTGGCAGCTGACCTGTTTATTAAATAAAATAAATAATATATTCACAAATATTCAAAGGATTTTCATGTGTTTTGTGATTATTATTTATTTATTTATTTATTTTGCCTCTTTGTTTAAGCAATTTAGCCCTACAAATGTGATCATACATTGAATTAGGATGCCCATTTTTTCGGGAAAAAAAGTGTTATCCGACCAAAAAGTTCATATTTTAATTGTTTTTTCTTCCTATTTAATATTTAGTTTATTTGATTTGTTTTAAATTCAAAAGGTTTCTTTTAACGTCATAAATTAGCGGTTTTAAATTTGTATTTAAAACTATATGATCAACCACGTTCGACAGATATCTCAACAACTATCATCGGAGAAAGTCGTGGGACGTGTCATTGAAGATATTTGTCAGTAGTGAATGTCAGAATTGGTCGCCCAAGATGACGGTTAATAGAGATGTCCATTTAATTCACAAGGCCCGAAACAGGACAAAGATTTCCCGTTTAAACAAGGAATGGAGGAGAGATCTCCCTATTAGATAAATGGGGTTGGGACGATGATTATATTCCACGTCCACTCCTACTGGACGAGGATTAAATTCCTCGCGAGGAACTCAATCTCTACCAATTTCTGAATCTCCACTCCAATCTCGCAAAAATAAATAAAAATTTTCGCAGGAACGAAATAGGTGGCGGGAATGGAGATGAGGAAGAGTTCCCCGTCCCCGCCTCACCTCATAGACATTTCTAACCGTCTAAGTTGTTGAAGGAGATCGCATGGAGCTGTTGCTCGTGGTGATAGAAAGTGACTGAGTAGAGCAGTATAAGAATACATCGGATTCCAAGTTAAACATTAAAATATTTCTGAAACCCATTTTTTCAGTCGAGCTTTCTCCGCCAACTTCCTTTCATTCATTTCGTGGGACCAATTAGAAAGATTCTAATGCACGAGCCAGAGAACGTAAGCTAGTAAAAACGGGGGTGGATATGAAATTCCTAGCTCATAAACACGCCTCCGACGACAAGATATTAATATTAAAGAAAACAAATGATTATAGAATGAAAATTAGTCATAAACAAGTTCTTGGCTAAGGAATGTACATAGGGACAAGACATTTTTGTGTCTTAATGGAGCTGATACTATACATAGGGACAGGCATTTGTGTCTTAATGGACCTGATATCACCGGCAGCCTTAACTCCTACTGCTAAATGGGCCATTGAAAGGACAATACTCAATTGGGTCATTAGGAGTTCATAAAATAATTGGCCCCATTCATTTAACTATACTTTTCAGTATTTATTTCACTTTATTATTTCTTTTTACATAATAAAACGTGGCATTCCATCATCCAACAACCTAAAATATATCCATATATTTTATAATTTATTTAAAAATTCATTTTAAATTCTTAAAAGTATTTATAAAAAAAAACTAACAAATACCCGTTAATATTTTATTTTTAAAATGTTTAAAAAATATTTTAAATTTTAATATTCTTTGGAATGTTGATGAATATTTTTTAATCATAGTACTAATTGTTAATTTTTTTTAAAAAAAAAAGTTTTTAATTTTTTCCGAAGATATTTTTAAACATTTTTTTAAAAATTAAATGATATTTTAAAAAATATTTTTTAATCGAAAATTTTAGATTTTTTTCTTTATTAAAACTTTGTAAATAAGATTATTTTATTAATTTAGTTTTTTATTAGATAACAAAATATATATATATTTTTTTTGTGAAGAGGTCACTTTCTTTTTTTGTACTTGAAGAAGAATATGGATTATTTTTTATTTTGAAAAAAAGAAACTTAGGATTGGAGTAGGGCTGCCCAAATAAATACGAACAAAGCCTTCATTCATATTTGAAACGGTAGAGGTAGGATGTTCATATACTCGGAGAATCTAACTAACCCAACCTACCTAATCCACACCATAAAAGTTAGGTTAAGTTAGATTATTTTTCGGTTTGAATCGGTTCGCAGGTGGACATTTCTAACTAATCCAACCAACTTGAAAATACGGTTATAATCTAACTCAACTCTACTTTTAAGATTATTACAATGGTTAAGAATATTTGACATTCGTAGCTGTGTTGTGAATGTCTAAATATTTGATATTTGAGTTTTATGAGATTTTAATTATTGATATAATATGTATTGTATATAAGAATGATTTTTTTAAAAAAATAATTGAAAAAACAGAGCAACCGGACAACCCAACCAATTCAACTCGAAAATAGAGAGCTTGGTTGTGAACTCTATTCCGGTTGTTTGGATCACCAACCTAGCTAACCTAAAATTTCGGGTTGGTTTAAAAGATTTATCCAACTCAATCCGTGTACATCCTGAGTAGAGAGCGGTTTGTGACCTTCCAATTTAACAAGAGACCAACTCAATCTCAACTTTCTATCTCTATTCTCATTTTCCAACGAGAAATTATTAAAGAAAATTGATTTTACATCATTAAATATTTGACGATTATTAAGAGATGTTTTATTACCTCATCATTTGACCGTTACAACAGCAGCCATTCTAATGATTTTTTGAGTTATAATAAGCTATCAACAATGAACGCTACACAAAATGACGTAACGAGATGATGTATATATTTCACATTTTGGCCAAAAGTCTTATACTTCTTTTGAATTTTGGATAAGTTAGACGAAAAGTTGGTAAACGTTACCTTATTTTTTAAGATCGATGAAAATTTGAAAATATAATTTAATATTTATTTTTTATAAGCTTAAATGATCAATTTTTAAATTTATTTTGTCGTTTATAGTATTATAGTATTGTTAAGTTTTACATTCTATTATAAATTGTCGCCTGTATTAAATAAATATATAATATCTTATTAAGTTTGAATAAGAAAAATGGAGACAATAAATGGATCTTATTAAATGCATGTGAGTGAGGACAAGACATGTTGAAAAAACTCGGTGTTAGTTTGTGGGATAGTCTTCACTCTTATAAGCGATAAGTAAGTAAAGTGACATACTGCAAAGGAATGCTGGAGCTATCAAGTGTCAAATCTAGATTTTGGATTCTGATCCAAAATTTTGGACATGGGATGTTACAAATAGTATCAGAACCGTACCTCTCCTAGTGAGATGTGGTTTGAGGACGAACAAATGTGGAAGTTGATGGGCATGTGATACTCGAGTAAATGAGAGGTACATGAATGAATCGAGACCACATTTAAATGAGAGCGATACTAAGGATAACATGGCTAGAAAATACTTAAAAGATTTGCAAGTTGCACCTCTTTTCTCGATGACTCGATTATAGAAACTTCATAGTTAAATGTGTTTTGCTTGAAACAATTTTATGTTGGTAAGTTACGTGACGATTTTGCTGGGAAATACTAGGGGTATCAAGTGTCAAATCCAGATTTCAAATCTATATAATTTTTTTACTAATAAATAGGACTTCACATTACCAATAAACTTTTGTTTTATTTGTGCTGAAATAAATAAATAAATAAATAAATATTTTTCTTATCCTAAATATTCATAAAATTTCTTTGCATAGACTTTAATTTTATTATTATTATTTTAAGAATTTGACTTTGTTTAATTAAAATTTGCAAAATTTTATTGATAGATCTTCCTAAATACTTCCTACAAAAAAAAAAAAAAAAAAAAAAAAAAAAAAAAAAAAAAAACCTCATGTGAGAACTCGGATGAGCTATCCGAGCTAAAAGCTAGTACGAAAGGACTAAATTAGACCAACCTATGATGTACCAGTTATTATGTCAATGACATCGTCAGACAACTAATTAATTAGTATGGAAGAATTGCAATGCCACAAGAAAACCGAAGAAAGTCAACATATTCCAGCAATTTGTAGTCTGTCTTCCTACCTCTTTTTAATTATTACCCAAATATTTGTACATTTTCTTAAAAACAAAAAAAACGAGAGAAGTGACAATGGAGGAAACATATAACAGTCCAAATCAACCGCTAGCAGATATTGTCCGTTTTACTCTGTTACATATCGTTGTCAGCCTCACTCTTATAAAAAATGTTTCGTTCACCTCTTCAACTAATGTGAGATCTCGCAATTTGCCCTCAAGGGCATACCACTCCGTGTCTCGTTCTAATACCATTTGTAACCGTTCAAGTCTACCGCTAGTAGATATTGTCCGCTTTGACTCATTACATATCGTTGTCAACCTTACGGTTTTAAAACGCGTCTACTAAGAAGAGGTTTCCACATGAATATTTCGTTCCCCTCTCCAACCAATATGAGATCTCACAGAATAGATGACCCTCATTTGATATTTTCCACGTTTCTTTCTTATTTCTAGTTTTTGTTTTTTTTTTATTTTTCATCTCCTTTTATTTAACCAAAAAAAAAAAAAACTTTATTTTATTTTATTTAAGATATTGAATTTTTTTGTAATTATTTATTCATATTTGGCACAACTTTCATTACTTGATTTAAAAAAAGAAGACAAATAAGATTAATGAATAATAATAAAAGAGATAATAAAAATAATTATGCATGTCATCCATAGATTATTTATTTAAGATTTGAATTTTAATTAAAAATAAAAAGATTATTGTGAATAATATTTAAAACCTAATTCCACCACTAAATTTCAACATGCTCCCTACATTACGTCATCAATCTGCCAAATATGACTTTTTCCTTAAATTCTTTTTTATTTTAGCTTCCACCCATTTTCCTTCTTCATGTTCATCCCCTTTCTTTTTTTTATTATTTATTTTTAAATATAATATAATAAAAAATTATTGAACTAAAACGTGCAGTTTTTCTCTAGGTTAGTTTATATGTTGTCTAATTAATGATTTTTATATTCTAAATTGAAATGATCATACGTGTCGCCTTCTTTTCCCTTAGGATGTATGGACATTCTGGACAGGTTGCAATAAATAGTTGGTCGAAGGTTTGGACCAATAGTAGTTCATCACGGTGAGATCTTACATTGGTTGGAGTGGGGAACAAAACATTCATTTATAAGAGTATGAAAACATCTCCTTAATAGATGCATTTGAAAATCGTGAGGCTGACGACGTTACGTAACGGTCTAAAGCAGACAATATCTACTAGTAGTGGGTTTGGACTGTTACAAAAGGTATCAGAGCCAAACACTAGGCGGTGTGCCAGCAAGGACGCTGGCCCCTAAGGGAGTAAATTGTGAGATCTCACATTGGTTGGAGAGGTGAACGAAGAATCCTTTACAAGGGTGTGGAAACCTCTCCCTAGTAGACACGTTTTAAAACCGTGAGGCTGACGACGATACTTAACGGGCCAAAGCGGACAATATCTGCTAGCGGTGGACTTGGGCTGTTACAAAAGATATCAGAACCAGACACTAGGCGGTGTGACAGCAAGGACGCTGGCTCCTAAGGAGGTAGATTGTGAGATCTCACATTGGTTGGAGAGGTGAACAAAGAATTCCTTACAAGGGTGTGGAAACCTCTCCCTAGTAGATACGTTTTAAAATCGTGAGAGTGACGACGATACGTAACGGGCCAAAACGGATAATATCTACTAACAATAGGCCTGAGCTGCTACAATCATCATCGTGCTTGCTTTCTATTGATGATCGGCTATTAAATAAGTGTTGATCTAAATCCCTATGCTGGGGCTCGGCTTCGAAACAGTACACGAGCGACCTCGTACTACTCTAAAAAACTCAAAGCCCCCTCTCGTTAAAATTAATCGAGAGTAAAAATCCAAATTTTCCTCTTTGGGATTCAAAATAAGAACAACTCCAATCAAAATCCAAACATTATAATTGATTACTTTTGTTTGCATTACATTTTGTCTGGTCTCAACTTGTTGAAGGAAGAGAAGAGTTCATTTAATTTGTAGACAAAAGTAAGTGGGATAAGATTAATCTCCCTTTGTTGTTTGTCAACACAAAGACCTTCCTTTAATTAACCTTAATTATTAATAATCTTCAAAACAAACCACCTTAATCCTTTGACAAATTCCCCCCTTTTTATATCATTAATAACGCAGCTACCTGGAAGGGCTGCCTTTTAAAAATTTGAACTTTATCCTATAAATCAGCCTCGGTTCGATTCTTCCTTCGGACTAAAACAAACCCATTTATGGAGGGTATGAAGAAAAAATGGAGTAAGTATCTGGGTTTGGTCCGGAGCCGATCGGTGACCGGAAAACCCGCCGTTGGGGCGGAGGAGGTAACGAGAAGGAGCAAATCTTTGAACAGTGGCTCGAAATTCAGGACTCCGGTGGCTCCGGATGGTTGCTTTTCGGTGTACGTTGGACCGGAGAGGCGGCGGTTTGTGGTGAAGACGGAATTCGCGAACCATCCGTTGTTTCAGATGCTTCTTGAAGATGCTGAGATGGAATATGGGTATAATAGTCAAGGTCCGATTTGTCTTCCTTGTGAGGTGGGGATGTTTTATGATGTGTTGGCGGAGATGGACGGCGGAGATGGGCTGAGCAACCGGTGGACGGCCGGGGAAGGTGGTGGTTTGATTGCTTGTAGCCCACTTAGGTTGACCATGTGTGGCAGTAGACAGAGTGGGTATAGGCAGCTGAGTTCGTAAGGGGAGGCTGAGGCTTGAGATTGATACTAAACTCATCAGTAACCGCTGATTTCTTGATACCCATTGTTTGTATTGGTTTGTTTCCATGGCATATAATACAAAAAGATAAACTTTTTAGGGATCCGTACCTATTTTGTCTATTTGGTATCTAAATTTTAAAACGTAACGATTTTGTATCTAATAAGTTTTAACGTACTTGACACTATATTGAAAGTTACTGTTGCTTATGACACGCGAGTAAAGGAGAGGTACATGAATCAATTTAGACTACATTCGAATGAGAGCGATTTTGAGGATAGGATGAGTAAGAAAGGCTTAAAAGAATTAAAAGTCACTATACCAACAAGATGCACGTTCCTTTTCGGTGGCTCAATCATAGGAACTCTAGAAAATTTATGTTGGGTGATCTTCTGATTTTCCTAAAATGTATGTGAGTGAGGACAAATCATGTTGGAATGACTCGTGTTGGTTTGTGGGGATAGTTTTCATTGGTAGAAGTGAGGAATGAATAACTTGATCATGTTGTAGGGGAATGTCGGGGCCATCCGGATTCTGAATCCTGGGGATAGTCTTCACTCTTAGAAGTGAGGAATGAGTAACGTGATCATGTCGTAGAGGAATGTCGGGACCATCCGAATTTCGAATCCTGGGGAGAGTCTTCACTTTTAAAAGTGAGGAATGAGTAACGTGATCATGTCGTAGGAGAATGTCGGGGCCATCCGGATTCCGAATTCTGGGTAGAGTCTTCACTATTAAAAGTGAGGAATGAGTAACATGATCATGTCGTAGGGGAATGTCAGGGCCATCCGGATTCTAAATCCTGGAGATATTCTTCACTCTTAGAAGCGATGAATGAGTAACGTGATCATGTCGTAGGAGACTGTCGGGGCCATCCGGATTCTGAATCTTGGGAATAATCTTCACTCTTAAAAGCGAGGAATGAGTAACATGATCATGTCGGAGTCATCCAGATTCTGAATCCTAGGGATAGTCTTCACTCTTAGAAGCAAGGAATGAGTAACATGATCATGTCGCAGGGGAATGTCGAGACCATCAGGATTCCGAATCCTAGAGATAGTCTTTGATTATATGGTAGGGGATGCAGGAAAATGTGAGAGCTATCCAAATTTCGAATTCTCGAGAATAACTAATTAATGCTATTTGTCTATTTATAATGGCGGTTTCAAAAAATGTATATAATAAAAGGAAGAAAAAAAATAAAAATATAGATTATAATATATTTGATATTAGTATAGTCTTTCCAAACATAATTATCAGTTTAAATTATTTATAAAAAAAAAACTGATCACGAGTTAGAATAAACTAATATAGAAGAAAATAACGGAACAATATTTATATATATATTTATTTATTTTAAAATAGTTATCGATCATTAAATTTTTGTTCTTCTAGAAAAAAGAAATTATATTTAAAAACAACTTTCAAAATATTCTTGATATATTTTAATATTAGTATACTATATCTTATATCCATAATGTAATAATATCTTATGGATAATACATGGTAGCGTGACTAAAAAATTAATGTAGTTATTACCTTTCTAGCTCATGCCTAACATTAGTAATATTAATTATCATATCGTGTCTATATGCTAATGATTAAAATGAAACTGTTGCGTGGAAGTGTTGGATTGTGGGGTGCACTTCACAATTTTGAAGCTATCATCCTATAATCTATCTTGTCTCATCCCGCCGACAATATGAGCCAATTAATAAACACGATAGCATCCAACGGCCCTACCGCCACAAATCATCGGTATATGTTTTCACATTGGCCCCGTCACTAAGCCATTTTTGGCCCATACTCGATCTAACCCTGATGTAGATCTATGTTGAATATATCGAGGTTCTTAATGTTTCAAGCAAAAAGTCAAAGTTGAGTAGCTGAGAATCCTAATGCTCTATTTCCTTTTGTTAAATAAATTTACGGTTGATGTCACGTGAAAGTTTGGTGTGTTTATATGGCATTGTCTACCGAAAAGAAAAGTTTTGCAAAATTGTATACCAAACACAAGGATGAGTAAGAGGATGATTTTTTTTTTTTCAACTTGTTCCCATAATTCTCCTTCTAATGATTAGAAGTCATGTGAACACGTTTTAAAACCTTGAGAGGAAGCGTAGAAGCAAAAATCCAAAGATGATAATATCTGCTGACAGTGGGCTTGGACCATTACAAATGGTATCAAAATCAGACACTGGGCAGTGTGCTAGCGAGAACGCTGGCCCCAAAAGAGGTGGATTGTGAGATCTCACATCAGTTGGAGAGGGGAACGAAACATTCTTTATAAGAGTGTGGAAACCTCTCCCTAACAGACCGTTTTAAAACCTTGAGGAGAACCCTAGAACAGAAAGCCCTATAAGGGTGTGGAAACCTCTACCTAACATACGCGTTTTAGAACCTCGAGGGGAAGCCCGGAAGGAAAAGTTCAAAGAGGGCAATATCTACTAGGGAGAGTTTGAGTACTACCATCCACTAGGGACTTAAGAGAAATCTCGAAAAGGAAAGTCCAAAGAGGATAATATAAGTTCGAAAGGGAAAGCCCAAATAGGACAATATCTACTAGGGAGGATCCGAGTTCCAGACTTAAGAACAAAACTTCTTCCGATGATGATATATCTACCATGCATAATCCAAAGGAGGGAGAATCCTAAGACGAATTCAAATCATCGAATAGAAACTCACATGTTGAAAACTAGGTCATGGGCTCGTAACCGACCAACATCCATTGGTTGAGGCCACCCTACCATATTTACTACGAAACAACTTGAATCAAATCATGCTCTTAGCCTTACAAAGGAGGACAAAATCAACTAGCTCTTCAAGGAGAGGTCAAGACCAACCAAAGGTTAACCCTACCAAAGAACTCGAGTCTATCCCGCTCGCATCGAGCACAAGTGGATGACATCGAAACTAAACTAGAGGTGAACAAAACGATCGTCTTATTAGTTTCCTAGGGACTGATACAATCCTATTCGCCTTGACATATGAAGATATGATAGAACTCGAGCCATTTAGAGCCACAATTCCTGGGATCGAACAGATTCTGGATAAAACCATGTCTTCAATCCAGTGAGCTCCAGCAGCCTCTTCCCAAAACTGTCGGTCGGGGAAGAACCAGTCATACCAATCAAGTAATTAACCCACTCCACCAACTCCGGCCACAACGTCTTATAATAAAACGCCATCCTCATCCACCGCGGCTCTGTCGCGTACCGATCTCCTCTACAGGCGCTCCTCACGATCCCCTTCACCGCGCTGTCGATCGGCATAATCGGCATTGCGCTCACCATAGCCTAACCATTACCAACCCACATTGTTAAAACATAATTCCCCAACAAAAAAAATCTTCGAATTTACTATGTATATCATATATGATCTTTTATTATAGACAAATATTTAGATATTTGACTTCTATTACGGCTTAAGATATCATATTTACCTTTTTAATATAGACAAATATCTCGTATCCCGGACTAAATATGATAATATGATAAACTATAATTTATGACTAAATATCCTTAACAATTAAAGCTTACATCTCTGAGTTCTTGGTCGAGATGCAACTGGCCGTCTTTCGACATGAATTTGCCTTGCGTCATCTCCGATTCAACGAGCCCCGGCGTCACGATGGTGATTCCGATATCTCTTCCGACTTCTACTCGTAGCGTCTCGTAGAAGCTTATCACTGCTGCTTTGCTTGCCTTCAATTACATTCCAATGATGAATTTATTATATGTTTTATGTATATTCTTAACCTAAAATGTTATTGTGAATCTTACGCTGTAGAAGCTCAGCCTTGGCACCGGCAGCCATGCGGCGGAGGAAGAGATTCCGATGATCTTTCCTCTGCTTTGCTTGAGGTGGGGAATTGCAAAGTAAGTACAATAAACCATTCCCCAGAAGTTTACGTCCTGCATCAAATTTCAATTAATATTGTTGAAACTCGCCACAATTTTGGAGAACGATTTGAAAATTTAAGGTTGTCACTTACCATTACTGGGGCGGCATTGTTGTGGTTGTCGTATTCTTCGAAGAGGTTGATGCTCGAGACCCCCGCATTGTTTACCAGATGATCCACTGTAGAAATACGTTCACGAGAGTTTATATCCAAAGTGAATACTATTATACTATTTATGAAGTGATATCAGAGTCTATGTCATGTCATTCCTTGTCGCTATCAAGTGATATCAAAGTCATGCTCTTAACCTAACCATGTCGATAGAGTTTTGAGGTCGAACAATGTATTATAACTTTATTGGATTACCAATATATTAAGAGAGAAGACTGTCTATCCGTAATAGACGGATAGATGACTATTTAAGCTAGAGTTAATGATACTTAATTTGAGGGGAGTATCTCATTGTCATGAGGTCTTTTCAAGAGCTTAAGCTCAAAGTAGACATGAGATCTCATGTTGGTTCAAGAGAGGAACGAAACATTTCTTATAAGAGTGTGGAAACTTCTCCCTAATAGACGTGTTTTAAAACTATTAGGTTGACGACGATATGTAACGGGCCAAAGTGGACAATATCTACTAGCGATGGGCTTGAACTATTACAAATGATATCAGAGACAAGATATCGAGCGGTGTGCTAGTAAGGACGCTGGCCCCCAAGGGAGTGGATTATGGGACTCACATCGATTGGATAGGGGAACGAAACATTCCTTGTAAGAGTGTGGAAACATCTCTCTAACATACGCGTTTCAAAATCGTGAGACTGACGATGATATGTAACGGACCAAGGCAGACAATATCTACTAGCGGTGGGCTTGGACGGTTACAAATAGTATCAGAGTCGGACACCGAGCGGTATGTCAGTGAGGACGCTGAACCCCAACGGAGTGGATTGTGAGATCCCACATCAGTTAGAGAGGGGAACGAAACATTCCTTATAAGGTGTGAAAATCTCTCTCTAACAGACTAGACGCGTTTTAAAATCGTGAGGCTTACGACGATACGTAACAGGCCAAAACATACAATATCTACTAGCTGTGGGTTTGAGTTGTTATAAATGGTATAAGAGCTAGATATCGATCGGTGTGTGCGAGCGAGCAAGGATGTTGGCCCCCAAAGGTGTGGATTGTGAGATCCAACATCTATTCGAGAGGGGAATGAAACATTCTTTATAAACATGTGAAAATCTATCTCTAACAGACAAGCGTTTATGCAATGACTTACATCGTCCGAAGAGGGCAACCGTGGTTTGAATACATCGTTTACAATCTTCAATCTTGGAAATATCAGCAGGAATTACAAGAGCAAAGGGCGAGCCAAAGAACCTCGCCACGCCGGCGACTTCACGGAGGCGGTTCTCTCTTCTAGCAACCAACGCCAAATAAGCACCTCTTTTAGCGTACTCATACGCCATATGCTTCAAAAATCAAAACCCCACAACCAAAATCAACAAAACCAAATGGATTAAATCAATTCAAAACGTTCATTTAATTGTTTGTTAACCTTGCCAATTCCCGACGATGCTCCGGTGATGAGAACAACTTTTCCGGCGACATCTTCGCTGAAAATTGATCGGAATATGAATGAGAGAAACTTGAAGAACAGGTAGGTTGGGAGGAAGAAGATGAAGGCTATTAGAGATGTAAAGGGAAGAAAAAAATTTAGGAAATCGTTGAGGAAATCCATGGGGTTTTGTGGGATTTCAGAGAAATGGAGTGGCAAAGAGGTGAGGTTTAAATCAAATGGAGACGAAACAATGTGATATCACGTAGCAGAATTGCATGCAAAATAATCAACACGTATGTTGCTTCTTGAATTACACCAAACATGATTTAAAACCAAGTAACACTCAATGCCGAGCTAACAGATATTGTCTGTTTTAACCCATTACGTATCGTCAGCCTCACAGTTTTAAAGGGGTAAGGTTTTGGCCAGTTACGTATCATCAGCCTCACGATTTTAAAGAGATGAGGTTTCCACACTCTTATAAGGAAGGCTAGAAAGAAGTTTCGGGAGAGGTTTCCGTATTTTTATAAGAAATGTTTCGTTTCCCTCTCCAACCGATGTGGGATCTCACAATTCACCCCTTTTAGGGGCCCAACGTCCTTGTTGATACACCGCCTGGTGTCTGACTTTGATATCATTTATAACAGCCCAAACCCACCACTAACAAATATTGACAACTTTGGACCGTTATATATCGCCATCAGCCTCACGAATTTAAAATGTGTCTCCTAGAGATAGGTTTCTATACTAAGGAATATTCTATTCCCCTCTCCAACCGGATCTCACATTAATCATAAACTTAAATTGATATATTTAAACCTAATATCTATCTCTTTTGATTAATAAAAAATTTATTATGTTACGAGTTGAGCAAGTCGGATTGATAATAAAAGAACGATCATTTATAAATCATAGAGTAACTATTATAAATTGGAAGATGGATTATATTAATAGCCTTGAGTTCGGCGGAGTGATCAGTAAAATCGAGGCCCTAGATTAAGGTGTCAGATTCAGAAGCTCTAGTGGCCGATATAATCAATATTCAGTACAACCACCCTCGACAAAAAAATGTAACGTCTCATGCTCAGGGTTTGGATTAGGATTTAGAATCCGGTGTTGACACCCGACGACACCAATATTCTCCTGCGTCCTTGCGATATGACAACTTTAGCCCACACAAGTCTTTCAAGACAAGAAGGTAATGTGGTCATGTCACACTCGGATGTCAGAGCGGTTAGGTATCGAATTTGAATTTCAAATCCTGATTAGAATCCTAGATATGGAGCATTGCAAATGGTATCATAATGAAACCTCTCCGTGCCGAATGTTGTTCGAAGGCAAACCAATGTAGAAGTTGATGGATATGTTATACTCGAGTAAACGAGGGGTATATGAATGACCGAGATAACAAATACAATATGTGATCATGTTAGGATGACTATCAAGTGCCATGTTCAAATTCCAAACTTGTGTTTCCCAAGCACTATGAAATGGGGGTCACGTCGGAACGTTCAGTGGCTGCTTAGTCTCATCCAAAGAGCGCAACTGCTAGAGCACGAGAGAATTTAGAGTAATGATTTCAGAAAAGCAGCCAGATGAGGAGAGACCTTCACGTCCAGTTCAGAGGGCGGGATATCCTGATTTGAATCTTGGACGGGAAGCCTTATGTTGCACCCACAACAGTTCGTCACATACCTATGTCCCCGACATTCTCCCACATCACCGCCTTACACCTCCGTCATCTCCATCGGTACCGACCTATCAATGCCTCCCCATGCACCGCCATTTTTTTATTATAATTCAAATACGATTGATACATATTTACAAATACAGTAACAATTATCCCTTTGTTCTTCAATTTGTCCTAAACTTGGCAAGACGACGATGATATCCTTATCGTCTCTGTTTTCAGAACTTCTCTTCCACGGCCCCATATCGCTATTGACACGATTCATCTATCATATCCCACAGCTGGTTATACAGAAAAAGAGCGTTCGATTTGTCGTTTTACAGAAACGGCGAAGTTTTCCGGCGAGGAAGAACACAAATCGGCGGTTACCGGAAGGTGTAAAAAAAAAACAGAGCAGGCTACAAAAGCTTGCAACTTAAGCTCATTAAACAAAATTAAAGCTTTAATTACGTTGATTACAAAGACTTAAAAGCTTTCAAGCAGAAAAACAGAGGATAATTACAGAGGTTTAACGGCCGGCGATTTTAAATTAGTCGTCGTTGATCTCGACGGAGTGAATGGAAGGAGGATACATGGCCGTCTTGGCTCCGGTGAGATCCAGAATCTGTTTATTGAGCGCCTCTGCGGCGGAGGTTCCCGGCGTTGTATACACCAATATACGGTAGCACCACTCCACCACCTCCGGGCAAAACGCCTTTAAGTAATACGCAGCGTTGTACCACGACGGCTCCGTCAAGTACCGATCACCCCGGCAGGCGCTTCTCACGATTGCCTTAGCGCAGGCCACCGCCGTCTCTACCGGAATCGCCCCCACCAGAGTCTGCCACCATTAATGGTTATAATCATCGGAGTTAAAATCCAAGCAAAAAAAACAGAGGAATTCTTTACATCTCTAACGTCCTGATGAACTTCCATTCTCCCGTGAGAATACAACGCCTTCCCCTTAGTCAACTCCGACTCCACAAAGCCCGGCGTCACGACGGTGATCCCAATATCCGGCGACATTTCCACTCTCAACGTCTCAAAAAAGCTCCTCAGCGCCGCCTTGCTCGCCTGAAAAAAAAAACCAAATCAAATAACTCAACGAAAACCCATAATCCCACATGGGTTTTTAAGTAAAAACTCAATCTTGCATTGTAAATGCTCATTCTGGGTGACGGCAACCACGCCGCCGCCGATGAAACCACTATGATCTTCCCTCCCCTGTTCTTCAAATACGGAATTGATAGCCAAGTCGTATAAACTGACCCCCAATAATTCGTTTCCTGCAAAATCCAAGGCCAAATTCAGCTCAAATTCATGGTTTTCTTACCAAATTTAAGCCATTTTTACCATTATTTGTTTGAAGGAAGTGATATCAATGATTTCTTCAAACAGAGTCATGTTGGCAATGCCGGCGTTGTTCACCAAATGGTCCACTGCATCCATTACAGAATTCAACATAAACAATCCAATCCAACCCATTTGATTTTCTTCTTCTGATTCAAACTTACATCTACCGAAATGATTCATTGTGTCCTCGATGATTCGCCGACAGTCCGACAGCTCGGAGACATCACCTGCAATGGTGATAACCTCAGGGGAGCCATAATAGCGAGCTGCTTCTGCAGCTTCCTCAAGTGAGCTCTCTCGTCTAGCTACAAGCGCTAATTGAGCTCCTCTCTTGGCATACTCGTATGCCAAATTCTGCCATTTAAACCCCAAATCAGAAACCATTGATATTCAAACCTGTTAGTTTCTTCTCTGTTCATTACCTCGCCGATGCCGGAGGAAGCTCCGGTGATCAGAACGACTTTCCCGGCGACATCTTCGCTAAACAAACCTCTAACCAAAGAGAAGAAGTACTTGAAAACGACGTAAAGCGGCAGTAATAGGCCGAGAGTGACGACGGTGAACGGCGGAGCTACTAAATTCAGGAAGCTCTGAATCAGCTCCATTGGAAAGGATTAGAAACAGAGATAACAATCAAAAGAAAGAAAAACAAAACCATTCATTTCAGATCATTTTATAAATGGGATTTTTGTTTTTTACAAGAAAGACAAAGTATCGTGGCGTTTTCCAAACAGCATGAGCTACACACGTTCTGTTCATATTCAAATTCCCCTGTTTCTGTAACATTTTCAGCCATTGACATGATTCGCCAAAGATTTAAAAGCTTTCTTTCTATATTTGTTCTTCGTCGTCTTCAATTCACAACAGAAACAGAGTATCGTAGCTTCAATTTCTCTCTGCATATTCACTCTAGCAATGAAATCATCGGCTCTTTTACTCAAATCCTCACAATTCTCCAAACCCATCTCCCATTCATCATCATCATGACAAATCTTCAAACCCCTGTTTTCATCTCCTCCGACAATCAAAGTCCCATCGTACAAACAGAGATTATCAGCAAAAAGATCGGAACTTTTTGAGGAAAAAACTTTGGATTCGCCGATGAGAACGACGACGATCAGATTTCCGATGATGAAAACGGAAGTGGGTGTGGGGAAATTTATTGAGTAATTGAATGATGGAAGGATCCATAAGAGGATGAAAAACAGAGCAGCAAGAAAACAGAGGATGTTTGTAATCATTGAAGATCTTGTTTTGATGTTTGTAAGAGCCATTGTTAATGGGATTTTGGAGCTTAAGGCTTCCATATCATGGAGAAAAATTTGGAGATACCATCAAATTTATAAAGACTTTGGGCAAAGTGATTAGTGATTAGTGATTATCTCTAAGTATGATTAATTAAATAACATCACAAGCATGCGTCCCACTTTACCTAATTTTTTTAGAAAGATATTTGAAAGTAACTTTTTTCTTCCCTAAACTATAAGTAATGGAAATTGATTGGCAACTATGAGAGTAATTATTATTATTATTATTTTGATGTGGAGGTAGTTATTAAAGTTAAAGTAAAGGCGGGATTGCAATGATCTGACTTTTTGTATTGGTTGAAGTCGTTACTTAAATACGATGGTTTTTTCATTTAAAAAAGGAATGAAAGAATGCTAAATGATAAATGATAAGTGAATGGGTGCTCGAGGAGCTAAACAGTCTTCCTTGCCTCGAGTTCAATCGACGGTTGGTGGAGTGGTAAAGGCGGTGCGACGTCGAGGCATGAGGAGAGACGTTGTCAAATGAGAATGCCATGCAAGGGGCTCACGACAACTTGGAGAAAAAGGAAGAGGAAGAGAGATAGGGCACGGTGGTGACGATGGTTGGGCTTCCTCCTAGTGTTGCGTGTCGAGTGTGAGGGAGATGCAATTGGGGCTCAGCTATTTACAGTCAAATAGTCGAGCCCTTTAGGATTTTCTAATTTTTGTAAAGAACTAGAAATTACAATGCATGTGACACTTGAGTAAATAAGAGATATATAAATGAACTGAAACTGCATCTAAATGAGTAATCATAAGATTACAATGGTTAAGAAAGGCTTAAAACAATAGAAAGTTACTACTTATACCAACAAGATTTGCTTTCAATTTCAGTGGCTCAATCATAAGAATTTTAAAGTTAAGCATGTTAGACTATTGTCGGGCATGCTAGTCTAACATTGTAATAACATGGGAGTGTTGGGATATGGAGTCGGATGCATTTATAGTAAAGATCTGGTAGAGATATATTTGGAAGATATTTTGTAAAAATCTGATACATGGGTAACCTTTAGTTAATATTCCTCCTTGAATTTTCTCTCTCTTATTATTTGTGTTCATCTTGATCGAGTGTGTGCGCTGTTGAGCGATCCTAACAGGGAGGTTCGGGAATATTGGAGCCACTAAGTATCGAATATGAATTCTAAATCTTGAGTCGAATCATTAAAATGAGCCATAACGACGAAGTGTCAAAAACCCATTTGTCAGAACGCTTTAAAAATTAAAAGAATGCGTAGCTGCGTAAAAAAATTGGAAAGAAAGTGAACCATATGGCTTACTACTCTTTTCATCTTTCCACCATTTGATTACAAGGGTTTCCATCCAAGTTGGAGGTAAAGCTTTACATATCAAATTCAACTTTATAAATGGAATGTTCATATGCATATTTAAGCTTTATATATATTTATACAAACATGAAACTTTTAAGATACGTCCAATCCAATGTGTATACCAAAGTTTGTTTCTAACAAAGAGCGACAAGATATAAAGTTATGTTCTTTCCTTTCCAAAAATCATAAAGGATCTTTACTATGTTCCAGATGCAAAGATTGTCCCACGAACCAATATATTGGACGTTATTAGCCTGTGAGAGTCGATTTTCGTAACAATAGTAGGGGTGATTATCGGCCCGTGAGAGTTAATTTGCAAATCGAGACCGACGCTAACCTCCAATGAATTGAGTTTCTTTAGCTTGAGAATAGGCAGTTACACCAAACTCTTGAAAAGGCCATTAGAAACAAGTAATTGTAAACATGCGTGGATTTACACTAGTAGGTTTTCCTTAATACGAACAACTAAACTTATCATTTAACCTAAATAAAACGATTGTGGTTGAATCCTCTAACGTCTTGGTCAATAGTATATGTTTTAACTAATTGAGCTAGTTGACTAAACATGAAGATCTATGTCTGATGTCACAGTCATACTTGTCCAAGACGTGTTATTTGTGGCCGCATGCCTAATGTCCCAGACATACTTGGACAAAACGTATTGTCCATGTTCATATGTCCATTCCAAACCCTTTTTACTTGGTTTCATGTGTAGATAGGTCTTTACTATTCCTGTCATGTCAATATATCAAACACGACCTAAACAAATCATAATTAATAATTTTTCGATACAAAATAAAAAATCAATCAATTTTCTTACTCAATTTTAAATAATTGATTCCAATTGGAATTTGATTTTTAAAAAGAAAAAAAAAAACTAAAAAACAAAGATATTTAAAAAGCTCCTCTTTTTTAAAACACAAAAATTCAAATTTTGCTTTTAGTAAAGCTATGATTTCCACGTTCTCTCAAACAAATATATATATATATATATATATATATATATATAGTTAAATAAAACGCACTAACTAAACAATATGCTATCACAATTGTTTTTTATTTTTTAATTTCATTTAATGATTTAAGCTTTTATTATTATTTAATTATTCAGATTTTAATACTTGAAAAAAATTAATATCTAAATTAAATTTTAAATTTTTTTAAAAAAAAAGTTATTTAATTTAATAAGATAGTATAGTTTCATTTATTTTAAAATAATATTCTGGTAATGCACAAATCAAGATAATATTATTTAATATTTTACCTCATCTGTTCTTATTTAGTGGACTTTTCTTCTTAGTTTGGGCCTAAACCCGACATATTTGAAATATTGGGCTGGGCTTGGCCCAACATTTAACAACTTTGCAATATCATTGCGGCCCAATCAGCAGTGCCAGAATTTTATTTATTTATTATTATATTGGAAAGATTTTAATTTTAAAATAAATTATCTATACATACATTTATTTAATTTCAGAATTATTTCCTTATAATTTATTATTCCGCTACTCTTAAAAATAATTTAAAATAATTTAAATGGTAATTTTTAAAAATATATACTAAAATTGAGTTACAAATATTAATATTTGAAAAAAAAGTAAAACAACATTTTATTTTTATTAAAACAAAAAAAATTAAATAAATTATCGTTAGTTTGAGTTAAGTCGGGTTTATTATTTAATAAAGATAGTTTGGATTGAAAAGTTTAGAATCTAGGCAATCGGGTTAAGTCAAAAAAATGCATTAACCGGACCTAACCTAACCCACGAACACTCGTATCTCGATTAGGCAAAATTCTAACACTTAACTGACTAAACTTATAATTTAAGAATTGAAGAGCGGTTTAAAATTAGTCCCTACAAAACTAACAAATTTGGGGCATCCCTAGCACTCCACCAAACACACTAGGGTTGGTCAAAAGTAGATTAATGAAAGGAATTGAAAATTAAGTTAATGTGTTAATTAAGGTATAATTAATTGTTAGGTTTAAATGCAATGCCCTTCTGTCATTCTTGTTCAAAACCTTACCTTAAAGAACACGATGGTCCATCAATGATTGACTACTCACCTTTATATGCATTATTATTATTATTATTATTATTATTATTATTATTATTATTATTATTATTATTATTATTATTATTATTATTATTATTATTATTATTATTATTATTATTATTATTATTATTATTATTATTATTATTATTATTATTATTATTATTATTATTATTATTATTATTATTATTATTATTATTATTATTATTATTATTATTATTATTATTATTATTATTATTATTATTATTATTATTATTATTATTATTATTATTATTATTATTATTATTATTATTATTATTATTATTCTCATGCATGTTATGTTATATAATCAATGCTAAAGTTCTTGAATTCTTTATTTGAACACAAACACAAGTCCCTCAATGCTCTTTCATGATTCAAGAAGGTGTTTGTAACGGTATAAGTCTACCACTAGTTGATATTGTTCGTTGTGGCCCATTACGTGTCGCTGTCACCCTCACTGTTTTAAAACGTGTCTATTGAGGAGAGGGGAACGAAACATTGCTTATAAGGGTGTGGAAACCTCTCTCTAGTAGATGCGTTTTAAAACCTGAGGATGATGACAATACGTAACGGGCCAAAGCGGATAATATCTACTAGCAATGGGCTTGAGTTGTTATAAATGGTATCATAACTAGACATCGAGCAGTGTGCCAACGAGGACGCTGGACCCCAAAGGGTGGATTGTGAGATCCACATCGGTTGGAGAGGAGAACGAAACATTCCTTATAAAGGTGTGGAAACCTCTCCCTACAAACGCGTTTTAAAACCGTGAGGCTGATGTGATATGTAACTGACTAAAGTGGACAATATCTGCTAGCGGTATGTTTGAGCTCATACAATATTGTTGTCTTGGTATCAGAGTGTTTCGTTAGTTTAGATCTTTTTAATATGATAACTGTGAAATCTCAAGTTTGGATTAAGCTAGTGTTGTTGAACGTGATGATAATGATGGTGATCTCTTAAATGTTTTTGCTAAGAATTTAAACCCTATGATATAGGGTATTCGTTTCATATGTGTTCTAATAAAGTCTCGTTTTCAACTAACTTTTAACTAACGATACACTAATTCTAAGAAATAATACACTATTTTAGACCCGAGAATTTTCTCATCGTCTTGGCCCATGGATGTTGGTATAGTCCAAACCGCTTAGGTTCTTTGTGGTTTTCTTCTCTTGTACCATTTACCACTTCTTATTTATTTTCGTTCCCCGTTAACCTAAATTTATAATAAGTAGTATCAAAGTCATGCCTCTAACTCAGCCGTTGAAGCAGGCTCCACATACTTTGTTCGAGTGCAGAATTATTGAGAATATAAACAAAGTTCCACATTAATTAGATAAAAGAAACGTCACCGTTATATGATTGAAGGTTACTTTCTTATTAAAACAAAGTTCAACCGTATATGTCCAAAGTGTACAATATCTTATGATTACAAAGGTTTCTTGTCCCGTCTTTACTACTTTCTTTTTCCCTTTGTTTTTTTTTTAATTTTAAAAATTGATTTTTCCCTTTGTAAATAATAAACCACGTGAGGCTTTAGTGCATCCATTGCTTTTTATTTCCCTTTTCCTTTTATAGTCAAAAAGTAACTCATGAGCTTCAAAATTAGCAGAGAAAAAAAAAGTAATTTTTTTTTATTATATATAAAAAAAAGTATAAACTCTCGTGACTTTGCTTTTAGTTTCCTAAAAATGTCTCATACTATTGGATATGTATTTCTTACTTATAAACTGATGATCATCCCCTTAATTAGCTGATGTGGGACTCCCGTCCAACAATCATTAACAAATAGAATATTGAATTAGGTATATATTTTTAAATTTACATTATTTAAGAAAATTATTCTTCTAACTAAAGCATATAAAAAATTCACTTAAATCAATTATATTTTGTAGTTATCTCATGATTAAAGAGTCATAAATTATAATTAATTCCAAAATTAGCAAAAAGAAATTAATAATAATAATAATAAATAAACAAATAATTTTTTAAGCCGCCGATGCGAGTCGGTGCGTGCAAACTGCTAGGACAGGCATGTTATTTATACCATAAACAAAAAGCGAAAAAGAATATTTATTTTTTTATTAAAAAAAAGGATTCTTTTAAACTTAAAAAGAGAGGGTGGTCACGTGGGTTATATATATATATATGCCAAATTAATGAGAATATCTTTAAACTTTCCACATGTCAAAATTTAAATAATACACAAATTTAAAAAAAAAATAAATATATCTCGTTATCTAATAACCGTTAGTATTTTATTTTAAAAATACCATTAAACAGTATTTAGAAAATATTCTTATTATTATGACTAATATTAAAAAATATCCATGAAATTTAAAATAGTATTAATATTTTTTTATCTTTATAAAAAATTAAAAATTATTAATGTTAATATATGGACGAAAATCGTCTATTGACACCTTATAATTATCTCTAAAATTTTAAATATTTTTGAAATTTTATGAGTATTTTTTTAAAACGGTTACCGACAATAAAGATATTTTAAATTTTTTAAAGATATTTTTGAAATTTTTAAAAATATTTAAACAAATTTTTGAAGTATTAAAAAAAATAAAATAAATTTAAGAATATTAATGAGCCATTTTATGTTTATGAATCTTTTCAAAATAAAATATTAACCATTTCAATTTTTTAAAAATTTAAGAATATTTTTTTTAGTAAATAAGAATATTTTTATTATAGAAATTAACCCAGCCATTTTTGACAAGGAATTACCATACTACCCAAACTCTCTCCGCCGTTGGCGCCGCCGTCATCGGCGCCAACCCCGGCGGATTAAGTACAGAATGTAGCATCGTTGCGTGCGCAAGGTGGGTGGTGGTGCGGGTGAGGGAGTGAGTCAGAGTGTCTGTGATGTAATGATGGGGTGGAATATTTGCATTGGGCGTCACAGAAGAGAAAGGTGACGGGCCAGTCACTGTAGCATGGATCTGGGATCAGGCTTCAGGATCTTCTTTTACACTAAATAAGATTTGGGATCCACGTCTTGGCCACGTCAGACTACCCCTAATTTGGGAAAACTTTTCTTATACTCGAATTAAATGTTTGACTAGTCAAACATTTTCACATTATTATTATTATTATTTAGTGCATAATTTTTCTACTTTGACTCGTTACTTATTATTGTTGTCAGTCTCACAATTTTTTTTAACTAATAACTTACTCAATAGTAATTAACATCCACACTCATTACTCAACGAAAAGATTATAGATTTAAATCACGAGAATGAGGACAAATCATGCTAAAAGAACCCGTGTTAGTCTGTGACGATAGTGTAATAGTTCAAGCTCATCGCTAGCAGATATTGTCCGCTTTGACCCATTACATATCGTCATCAGTCTCCCAGTTTTAAAATGGGTCTGATATCACTCCCTTATAAAGAATGTTTCGTTCCTCTCTTCAACGGTTAATATGTATGTAATGATCCATACCCATGATTAAAAATTTAAATTTAACACCCGATGATTTTGACATTTCTTTGTATCCCTAGAATTTGACCGACCGACTGAATCATGGGTATGGATCATTACATACATATTAACGGTTGTGATAATTTCTATTCATCGTTTTACTCAAAAAGCAACAATTTTCGAATCTAAAGATTAAAACGATACTTTTCGAACTATAGAAACATGATTGAAACCTACCCACGAACTTTTATATAATTTAATTTTAAGAAAATACCCATATGAATAATTACTCCAATTTGATATATATAATTATAAAAATAGAAAGAGATTTATTATTTAAGAAGGGAAGTATGGTTGTTTAGGTGAATAAAATTAAGATTCAAAACTGTCAAAAAGTGTACGGTTTGAATCAATGATGGGAAAAAATTAATAATGTGAAATTAATAATTAAAGAATGTTTAATTAAAAAAAACAGAAAAAAAAGTACATAAGCTTTTGTTTGGACACGAGACAAAACAAGTTCCAAAGATGGATAAAGAAATCCTTCATTTAAACCAAAAGAAAGAAGCTGGTACAATGGAAACCAGCATGTGAGTATGGAATCTTAAATAAAATAAAATAAAAAATAATAATAATTTAAATAATATTTGGGAAAATATTATTAAAATTATTATTGAGTATTTGAATTAATTGTACCGTTGTCTGTTGGCACAGCCCACCAAAAAGCAAAGCAGCTGCATGTGCCTATACCCTTCTGGGTATTAATCTATTTATTTTAATTCCCATTTTTTTCTATTTTTTTATTTTTTATTTTTTATTTTCACTTATAAGTAATTAAATTTATTTTATTTTATTTTAAAAAAGGTAAAAAATTAAAGAGAAATTAATCTTTTTTTTCTAGGTTGTAATTGGGGCCCAGCTTTAGCAGCCATTGTACTTTGGATGGAATGGCATACCAACCCACCATGTCCCCACTCACATTAACATTCCCATCTCGATTCAGTTCGTGAATTATAACATTTTTTTATCGGGTCAATCTAACACTCAGCTCTCTCGTTCCTTGCTTTTTAGTATTGTTACAAAAAATTAAACAGATAATGATGCGACTTGTAAATGTTTGTGAGATCCCACATCGGTAGGAGGGAGGAACGAAACATTCTTTATAAGGGTGTGGAGAGGTAAAGCTGTGAGACTGACGACAATACGTAACGAGTCAAAGTGGACTGACGATGATACATAAGAGGCCAAAGCGGACAATATTTGCTAGTGATGACTTTGAAACGTGAGGTTGACAATAATGTGTAATAAGCTAAAGAGGACAATATTTGCTAGCGATGACCTTGGATTGTTACAATGTTTTGACAATTTAAGTTTGTTTTAGACCAAGTTGAATTGTGAACCTATTTGAGATCACTCATTGGTTGGTTGGAGAGGGAGACGAAACATTCCTTAGAAGGGTGTGGAAACCTCTCCCAAGCATACGTGTTTTAAAACCATGAGACTGACAGCAATACATAATGGGTCAAAGTGGACTGACGGCAGTACATAACAAGCCAAAGCGGACAATATTTACTAACATTAGGTTTGAATTGTCAGGGTGACGATGATATGTAACCGAACAAAGTGAACAAGTTGAACTACCCAACACAACTACTAGACCAGGTTGAATTGTGAACTTGGATCATTCGGATCACCAACTCAATCAACTCAAAATTTTATATTGGTCTAAAAATTCCCCTCAATCACACCCGAACCATTTAAGATCAAACAAGCACGAAGCTTCCTGAACTCAAGATTTGACTTAGAATATCATAAGAATTTAGTTATAAAACCGCTACTCGATTTCTCATGCCACTATCTTAGTGACGAATCAGCCAGGTAAAAAGTGCTATCGAGATTCAGAAGTTGCAGCTATAGCGAACAACCGAGAACAATAAATTAAAATTTTATGAAAAAGGAATAATTACAAAACCATTACTAAGTAGAGAAAATCACCGGAATCCGATCTGGCTTTGGGCACATCTGAGTCTGACCGGGCCCATAATTCCGTCCACTTGCTCATGACAAACATTAATAATAATTAATTAAAATTAAAAATAAATAAATATTAAACACAGATTTCTTAATTTTTTATATTCCAAATATTATTCGATTTTCATTATTTTACATCCCCATTAAAAAAAAAAGAAAAGAAAAAGAAAAGAAATTACAATCCCCAGCAAAATTCTACAGCCTTTCCTGTAGAGACCATAATTTTGTGGCGTTCTAATCAACTGACTCATCTTCTTCAACCTTTAATTCACATAACAGAGCACGCATTTGGATTTTCATCGCTGAAAATCTGCGGCGGATAAGCGTACATTTCCATGGCGTATCTCTGTGCATAATACTGATACTCATTTCTTATCACCTCCACCACTTTCGCCTCTTCCGCCGCCGCTTCTCCGCCGTCTTTCCCCTCTCCCCCGCCCTCTCCTTCTTTCCCCTCTCCGTCGCCGCCGTCGCCCTTCTTCTCTTTCCCGCCTTCTTCATTCGCTTTCTCCTCTTTTCCTTCCTTAGCCTCGCCGTCTTTCTCTTTCGTTTCTGGGTCTGTTTTCACTATTACGGCATGTTTTCCGGTTCTTCTGTGCACGAAGTTCACAAGCTTTGGTGGGTCGAACACGCCGGTTACTGTAACTTGTGAGGTTTTCAGATCTGGGTCCACTGAATCCACCCCTGAAACCCATTTTTTTTAAAAAAATTCATTCGGAATCGGATCGGAAACTGTAAATTAATGGAGGAAATGAAATGTAAT
The DNA here is from genome assembly GCA_033971965.1 of Cucurbita ficifolia. NCBI lineage: Eukaryota > Viridiplantae > Streptophyta > Magnoliopsida > Cucurbitales > Cucurbitaceae > Cucurbita > Cucurbita ficifolia. Next base: position 1,321,646 of record CM066979.1, read on the forward strand.
GAAATGGAACCTTTCATTCTTAATATCCGTTTCTTGATTTCTTGAGCGCAGCCCTCGCAGTGCATGTGGACGCTTAATATCACTGTCACGACCTGAGGCTTCACGTTGCAGAATCGAAACAGAGTAAGAAATTTGAATTTTCAGAAACAGAGCAAAAACAGGGGTTTTGTGGTTTGTGGGTTGTGGGTTGTGATTTGTGATTTGTACCTCTTCTTTTTTCTCTTCAGAATTGGGTGTTTCTTTCTCCTCTGTTTTTGGTTCCTCCGCCGCCGCCGGCGGTTTTGGGATCGGAGATAGAAGCTCCACCTGTCTATGGCTTTTCTTCTGTACTCTGTCCAAGACCTTCAATGGATCTGCCTTTTCCCCTTTTATAATCACTTTATGGGTCTTGCAATCAGTGATTACATCTTCAACTCCTGTTAAAATCAAGCATTAATACCATCGGAATTACACAATCACAGCTCATTTACTTTCTACTCTGTTTCTAGCTAATTACCTTCAAAGCCTTTGAGACAGCGGCGAACTTTCCGAGCACAGCCTTCACAATGCATGTAAACTTTGAGCACAATCTCCGGCGGTGGCGGCGGCGGTGAATCCTTCTCCTTAACATCCTTCCCTTCAATGGGTTCCTCTGTTTTTCCCTCCTCCTTCTTCTCCAGCGGCGATTTCTCCGACGGCTTATCCTCCTCTTTCTTGTCCTTCAAATCATCAGCAGCTGGTTTCTTAACATCGATTTCCTCTGCCATTTTCATCTCCTCCGGCTTCTTCTTCTCCTCCTGAACAAACCCAGAAAAAGTTCAGAACAGAACAGAACAAAACGCAAAAAACAGAGCAATGAGTGGGGGTTGGGTTAAAGAAACAAGATTCACCTCTCCCATGATGGGGTTTTTGTCGAAAGCAGAGGACAGGTAAAAAGATGAGAAACGTATGAAATAGAGCGCGGATTTCAATGAGTGTGGGTTTTAGGGAAGTTGAAAATGGGCGTTACGGCCAGTGATGATCGGGGCAGAGATCTGTGTGTGAGTGAGTGAGTGAGTGAGTGAGTGAGTGGTGGTGGTGATATTGAGTATCAAATGGCGAGACGTGTCATTTTATAAGGAGCACATGCAAGCGGGAAGGCGTGGTTGGAAGCCAAATGGCGCCGGCAGCGCTCATGCTCTTGCTTTCTTTTGCTTTTGATTTTGGAACTTTCTTAATTTCATCCCCAATTTTCTAATATTTATCTTATTAGGTAATAAATATTGATTAGAATTTCTTTAACCTAAAAGTAATCCGATCCCACGAGAGTTTATGTAACAACTCAAGTTTGTTGTGTATTCTTTATGGTTTTAATATGTGTCTCGTGTCTGGCTCTTATACCAACTCAATCTCACCGCCAGTTAAATATTATCAGTGGGGTAGTATCCTCTCTATTGTACTATTTAGTGTTTGGCTTTGATAGCATTTGTAACAGTTCAAACCCACCACGCAAATATTGTTCCTGAGAGGCAGCATCCTCCCTAGCACACTAGTCGGTGTCAAGCTCTGATACAATTTGTAATAGCCCAAGTTCATTGCTAGTGTGAGATTCCACATCAGCAGGGGGGAGAACGAAACACCGGGTGTGGAAATCTTTCCCTAGAAAACGCGTTTTAAAAACCTTGAGAGAAAACTCGAAAGGAAAAGCCAAAGAGGACAATATCGGCTAGCAATGGGATCAGGTCGTTACAGCTAGCAAATCTTATCCGTGAGGGGGCAACGTCCTCACTAGCACACCACTCGGTGTCTATCACTGATACTATTTGTAATAGCTCAAGCCCACCGCTAACCGATATTGTCAGTGTTGACCTGTTACGTATGACCGTAAACCTCACAATTCTAAAACGCCTATGTTAGGGAGGGAGAGGTTTCCACACCCCTGTAAGAAATGTTTCGTTATCCTCTCCAACCCAGGTGGGATCTCATAGTTTACTTGATAACTCGATTTTGTGATGATTTTGATTTGATGGTTCGTTTAATTAGAACTATAAATTTGATAGTCTGAATAGTCATGTCAAGTTCTAGTTTTTGTGATGATTTTGATTTGATGGTTCGTTTAGAAAACGAGCAAAACTCAACACTTGTTACGCTTAACCATAACTTTTCGATTACCAAATATATGGAGTCAAAGTCAATAAATTATATTTGACGTATTCCAAATAAAAAGAAAAAGAAACATTTTCTTAAAATGTTAAGAACATTAATGCAACGTTTGAAATTTCAAAGACGAAGTGGTATTTGTGTAACGTTAATGCTGACAGTTGTGTTGGATAAGAATACTTGTTTTGGAACTTTCTTATATATATGTCCACATACGCTTGTGGGTGAGTTAAATTACTGTGAGATGTCATATCGATTGGAGAGAGAAACGAAACATTCCTTATAAGGGTGTGGAAATCTCTCCCTAGTAAACGCGTTTTTAACTCGTGAGGTTGACATCGATACGTAACGGGCTGAAGCGGACAATATCTACAAGCGGTGTGTTTGGGTTTCTTTATAAGGGTGTGGAAACCTCTTCCTAGTAAACGCGTTTTAAAACCGTGAGGCTGACGATAATATGTAACGGACTGGACAATATCTACTCGTAGTAGGCTTGGACGGTTACGATTACAATCTACTTTGTATCAAATATTGTTGCCAAAATTTGAACAATTAACCTTCACGTGACAACAACCGTAAAATTTGTACGAAGGAAAAAAAAACATGCCAACAAACAACCCTTTTAGGGTCAAAAAAAGATAGCTATCCAACCCTTTTAGGGTTTTTCGTCAATCTCTTCTCAAATTAGGTTAAAAATAACAAAAATTAGATAACGGTTTGAGACATTTATTTTCGTGAAACAAAAGTTTAAATTCTCATCTCCACACCTAATTTTCTCGAGAAAAAACTAGAATCGAGACATACCGAGCAACAAGACCTCAAATATTCAATCCCCGTCATCGATTTAGTATACTTTAGCTAAATTAATTTACATTTTTCTTCAAATCACTCGAAACCCACATCAACAGTATCACCTAAATGAAACCTCGAGAGAAAAACAGTCATCGTCGTTGTTGTCGTCATCGACCGACAACAACCAGAATTTTGAGAAACCTCGGTAGGACCTTATCCTCAATTGTCTGTCGGGAATCACACTAGCATTTATACATAAGCTGTGTAATTTCATAGCTGCAATTATTTGGAATTCAGATGAGAATGGTGGGTTTTATGATCTCTCTTACAAACTTTATGTAAAATCAAATCTGCTTTTAAAAACCTGTTTGTAAACGGTTGCCTCAGATTTGGCAGCTTCTTCTTCATATGGAATTGCTTTTTGAAGGACCCGAGACGGCCATGGCTCACTCGTCGCCGTTCATCGAATATGTCTAGCATGACAATTGCATTCTTGCAGCAGCGAAACAGCTACTGTGTTTCACTTGTTCTACTAACAATTAGTCACATCTGTGTATAGTATATCGTGAACGGTCATACAGCCTTGACATAACAATAATAGTAAATACCTAACTAATATGAAAACTAAATAAAAGGGGTTTGGAACGAGCATACGTCCGTCGACAACATGCCCCTGAACAAGTATGACCAGGACATCATAAACGTAGCTACATGCAACATGTCTTGGAAAGTATGACTGTGACACCCGGTTTAATTATACAAAATACTCCTAATTTTGAGATAGTTTTCAATTTTTAAAAAATTAGATTTTTGTTGTTGATAAAAATATTCTTCAATAGTTTTTGCTAATATTTAAGAATTAAAAGACGTTATTTACAAAACATATCATTTTAATGATATTTTTTTAAATAAAATAAATGGTGAAATAATTAGTAAATATTGTCTTTTTTTTTTCTCTCACAAATATCATCTTCTAATTTTTACTTAATTTATTATTATATCAATTTTTTATATTTTTATATGGTATTTTTTAAACAAAATTTAAAATTTAATTGTGAAAATAAAATATTTTAATATTTTAAAAAATAATTGAAATCAACCTTTTTTTTATAATTTATTATAATTTCTTTAATTATTAATGTGTTAATAGGGAAAGAATTATTAAATAATGATTAAAGGGTATTTTCAATAATTTGATTTTCAAGAGATTCGAGCGGCTTATAATGGGTTTAAATTATTATTATTAAGAATAATTGGAGAATATTTTAATTGAGTAATAATTTAATGAAAAATGAAAAAGATGACCAATCCACGTCATACAGCCCTACTAATTTGATGAGCTGATTTGCCCTTCTCCATTTCCACGTGATTTTGTCTAAAGAATAAACTAATCATGAAATTGGCCATTCTGTTAAATCTGGAGCCCACGTGGCAACAAATGTCGTATTTTTGGTCAAAAATGGGAAATGAAGATGCCACGTTGTCGTTAAAGATACACGTCAGCTCCATTGAGTTGGTACACGTAGAGCCAGCACAACACGAGGGAACTGTGTGGATCTTATTTTATAAAAAAAATATTAAACTTTTTAAACTTTGTTTGAGCTTTGAATGATGTGTTAAATCACTCAAAAATAAAAAAAATAAAAAAAAGTGGGTGGCTATTCTCGAGTGATAATAGAAGATTTTGAGTTGGGTCGAGTTGAGTCGTTTTTAAACACAACTTAATGGTTCGAGAGGTAATTTTTTCCGGTCGAGCAAATATGGTTCACTTAATTTATTAAAAAAAAAATTAGTAAAAAAAATAAAATATTAGAGAATAAATAATAAACATTTAATTATGATTAAATAAATTTGATCATGTTCTATTCGATCCAAATTAATTTCACGAAAGCCTATCGAATTAATTTCACGAAAGCCTATGAACAATTCCTATCTATCCCTCAATTATATAGAATAGATGCATCATAAATAAAAGAAAGATCCTACGAGTGACTCGACTAGTTTCGAAGGTGCTAGACAATCTTATATAAGGTCAAAATTAGACTATTTTATATAAGGTCAAAATCAAACCGATCTCGACTAAACCATTATTCCAAACTATTTTTAAAATTTTTTATTTTTATCTAAATTTGAGCACCTAAATAAGTTTTAAGAGTAACAGCTCAAACTCACTGTTGGTCGACATTGTTCATTGTGGCTCGTTGCGTTCACTGTCAACTTCACGGTTTTAAAATGCGTCTACGAGGGAAGTGCTTCCACACTCTTATAAGACATCTCTCCAACTGATGTGGGATCTCACAGCATCCTCGCTGACACACCGCCCGGTGTCAGGCTCTGATACCATTTGTAACAACTCAAGTCTACCGCTAACAAATATTATCTGTTTTGACCCGTTACATATCATCGTCAGTCTCACAATTTTAAAACGCGTTTACTAGGGAGATGTTTCCACACCCTTATAAGCCTCACGGTTTTAAAACGCGTCTAATAGAGAGATGTTCCCACACTTTTATAAGACCCCTCTCCAACGTAGGATATCACACTTAATACTCTTGATTGAATTCCATTAATGCCAAAGAAAAAACTCGAGTTTACCCGTAAAGTCTTCATTTATTTGAACCCAACCAAACTCCATTCAAATAAGTTATAGTTTAACTTGAACCGAATGGATCAGATTAAAACCCTAATTTTTTTCTAACCCACTTAGTCGATAACGACTCGATGAAAGCTTAGATCCATCTAACCCGCTTAGTCGATAACGACTCGATGAAAGCTTAGATCCATTCATGAAACAAAGAAAAGAGAACCCATTTGATTTTGGAGCAAGAAGAAGCGTGTGGATATGAGAAGGAATGAATATGATATGGGGTTCTTCTTTCTTCCTTGAAGAGTCCAGTGATGAGTCAAATCTGGGTTTTGGATTCATAATAAAAAGAAGAAAAGGAAAAAAGATGTCTAAGAAAAGCATAACATATGATGATGGGGTAATGAAAATGGTGAGGTAAGGCCATATCCATGTGGTTTCTGATCATCCCCTCATCATCTATGCCTTTTTCATTTACAATATTATTATCATTTCATTATAAAAGCTTCTATAACAAGATCTGTGATGAACTTTATTCACAAAATGGATCAAAACAAAATCAAAGATCTGTTCCCACCAAATCTTGTTCAGTATCAAATGCATAAACCAGTATGAACAAGCTTTTGTCTATATCAAAATGCTTGTTGGGGCCATTGTTGTAGGCTGTGGTCTTCTTTTTCAAGAGCTATGGCTCCATGGTGACTGGTTTTGGCCTCTGAATGGCCCGCCATGGGAGGGTTTCTGTCGTTGGACGAGCTCTTGTCTCCTGCCGACGGAGAGGGTTTATTCTTCTTTTTCTATAACGATTTCGACCTCTTCTGACGGGTATGAGTTTTATGAATGTTGGTTATGTACGTGTGATGTCAATCATCTAAGGGGGATTTGTGATGATTTTTGTACATGGGCACTCCAGCACAAGCTATGTTGGGCCTTCATTTCGAGCGTTGAAAGAAGATTTAAAAGTGACAACCCCGCTTAAATAGCATTATAACTTTTCGGTAGGAAGAATTTGACAACTACCCTACAGTACATCTTGAGACGATTCAGGTACGACAGGCCTAATAAAAAGAATTTGACAATAGTCGCATTCTATTAGAGTATATTTTGAAATCATTTAGGTCAGTTAGGCCTAGACATAATTTCGCCGAATGATCATACAAAATCTAGTTGGGAGGAGTTGACAACTAGTCACACTCTTGCATGTTGAGGCAATTCAAGTCTTGCAGACCTAGACATGATTTCGCCGAATAGTGATACAAACAAAAAATACAATAGTAGTAAGACAGTACAACATAAAATTAAATAAAGAGTTCGACGTGACATAGACATGCGGCAAACATTTGGAGCCGTTATGAATAAAAATCATTTCAAAGATGTAACTTAATCCCTCTTTTTTCTTTTTTTAAGAAAAAAAAAATTTGTATTTCAAATCATCATTAATCAATCAATAGAAATATGAAATCAACGAGAATCAACTGTGGGCATCATCAAACACGAGGTTGGATGAATGTCGTTATAGAACTAAATTAGTGTTTTTGTGTGATTTTGGTCATATTTGCAAGAACCACAACCAGAGATAAATTCACATTGATATCATATTTGCAAGAACCACAACCAGAGATAAATTCATATTGATATCAATATCGAGATTTAGATCAAGAGTTACCGTCTTTGGCTTTCAAACCTAACTCTTCGCCGCATCGACGTCGAAACGAGCTAAATATACCATTGATTTCTATTTCGATTGAAGCCCATTTTCAACCAACTTCTAGCAAACCCAATCAAACGTTAAAAATTTCAATTCAGTCAAGATCAAAATCTATAAAAGTTAGTTCGAAAGCTTAAAAATCGTCACCAATTGCCATGGGGTCGATAAGCATCAAGTGTTAGGGCTTGCTAGATATGTCCTCTATGACACCTTTCCCATCAACAGCATCGAAGTAGAAAAAATTCATGAGAGGGTCTCCTTTTCCAGAAACAGCTTTAATTACTTCCTACCAATGGGAATAACTGATGTAAATAACTGATGCAATTACACGTTTCAAGATATCCAACTAATAAACGCACCTGCCCAAGAATTCCTCCAATGATAGCACAAACAGGAGGAAATTCCTTTGAATTTGTCACCAATCTCTCTAGGAGGGCGTTGGGAATATGAGCTTCATTCAGTGACTGCAACATGTGTTACTGATAAAGTAAGAATGAATGCTACTTGTAAACGACAAAACACGAAAAAAACGTATTCCTCGAACTCTACCTGTGACTCACAGAGCTCCTTTTTCAACTTCAAAACCCCGGGAAGATCCGATATTGTAGTCTCTCCTGGATTTCGTCCCTCGGCCTCTTCGAACTTTTCTATGACTGCATCCATGAGAAAACCACTGTTGCTATTGTTGGGGCATTGAAATACACGAGGAAACAATGGATCAACGATATAAAGATGATTGAATTCAACTCGAGTATAGAACAAAGATCACTGTCTTTGATTCTATGCCATAGAGGAGCCTAGCAGACATAGAACACATGTAAGTTCTATATGCTCAGTGGAAGAACTATTTCCTCTCATAACGTTCATCCAAGTCTAAAAAATAAAAATAAATAAATTCACTGCTCATTTATTCACACAAGTATGATTTACAGCACCTCTCAATGCGTAAAATAGCTTTGAAACTCTTCTGGGATGTGCTTTCCAGGGTACTGAAATTGCTTCCTGCAGTAAGAGGATCGAGAAATGCAAGTCGTGAAGAAAATGAGTACAATGTACATCTTTTACACACACAAAAAGAGAGAGAGGAAGAAGAAGAGACAACTCATTAGGACAAACAAACGCAAGAATGCACACGGACAATACCAAAAAGAAACAGCCCACAACAAAAAGAAGCTTAAACAATGAGTACCATGTACATTAACAACCTCAGTCATTTACATATATATATATAGAAATGAGCTCCCTCCAACTCTGGGTTTGCCCCATCTCCACAGTTGACATCCAAAGCACCAAAATGAACAAATCAAGATTTGTAACAGCCCAAGCCCAAGCCCACCGCTAGCAGATATTGTCCTCTTTGGACTTCTCCTTAAGGTTTTAAAACGTATCTGTTAGGGAGATGTTTTCCCACCCTTATAAGGAATGCTTCGTTCCCCTCTCCAACCGATGTGGGATCTCACAATCCAACCCCCTTCGGGACCCAGCATCCTCGCTGGCATTCGTTCCCTTCTCCATTCGATGTGGAACCCTCCAATCCACCCCCCTTCGGGGCTCAGCCTCCTTGTTGGCACATCGCCTGGTGTCTGGCTCTGATACCATTTGTAACAGCTCAAGCCCACCGCTAACAGATATTGTCCTCTTTGGGCTTTCCCTTCCGAGTTTCCCCTCAAGGTTTTAAAACGTGTCTGCTAGGAAGAGGTTTTCAAACTCTTATAAAGAATGCTTCATTCTCTTCTCCTCCCCAATGCGGGATCACACAAATACTTTCCTTATTCTAATCATTAATTGGCAGATAAATAAGAAGGATAGCAAGTTGAAGGGTAGAAAAGAAAGACAGATCAGAAAGAAAGAAAGAAAGTAACCACATTTAGTATAAGCATGCATGTGGGTGTGCCAGTGGAAAATCAGGATTCAGATGACTATATTACTGAAGATTTAAAAAGAAAAAAGCAAAAAACTGAGTGTTCTAAACTCAACATGATAGAATAATGTATACCTCAAAGCTTGGATATGATAGTTGGCATTCCACAGTGTCCTCAAGTTTTTTCTGTCAAGAAAATGGAAGGACATAGTGATATGAACATTATTCATGAATTTATGCCGAAAGAAGAAATGTCAGCGCCAACTTCACAGAACAAGTGACCAACAGGAAGCTCTGAGATGAACTAAACCCGGAGAACGAATTTAACATCCCATGCCAACTACAAACAAACGCCCCCGACTGACATTAGCAGGGACAACAAAATGCAGTACAACATAAAAATATAGAAGAAATCAAACACGTATAGCTTGAGATCTAAGACAAATAATGTAACGGCCCAAACCCACCGTTAGCAGATATTATCCTTTTTTGGCTCTCTTTCGGACTTCCCCTCAAGGTTTTTAAAATGTGTCTGCTAGGGAGAGGTTTCCACACCGTTATAAAGAATATTTCGTTCTCCTCCCCAACCGATGTGAGATCTCACAAATAAAATGTAGAATAATAATGTATTTTGATTTGTCACCTTTGCATATGTATAGTTTTGTAGATCAACAAATATTTCACCACAGGAATCTCTACAATCAACAGTATAAAACGATATGCGCTTCGGTAAGCTCCGGCATTTGTCATTGACTGATTTCTACAATAAGTTTAAAAAATAGAAAACATGTCAAAAATAAAATCCCCATGAAATTTTTTGACAAATGAAAAGAGTAAGGAGAAGCATTTGCTATTACTTTTTCAGCAAGGGAGCAACAACTAACGACTATAACATCAAACGTCTTCAAAAACTCTTCATCAAAGCTCGATAATTCACCTAAGATGATAGAGAACTCTTCATTATAAACTATAATGATATAGAACTTCACAAAGTAAGGGCTAGAGCTCAAGAATGGATGCTCAATATAATCATTGATAACTAAATTTATGGTATCTGTAATCACAACTACATTATTTACAAGTGTAATCACAACTACCTTTGTCGACCGAAACTCGAACCATAGGGTTGAAATCTTTCAAAGAATCACAGCAAAGCTCAGCAACAGTTTTCTTGCCAAAAACCCCCTCATCAGGAGGTAATAGAAAATTAGCAGAAAGTGCTTCTTCAGTCACCAACCGATTATCCACCAATGTCAAACTACCAACCCCAGCAAGAACGATATTCTTGCAAAACTAACAATCCATAGAGATAGATATCGAGGAACAAGCACGTCTAATCAAAATCCAATTTGAATCTACACAAAATGGAAAGCCAAGACTCAGCTCAATTAACAACTAAATGTTACCTCAGCAACAGCCCCCTTGATTCCACACACTAGAACGTGAGCTTTGCTAAGCCTGCGAGCAAAATCCACAAAGAACTTAACAAGAAACTGAAAACAAATCGCATTGAAATCAAGATGAGAGATTTCATATACCTCCTCTGTGCATCCGCGCCCCAAACCCTAATCTGGCGATCGTACAATTGAGTTTCCTGCTCCGTCAACTCCTCTCCGTCCATTTTTTCACTTCGAACTGCACCACACAAAGATTCAGCGGTAATTTTTGTTAGGAGTAAGGATTGTGAGCATGTTTATGAAATTGTGCAGCATGCGGTGTATATCTGCTGAGAGGGGGAAACAGAGCTTCACTGCGAGTGTATTAGTCAGTGATAGTGAAAAAGTAAGTTGGATTCCTACCGAAATTGAAGACTATGCCGAAGCAAAGATTATGACTTCCCTCACTCTTCCACCGCCGAGAAGACGATCAAACGAGCCGTCCGGCGAAGAAGACGATCGATTTCTGGGCTTTCAAAATCCAAAGAATCAAAAGAAAAGTCTCCTTTTAAAAAAAAAAAATTTTAAAAAAAATCAATCTTTTATCCCTAAATTTGTCATTTTTATCCTAAATTTTCAATTTCATCAAATAATTAAAAAAAAAAAATTATATATCTTCGAACATTTCATCTTAATTGTTTTCATTTTTAAAAATTTTCTGTCTTTTTTTTTAATTTAAAAATACTCTTGCAGTTGAAAAATACTTATGAAATTTTTAAAATAGCATTTATATATATGTTAGATGAAAGTCCCACATCGACTAATTTAGGGAAATATCATGAGTTTATAATTAATGAATACTATTTTCATTAGTATGAGATCTTTTGGGGAAGCTCAACTCAAAATCACGAGACTTTATGCTCAAAGTAGACAATATCATACCATTGTGGAGCAATATTTTTTAATTTTTTTAAAAAGTTTTAAAGTTTTTTTTAAAAAAATTTAAAATTTTAAGAGTTTTTTTTTTTATAATATTATTGAAACTTATTAAACCATATGTTTGAAATGATGTATAAATTGCAATGGTATTTTTATTAATTTCTAATTATATAGTAATTGATTTCTAATTTTGATTAGAACTGAATTACACGAGCGAGCCCATTTTGAAAAATGAAATAGTTATTTATGTAAAATGAAACCTTATGGGCCTCAGTGGTATATTGGGCTTTTCAGATGCAGCCCACTTTGTAAATTCTCAAGCCTTCTATAGATTGGAACAAATAGAATCTTTCTTTCCCTAAAACATTCTTTTCTATATAGAATTTGGATTTGGCACCTGATGGTCTCGACATTTCGGTGCATCCTATGTGATATAGTCACTGTGAGATCCTAAATCAATTGGAGAGGAGAACGAGTGTCAGCGAGGACGCTGGGTCTAGAAAGGAGGTGGATTGAGAGATCCCACGTCGGTTGGAGAGGGAAACGAATCGTTTTTTTATAAAGGTATGAAAACCTCTCCCTAGTAGAGGCGTTTTAAAAACCTTGAAGGAACCCAAAATGGAAAGCCCAAAGAAGACAATATTTACTAGCGGTGGGCTTGAGCTGTTACAAATGGTATCAGAGCTAGACACCGGACGATGTGCCAACGAGGATGTTGAGCTCCGAATGGGAGTGGATTGTAAGATCCCACATCAATTGGAGAGAGGAAAATATTCTTTATAAGAGTGTGAAAACTTGTCCGATACATGTTTTTAAAACGTTGAGGGGAAGTCCGATAGGAAAAGCCCAAAGAACACAATATCTGCTAGCGGTAGGCTTGGGCTCACATAATTTACTTCTTACTTGTAAGAGTGAAGACTATCCCCACATAGCAACACAGAGTCCTTCTAGGATGTTTTGTCCTCACTCACATGCATCCTAGGAAAATTTCAAAAAGATCACTCAAACAGATGATTGAGCCACCGAAAATGATGATATACCTTGTTGTTATAGATAGTAACTTTCATTTCCTGTAAGCTTTTATTAATCATCTTATCCTTAGAATCGCTCTCATTCAGATGTGACACTGATTCATTCACGTACCTCTCTTTTACTCAAATGTCAAATTGTAGCTATAGGCTGCTTTAGATTTAGTGTTCAAAGGGATGACGTCTCGAGATTATTAAATTCATTTAATCATATTACTCTATTTGATATCAACTCGACATATAAAAACTATTTTCGATGAAATTCAACCTTATATCAATATTCTAAAACAAATATTCTTTTTTTTTAATAAAAAAAACTATAGTTTTGAGGCTAAATATTGATAGTGTAACGACCAAAAGTGTAAAAAAAAAAAAAGCTTAGCATAAAGAGAAAGATTCCTTAATAAATGAAATTATTTATAGGGTATAATAAATAAAGTGGAAAAAGATTCAATTCAACCGAGTTCAAGGCTATTTTGGGTATTTTTTAAATAAATACTAACTATACAGATAAAAGGTATTTTTTAAAATTAATGAAGGGATATTTTTATTAATTTAGCTGAATTATAAAATTGTTAATAGATTAAGAATTCATTAAAAATAAAATAATTTCTTTTTTTAAGAATAAATTGAAATTTCAAAAACCCGTTAAATATTTTATTTGGTGTTCAAGGGTCTTAAATTTTTTAATTTTTATAAATCATACTATTATTTAAAATTTTAGAGACTTGTAATTTTCTGACTTATATATTTAAATTAATTAATTAATATGTGAGTACTCATTTATTCTCAACATTTATTACATAATATTTATAAAACAAAAATAAATAAATAAATAAATAATCGTAAAAAAAAAGAAAAAAAAAGACATGTCGCTATAAATGAATCAATGGATGAAGAGAACTGTTTATGTGTCAGTCACTCACATGATGACTACTTCATCAAACCCATACATTTTTTAAAATTTTAAATTTTTTAAAAAAAATTAAAAAAAAGAAATTGCCGACAAGTTTGCATGTTGCGTTGGTACGGTGTTCAGAAATTGGTGACAGGTTGAGAACCAATTACGTGGCTGCCCCACCCACCAGCGTACACAATTTTCCCACACGCTCCTCTCGCACGTGTCGACTTCAAATCTAACTCGGTCTAAACTCGGCTCGACTCGGTTCAGTTGGTCCGACTTTTTCCCTACAATTATTAACAAAGAAAGCTGCAACAACATGAGGTCCTTTTCCTCACTAAGTTCCCTTCTTTTTGTGCTAACCTAATTTCTTCAATTTTTTGATTTTTTTTTTAATTTTTTAATGTCATAATATTTTATATATTTCAAATATTTTTATTTTAAAATATCGTGTTATTCAACTTTCAAATCTTTCTCATTCGATTAAAATAATATTTTAAGTTGAGAAGGAGACAAACAACTTGGATAGAATTGATTTGGAAAATGACCCATCGGCTTTCGAAATTGTTACCGGATGTCTTTTAATGTTGAAGTATTTGTAAGACATGAATGTTCGAGTTTAGGGGCAAATTTGTAATTTAACTTAATAGAATTACGGAGAAAAATCAATTTTGCTATGGGCAAAGTTGGAGCAAGGAAAATCACAAACACATTTATCGAGAAAGGCCTAGAAGGGTCGAGTGTGTAGAACAAAGAAAAGGTTGAAGTCCAATTTCGTGCAAAAGGGTCGGCCTCACAAAGGAGGATATGGGCCATGTGTCACAATCGTACTCTTGCAGCAGCGGATGCGGCACTTGTTCTAACCCAGTAAATAAGTCAGTCATGAGAAATTCGAATTTTGTAGACAACGTTTGCGTATGCTCGAGCTTCGAGTCACGTTTGAGAGAAATGTTTTTGAAAACGTGAGCGAGGAAATACGTTGAAAACAATTTGAAAGAAAGCAATGTTATAAGCTAAAAGTGATTAGGCATCAACGACTTTGATAGCATATAGCTTGGGTAGGAAGAAGTGAGAACTAGTCATATCTCCTATAGTACATTTTGAGGCATTTTAACCTTGATGAGTATAGACATGATTTTGGTGAACGGTCATACACCTCCGTATTGACACAACATGAAATAGTAAAGACTTATCTAAGATGAAACTATGTAAAAGGGTTTTGGAACGGGCATGCGGCCATGGACAACACATCTTGAACAAGTACGACCGAGACATTCGACATGTGATCATAGGCAACACGTCTTGGACAAGCATGACCGTGATACCATGCATGCCATTGGCCACTAGTATTTATTGTTCGGCCTTATTTTCTTCATTTTTTTACCTAATTCACCATAGAAACGTAAATAAAAAACTTAGTCTTGTCTTCGTATACATCTATATCTTCAACTTAGCGAAGCTAATCTCGACATAATTATCCTAATTAAGTAATCAAAACGTCTATTTTAGTATCATAATTTTAACACAATATTATACAAAGAACTTTATTAAAACATCGACATAATTTTATATTAAAATATTTTTCATTAAATCTATTAATTTTATATTAAAAATTAAAAAGAATAGAGATCAAAATGGGCAAAAAGGTAAAAGTACAAGGACGAGCTAAGGATGGAGGGACACGTGCCTGTCTTAGCCCCTCCGATTCGTGGACAGAGATAATTAGATAATGAAACAACACTTTGTAATTAATGTCCCAAATATAGCCTCGAATAATGAACTTTATTACAGAATCTGCCACAGCAACTGGCACGTGCCGCCAAAAAAATGTCAGGAAAAAAAGCAGAGGGGAAGGGATAGAAGTGGAAATGTACATTTTCGGAGATTTTGAGGCCAAAGCTAAAAACCCCACTCAATCTCTCCTCGGACCACAAAAGAAGATTTTGGTGGGTCTACGTAATTATTCATAAAATAATTTTATTTTTTATATTAAAAAATAAATCACTAATTATCGCCTCAAAATCATTAATTTGACGGGTTAATGACGAAATTTGATCAATGGCCTCGTAGGTTGTTCGAGCTGTCCTATAAAGGAAAGATCAGCTCAATCCAACACTCGAGTGCTTAAGGTAATAGTAACGTGCATGAAGTCATGTCGAGTTGAGTTGAATTTAGGTTGCATATCGTAAATAAAAATGTCTCGTATTTATAGTATTTTACTATCCTAACACTTGTCAAGATGATCGAGTCTTTTTCCTCCTAATAGTCGACACCCTCATCGGCTTAGTTTCTGAGCCTTGAGGTGCTCGTTTTGCTTCTTCTAGAAATATGAGCCTTAATGGATCTCTCGTGTCTTCTTTCAAAGGTAGGTTCGTGGACTTGCACACGTATTGATCGACGCAGGATCATAAGTATGTTTCGTGTTCTCATTCACATTTTAAACATGTGTTTGCTTCTTTGTTCTTAATGATTTGGTTTGTGTCTCTATCTTGATGGTTTGTGGACAGTTGAATTTTGTTTGAATTAAAAGCTCCAAAATTTGAACTTGCAAAGGTCTCCTATGGCTAGGGATCCCATGACTTAGCTAGGACCACAAAACTTATGGCAATTTAATAATGCATTCCATCATCCCATCTACATTTACATCAAATAAGAACGTAAACCCTAATAATAACAACCGATGGTTCTTGTACTCGAGAACAGATTCGAACCCTAACATGGTGGTTCATAGCTGCGTGCTCTTAATTGTTTTAAGCTGCAAATCTCATACAGTCACTAGCTAAACACGTTTTAAGATTTTTCTTATCATAGTTGGTTTTTCGATTGGTTACAAGCAAGGAGTTCAAATGCTTAACACATCGGCTTATAGCCACATGCTATGATCTTCTAAGCTACAAGTCCATTTCATCACTACTGAATCTATTCATAAGGCTTTTTTTTCTCAACAGGTTTAGAAAACTGAGAGATCGGGGTTTCGATCGACGATGTGTTATGTGAGATTCCACATCAGTTGAAGAGAGGAACGAAACATTCATTATAAGGGTGTGGAAACCTCTTCCTAACAAACACGTTTGAAAATCGTGCGACGATACGTAATAGGTTAAAGCGGACAATGTCTGTTAGCGGTGGGCTTGGGTTGTTATAAATGGTATCAGAGCGAGACACCGGGCAGTGTGCTAACGAGGATGTTGGGCCCTGAAGGGAAATGGATTGTGAGATCCCACATCGGTTGGATAGATGAACGAAACATTCCTTATAAGGGTGTGGAAACCTCTCCCTAACAGACGCGTTTGAAAAATCGTGAGGCTGACGGCGATACGTAATGGGTGAAAGTAGACAATGTTTATTAGTAGTGGGTTTGGGCTGTTATAATGGTATCATAGCCAGACATCGAGTGGTGTGCCAATGACGACACTAGGCCCCCAAGGGGGATGAATTGTGATATCCCACATCGGTTGGAGAGAAGAACGTTCGTTCTTATAAGAGTGTGGAAACCTCTCCCTAATAGATGCATTTTCAAACCGTGAGACTGACGACGATACGTAACGAGCCAAAATGAACAATATCTATTAACGGTGGGCTTGAATAATTACATTTTTATGCGATTGAATGTGAAGAAAAGGGTGGTCATTACTTAATCCAAAGCTAAACCAAGCATTGAACCCTTAGGACTTACCTATTACCATAAACACACACAGCCGCCTCCTCATTATCATCATCCTTACCTTTTCTCAAGCTCCTCTTTTCTTGCCTTGAATGCTTTAAACCAGACCAAGAATGACATCTTCCTGATAGGCATATTTTTAGCCTGGCTAGCATGTGATTGGGTAAGTGTCTTAAGTCTTAACCCACAAGTTCTTTCTTTATTTTCTTAACGCCATGGCCATCCACCCCTTTTCTTTTGCTCCCTTGACAGCCCACTTTATTGGGATTTAATGGAATCTATGTCAGTGAATGAAGTGGAAAGAACAAACCAATTCACTTCTGCTACACTTGTTTGGGAACACCCTCTTTCCCTTCATTCAGCTCCCTCTTTCCCTTTCATTTTTACTCCCTTCTTCCCCCCATTCTCCACCTTTTTGGGAACTTCCTAGTTCCAATCTTCTTGGAAGACAGTTTTT
This sequence comes from Cucurbita ficifolia, assembly GCA_033971965.1. Classification (NCBI taxonomy): domain Eukaryota; kingdom Viridiplantae; phylum Streptophyta; class Magnoliopsida; order Cucurbitales; family Cucurbitaceae; genus Cucurbita; species Cucurbita ficifolia. The sequence goes on from CM066979.1 coordinate 1,339,074, forward strand.
GCAGAGACAGAGGTTGAGAAAATGGCATCATCAACCTCAGGATCATCGAAGAGAGCTCGAGGAGCTAACAATGGCGGGAGTCAACCAGTTTCTTGCCTTGTTGATGGCTGTAATTCAGATCTAAGCAACTGTCGGGATTACCACCGCCGTCATAAGGTTTGTGAGCTGCATTCTAAGACTCCTCAGGTTACCATTGGTGGCCTGAAACAGAGGTTCTGTCAGCAGTGTAGCAGGTAACTTTGTTGGTGTTTTTGTTCTCTGTCAACTACTTTTGAGCACTACCCATTATTTTATTCTTCATGAAAAGCTCCGAGGAACAGTTTTTTATGCTTTGTGGAAGCCAATCAGCTGAGGTTTTGTGGAATTTGCAGCGCTTTTGAGTGCTCTGTTCTTCTTAGAGAGGTTAAAATTGGACTGGATTTTGGTCATTTTGAAAGCTTGGGTGTTATTGAATTCCTGTTTGCTCTGTTTTTTTGTTGTTGTTTTACTATAGGTTTCATTCACTTGAGGAATTTGATGAGGGAAAAAGGAGCTGTCGGAAACGACTGGATGGCCACAACCGCCGTCGGAGGAAGCCTCAGGCTGACCTCTTGCCTCGATCTGCTGGGCCTTTCTCGTATCATCAAGGTTATATTTTCTTACCCTTTTCGAGGAAGCTAAGAAAGAAATGGCAACATTTTGAGAACTTGGGGTTGTGTGAGATCCCACGTGGGTGGGAGAGTAGAACTAAACATTGTTTATAAGCGTGTGGAAACTTCTTTCTAGTAGACGTGTTTCAAAACGGAAGCATAGAAATGAAAGCTCAAATAGTACAATATGTATATCTGATAGAGTGGGCTTGAGTTGTTACAAATAGTATCAAAGTCAGTCGCTGGACGGTGTGCTAGCGAGAATTCTGGACGTCCAAGGGGGTGGATCGTGAGATCCCACATCGGTTGGAGAGGGGAATGAACATTAAAGGTGTGGAAACCTCCCTCTAGTAGATACATTTTAAAATGGAAGCACGGAATGGAAAGCCCAGAGAAACAATATCTGCTAGGGGTGTATTAGAATCAGACACAGGGTAGTGTGTCAGCGAGAACTCTGGGCGCCCAAGAGGGATTGTCTCGTTGGGCGCCCAATGAGTGGATTGTGAGATCCCAATTGGAGAGAGGAACGAAACATTACTTATAACGGTGTTAAAACCTCTACCTAATAGAAAGTTTTAAAACATATAAGGGCGTAGAAACATCTTCCTAGTAAAAACACTTAAAAACATATAAGGGTGGAGATTAAAAGGGTGGAGAAATATCTCTCTGTGTTTAATTCATGTAGGTTCTCACTTGTTGCCATATACAAGCGCACAAGTTTACCCATCGACCACCGTGAGCAGCCACGGCTGGTCCTCCGCCGGAGAGACAGCCGCCCTTCACAGGAACCAACAACTAAATTTCCTTGAAAAACAGAGCCTGTTTGTGGAACAATCCGACCACCACAACAGCAACAACAACTACAAAACCTCGCAAACACTAGCCTTCATGCACGGCGGGCCGACAACAACATGTCAACCCCTCCTCCGATCCCTGAATACCCTGTCAGAAAACGGCGGCGGCGGCGGGGAAAGGAACAAGATGATTTATGACAGGTTCAGAATTGGGGTTAGTGAATCAGATTGTGCTCTCTCTCTTCTGTCATCACCACAGGCTCAGACTGATCATCAGCCACAGCAGCAGCCGCAGCCGCAGCAGGCGGAGAGTGGCTCTTCTGGGCATATGGATTTGAGCAGAATCGAACTGCATCAGCGGAACGCCGCCGTTTCTCTGCTGCAGCCATTGAGCCACCACCACCACCATAGCCATAACAGTTATGAGAATTCTGATTCCGACAATCATGGAGGGGCTCTTAATTTCCCCGGGATCTTTGGAATTGCCTCCGACAATGCTGGAAATGAATCCCCTTCCACTCTTCCATTTCATTGGGAGTAGAATTTTGTTGATTTGATTTAATTAACACCCATTTTTATTAGTATGTTGGTCAAAACACTATTTGAATTTGGTAAGTTTCACCGTTTTGATTTAATCGAAGATGCTAAAAGTTTCAAATTTTTCGTAACCTTTGCCCAATTCAACACGTTCAAAGAAAGGTAGTCGAACGAGATTTCGTTGTTGTTAGCATGGTGGCTTAACATAACATACATGATATATGATTGGATAGGATGCTCTATATTTGATCGTACTACTCGTGATCTTTGAGAGAGCTCAGGCTCACGGTTAGCAGATATTGTCCACTTCTCGTTACGTATTGTCGTCAGCCTCAAGGTTTTAAAACGCGTCTGGGTTTCTCACATTAGTTGAAGAGATGAGAGATATCACAATCTACCCTTTTTAGAAATGCTTCGTTCACTTTTCGAAGGGATGTGGGATCTCACAATCCACGATACTAGCACACCGCTCGGTCTATTAGGTAGAGGTTACACTCTTCTAAAAAATGTTTGGTTCCCCTTTTCAACTAATGTGGGATCTCACAATCTACCTCCTTGGGTCCAGCGTCCTCGTTGGCACACCGCTCGGTTTATTAGGGAGATTTTCATACCCTTATAAAGAATGATTCGTTATTCTTTTTAAGTGATGTGAGATCTCACAATCCACCTTCTTAGGACTGCTTTGTTCCCTTTTCCAAGGGATGAGAGATCTCACAATCCACCTCCCCTTGGGTCCAGCGTCCTCGCTAGCACACCACTCGTTATTTGGCAACGATACCATTTATAACAGTCTAAGCTCACCGCTAGTAGATATTGTCCACTTTGGCCCGTTACGTCTCACGATTTTAGAGCGCATATACTAGGTAGAGATTTTCACGTGTCTACTAGAGAGAGGTTTTCACGCAATAATGTTTCGTTCCCCTCCCGAACTAACGTTAGATCTCACAATTTTACCGAACAAAAACTTATAAGAGCCTTCATTTGCTTCTCGGTTACTTTAATTTAAAACTTATTTTTATTATAACGCTTTCATTACGGGGAATTTAAAATTTAAAATTTAAAATTTCGTTTTTCACCAAGAATCAAGAATGCTTTTTTTTTTCTTTTTTCTTGGCCTTACTTCTGCTATCATTTTGCTTCTCTTTTTCTATCTTTTCATCCATAATTGTGTTCATTATTTTCACTTTCTTTATGACAACTCACAAGATTCCGATTAATTTTGATGATGGCTGGGTAAATTATTAAACCCCCTGTACATTAATTACTGTAGTAAAAAAAAAAAAAACACACCATGTGAATATATTTAAGTAAAGTTTTCATAGACGACAAAATTTTATAGTAAAAATTGACTATAAATTAACGATAACGACTCATTTTAAAGTTTGAAATTTGTGTCTATTTAGTCATTGAACTTATAAAATAAAAATTTAAAATTTATAAATGAATAAAAAAAATTTATTGTGAGAGATTAAAATAAAATTAAAAGTTTCATCGGACATTCTTTTAAAAAGGACTTATGATATAAATTTTTTAGGATATATTAAATATTTTTTAAAAGTTGAGGGGAAAAAATAATTAAAGGAAAAGTTTGGAGCAATCAGCAAAAATTGGAAAGGGCCAAAAGACGTTGGAATTCAAAGTTTGGGGAGCAATCAGCAAAAATTGGAAAAAGACCAAAACACATTGGAATTCAAAGAGAATCCTAAGGATTAATTCAGGAAACCGTTCTTTAGGGATTAAAATCCCAGGTTTTCAGGTACACGTTATCAAGTTACGAGCTCCATCCGATCTGATGATCCAGATTTTATCTTCCAATCGTGTGGCTCATATTTCGTTTCCAAATGGATCCCACTTTTTTCTGTTGGTTTCTTTCATTTATTTAAGTTAAAAAATTTATTATATTTTTTAAAAATTAAATTCATTGGCGGGAAACGTCGTCGTTTCAATCTCACCTACCGCTGACGCCAAAATCTATATAAATCTGCCAAAACGTAACTGATTATTTTCAGGAAACGAAAAGAAACAGAGAAAAAACCGTCCAAATTAAACGTCTGTTTTACTGTCAATGGAGACGGTCATCGGAGCAGGGGGAGTAGGCGGCGGCGGAGAAGGAGGAGGAGGAATTTCTCCGTTGAACGACGACATTCTTCGCAACATCTTAGGCAGACTTCCGGCTCGATCCTTCGCATCGGCGGCCTGCGTTTCTAAAACATGGAACTCCGTTTGTAATCGGATCCTCTGCCGCCCTAAATTCTCCTCCGCCGTGTCCCTCAATCCCTCTCTTCACGTTCGCCTTGTTTCTCTTTTATTTCCTTCGTCAATTTACTGATTGGTTGCTACTGGCGTTTGATTTTCCGATGAACGGATGTATCATCTGCTCTGGCTGTCGTGTAATTTGGTTGCAGGTGGCGGTGGAGGAGGTCCTTCAGAAAGTTCTGTCGGAGACGATTCGGCCGCATTTCGCTATTGCCTGTGTCGGCGTGGAGTTCAATCTGGAAGCCGTTCACCATCTCGTATTTCTCTCATCCCTAATTTTAATGAAATTGTGTATCCTTTCATGGTCTGATTAATTAGGGTTTCGTTAGATCACTAAGGAATTGGGCTCAAGAACTCCTGTGATAACAAACGCAGCGAGAGGCATAATGGGCTTAGACGCATTAACCAATGAAATCAAGGAGGTTTGAGCTTTAACCTAAACATTTATACACATTTCGACGTTTTTGTTAAGTTTCACAAACAAAATCCACAGGTGAAATGGGAATCAGTAGCTGATTATGATCTTGAAACTCAAGAATACAATTCAATCTTCAATCGAAATCGAGGCATCGTCCTGGCTGTCGGGTTTCTGCCTGGATTTAAGATCGATGAAATCTCGCTCCCTCGCTCGAACAAGGTAAATACTATAGAAATTCGATGAAAATATCGATAAAATAGATGTCGAACAAACAAATAGAACCATTTTCAGGTGTCTCAAGGAGCCATGGTTGACAAGTTCATAATGGATATCAAGGACTTCACTGCCTCTGCCTCTGATTCCACATCTCCTTCTTGTATCATATTATTTGGAGTAAGTATTTGGAATGACTTTTCAAATGCTTAAAAACGACTTTGAAGGGTTAATCCGAATGAACGAATCTTTGAGCTCTTGACTAATTTTTCAAATGCATTATATGGCTGCTGATTATGTTACAGGATCATCTTGTGGATATTAAACCTATACTTGCTAAGCTGGGTAAGTAGATAGCCAATTAGTTTGCAGCTTACCCATTACTCAATCCTTTTTACAATTGTTGGTTCCCCTTTAGATTCTGCTATGGATGAAGAGACAGTGATTGTGGGCGATGCATGTGGCTTTTTCTTGAGCAAAGGCAGAAGAACAATCAACAGTATTGAAAGGGTTTCCCTTGATGCTGTAGCTTTAGTACTTGCAAGGGACAAAATCAAGCCTGAAGGTAGTTACCATTTACTTTGATTGTCTTGGGAAAGTTGGCTCGGATACTATAACAGCCCAAGTCCACCGCTAGCAGATATTGTCCTCTTTGGGATTTCCCTTTCGAGATTCCCCTCAAGATTTTTAAAACACCTTTCTTAGGAAGAGGTTTCCACACTCTTGTAAAAATGTTTTGTTCTCCTCCCCAACTGATATGGGATCTCACAATCCACCCTCCTTCAGGGCCCAACATCCTCGTTGGCACATCGCCCGGTGTCCACCCCCTTCGAGGCCCAGCGTCCTCGTTGGCACATCGCCCGGTGTCCACCCCCTTTGGGGCCCAGCGTCCTCGCTGGCACATCGCCCGGTGTCCAACCCCTTCGGGGCCCAGCGTCCTTGCTGGCACATCGCCCGGAGTCCACCCCCTTCGGGGCCCAGCGTCCTCGCTGGCACACCGCCCGATGTCCACCCCCTTCGGGGCCCAGCGTCCTCGCTGGCACACCGCCCGATGTCCACCCCCTTCTAGGCCCAGCGTCCTCGCTGGCACACCGCCCGATGTCCATCCCTTTCGGGGCCCAGCATCCTCGCTGGCACACCGCCCGGTGTCCACCCCTTCGGGGCCCAGCATCCTCACTGACGCATCACCTTCTGGCTCTTATACCATTTGTAACAGCTTAAGCCCACCACGAGCAGATATTGTCTTCTTTGGGCTTTCCTTTTCGGATTTCCCCTCAAAGTTTTTAAAATAAGGGAGAAGTTTTCACATTTTTATAAAGAATGTTTCGTTCTTCCCAACCGATGTAGGATCTCACAGATACTCACGAATATCAGCTTGATATTCAAGCTGGCTCTTTAAAAGTTCTTTGTTCTTATAGAACTGTTGCATTGTTGATAGGTTTAGGCGAAACAAGTTTCCATTTCACATCATCGACTGGAACAATCCCTTTTGGGCCAGAGTTGAGAGCTGCATCCACAAAAGTAAGAGGGTCGAGATTCACGTGGCTCTCTGCATTAATGGAAGGAGATGATGAGATCCTATGTGGGCATAGCATCCTAAAGGCTCTCAAGGAAGAGGTGGCCGGATTTGTGGCTTTATTTTCGCCAACTTTCTGGGTTTTGAGTGTCTCATAAGTTGAAATTGCAGATTGAATACGACGATTCGGAAACCGATCTGTTCATTGGGGTCAGGCAAAACAGAGAACACAGCATTGGTTCACAAAACTTGGGTCCCTCAACATCCTTGGCCATGTACAAAATTTTAGGGTAAGCCCTTTTCATCTCTAAATCGATAAAGTCTTATAAATAGTTTTCATAGTTCGGCATCCCGCTACTCGGACTCGAACTGAGATCGGTCATGGATAGATCACTCAGATTCGAATCCTTAAGTAGGGACAATTGTCCCATGAAAGCTTACTTTCGCTAGGACTTCCTCATATAGGTTTTAAGGTAAAATGAAAGTTTGGTCTGGGATTTGAACTTAGTTTTTATTTGGTAATTTGGACGATCGAGAGATGTTAATGTCGGTGTATGTAGCAGCCCAAGCCCACCGCTAGCCGATATTGTCCTCTTTGGGCTTCCCTTCAAAGTTGTAAAACGCGTCTACTAGGGAGATGTTTTTTCACCCTTAAAAAGAATGCTTTGTTTCCCTCTCCAACAGATGTAGGATCTCGTAGTATTGGTGTCAGCGTCGGTGGTGGAGTGGAGGGAAAGGGAGAGGGTGGGGCTAGGGTTCGGGGGAAATGGGAGAAAAACTACAAAATCTTAGGTATTAATACATAGATATACCTTTGAAATACCACAAATTTTGAACAGAGGAGACAAGGAGTATTTTGTAGTGGATGGCGTTGGAATCAGGCCAGGAGATTCCTTCTTATTCTACCATTCAGATTCCCAAACTGCTTCTTCTTCTTCCTACATTGCATTGGAACATCTTGCAACTCTAAAGCCACTGCCCATAAACAGAGCCACTGCAAATTCTAACACTGCCCCCCAAAAGAATGAAGTTTTCGGGGGCCTCATTTTCTCCTGCCATTGTCGAGGACAGGCCTATTTTGGACGTCCAAACGTCAATACGTCGCCCTTTACTGAAAACTTCCCCGGAGTTCCGTTTGCCGGGATGTTTTGTGCCAAGGAAATCGGTCGGGCCTTTACTAGGTCAATTAGGGTGGAGGAGGAGAAAGATGATGACGACGACAACGATGAGGATGATGATGACGACGACAACGATGAGGATGATGATGATTACGACAACGATGAGGTTGATAAGGATGATGATTACGATGATGATGAGGATAATGATGATGAAGACGACAACAATGATGATTATGATCATTCTGTTCACTGTTGCTTACATGTTTATAGTACAGTTTATCTAGTGATGTCTCATACCGATGGAGTAGTAAAATAGTAGATCATATTGATGAACATGGTGAATAATTAAGACTCGGAGACTCTTATAACATTTCATGTGTTATAAACAAGAATTGCAAATTATGATGTTTTGTAGCATTTCAAATTTATTTATCGTATTGAAATGACACTCTTTCCACTATAAATAGCATTCTTCTCTATTTTTACGCAATGCTCTGATATTGTGCTCCAGAATTTTGTAACGCCACGTGGACACTTGTTTTAATGGAGCTAACAAGTGAACCATGTAAAATTTAGAAACTTAGAGTTTGCCTCGAGCCTCAGTCATGTTTGAGAGAAATGTTTTAGAAAATGTGAGCGAGGAAATACATTGAAAATAATTTAAAAGAAGGCAGTGTAATGAGTTAAAATCAAATAAGCAACGACTTTGATATAACCAACTATTCACATCCACTATAATACATTTTAGGGCATTTTAGCCCTGTGGGTGTAGACATAATTTTTATGACTATTCCATGCGGCCAACGACAACACGTCCTAAACAAGCATGACTAGGACATTCGATATGCATTGGATAAATATGACCGTGAACCCAGCATTCATGTGACATGATCACATCATCTACTTGTCTTGCATCGCATCAAATAGAAAAAATTATTCTGCTCAGATTCTTTAAGCATATTTTTTCCTTCATTGATTCCCGTAAAAAAAATATTTGTGGAATATATTACTTTTATCTTATAGATAATGAAGAATATATATATTTTTTTCTATATAGAATATATTACTTTTTATCTTATCCACAACACAATTACCTAGATTTTTACGAAATGTGTATCAACCTTATTTGCTTGAATATGTCGAGAAGCTATAAATTCCATGCAAAATTACATTTTTCTTTTTAATATTCTCCAAACCCTCAAGATAAGCCTAAGAAATTCTCTTAAAAGTTCATAAAATTAGAACCGTGAGGTCCTCTTTATACATCGGAGCTCTTTTTAGTTCATCAATGTTACTATTAACTTGTACAACTCATGTTTGACACCTCAAAGTCGGCTCTTCGCCATTTGAGGTTGTAGTATATTTTAAGAGTTGAGTTATTCATTTCTTTCGTGGGTTAGACTCAAAATGTATTTTTGAAACAATCGTGAAAGTTTAAAGGTATTTTTGAGACAAAATATTAACGATTTCTATTCAAAACTAATCGTAAGGATATGTTGAGTTTTGAGAATAACGAGTCTCCACACGGTATGATATTGTCTATTTTGAGTATAAGCTCTCGTGACTTTTTCTTTTAGTTTCCCCAAAAGACCTCATACTAACGAAAATAGTGTCTCTTACTTATATTGTAACAACTCAAACCCACCGCTAAAAGATATTATCTTCTTTAGGCTTTCCCTTTCGGAATGTGAGATCCCACATCAGTTGAAGAGGAGAACGAAACATTCTTTATAAGGGTGTGAAAACCTCTCCTTAGTAGACACGTTTTAAAAACCTTGATAGGAAACTCAAAACGGAAAGCAAGGATAATATCTGTTAGCAGTGAGGCGTCGTAGAACTCAAACAATCTTCAACCGCTACTTACCTATAAAATCAACCACTCATTCCCCAAATCTCGATACATTCATAACTAAAATAGAGAATTTTTAAGTGAGTCATACAAACATTTCGAGTCATACAAACATTTCGAGTTCAGAGACGCCATTAGCATTTGAGATTCTTGTGGTCGTGTCAGCCACATCCTTGAGCTGGTTCAGCTGAAAATACATAAAATATAAATAAATAATAAATAATAAATAAAAGTATGGTAAAATTAATTGAGGTAAATTTTGGTAAGTTTCTTACTCTTTTCTGCAGACGGCTATGCTCCTCTTGCAGACCCTTGTACTGCAGTAAATTTAAATTTAACCCAACAGTTAATTTTTAACTGTAATGGATACGAATTTCTCAGTAAAATCTCAATTTTACCTTCTTTTTCAACACGCTTGTATGTTCCAATATGATTCGTCTCTGTCGAACATAAATTTTAAAAAACGTCCAATAAATTTTTGAACTATTTAATATAAAAATTAACTTGAAGATTTATTAGCTACGTTTTACCATTTTAGAGCGGACTCGTTCAATTCCGACGCTTAGTTGTTTTTCTAACCGTTTTAACTCCTTAACTGTCAACGGTTCAAGATCTTCACCAGAAAAATGCCTGTAATTTATTATTATTATTAATTTTTTAATAAAGTGAAATAGTTCATCATTATAAATCAAATTTAAATGTACCTTAATCTTGCCTCTAAGCTGCTTATTGATCTGTTCATGTCCTCCATCTCACTCTTCCAAACCTACAATTCAATATTAATAATGAACTTTTATGAATTGGGTCGGGTCGGGTCGGGTTTCTAGGGCTCTAAGCTCTTAAACTCAACTTTTTTCAAACTATACAGGGCGTTTATGAGTTGGGTCGGGTCGGATTAGGGCATTAGATTCAATCCATTTATTCGGATGGTATAATTTTTCAACTATAGTAGCTTTTACTAAATAATAAACCGAACCTAACCCAACTATAAAATATTTGAGTTGAGTCGGTTCGCGAACCTCAAATCATTTATTTATTTTTTTAATAAAGTAAAATGTCAATTTATTTATTTTAAAATATTGAATTAAATATATTTTGAAAAATTAGATTAGAAAAGGTTAAACTAATAATCCCAAATAATAATAAAATTAAAATAAATATATGTATAATAATTGTATAAAAAAATCAAGAGACATTCCTAAGCTTTAAACGAGGATATAAGACGATAGAGTAGTACGATACGATCGGGAGTTCACCATGCTTTCTAAATTCGCAACAAGATGGTCGACATAAAGAAGAAAATAACCCTTTGTTTCATCATCGGTCTTCACGAGAACATCCAAAGGACAAAAAAAAGTATATCAGTAGACCCGGTCAAAGTTGAAGCGGTTATAAAGTGGGCCGCCACTAACTCTTGGATGTCTCCGAGAAGACCCATGACGAAACGGAGGGTTCTTTTTTTCACCATATCGACCATTTCTAATGCAAACCTAAACATCTTCGTGAATACCAGAAGTACTCCTAACCCATAAAAACTTTCATTTATTTGAACGAAACCCAAACCGTAAAAGTTGGATCGAGTTAATAGGGTTGTTCGTATCATCGAATCAAAACATAGAATTAATTAACTAATTACATACCAGAGCTCGTGAGAGTGGATGGTTGAATTGTGATTGCCCGACGTGCTTTCTGTACCTAGCTAGGGTTCCATCTATGCTGTCGCAAAATTAAACCAAACACACACGGATCGTAAATATATTTTAATTTTGTATCTAATAGTTATTAAAAGCTCGGAAACATAAATATAAATAAATAAATAAAAAAAAGAGAAAAAGAAGTAGGAACTCATGGCTGGAGAACTGGTAGGCCTTGCCGGAGGGGGAAAAGATGACGACGGCGACCTCGGCGTCGCAGAGAACGGCCAGCTCATAGGCTTTCTTCAAGACCCCATTCCGACGTTTCGAGAAGCTCACTTGCCGACTTGTCGGATTTTCGATTCTCTTCACCTCAACTTTGCCTCTTCCCATTCTTTTTTTTATTTTTTTATTACAAAAATAGATAAAACTATGAGGCTCACAGAATTAAGTTTGCTTCATATATTTATATATATAGCGCATTAAAAAAATAAAAAATAAAAAATAAAATACATGGTTTAAATTTGGCGGCGTTTAATAATATAATAAGAAAATAAAAATAAATAAAAATAAAAGAAAATTGACCGCGCCATGAAGACAGGAAATTAGATGATTCGAAAATGAGATTGATTGCATGACAATACGACGCCGTTTCAAAAATAAAATTATTTAAATTGATTCATTGGAAATTAACACGTTGGATAATAATTTTTTTAAAAATAAAATATTTTATCTTTCTTTTTCTAAAAGGATTTCATTATCGAGTTGATAAATGATTAAATTAAAATCACACGTTTTTTTATAAATATTTATGAAAATTGTAATATAAATTATTTCATGGGAATTTGATGTAATATCTCTTAGGATTACTTTCAAGAAAATAAAAATTAAATTATGGTTATGCAAATTTTTTTAGTATTTTATTTAAATTATAACAAAATTGACTTCAACCTATAAAATTCTCGTATTGAATCATAGTAAAGGAGAAGAACCATGATTATTCTTTATTCTCTAATATTCTTATCATAGAGATGAAGATAATAGAATATATACTCGTTCGACCCAATTTTAAATTAGAATTAGAGGTGTTTAAAAGATTCGACAGTCTGAAAAACCCTATCAAATAAGCTCGGGTGATTTTATTTAAAATCTCCGTACCAATAAAGATAGTGTCTCATATCTTAACTCGTCTGAAATAGCGTTATATCACTAATAATTTATTTTTAAAAAATAAATTCAATATCATTAGTTTACTAAAATTAGCAATATGTATAGCTTTTAGGAGAGCGAATGAAAGAGTGACACGTCATGATCGTACGATGTGATGGCTCAACCCATCATCGAAATTAGACCACAAAATAAAAAATGTGAATTCAATTCCACTAGATCAACTTTCTCTTTTTTTTTCATTTTTTTCTTAAAAAGAAATCCGAACGTTACGAATTTTGATTGGGCTGTGCGGCTCCAATGGAAATATTACAAAAGTATGTGGGCCATGAATGGCGTCTTTATCCATTCATTTGGAGGCGCCACGTGTCACAATCTACCACGAAGCTATTGTGCCATCATGCCATCAGAGTAAGTCATTGAAGACGATGATGACAGTAGGTTGTGATTCTCACATGGAAACCGACAAGGTGGTGACCCTCTACTGCCCATCTGATCACATTAGTATCATGATGCGATCGATGAGGACGATGTATCATCCAATACACTAAGAAGAGTGTGCATTAAAGTCAAGCTGAGACATAAGCAATGTTGGAGAGAATAAAGCCGCACAAGTGTCAAAGATAAGCTTGGAGAGAGCCGAGTAGGGTCTTAGGCCATAACCTCAAAAGTCAACGTTTCGATATGTGGCTTTGGAGTTAAGTCCGTTTATATGAAAGATGAAAGCTTGCCAAATTTAGTATTTTCGATCACTCAACGGATGCTTTACGGGCTGTATAACCACTTGCCAAAATCATGTTTACTCTAACAAGATTAGAAAATGCCTCAAAATGGACTATAGGGGAGGTATGATGTCAAGTCTCTATCACCCTTGCGCCCTTTAGCCTGAGCGAGCTATCTTATGACATATACGTTTGTCACAGCATGGGCGAGCATTGCGAGATGATCATCTCGAGCGACTTCCTATGAAATATGTTTTTCAAGGATAGTGTCAGCAACACAAGTGCTCCGACATTGCGCCCCAGCCATGTGTCGGAGGTTAATATATGCACCCGCTATCCGGTACAGAAATCTGTAAGTGGTTGTGTATGGACACTAGAGGGTTTGTGCTACGATAGAACCTGGATGTCTAGGATGCCCTAACGATATAATTGACACATGGGTCGATTCTCAATAGACATGCCCAAACAAGCTATGATGGCTGAAGCAGTCCTCAAACTTAGGATGGTACTACGATGTGTGACCATGTTGTTGGGAATCAAGATGATGACGAGATGAGATCTGACGTTGTTATGAGAGACTTTGGCCTAGAGTAGAGGCAAGGTCGAGTCGAATAACTTGGCCTAGTATAGATGCAAGTCAACTAGAATTGAAGACGACCGAACATGCACGCACAAGTGGATTATACGAATATCTTTAATCGAGACTTATAATTTTCAATACCATTTATATTTCCTTTTTGAGCAAAATATTGCGTTTCGTGGGATGCGCTATGATTACATAATTTATCATTTTCCACACATTATTAGTCGTTATCTTATCTTTGTTTCTCTCGTCTTCCATTGAGTAATTTCAAATCCAACAAAAAAAAATAATTGAGTGCAAAGAAGAAAATTATGGGTAACATAGACTTATATTTGATAGGACATATGCAAAGATTATTAAAATCGTCAAATGTTTGTCATGAATCCTTAAAAACTCATTTAACCAATAATGGGCCGACAAGTGTCCTCTACTTTATGAGAAGATAAATTTTAGAGCATTTTTATTATAAGCTCAAATTATGACAACCGAGCTTAGAATTGATGTGGCATATAATAAAAAAAATATATTCACACAAAAAAAAAAGCATATAATTATTTGAAAGTGCCAAAATGGGTTAGCTTAGAATGTACGAAGATCTTATCATTCATTTTATTTTCAAAATAATCAATATCAAATAATACATTTTCAATTTAATTTCTATTATTTAATAAATAAATAAAACTCTCAAAATAAATAAATTATTGCTTAATTTAAATAGCTCCGAAGTAGAGATGTCTATTTAATCGATAGAGACAAGCTCCATTCAAGACAAAGTGAGGAACGGAATAGAAAGAAATTATTTCTCGTCTTCGACTCGGCCTCACTTAAATATATATAACTATATTATTAAAATTTTAAATTTTTAGAAATTAGAATTTATTGATTTGTTAGGATGTTTTAAATTTTTTAATAGAAATTATAAATTATTTGTTAAAAAAATTATTTAAAATGAAAAAAATCTTCGAGAATTTCTTTTTGCTTGAATGGATACTAGTTGAAAGTAAAAGGTATACATATATATATATATATATATATATATATATATATATATATTACTTAAAATTAAAAAAAAAAAAAAAAAAAAAAAAAAAAAAAAAAAAAAAAAAAAAGCCGTCGACAGCAGGGTTCGAACCTGCGCGGGCGAAGCCCAACAGATTTCAAGTCTGTCTCCTTAACCACTCGGACATATCGACTTTTTTGTCGTTAAATTTAAACTTAAATTTAAAATTTATTTTAAATATTTTTTTAGCTTATCTCAATTACGTGGATAGGCGGCAATGCGATCGAGGACAGAACGAAACATGAGTTCGCTCCAGTTTCGCCCCGCCCTGCTTTCGCCATGGAAGAAGAAGAAGAAGAAGAAGAACAACCAGTTCCTCTCCGCCGTCCTCAATCGAACCTCTCTTCCTTCCATGGCGGCTCTTCCAAATCCAAACCACAAGCCCATTTTCATCTCTCATCTCCTTTCTTTCGCCCTCTCCATAACCCTTACCTCGCCATTTCCTTCCCTCGCAATCCCTTCCTTCAACTCCCTCTCCTCTCCCCTTTCTCCCACCACTCCTTTTTCTCAATCCAAGGACTTACCAATCGGACTTGAAAACGGGTACGCTCTCAATTCTTCTCGTTAATCCCTGCATTTCTTCTGTAATTTCTCTTGATTGTCTCGCTCACAACATGAACTGTCGCCAATTTCTTTTTGCCCTAATTTTGCATTGGTTTTCTTAACTGAATCATTGATAATTTAGCTAAATGTTGTCTTGATATTGCAGGAAAATTAGGCCCTGTCCATCAATCAATCCGTCGTGTGTTTCTACAAATCCCAAATCGTCATCCTTTGCATTCCCTTTAAGCATTCCTGAGAGTTTTACTGGGAATCCGATTCAGGTTTTAGTTCTCTTAAAGCTGTGTATCACTTGCTTGAATGTTGATTTACATAAGTGGTTTCTCATAGTGTTGTGTTTCATGATTCTGCTCTACTTCGTTTATTTGCAGAAGCTGCAGGAAGTGATCCTTGAAACGCAGAGGAATGCAAAAATTCAGATGGTGGAAGATACCCCATATGGTAATTGAACTGGAATTATCAATAGTTTATTTGAAATTTACATTACAAACTGATATGCCTCCCCATGTTCTTATTGAACTGCTGAGATAGAGATGAGAATGGACTCTGTTTACTAGTGAGCCAACCCATCGGCTTATTCTTTTGAATTTCGTAGTGTTTTGACATAGTGATAGAAGTAAATCCTTAGTTTGATCCCTGAAATACTTTAAAACGTAGTTAATAAGTCCTTAAACTTTCAAGGTGACATCTCATAAGTTTCTAAACCGTAAAAAGTGTCTAATGAATGGAACGGTTCACATTTCAAGTTTGTGTTTAAACTTTAAAAGTCTCGAAAATCATGTACATTTGGCACAAAAGCGAAAGTTTGTTTGTTTCGTATTAAATACAAAATCACTTTTAGTTCATAAGTGTGAGATCCCACGTTGGTTGGAGAGGGAAATAAAACATTCCTTATAAGAGTGTGGAAACCTCTTCCTAGTAGACGCGTTTTAAAACCGTGAGGCTGACGGAAATACGTAATGGGCCATAGCGGACAATATCTACTAGTAGTGGGCTTGGGCTGTTACAAATGGTATTAGAGCCAGACACCGAGCGGTGTGCCAGAGAGGACGCTGAGTTTCAAGGGGGTGGATTCTGAGATCCCACATTGGTTGGAGAGGGGAACGAAACATTCCTTATAAGGGTGTGAAAACCTCTTCCTAGCAAACACGTTTTAAAATCTTGAAGCTAACGGCGATACGTAATGGACCAAAGCGGACAATGTCTGTTAGCAGTGGCTTTGGGCGGTTACAATAAGCCTATTAGATGTTTTTGTAGTTCAAGAACTTATTAGACATAAATTTCGTACAATTTAGCTTGAATCCCATATGATGTCACTTCCTCTCGTGTAGATCTCATGTTAATATCTCGAGCGTAACGCATAAGATAGAGTTCCTTATACAAGAACATTCATTCATGATTATCACAGGTCAGTACATGGAAGCTGAGGTTGATGGGAACTTTGGGCGGGACGTGATTGAGTTTTTGGTGAGAGGAGATGTGGCTGCTTACCGGATAATGGCAGCAAAAGTGACTTATGTGTATCCTTTCACAACTGCTTTAGGGGACTCCAAAGGACAGGAAGAACGAATGAAGAAGATCATAGAGGAGTTGGATTGGTATTCTCCAACCTTTGAATCTATGGTTGATTAATCCAAATCCTGTTTGTTTCTTCTATATTCTTTGTTTTCTTCCCATTCCTTATCTGCAAATATTTTAGCCTCATATGTATGATGAGCTCGAGTTTAGCTCGGGTCAATTGGTTAAGACATCTTCCAAAAGTTGTATTATTATTTTTGACATTTGATTAATGTTTCAAAACTACCTTTGAAGCGAAAATACACATGTTTGAATGTCAGGTTTTTTCAGACTTAATTCAGACAAAGTCACTATCTCACTATCTGTGTCCACTTTTGCTTGTTACGTAATTTCATCGGCCTCACAGTTTTAAAACGCGTCTACTAGAGAGAGGTTTCCCCACCCTTGTAAGAAATCCTCCATTTCCCTCTCCAATTGACATCGTTCCCCTCTCCAACAGATGCGAGATTTCACAATCCATCCATTTGCCTCTCCAATTGATCTCGTTTCCCTCTCCAACTGATGTGGGATTTTACAATTCACCTCCTTGGGGCCAGCGTCCTCACCGGCACATCACACCCAGCATCTGCCTTTGGTACCATTTGTAATAGCTCAATCCAAGCCCACTATTAGTAGATATTGTCTGCTTTGGCCCATTACACATCGTCGTCAGCCTCAAGGTTTTAAAATACTCGAGAGGTTTTCACACCCTAATGAGAAATGCTTCGGTCCCCTCTTCAAATGAGGCGGGATCTCACAAATATATAAAAATAATAATAAATTTTTGGTTTAGGAATTTAAACTTATTTTTTATTTGGTATTTAATTTTTCAAAACTAGCACTTTTGGTTTATAGGATTTGAATTTAGCTTAATCTATTTTTTTAATTCGAAAATTTAAATTATATATATATAATTATTTGCATTAACGAAAAAAAAATTATATTATATGCAACTAATTTTTTTTTTTGAGAGTATGTATAATTATGGTAATCTAAATAATTAATTAGAAGAGGAAAAGTATAAGAGTGGGTTAAAAATATTTATGATTCTTAAACTTTCACAAAAATAAAAATTTAATTTCTATCGCACAAATTCCCATAAAAAAATTAAATGTACAAATTTGATTATTTATGGATTTTGACTTTATTACTTATATACCAATTAAACATCTAATTATAGAAATTTCATTAAATTTGAATTATAATTTTCGTAAATCAATATAAATTTTAAGTCTAAACATTAATTCCATGACCGTTGACCTGATTTTTATTTTATATGTATATATATATATATATATATTTGTTATTTCTTGTCTTAATCTTTTGTATCATTATTTACGGTACTTTAGCCCCAAACAAGCCCACAGTAGCCGATGATTCAAGGGTATATCCGGGAATTCAAATATTGCGACAGTCCATCAAATTTGACCCAGTTGAATCCCTAATCTCGCAGCGCGCGCCTCAAAGTATTTAATCCTCCACGCGGCCATAAGCCCATCAAACGCGAAACCAAATTTCGGTTAACATTTCGATTGTTCTGTTGACGTTCCCTTCGCAACAAGGAGTAATGGATGCCGTAGATTCTGTCGTCGATCCTCTCAGAGAGTTCGCCAAGGACAGCGTTCGTCTCGTTAAGAGGTGTCACAAACCCGATCGCAAAGGTATGTTTCTTTCTTTGATATTGTATTGCATGGATCTGATTTAATCGAGGATATAGTTTTTGTTTTTTTGTTTCAATTTTACTTATTCAACGTTGTGGTGGTGTAGAATTCACCAAGGTTGCCGTCCGTACCGCCATCGGTTTCGTTGTGATGGGATTCGTAGGCTTCTTTGTGAAGCTAATCTTTATTCCGATCAACAACATCATCGTCGGATCTGGTTAGATTAGGTATGCATCCAATTTAATAGATCTATATTTTTCCGTTTTCGATCTCGCTTCTATTTGTTCTGCATTGTGCTCGTACTCTTGATGTTTTTTGCTATTATTGGACGGATCGGCGAAAGAAGGTTGCTTCGTGAAATTTTTGGTTGATGAGCGTTACGATGAGAATATTCCTTCTTAAATTTTTGTTCGATCCACGCGCATGCAATGTTTATAGATTCTTATGACATATCTTCGTGCATGACGGATCCAAACGATTGAAGATCGTACGACTGACATTGATGCCTTTTATATCATATTGCTCCTAATATTCAAGACGTTCTAGCTCTGGATTTGCGTTTGTTTCCCTTTCTTAGATTACTTCCGTTGCCATTGAGAATCGCTAGGAAACTTTATAGAAGCAGCATTCTGTTAGCTAACTCCTACGCTTCTATCCCTGTTGGAATGAATCTTTCTTAGTGCCGTTCTTCAGATGATGTGGTTTCAATGTTTTAAATCTAGTTTGTAGTTCCCCTATCTTCTTTGTATATTAAACTATTGATTTTGTAATTTTCTGAATTTCCTTGGTAGTTTGCTTCTTCTTACCTTCAACTTCTTTGAAACTTTATGAACATCATAATTAGCGGAGAAACTTTGAAAAGGAATTATGTACCGGATAGCGGTGACGTATCTATATTTTGAACCGGTTGTGGATGTTAGCATTTCTTCTACTCGCCCATCTCACTGCGTGCATGCACATTTATTCTTACGCATTTGAAAAACATTTGTTGATTAGAGGTGACAGCAGGCAAGCCAATATGGAAGAAGGGCAATTGCCCCTCTTAGTTTGTGTTAAAAGATTATATGTAAAGAACGTTAGGATGTAAAAATTTGCCCCTCTTAAGTAAGTTTCTAGCTCCGCCCATGAGAGCTGTACCATTTTCTTCTACCTTCATTTCCTCTCTCTTTCACCCCTTTATTTTTCTTTTCATTTTTTACTCGTTCTCCATCTTCCACTGAAAGACTGAACAAGGTTTTTACTGTTTCTAGATACCTTCTGTAGCAACACTGCCTTAACCTATATTTAGTCATCATTTGGGAAAACATGTCACTAGAATCTAGCCATTCTATTGGTGTAGATAGTTTTTGAATGTTGGAGGTATGTTGGATCAGAATGACATGGAGATGGAAAGTGGTGGAGGTTTTTAGTGTGAGATATTGAAGCAGGGAGTATCTGTTAAAGTAGTGTTTAGTATGCAAACAAACACCGAAACCAAAAGGTTGGAAGTGAGAAACTCTGGAAGTAGTGTGCAGGAATTGGAAGCCTGTGTTTGGAATTTACAAGACTGAAGGATTTAGTGGTAGTTATGTGAGAAAGAGATCAATATTAGTATACTATGCATTAAAATGAACAACCTTGGATTGATCTAGTTGTCTATACGAGTCATGTATCTAAGCCGACTTAGAGAGGAAAGATTTTAAGCGATGGTGACCAACTACCTAGAATTGAATATCCTACGAGTTACCTTGGTAACTAAATGTAGTGGGCTTAGACAGGAACAAGGAATAGTCAAGGTGTGCCCAAGCTTGCTGACCCAGAGACCTGCTCCTACAGACTCTTGCTTGCTCAAATGCTCCCTTTGAGTAAATAGTTTCTTTAAACAAGATGGAGTTAGCGAGTGTTCCGTCTGGAAATTAAGAACCTCTATTTTTCTTTTCTTAAAGCACTTCTTTCTAGCCCGTAGTGATAATTATAAAGGTGTGGCTTGTTGCATGTTTACTGCATTATTTTGGGACCTTCAATTCCTCTTAATTTGTTCAAGTTGTGATTGTTGATTGATGTTCCTCACATTAGATCTGCTTGTCTTCCCTCCTTCAGCATCATTCAAGAAAATTTGTTTTGGTGTTCTTATATGCCTTCAAGGATAGAACAACCCCATCATTTCTTTTTCCCTTTCAGCCCCTGCACCCGATTCAATAAGTCAAATCGTGTTGAATGTTATCAAAAGCTTATGTCGTCGGTTAATTCGACCCTGATTTTGTTTTGCCAATGGATTTTCAGGTCACAATGAAGTACGTAGGTGATGGTGGCTGGCGATCACGTTTAGTACAATCTGTGTTCACTGAGGAATACTTAGCATTTAGCTCTCCTTTCGAACTTTAAATCCGCGTGCGTAAATTTGAGTAAACCTTAGGATATGTGGGAACTTTTCTCTTCATATTAAAGAGCTTTATTTTATAACATGTTCTTTTTCTCTACTTCGGTATAAAATTTCTAAACAGTACTTTGCCTTTGGCAGAAATCTTCCAACAACTTAATGGTGTGTGGATAAAAAATTTATGGTTCAGGACGAACATTATCATTGTGGTTCAGAATTCTCGTCCTGATTACAAGCTTGATATTCATCACAATCCAAATGCAAACATTCCCTTTGGCACTACCATCCTATTGAAATACAAGAATCATTTCTCAACTATCGACGTGTAAAAATTTGAAAGTCGTCTCGATTGTCATCCAAACAACTTCTCCAATCAAAAAGGGGAGGGCCCGCTGTCTGTCTTTAGCATGATGGAGGGGCTGATCCATTAGAAATCGATATACTCGTTGTCGAACTTGAGAAGCTACTCCAGATCCCACATTGGTTGGAACTCCTTTTGAGTTGTGAGATCCCACATCGGTTGGAGAGGAGAACGAAACATTCATTATAAGGGTGTGTGGAAACCTCTCCCTAACATGTTTTAAAACCTTGAGGGGAAATCTAGAAACGAAAGTTCAAAAATGATAATATCTGCTAGTGGCGGATTTGGGTTTGACGGTTACAAATGGTATCAGAGTCAGATATTGGGCGGTGTGCCAACGAGGATGAATGAGGCCCCACATTGGTTGGAGAGTGGAACGAAACACTCTTTACAAGGGTGTGTAGAAACCTTCTCTAGTAGACGTGTTTTAAAACTGTGAGACTGACGACGATATAATAACTAGCTCGATTTAGCTTTACTAGCCCTTTCAACTCTGATTGTGGCCATCATGATGCTTCAGTTACAAGAATCCCTTCAAAGTTACAAGAACCCCTTCAAACTTATATAGTATACATTAAGGAAATTTCAATCGGTAACAGTTCAAGAGATGCTACATAGCATAAAATGGATATTACAATGAAGCCGAAACACATGACAAACAAACTATTGATCATTCAGCTGCTTGGGACGATGCCATTGTAGTATCAAACGATGTCTTCCTGATCAAAAGACAAATGATCCTAGAAGGATTTGCATGTGTATTGTCAAGACTGCACAACACAAAGTCAGGCCTATGTAGAAGAGGATTCAAACGTTCCCCACCAACAACAAAAGCAGTCGCGTCGAGAAGGACGTGCCACGAGTTCCGATGAGCCTCCGACACCCAATGCAGCGAGTATCGAGTCCCGTTTACATCAGCTGGATAAGAAAACAACCCTTTTGGACTATGCTTACACTTCCTTCTAAAGTACTGACTAAGTTGAGATCCTTTAATCCTCAAATCCAACCAACTCTCCGGTGCTTCTATCACTTTAGAATCCTTGAAACTTGCAAACTCTTTAATACAATCTCCTTCATCTCTTATCACTGTCATGTAGTAATTCCCTCTGAAAAAAGGGTAAGCTTCTCCTACAAGCATCATGGCTAGCCTATAGCTTGGTATGAACAGAACAAGATACTCTTCATCAGGCAATCCACAATGCTTCAAAACTTTGTTTTGAGCTTGAATTTCAGGAATTGAAATGAAACTCCCTGGAAATGAAGATTTCATGGTGAGAATGTCTAGCAATCTTGATGGCTCTAATGGGGTTCCTTCCAAGTTTGGAAGGTTGCTTCCGAACGATGGTGTCGAAGGCTCTCTCGGGATGTTTCTCGGCGACTTTCGCCAATCATCCGACGTGGTTTGATCGGTTGAGTCCTCGTTGATGCAAAGGCAAGAAAGATCTATGTTTTCTCCATCTAGTTGTGCATATTGTGGATACTTGGCTAATACATATTGTTCTACATATTGCCTTTCTGCTGGTGTTATAGGACCTGACCATCTTAGATCAAGGCCAGTGATGGTGGAAATCGCCTCTGCTATGATATGAGGAGGTATCATTGTAAGAGCTTTCTGTATCAAACACAAATTCAGGCAAATTAAAGCAAGAAATATGAGAAATGTTCTTAAGAGTTCATCATGAAGATTTACCTTGACTCCCATACTACTTGGCCTGAAAACATCTGTAGATGCCTTGATTTCAGTGACATTGGTTGATTCTTGAGTTTGACCTTCCATTAAGGCCTAATTCATTGTAAACAAGAAAACCCATCAGCCATTTGAGTCAAAAGAGAGAGAAACAGAGAGGAGAGAGAGAGAGAGGTTGAACCCAGAAATCCATACCTGAGATCCAATAAGCAAACGAAATTCTTCTTCAATGTTCTTCCTCAATCTTCAAATTTGTTTCTTACCAGGTTTATGATCATCTGTTTAGAAGAACACTCTCATAAAGGCTATTGCTTGTAGCAGAGGAGCAGGCCATGAATGAAATGATGGCAGATTTGGTAGCAGAGATGATGGAGGAAAAGGGAGAAATGGGTAGCAATTTAGAAGTCAAACTGAGAAAGACTTGTTGTTCATGTATAATTGGCTTCTAAATGAATTAATAAAGGCCACTAGGAAGAACATAAACAATATATATTTGTTGGAGTTGAGAAGACTTGGCCAAACTCATTCAAGCATAGATGAACTGAAAATAACCACAAGATTTTACTTTTGAAGTGAACAAAAATACCCTACAAAATCTGAGTAAGATAGACGAGTTTAACGTAGACTGAACTGATCATTGGTTAAGTTTTGTGAGATTCTACATCGGTTGGAGAGGAGAACGAAACATTCTTTATAAGGGTGTGGAAACCTCTCCCTAATAGACACGTTTAAGAAACTTTGAGGGAAAGCCCAAAGAGGACAATATCTGCCAGCGGTGGGCTTGGGCTGTTACAAATGGTATCAGAGCTAGACACCAGGCGATATGCCAACGAGAGGAGGCTGAGCCCCGAAGGGGGTGGACACGAAGTGGTGTGTCAATAAGGACACTGGGTCTCGAAGGGGGTGAATTGGGGGGTCCCACATCGATTAGAGAAAGGGAATGAGTGCAAGCGAGAACGCTGAGCCCCAAAGGGGAGGTGGATTGTGAGATCTCACATCGGTTGGACAAGCATATTTGAAGAAGCATTGACGTCAGTTAAGTTAAGTTTTGTATGAATATGAAGAGAGAGAATATGCCAATATGAGATGCTCAAGCAAACATATTACAAACAGACAACCGCATATGATAATATTAAAATCTGCCTTAAAAGCTTTTACAACAGCAATTTGACATTAAATAATAGCGCCATTATTTCATTGAAGACTTGGTCGTGGACAAAGACCTACATTTCCATTTCAAAAGAAAAAGCTCACTTTTAATGTTAGTGATGTTTTAATTTAATTATTTTTTTGTCCCTTTCAAGTCACCTTTCAACCAACTCTTTGCTTTTAAATCTTTTTATAAGATCCTACGTCGGTTGGAGAGGAGAATGAAACATTTTTTTATAAAGGTGTGGAAACCTGTACTTAACAGACGCGTTTTAAAATTGTGAGACTGATGGTGATACGTAACGGACTAAAGCAGACAATATCTACTAGTGGTAAGCTTGGACGAGCCAGGCACTGGACGGTGTGTCAGCGAGGACGTTGAGCTGCCAAGGAGGGTGAATTGTGAGATCCCACATTGGTTGAAGAGGGGAACGAAGCATTCCATATACGGGTGTGGAAACATCTCCCTAACATGTGCATTTTAGAACCATGAGGCTGACGACGATCTGTAATGGGTTAAAGTAGACAATATTTGCTAGCGGTAGGCTTGGGTGAGCCAGGCACCAGGTAGTGTACTAGCGAGGACATTGGGCTCCCAATGGTGGTGAATTGCGATATCCCACATCGGTTGGAGAGGGGAACGAAACATTCTTTATAAGGGTATGGAAACTTCTTCCTAACCGACGTGTTTTAAAACTGTGAGGCTGACGGTGATATAGGGCCAAAGCGGACAATATCTACCAGCGGTAGGCTTGGACTGTTACAAATGGTATCAGAGTCAGGCACTAGATGATGTGCCAGCAATGAGGCTGACGGCAATATAGGGCCAAAGCGGACAATATCTACAAGCGGTAGGCTTGGGCTGTTACAAATGGTATCAGAGCCAGACACTAGATGATGTGCCAGCAATGAGGTGACGGCGATATAGGGCCAAAGCGGACAATATCTACAAGCGATAGGCTTGGACTGTTACAAATGGTATTAGAGCCAGACACTAGATGATGTGCCAGCAATGAGGCTGACAGCGATATAGGGCCAAAGCGGACAATATCTACCAACGGTAGGCTTGGACTGTTACAAATGGTATCAGAGCCAGGCACTATATGGTGTGCAAGAAGGACGCTGGACCTCCAAGGAGGGTGGATTATGAGATCCCACATCGGTTGGAGAGAGGAACGAAGCCTTTCTTATAAGGGTGTGGAAACTTCTCCTAGTAGACGAGTTTTAAAACCATGAGGCTGACGACAATACGTAACGGGCTAAAGTAGACAATACCTGCTAGCGGTATGCTTGGACTGTTACTCTTTTGCTTTGGTACTTTTCACGAACCTCCCCATGAAAATGACTAGTTTCAGCCAACCCTACCTAACCTACCTAACCAGAAATTGGTTTAACACATACATATGCAAATACATTCATCAGTTCATAGATTCAGTGTAGGCTGACGATTACAAGTGTAAAGCTTTTGGTTGATTTT
The DNA here is from genome assembly GCA_033971965.1 of Cucurbita ficifolia. Taxonomy (NCBI): domain Eukaryota; kingdom Viridiplantae; phylum Streptophyta; class Magnoliopsida; order Cucurbitales; family Cucurbitaceae; genus Cucurbita; species Cucurbita ficifolia. Next base: position 1,364,382 of record CM066979.1, read on the forward strand.
GCCTTTCTTTCACCCTCTTCCTCAGCCTACCACCTTCCAAGGATATCAATGTGTATCAGAATTCAAGAAGGACAAGATGGAAGGGAGTGACCCAGGAACCACTGGACACCCACCTTCAACTCTACTCATGGTCACCAAATGGCTCAAAAAGATGACTGATGTCTTAATGATACACTCTCAAGTCCCATCTGCCATCTAAGATTGAATATCAACCTCGCTGTAATTTATATCCTTTCCAGGCTCAGCAGTAGCCAACGGCTCAAGCCACCGCTAGCAGGTATTGTCTTTCTTGGACTTCTCCCTCAAGATTTTAAAACGCGTCCGCTAAGGAGAGGTTCTCATACCCTTATAAAAAATACTCTGTTCCCCTCTCCAACTAATGTGGAATCTCACAATCCACCCCCCTTCGGTGCCAAGCGTCCTCGCTGCCACTCGTTCCCTCTCTCTAATCGATGTGGGACCCTCCACTAGAAGATGTGTTTTAAAACCTTGAGAGGAAGCTTGGAAGGAAAAGTCCAAAGAGGACAATATTTTCTTTTCTGGCGGTAACTTGGGTTGTTACATATGGTATCAGAGCCAGACACCGGGCGGTGTAGCTGGGCTCAAGGGGGGTGGATTGTGAGATCCTACGTCGGTTGGAGAGGGGAACGAAGCATTGAGTGTGGAAACATGTTTTTGGTAGACACGTTTTAAAACCTTGAGAGAAAACCTGGAAGGGAAAGTCCAAAGAGAACAATATGTGGTCGTAGTAACTTGGGCTGTTACATATGGTATCAGAGCTAGACACCGGACCGTTGCAAGTGTCGATCCGCTTCTAGAATCAACTCCTACCTATTTGGGGAGTTTGCAGATCCAACACCATTTTAATTTCACTTAGACCAACTCCGCATCTCCACTTTTTGAGAAATTTTGATCACAGAATAAAAAACCACCAAAATTAGACGTTTTCTTCTCCTGAATTTCCCGCCTTTTTTTGGGAGCGAAACTCCCAGCAGAATACCAGTCGCGTTGCGGTGCTACCGATCCATTTTCGCTTGCTGTCTTTTCGGACCATGAATTCTCGCGAGCTTGCCCTCGTCTCCACAGCCGCCGTTGTCGGTGCCGTCGCTTCGGCCATTGCTTGTCGCTTCTTCTTTAATCCTAAAAAGCACCGATCTCAGTTCCATTTGTCGAGAAATGATGCTCCCTTGAACAACGGCCACTCACAGTCTCCTTTCGATCCCTCCAAACGCAATGGGTCAGAACATTTATGATGCGTTTGCTTTCATGTTTTTGCATATCTCTGCTTTTGTGCCATCGATTAAGCCCACTAACATTGTTAGGGTTTATAGTCTTCAGGATTTTATTTATTTCTATTCCTAAATCATAAATTATAGTCCATTTATGAAGTTCCCCATTTTAGAATTGTGTGAACTATTTGCAGGTATTTGTCATGGGATGATTATTTCATGGCCATTGCATTCCTGTCGGCGGAAAGATCGAAGGATCCCAATCGGCAGGTGATTTTCCTGTTCTGGGATTTTCGTATCTGTTTCTGAAATGGTGTTTATGTTAGAGGAAAGCGATGGCATCAATGATTTTCATATCTAAATTTCTCTGTTTGAGCGTATTATGCCATTAGTCTTTCTACATGATTGGATGCTCTGAGGGTCGTGGCCACTTATTTGTTCGTGTTGTTCTATGTTTGAATTTGTGCTCTATGGTGTAGGTTGGTGCATGCCTGGTTAGTCAAAATGGTGTAATTCTTGGTAAGTTTGCTTCATGGTTCATACGCCTGGTTTTGTTGGTTTCTTGGTTGTGATGTGAATCAATGTTTCTAGGAAGAACTGGTGGCAGGTTATAGCTCATGTTCGTAATTGTGAACAAGTAAATACTTTTAACTGTTGTTCTGCATGCAATGAGATCAACAACAAAAAAAAATTCTTGTCTCACGAAGGTAACGCACATTGATTGAATATGTAATGCCTGTCTATTTCGAATTTGTTCTCTTCATTCCTGTATTTGTGTTGCAATATGGTGTTCTGAAGATGAAATCTACACATTTGCAATGTTATATTATAGGGATATACACGGGTTGGATTGGGTTGGGTTGGTTTGGATTGGAGAAATCTTTTGGACCAACACGAAATTTCAAGTTGATTTGGTTGGTGACCCGAACAACCCGAATAGAGTCTACAACCTAATCAAACCCAATCCCTTACCTTTTGGGTTGTGGGTTGGGTTGGGTTATCGAGTTTTTTTTTTTTTTTTAATTAATAAAAAATTCTACTTGAGTGTGGAAACCTCTCCCTAACATACGTGTTTTAAAAACCGTGAGGCTGACGACAATATGTAACGGGCCAAAACGAACAATATCTGCTAGCGGTAGACTTGGGTTGTTACAAATGGTATTAGAGTCGGTCACCGGATGGTGTGCCAACGAGGACGCTGGGCCCGAAGGGGAGGGGGGGGGGATTGTGAGATCCCACGTTGGTTTGAGAGGAGAACGAAACATTCCTTATAAGGGCGTGGAAATCTCTCCCTAACAGACGCGTTTAAAAATCGTGAGGCTGATGGCGATATGTAACGGGCTAAAGTGTACAATATCTGCTTGCGGTGGACTTGAGTTGTTACATTAATAACTAAAATCTCATAAAACTCAAATATCAAACATTTACAAGTCACAACGCCACTAACATAGGTTACAAATATCCAATAATATAATATAAATGGATCATTTTTCATATTGAGTTGATGCAGTTTACATAATCAAGCATCTGAAGTCAATTTTATTCATCTGTGATAGGCATAGGATATAATGGATTTCCAAGAGGATGCCCTGACGACAAGCTTCCTTGGGCAAAGGTTTGTTTCTTATGACAAGCTGAGTTCTTAACTTATTAACAAACATCTCAGTAATTTTTCTTATGTTCAGAAATCAAAAACCGGCAATCCTTTGGAGACAAAGTATCCGTAAGTTTATGAATATGTAAGCTTTTTTGTCCTATTTAATCGTCTGCTAGAAGTCGAGCAATTTGCATTTCCTCATAACTTCCTTCAATTTGCTATTGTGAGATCCCACATCGGTTAGAGAAAGGAATGAAACATTCCTGATAAGGATGTGGAAACTTCTTCTCACCTCTTCCTAACAGACGCGGTTTAAAACCGTGAAGCTGACGTTGATATGTAACGAGCCAAAACGGACAATATCAGCTAGCGGTGGACTTGGGCTGTTACAAATGGTATCTGAGTGAGGCATCGGGCACCCAAGGAGGGTAGATTGTGAGATCCCACATCGGTTGGAGAGGGGAACAAAACATTCCTGATAAGAATGTGGAAACCTCTTCCTAACAGACGCGGTTTAAAACCGTGAGGCTGATGCCGATATGTAACGGACCAAAGCAAACAATATCTGCTAGAGGTGGGCTTAGGCTTATTCTCCGTATTATAGGTTCTTGCACTTTTTTTCAACCCCTCAATCTTGTTCTTCTTGGCTTTAATAAAATCCTTTTTGTAGCTATGTTTGTCACGCTGAAGTCAATGCCATCTTAAACACAAATCATGCTTCGGCTAGTGGACAGGTATTTTGCTTTCACCTGCCCTACATCTCTTTGAAACTTCTTGTCTGCTTATGAAACGGACATTCTATTGACATTTAAATGCTTTATTTCATAACTGGATAGAAAGAATGAAATGAAAACCACCATCCCCATTGCTTGATGCTTATGAATGCTCTGCTAATCAATGCTTTGTTCTCTGTGTAATCTTTGCAGAGGCTCTATGTGACCATGTTCCCTTGTAACGAATGTGCAAAAGTAATCATTCAGGTTGAGTACTCATTAAGACAATGGCATATAGGTTTTGCCTTGAAAATGCTACTAAATTGTGGGCTTTGTTGCAGTCTGGCGTCTCTGAAGTTATTTATTTTATTGAGAAGAGGATGAACAATTCTGTTGCATATATTGCCTCTCACAAATTGCTATCAATGGCTGGCGTAAAAGTAAGCCATGCTCTGTTACAGTCTGTTGTTCTTAACTTCAAATGATCAATGATTTATCTCTATCTGTATGAAGAAATAGTAATAAGTTGTCTGTTTATCTCCCTTGCTAGACTGATTTGGCCATTCAAATTGTAAATGCAGGTTAGGAAACATCAACCCCTGTCAAATCATATCTTAATCAAGTTCGAGGAGCCTCGTACATGAAAAGTATTGACCCCTTCTTCGGGCGTCTATATTTCGATTCATGTTCTTCAAGATCAGATCGAAAGCTTGAAACTTTGATCGATGTGCTTTCTCATTTTGACATGTACGGATTAAAAAAATACCTCCACGAATTAGCAACGACGAAAAAATGCAGAAACAGAACTCAAATTTTCTTTCTTTTTTGACAATATGGGAAGATGAATTGCTTGTTTTGACGAACTGTCGATGCTTTCAGTGACAAACTACTGATATTACAAGTTGAGTAGCAAAATTTAAGACAAATAAAAATTTCATTTTTATTCAACAGTCAGTGTCAAGTAACTCTTTGATGATGTCTAGTCTTTTATCCTCTTTTGGGGGGTTGTCTGTTGAACCCCTAGAGTGCAATTGTACACTATAACTCAGACTGGATCAATCACATTCAATTTGCAGAGGGGAGCGAAATGGTGGTCCAAATGATAGCGAGAGTGAGGGCTGACCGTCATTTTCAAGAATTAAGGGCCTCAAGTTGTCTCTTCAGATCTTCAAGATCATCCAAGAAAGGGGCCGTAGATTCAGTGGAAGGCGGATGCTGCTCATCTGCATTTGGAAGCTCGCGAACTAGACCTTCTGGAAGGGCATCTACAAGGAAAAACAAATGAGTGAATATCAAATTGAAATATTAGGCCACATTTGATAATCTTTTGGCTTTTGATTTGGAAAATTAAGCCTATAAATACTACAATCACGTATGAGTTCCTTTATTATCTACTTTTTAACTCCATGATCAATATCAAATTGAATAACCAGGTGAAACAAAGCTGATACCTGATAACTAATAAATTTGGTTTAAAAAAGATTGTCCCAGTTTATTTACCATCAAAACATCACGAATTTTGTACACTAACAATATCAGCAATTATTATGGTGGCCAACTAAAATGAAAATGAAGAACTTGCTGGAACCATGACCTGCGAGGGAGGCAAAGAGAATGGAAACAAAATCTGAAATTAAAATAAACGGATAAAAGATCACCTGAACTGGTTGCCCCCACGATTTCAATCTCAACTTCATCAACAACGCTGAAAATTCAACAGTAAATTATTAACTTAAGACACCAAAGGTTGAATCATGATAGACACTTAAGAAGGCAGAGATTTTATCTGTTCAAATCAGGTCCTCAATTTGAAAAATCTGTCACTTTGTTAACTAGAATTCTCAACTGTATTTAATCTAAAATTGAATAAAACAATAAAAATATTCAAGAGAGGAAGGAATCAGAACTAACACCTTATATTCCATTCATTATCAGCATGCAGTGGGATTTCTTCAACGGTCAATGCTTCTGCTTCCATCTTTGCCTTAGCTGCAGCATCTCGTGCAGGTTTTGCAATAACGTATTCCTTCTGCACCACATTATCCACAATCAAAAGGAATTTAGAAACTGTGAGATTAGCTGACTTATCCAACAGTTACAGTTACCTGTCTTTCCAGACAAGCCACGTTTGAACACTGAGGGTTGGGCCTCATTTCCATGGTCGGGAAGTAGTCTTTTAGAGAATTATATCCCTGCAATGGAATATAATCAGTAAGAACAAAGAACAAGAGAGCAAAACCAAGCATAAACATACTTGATTTATTTTTTTCAGGGTGTCAACTCATTTAGAAAAATATTAAATTGATTTTAGAATTTTCTAAGAAAATTGGACACAAGGCATTGCTATAGCATCATCATTAATGTGCAGTTCGTTCCTTCAACCCAATTGTTAAGTAGCTTTCTAGTTGATTAAATGGTTGGTTCATATTTTGTCAAATGAAATGCCTATTAATATGGTGTCCCTTTGTTATCACAACTTTTTGAATGAATAAAGATTAGTGGAGTAACTTATGCTCACCAAGTATGGAGAAACGTATCCAAACTTTAGCAGAAACTTGAGGGTGTTTTGCACCAATAGGCCTGCAACAACTCCCTGAAAATAGTATCAAATAAGTTTTTATAATTAGAAAAGTATAACAAAAAAATGAAACCATAGATAGGAATATGAAACATTAGTTAGCGTTAGCCAATTTTGAATTATGCCATGGAGAAAGGCTCTCAAATCATGAAATCAAAAGGAGTATTTTATTTTTTATTCCGTTATTTGAAAGATTTCTAGTTGCACGTAAGACCTAGTGTTCAACTTATTATTGTAAAACATACTGGCGATTAGTTTAGAAGCCTTTATAAGAAAAGAAAAAGGAAAGGGAAAAAAAAAAGTTACTCAGCAAACAGCTAGCATATGATTTTAAAATGATTTTTGGAGAGCTAATAAGAGTGGTACTTACAGTAGGATTCTTGTATAATTACTAAATATACCCTGTATTTAAAGGTATATAGTTTTCTCCACAAGGAAGTTATTGGAAGTTCTTTGCATGAAGAGCATCTAAAAGATGCTTTGAAAGAAGAGCTTGTGGTTGAGGCGCTTTTAAAATTACACAGAATTTCTTGATCAAGCTCCAATTGAGGTATTATTAGCTGTTGGTTGTAGTTTGGCGCCTATTCATGCCTCATTGGAAGAAAATCTTGCACCCCCTCTTGAGGAAAAGAATAATGCCCCTTTGCCCTCTTTGGGTATTAAAGATAATAGGCCACTTCTTGCCGTTCTCTTTTACAAGCCCTTTGTTCGTGTTCTTTTCAAGATTTATGTTTAATTTGGGAGATGTTCTTTGCATTTTCATTTATTTATTTATTTTGTGTGTTTTCTCTCCCTTGGGGAGTTTGTATCAAGGGAGTTTGTATCCTTTGAGCATTAGTCTCTATTCATTTATTCAATGAAAAGTTTTGTTCTAGTTAGAAAAAATGTTTATGGCTTTCACATGGACCTACCCAGTCGTATATGCAATGTTAGCAACGGCACTCGAACAAAGGTTAAAAATATCAGCAAAACAAACCATCTATTGCAAGTAATAGCAGTACTTCTTTGTTTTGCATCTATACAAATGTGGGTGCCTACTGATGCAAGCAGACATGTAAGCACTACTTAAGACATAGCTAACTCTACCTAGATCTTAAATAAATTCCAAAAGAATAATTATTGCACATTTCCCCCTTTGCTACTTGTTAAATGCTAAACGCTACTTGTTAAATGCTAAACGTGTAAACAAGTTCATTGATGGGTTTAGAAAATAGTTTATTTAAAGAAACCTAGGAATTATATGTTTCAAAGGAGAGATGATTGCATCTCCCCTGACAGAATCAGAAACAGCCTTCAGGCTTCCCTGTTAACACAAACAGATTAAGAATTATATCATGACAAGAAAAATCTTTACCATTGTTGTAGGTAACGATGCAGCACAAACCCCTTCTCGTTTGAGTGTTCGTTCATCTATGCCAGATGCTACAACCTGAACAAAGAAAATAAATAAACAAACTCTTCCACCAACGAGCAATGACTTAAAAAAAGATGATCCGGAAAGGATACAGAAAAACGAAAAACAAGAACAAATAACAAAGTACTCCATCACGTGAACCACATAAATAAAGTTACTGCAGTTAAGAAACAATAGAAATGTGGCTGATCTAGTTACTATAATAAAATTGAGAAATCTCAACATTCATGATCTTCATTAGAGAGAGGAGGAATACCAGAGGAGGTGCACAAGCAAAACAGGCAGTTTCACCAGGAATAAGCAACTGAATATGACCAGAAACAGCATCCTCCGAAACGCCTGGACAAATCTCCAATTTGTAGAATCTTAGGGTTATACGTGCAAAGTAAGAAAAACCAAAACAAATCTCCAATTTTTAAATTCTTAGAGATATACGTGTAAAGTAATAATTTCTTTTCAGGTTAAATTATAAGTTGTCTCTGATACATCCAAACTTTCAATTTTTTCTATTAAGTTGCCAGTATGCCCCATTTAGATTTGAACTACGAAGCTAGCATAACATATGCTTCCAAAATATCTGCTAGGCATGCCAAAATGGTAGCAGATGTGCTGTTAGTTCACATTTAACACTTTTGTAATATCAATAACATTAATATAAAATAATAATGGTGAGTCATAGCTTAAATTCAAACGATTTATCAATTCTTGAGATTTCCATAGTTTTCCTTGAATATCTGTCGACCGCCAACATTTAAAAAATATTCCATGAATGTTTTCATAAACTTCAATGTTTTCATCAATTTGAATGTTTTACCTCTAAATTTCTGTCAACATCAATATACAATTCCTTGTTCTTAACCAATATATCAAACTTAAGATTTTAGGTGTTCTAACCCATTTATGAGTGTTATGTAGTCAGCTGGTGAAAATATAACCAAACCAATTGCACGAACCATCTGTCCATAATTTGCTACAAGCTAACTTTACTGAAATCTATATAAATAAATGCACAAAGGGAGGACCAAGCATAAAAAAAATTTCCTAGGTGAATGAACAAAATAAGAATATTTTTTGCGTACCAGATTCCATCCATATCTGATTTAGCTCATTGCAAGCCTGAATACCAAATCTTAAATATCAATGTCAAAGTAAATGTAAATAGACTTATGTATTCATAATATAACAATGTAGATACTGGAGAAACTTACCTGATTAACAGCCATTCTTGCTTCATAATTATCAACACAACTTAATACAAGATCCACTCCACTGCCTTCTTTAGCTGGGGAGAATGATTTGTTTCTCAAACTTGACATAAAAGTTTCAAAACCTTGCACGGTGGTGATATTCAGCGTATAGCTCTGTAGTAAGATGAACTGATTAGAATGAGGAATAACAAACAAAATGGACCAGATATTCTCCATAATTTAAACATTGTGAATTAAAGTGAGAATGAAGAGAAATTTAAATGTTGCAAGCTATTTACTTCCTTAAAACTATTCTTTATGAAAGCACGAACACGTAACAGTGGGGAAAAACATAAAAGTTCCATTCATTATGCGTCAAGTACATAGAAAATCGGATCATCTACACAAACTATAACCGAACATCTGTGGGTCTTACTCATCAATAAAGGTGCAAATAATAGAGCATTTGTATAAAATGCTAACCTCGAGTACAACATCGGGATTTATATCTACAAGAGTCTGTACTGCAGCATCAGTTTTTGTCATTCCAACCTGAGAATATTTCAGGAAAGGTAAGCTACTGATCAGAGTAGACACAATATAGTTAACCGTGCCTTATAAGTGGGTAAAAACTTATCCAACTAAAAGGAAAATTCCAGAACATTTAAGAGCGTAGTAAGATGAAAATGTAAATTTGCATACAGGTATACAACTAAATTCAGGAAGAGATCAAAACTAAGAGCGAGCACATCCAATTCTTAAAGCACACAAGATCCCAGGTGAGAAAGGAGGACGATGTACTGAAATGGTTACCTGCTCAGGGCGAAAGAAGAGTCTATTCATGTTGGCTAACTCCACTTTATCATAATCATATAACAACAAGCGACCTATTCCACACCTCGTCAACATCTCAGCTGCAACACTTCCAACACCTCCAATTCCCTTTGGGTGAAGAATGAAAGAAAAAAACAATTCATCATCATCCATTAAACAAACAAAAAAAACTGAAATATGAATAACACATAGAGCAGCTTGTTGTTTCATTATGGCTAGTTAAGAACTTGTGTTTTCAATGCGCCAACTTCTAAAAATTGAAATTCTAGAGGAGATAAGTACAGACAACTATGGCAACAGAAAACTCCCGTATTCTTTCATAGTTTTCTACAATGCCCATCCTCTGAAGAGCCATAAGCCTACTGTAGGGGTTGCTATCTACCACCTCAGCACTCATGTCCTGCCACCATTTCGTTTGATGCATACGTTATCAATATAATTATAAGCTGCAATTTAAAGATGATGAAAGAAAACCAAGAGATGACAGAGGCATAGAACAAATACCTTGACTTTCGTTCGGCGAACTGGTCCTGCCTTTGAAAGACTTGTGAGACGCTCTAAATGCAATTGAAGCTGAATTGGACATAGCCGGAGAGCAATTGCATTCAGCGTTAGAAATTTCGAAAGCGGTAATCAAACACTCGTCACAATTACACAATTATAGCTCCATAGTGAAAGACGCTTAAATATTCATGAAAATTCTAAGACCGAGAGAAGCAAACCATACATGCAGATTCATGCGTAAATTAAATCGAAAAGATCATTTCTCATTACAATGAAAATGTAGTCAAATATGAACTTCACAAGAACACATCAAGCAAAACAGGATCAAACTTGTACAGAAATAATTCTACAGTCAAATGACTCAGTTAAAAAAAAAAAAACAGCAAGAACAGAGGTATAATTGTTCAGGATCAAAAGAAATTGATTCAGAACTGAAAAGCAGAAATACCTTATCAACGGAACCCCGAAGAGACGCATCGGTTAGCGACTGCTTCAAGGATTCGAGATCGTCCTGCATCTCTTTCAATTCCACCTCCATTTCTGCTCCCTCTCGCTCTCTCTCTCTGAAGGATCTCCTAATTGTCTGTCTCTATACAGAAATCCAAAGTCCGAAAAGTCAAAAAACTCTAAGATTTAGATGGTATCCTCTTAATTCCGATTCGGCAATAGATTTTCTTTACCACAATCTGCCAATCTGAAGTAATGTGTTCAAAGATTCCGGCGTGCTGCCCAGATCGGCTTCTTGTTCAGAATTGTTCCAACTTCCGGTAGTGATCAAAAGTTGGGTATTTTTGGGCTGCAATTAGGCCCAATAAGAAATTGGGCCTTCTGTAGATCCAACCCGCAGTAGTCTAGTGGGCTTTTATTGGGTTTTATCCTGACAATTTGATTGTTCAGGTTGTTTATCAAATAACATTTAATTAAGACCATGACCATGTATGGGGGTTTACGCGTGCCTAGTGTCAGAACGTCAAGGAAGTTGGTGACCCGATGACAAGGGAGCTGGCGACCGAAGCCCCAGTGAACGGCAACCGTAACTATAATTGTTCTAAGGTAGCAAATTTTTTTGTCTGGTAAGTTCTGACCCGCACGAAAGGCGTAACAATCTAGACACCGTCTCGGAAAGAAGCTCGGTGAAATAGACATGTCTGTGAAGATGCGGACTACTTGTACCTAAACAAAAAGACCCTATGAAACTTCACTGTTTCCCGGGATTGGCTTTAGGTCCTTCCTGCACAACTTAGGTAGAGGGCAAAGAATACCCCTTTCAAGATAGTTTTTTTAATAAAATTATATATATATATATATATATATATATATATATATATATTTTGAAAAATAAATAACCAAACAATATAATTATGAAATTAAATAAATATATGTATATAATTCTATCCAAACCATACCGATTGGGTTGGGTTGATCGGATTTTTTTATTTTAAACTTCTCTTTAAAATTTTTATATATATTAATTTTTAAAAAAATTAAACTAATATTTGATTTTGAATCCATTTTAATCCCATGTAATATAGCCACTAGGTTTAGATGATACGGGGTGGAATAATTTGACTAAATTTAATATTACCCAAGTTGAAGGCTCCAAGCTAAAGACGTGGACTTTGAATTACTATTTCATATTGTGTTAATACGAGAGTGTACGACCATTCACCAAAATCATGTCTACACCCGTCAATGCTAAAATGTATTATAGGGGGATATGACTAGTTGTTAGTTTTTTCCCCACCCGGGTTTTATGCTATCAAAGTCGTTGTTGTTGCCTACTCGTTTTTAGCTTATAACATTGTTTTCTTTCAAATTATTTTCAATGTATTTCCTATCTCACGTTTTCTAAAATATTGTTCTCAAACGTGATTTAAGGCACTACCTGTGATATCCCACATTAGTTGTGGAGGAGAACGAAACACCCTTTATAAGAGTATGGAAATCTTTATCTAGCAAACACGTTTTAAAACCTTGAGGGGAAACCCGTAAGTGAAAGCCCAAAGAGGACAATATTTGCTAGAGGTGGGTCTGGGCCGTTATAAATGGTATCAAAGCCAGACACCGGACGATATGCCAGCGAGGAGACTATTCCCCGAATGGGTGGTAGACACGAAGCGGTGTGTCAGTAAGAACGTTGGGCTCTGAAGGGGGTGGATTTGGTGGGGGTCCCACATCGATTGAGAGGACGCTGGGCCCTGAAGGGGGTAGATTCTGATATCCCACATTAGTTGGGGAGGAGAACGAAACACCCTTTATAAGGGTGTGGAAACCTTTCTCTAGCAGACGCGTTTTAAAGTCTGGAGGGGAAGCCCGTAAGGGGAAGCCCAAAAAAGACAATATCTGTTAGCAGTGGGTCTGGGCCGTTACACTACCCTTAAGACAGTAGGGATGTGTTTGGTTCATTATTGGTTCATAAAATACTTGAACATGGATATTTAGATTTATTTTATTACAAGGCAAGAAAGACTTAGACTTTTGAATTTAAAACTAAAGTATGGGTCAAATTCAACATCCTCTAAGAATATGTTAATAAGATGGCCAAGGGGATGCTTGGAGGAAGGGGGAACATATGGGTCAAAGGAATTTCGTGTAATAATTCTCGACCCTTTGTCCATGTTCACATTCAGTCTTCCATTCTTGCTTCTTTTCAAATTACCAAATTCCAAAGCTATAAACCACGTTCAAATTACAACCTTAAAATCATCAAATTTGTCTTAATTATCGAACAAAAGGTTGGAGTGTATATAGATCGGGTTAGAATCCGGATGGCCTCGACATTCTCCTGTGACATAGTTACGCTACTTGCTTCTCACTTCTAAGACTGAAAACTATCTTTACAAACCAACACGAATCATTACAGCATGTTTTGTCCTCACTCACATGTATCCTAAGAAAATTCTCAGAGGACACTCAACATAGAATTGTTCTAAGCAAAAAACAAAGTTCCTTTGATTGATCCACCGAAAATGAAAGTGCATTTTGTTGGTATAGATAGTAACTTTCATTTCGTAGCTATCCTATCATTAAGACCACTCTCATTCAGATGTGGTTTCGGTTCATTTATATATATTCATTTTTTAATTAAATAATAAATAAATGAAGAGGTTACAATATTTCCCTTTTTTTTCTGATTAAATATCTCTTTTTTTTATTATTATTTATTTTGTGGGTATGGAAATTATTAAGAGGATGGGATGAGCCACCAACTCCCACACATTTTTTCCAAGAGCCTTATCCATTGCTTTAAAATTCCAATCATTCAGCTAGTTGAATAAAATAATAATAATATAATGTCCCTACATAAATATCTCTAATTTAGAAAATTTATATATATTTTTAAAAATTATTATTATTTAAACTAATTTTAATAAAAATTAACGCTAATTTAAAAATCGGTTGAAAATATTGAAAATAAGTTTAGATATTTTTAAAGTACAATAATTAAAATATAAATAAAATTCAAATGAATACATATATGTTTATCAAATGTTAATAATAGATTTGGGGTGGTTTTTAATATTTAAAATGCTCTCAACTTGTAAAAGTATTTTTGTTATAATAAATAATATAATTACAAAACCCAAGGGATGCAACAAATATTTAATATAATTATATTAAAACTATAATAGAAAATAGAAATGAGTATTATTACAAACATAATTACATGGCAAAAATTCAAACATATTAAATTATTACTAATTAAACTAAAAGACGTGATGATAAATTTAATTGTATTAGTACTTTAAATACTCGTGTATAAATGTAACCGTCTATGGCCCACCATTGTTCGTTTTAGCTCGTTACGTGTTGCCGTCAGTCTCACGATTTAAAAGAAAAAAGAAGTCTTTTGTTTCCTTCTCCAACCGATGTGTTTTGTTCCCTTCGTCTTCGTTGCACACCGTTTGGAACCTGACTCTAATATCACTGTAACAACTCCAACCCATATGGGATCTCACAATCTACCCACTTAGAGGCTCATCGTCTTCGTTGGCACACCGCTCGGAACCTGGCTCTAATACCACTATAACAGCTCCAACCCACGTGGGATCTCACAATCTACCCACTTAGAGGTTCATCGTCTTTGTTGGTACACTGCTCGAAACCTGGCTCTAATATCACTGTAATAGCTACAACTTATGTGGAATCTCACAATCTACCCCCTTTAGAAACCTAGCGTCCTCGTTGGCACAACGCTCGGAACCTAGCTCTAATACCACTATAACAACTCATGCCCCACCGTCAGCACATATTGTCTATTTTATATTATTCAATTTCTTTTCATTATAACGTATAATTTATTCAGTAAAATTTGCCCGTAAATTATTTAATAACAAGTTCTTCTAACTCAGATACAACATTAAATCAGGTCGAAAAGGAGATAGATAGTGATTTTTTTTTATTGTAAAATTTATCTATATAATTTGAAAAAAAAAAATTAAAATCTTGTTTTGATTTTAAAATTTTATAATTTAATATTTATGATTTGATATAGAATATTTACTTGAATTTTATCAAATTATAGAACTAATTCTAATATTTAAAAAATAATATGTTTTTTTTTTACTTTAATTGTACAAAAATAGAAAAATTAGCCAGTCAAGCCACGTGTATCATGACATTTCTTTAATCATTTATTTAGCCAATCTATCAACTATATTTCCTTAAAAATAAAAAATAAAAAATAAAAAAAATCTATGAACTATGTTTTGAATTTTATTTTTATTAATTATTATATCGCCAAATTTCCATGTACGGCCGCATTTTTGCCTCTCACAATACTCAAAATAAAATAATAATAATAACTTTACGTTTCCGACTCTTATAATTAAAATTTAAATACAATATGTTCTGTTCCTTTTTTAACTGCACCTTTATCTTTAATTAATCATGCTTTATTTGCATTAAGCAGCCACTAATGACTTCCTAATTATATAAGTCTCCCTTTATTTTTTAAAATTTTTTAATTCCAATTTAATTTTTTTTTCATAGGCAAGCAATTTATTGAGTGAATAAAGTAAATTCTAAATTAATATTTATAAGTTTATTAAATAAACCAATGCCACATCAGCCTTATGGCCTTTCTCTTGAAGAAATGAAAGTGTTTTGCTGTTTAATAAAAAAATTAAGATTTTTTTTTAATGTTTAGTTTATAATAAGTTAAAATAAATCAATTTTATTAAATAAGCCACGTCATGCTAAGGTAGCCTTATATTAATAAACAATGTCATTTTCGCTTTGGAGAGAAAAAAATCGTCCAATAGGAATGGAGGATTCAC
Organism: Cucurbita ficifolia; assembly: GCA_033971965.1. Lineage (NCBI taxonomy): Eukaryota > Viridiplantae > Streptophyta > Magnoliopsida > Cucurbitales > Cucurbitaceae > Cucurbita > Cucurbita ficifolia. The sequence goes on from CM066979.1 coordinate 1,379,717, forward strand.
TATTTGTAATAAAGCACAGGCTAATATGGAGCGGATCAGAAGAAGTAAGGCTTAGATTACCTAGCTCTTGTGGTTAAAACGATCGATTTTTCATTTGCCAATGAATTGTATCCGTCCCGATTTGATCGATAATATGATTCTTGGCTAGAAGAAAGGTTCTGTGATATGGACACTCTGTCCAACTAACTCGATCGGTTGGTCCACCTAACAGATGATGAGATTCTCGATCGATCTGAGAGAATTTAGAAAAGTCTTTCTCACTATTCATTCTATTCGAGATAGGGAGAGCTTTCGATCAAAATTTTGTCACCTCTCCCGTTCGAGCTCTCGCTTGAACCGAAACCTTTATGCACTGGTAGACTTTCAATTTAATCTATAAAAAAATTTGAAAGCAAAAATTAAAAACAAAATTATTTCAAACTTAGTGCTACATTTAAATGTAGCCGCCCAATTCAAACCTAAGTTCATTTTTAAAAAATAAAAAATTCAATAATTTTTTATATTTAAATTTTATAAGATTTTAGTTATTAATATAATATGGCATAATTTTTTTTTTTTAATAACTAAAACAATGAATAATTTTTATTTAAATTTTTAGGAATTAAAAAATGAGGTCGAGTTTTACACTCTTACTCGGTCAAATTACATACAAAACATACGATTACGGTCTTACTAAGCTGATTAATTAATTAAAAATTAATATTTATTTTGTTTCCTTAGAAAAGAAAAAAAAGCTGACGGGCTCGAACCGTGGGACCCATCCAAATCTGTCTCGACTCTTCCCCACCGTTGCTGGGTCGCTAGAGATATAAATTTAACGCACCCGATTCATTTTGAGATCACTTCATGCTCTAACTACGATCCAAATCTGGCTTCCTTTAATCCTCCATTAACGGACCTCAATCGTTTGCAGTCCTTTCATGACGGTTCCATTTTCAAGGTGAAGGCCACAACGACGACCAATCTATTACACTCTGGAATGGTGTGCAACAAAAGGAGGAGAACTTCCACCACCACCACCGCCGCCGGGATTCATGATCTCTTCGACGGTTTGCCGGATGATTTACTCGTCCTCCTCCTCGGCAAACTTAGCGCCAACGCTTCTTCTCCTTCAGATCTCGTCAATGTTATGTTGACGTAAGAATCGCGTAACTTGTGGTTTCTTTAATTTCTTGTTCTGTTGTGATTTTCTTTTGATGTTCATGAAACGAATCATAGATGTAAGAGGTTCAATCGATTGGCTCTGCATCCGATGGTGCTATCGAAAGCCGGACCTAAAGCATTTGAAATCCGAATCAAAAACTGGTGCGAATCGACTCATCGATTCCTGAAATTGTGCGTTTCTGCCGGTAATGTGGAAGCGTGCTACACGCTAGGAATGGTCCGTATAATCGATTGATTTTTCTCTCTGTAATTTCAGATTCGGTTATGATTTGTTTGCTGATTTCGTTTTTTGCAGGTCGAATTTTATTGTATGAAGAACAGAGGAAATGGAGCTTCGTTAATGGCGAAGGCCGCGATTAAATCTCATCCGTTGGCGCTTTACTCACTCGCAATCGTACAATTTAATGGAAGCGGTGGTTCAAAGAGCGACAAGAATCTTCGTGCAGGTGTGGCTTTGTGCGGACGAGCCGCTTGTCTCGGCCATATCGATGCGCTTCGTGAACTAGGTCACTGTCTTCAAGACGGTTATGGCGTCGCTCAAAACGCGTCCGAGGGACGTCGTCTCTTAATCGAAGCCAACGCGCGTGAGCTCGCGTCGATAACAAACTCCTCTCTCCGCCGTCTCAACTGCTCCGTCGACCGCCCATCCACGACGGATTCCAGCGGATCGCTTCTTAGTGATTTCGGCTACAACATTCCGGCGCCGGAGGTTCATCCGGCGAATCAATTTTTAAGAGATTGGTTCACTTCTGGCCGTGGATTTATCGCTGAAGGTTTGAGACTCTGCTCGAATAGTGGCTGTGGAAGGCCAGAGACTCGGCTTCATGAGTTCCGGCGGTGCTCGGTTTGTGGTAATGTAAATTATTGCTCACGAGGTTGCCAAGCTCTGGACTGGAAATTGCAGCATAAGACGGAATGTGCGCCGTTTGACCGGTGGCTGATCGAGGACGATGACCTTGAAGACGACGACGACGACGGCGTAAACAGAATAGAGCAGTTCGGCGACGGTGTGAATGTGGAAACTGAATGATATTTGATTATTAAAGGCAACGCTTTCTCTTGTTGTTTGACATCACTTTTACCTTTTTAAAATTCTTTTTATTTTATTTTATTTTTTACTTCCTCCTCTTTTTAACATGAATATCCCACGTGGAAAAGATTAAAATATTTTACAATCACAAAAATTACTCTTCTCAATTCTCATTGAAATCACTATATTTTAATATTCCAAACTTGAAAATTATTAAAATATAAAATATTTTAAATATAAATCTTCAACTTAAATGTATACTAAAAGAATGATTCTGATCTATTTCATGGCCTATTAGAAATAGAAGACGCTCGGTTGGAATCCTCAGGAATAGAAAAAAGTTGCCGTTGATTTGATAATGATCGAGTGGACATTGTTTCTTTTGCCTGAACCTAGGAATCCCTTAAATACGATATAAAATGGATCTTGTTCTATCCTTTGATCAAAGATTTCTCTATGAACAATATGAACCCGAGTGTGAAGAACGGGAAGGAGAAGGAATCCCCAATCCGAAACAGATAGAGGATAATTTATAATTAATTAATTAATTAATTGTATAACGATTTAAGAGAGCAAGAATCTTCAAATTCCAACTATACCCTCACCTTCGGCCCATCAAAAAATGGGCTGAGTTTGGACAAGCCCAATACATCGATGGATTCGGGTCGACACTTAATATCTTTGTTATCTTTTAAATACCCATAAAAAATATTACCTATTTATGCCAACTAGGAGCAACAATATTTGGAAGTATAAATAACTTAATTACTAATTTAAAAATAGCGGTCATACATAGCTTTTCATCTCCTTGATAGGGGAAGTTCTCCAAAAGTATGAAAAGTTGCACTATCGGGCTAGGTTACACGACCCCATTTGTAAGGAGGTACTCCTTCTTGCCTTAAAAAAACAAGAGCACCTTGCATCGTCGAACAAATCATTATTTACAAGGGTGTGGAAACCTCTCCTTAGCATACGCGTTTTAAAACCGTGAGAGGAAGCACAAAGAAAACAATATATGTTAGCGGTGGGTTTGAGCTGTTACAAATGGTATTAGAACCAGATATCGGGCGGTGTGTCAGCGAGGACACTGGGCTCCCAAGGGGTAGATTGTGAGATCCCACCTTAGTTGGAGGGGAATGAAACATTTGTTTATAACGCGCGTGGAAACCTCTCCTGGGGGTAGATTGTGAGATCCCACATCGGGTTGGAGAGGAGAACGAAATATTTCTTATAAAAGCGTGTAAACATCTCTCTAACAAACGTGTTTTAAAACCTTGAGTGGAAGGTCGAAAGATAAAATCTAAAGAGGACAATACTAACGGTTGCAAGCCCACTTTCCAATATTATCTTTTGAATACAATATTTAAAAAATAAATAATATAAACTATTATAGGATTAAAATATTGAGAATTTTGACGTATAAACCAACAATTAAATTAATAATTTGAAGAAGAGAACAGACAACTTTACATTTTGTGTAGATAAAAACCCAATTAAAATAATAAATAAATAAACGAGCCGCGGTTTCGAACCTGACGACATACTTAAAATAAAATTAATAATAATAAAAAAATAAAATGATGCTTTCGAGTTTTTAATAATAATAAAATAAAAAAACTAAAAATTCAATTAAAAAATTGTCACATTAAAAAAAAAAAAAAAAAAAAAATCAGAAAAGGAGAATACGTGTTGTTATATCATTTTGTTTTATTCTCTTTTATTAGAGATGTCCACGAAGACACATATAGAAATCAAATGGGGTCAGCGTCCTTGCTGGCACACCATTCGATGTCTGGCTCTGATACTAGTTATAACAGCTTATCACCGTTAGCCTCACAATTTGAAAACGCATTTGTTTAGAAGAGGTTTTCACACTCTTATATGGAATGTTTTGTTCTCCTCTCTAACCGATGTGGGATCTCACTATATCCGCTAGTGGTGGACTTGAGCTGTTACAAATGATATCAGAATTAAACATCGAGCAGTGTGTCAGTGAGGACGCTAGACCTCTAAGGGGAGTGGATAATGAGAACCCACATTAGTTGGAGAGGAGAATGAAACATTTCTTATAAAGGTATGGAAACCTCTCCTTAACAGACACATTTTAAAACCGTGAGACTGACGACGATATGTAACGGATCAAAGTGGACAATATCGGTTAGCGATGAGCTTGGGCTATTAAAAATGGCATTAGAGTCAGACACTGAGCGGTGTACCAGCGAAGACGCTGACCCCATGGAAGGTGGATTGTGAGATCCCTCATCGTTGGAGAGGGGAACGAAACATTTCTTATAAGAGCGTGGAAACCTCTTCCTAGCAGACGTGTTTTAAAATTGTGAAGTTGACGACGATACGTAACCGGTCAAACTAGACAATATCCGCTAGCGGTGAAGTTCGATTGAATTAATGTTTTTATGGGTAGAATTTCAAATATGAAATGATTTTGTAGCTAATTTTTTTGAAAAGAATTAAGATGATAATGAAAACAAGTTTATGGTTTGAAAAATGGTGTTAATTGTAAAATCAAAGGCACAAAGCGCGGGGTAAGAGAGCAATAGCATCGTGAATGAGACGCCAGATGCCGATGGGGCATTAAGTATTATTATTAAGGTGGGTGCGCCGATGGAATGCCAAAACCAAACGCGAATGGCACTCGGCCCGGCGCCACACTGTCAAACCGCGGCACCCTGCGTGGGTGGATTTTGGTTTGTTTGCCTGTTTCTAACCCAACCATTTGGATTTTTTTTAGACCCCCACATCATTTCCAAATCTATACCAATTTTTTTTTAATGATAATTTCACGTCTAGTTGAGTTAGGTTAGAGAAATCTTTTGAACTAGCCTGAAATTTTAGATGGATTGAGTCGGTGACTCGAGCAACTCAAATAGAGTTCACAACTCAGTTCAACCTAGTCCTATCCAGTTGAGTTGAGTTGAGTTAGGTTGGGTTCACAACCCAATCATCCTATTAATCTTAAAATTAGGGTAAGATTGAGTTATAACCCTATTTTTAGCTCGTCGAGTTGACCCAACCATAAAAATGTCAATCCAACCAATTCAAAATTTTCAATCTTTCAAAAACTAAGTCTATTTTTTTTGTATTATAACCATTGTTTCCGGTGTATATGAGTTGGGTTAGAAGTTGGTAATTCAAGAATTCACAACCTTAAAATAGAAGGTCCGGTTTAAGATTGTTGTTTATTTATTTATTTTATAAAAAAATTCTACTATTTACGGTACATGTTACATTAATAACTAAAATCTTTATATATTAAACATTCATAAGTCACAACACATCACTAATGTCGATTGCAAAGGTCGAATATTCTTAATTTTCATAATAATCTTAATGCTATTTTTTAAACGTAAAATTAACGGTTCATACGTATTTTTGAAATAAAATATTAGTAATTTATTTATAAAGTTATTTTAAAATTTAATGATTTTTTAAGAAAAAATATAAAATATAAAATAAAGAAATATTTTTATTAATTTTGCTTAAATTATTATAATATATATAATTTATAAGATGGGTCAAAATTGGGGCAGGAGGGACACTAGACCATGGAGAGTGTCAGACCCGACCCCACCGGTCGGTTTGGACAATAATCGACCGGACCAAACCGCACGTATGCGAACGAACCGCCCTAAAAAATTCCAATGTTGAAAGTCATCGGTCCACGCCAATCATGCTCAAATTGTAATTTCCAATCAATAAAAAATTAGGAAAATATATTTAAAAAATATTGGGATAATTCACCGAATTTAATTAATTAATTAATTAAAAAAAATAAATATCTTTTTAATAGTTGTTATTTTAGTCGTCAGGCAAACAAGCCGGCTACTGTTTGGAGAATTTAAGTCGGAGTGGGACCCACACCCACAGACATTTTCTATTTGTTCCAACAAATTAAATAAATAAAAGGAGAAAAAAAGATTTTGGGTTTCACATTTCCAATGAAATTTTGTTAACAACTCTCTCATAAATTCTTGGCGTTCCGTCGTTCATTTCAATTTTTCTTTGAAACCCTTTTTTTGAGGGTTTGAATCTTGTTTGGGGTAGAGAGGTTAATTGACGGAATTTGTGAAGAATGGCGACGACGACCACCAGTATTGGCGGTGATGGCGGCGGCGGTGGCGGTGGTGAAGATAGAGTTATGGCTACGGCTCAGCAGATACTCAAGAGCCTCAACACTCCTAAGGAGGTTCGAGATGACATGCTTCTGATCTTCTCTAGCTTCGATAATCGTCTATCTAACATCACCAGTTTGGTCAACAGTGGAGATTCGAAGAGGGAGGGGGATCGATTTGAAGCTGCTGAGAAAGTGATTCTTCGTTGGGATTCCGGTCAGGGAGCTTCTCGGAACTCCCTGTTCTGGGAGGATGCGCCGGATGAGGCAGCGGAGTACTTATCGGCGGTGGATGATATTCTTCACTGGATGGACGAGTTGTCAATTCAGTCTGATTCGGCTAAGATCGTCGAGCGTGCTGAGAACGCGATCCAGATCGCTATGTCGCGGCTTGAGGATGAGTTTCGTCGTATGTTGATTCGGAGCACCGTTCCGCTCGATGCTGAGCATCTCCACGGTTCAATTCGTAGGGTTTCCCTCTCTTTTGCTTCACACGAAGGCGAAAATTCCGATGAGTTCGAATCCTTTGCCGATGTTGACCGTGGTTCGGGGATTTTCCATGAGCGTGGTGTTAGTTTGGGCGACGATTTGCGCGTCGATTTGATCAATCCTGACGCCGTCGATGATCTGAAGGAGATCGCCGACCGGATGATTCGATCTGGATACGAAAGAGAGTGTCTGAATGTGTATATTAGTGTCCGCCGCGATGCTTTAGATGAGTGCTTGGTTGTTCTTGGAGTTGAGAAGCTTGGAATTGAAGATATCCAGAAAATTGACTGGAAAACTCTGGATGAGAAGATGAAGAAATGGATCCAAGCTGTTAAGGTCAGTGTTCGAGTTCTTTTAACTGGCGAGAAACGACTCTGTGATTATATCTTTAGTGGTTCTGATGACTCTGAGGAAGCTTGTTTCAATGAGATAGCCAAAGGGTGCGTCAGGAAATTACTCAATTTTGCAGAAGCCATTGCTATAGGGGAAAGATCAGTAGAGAAGCTATTTCGAATTCTCGATATGTATGAAGCTCTGGCGTACGTTCTACCGGACTTGCAGGCTATGGTCGCGGATGAATTTGTGATTGAGGAGGCGAAGGGAGTGCTTTCTAGGCTGGGAGAGGCTGCTAAAGGTACATTTTGTGAATTTGAGAATGCTGTTCGTAGTGAGACTTCTAAGAAAACGATGTTAAATGCTGAGATTCATCCGCTCGCTCGTTACGTCATGAATTACTTAAGATTGCTGGTGGTTTATAGCAATACTCTGGATGAACTTTTAGAAGGCGATGACGACGAGGATTCGCGTCGTCGAGGGGATGATGGTTCTGAGAATTTGGAGTTTGAAACCATGTCTCCGTTAGCTCGTCGATTGTTTTCATTGATAGCGTCATTGGAGAGCAATCTTGAGAGGAAATCCAAACTTTATGCGGACGATTCGTTGCAATATATATTTCTCATGAACAATATACAATATATAGTGCAGAAAGTTAAAGATTCCGAGCTTGGGAAGCTCTTGGGTGACCGCTGGGTTCGTAAGCGTCGAGGCCAGGTTCGGGTATATGCAACGAGCTATCTAAGGGCTTCGTGGGGCAGATTGTTATCCTTCTTGAAGGAAGAAGGGAGTGGTGGGAGCTCTAATAGTGCACTGAAACTAGCTGCTTTAAAGGAAAAATTCAAAAATTTCAATGCTGGCTTTGAGGAACTCTATAGAATTCAGACAGGTTGGAAGGTTGCAGATCCTCAACTACGAGAAGAACTCCGAATTTCGATATCGGCAAAGGCGTTGCCTGCATATCGTGCCTTCGTGGGAAGGCATGGAAGTCAGATAGAGAACACGAGACATGCCGGGAGGTATATAAAGTACAGTTCGGACGACTTGGAGAACTATTTATTGGATTTGTTTGAAGGATCAGCTTGTGTTCTAAACCACTTACGAAGAAAAAGTAGTTCATAGAGAGAGATACTGAGGCGATTCTGCTTGTCAGGTATGACCCATTGAAGAGGTTTCCTGATATTTTCTGTTCTTCATGGTGTTAATACAATAGGGTCAGAAAGACTTGTGTACATGTTTTATAGGGCTATAACTTATGTATTTCTGTATTGTAGCCATACCATGTTCTTTAAGATCAAAATCAAACTATCATTTGAATGATATGCTTGAAATTTTTTAACATCCCTCGTAGGCTATTGCAGCAGGAGATAGCTATGATCTGTCTGGTTGAATTTTTAGTGCTTCTATGAGTAACTCTGAGGTTTGTCCGACAGTGCTTTTACTCCTTGCTGATCTTAAATGATGCTTTTAGTAATCAAGCACACACACAAGTGCTTGATCTATAAGTGATTTGTTCTAATTCGGGATTGTGTGTTCTTAGACACATGGAAGTATATCCACTGCTCGCAGATATTGTCTTTTTTTTTTGGTTTTTCCTTCTGGGTTTTCCCTCCAGGTTTAAAGTGTGTCTGGGAGAGGTTTTCACACCCTTATAAGTAATGCTTCGTTCCCCTCTCCAACCGATATGGGATCTCACAATCCACCCCCTTGAGGATCAGCGTCCTCGCCGGCACACCGCTCGGTGTCTGGTTCTAATACCATTTGTAACAGCCCAAACCCACCGCTATTAGATATTATCCTCTTTGGGCTTTCCCTTTCGGGATTCCTCTCAAGGTTTTAAAACGCGTCTACTAGGGAGAGGTTTTCACACCCTTGCATCAAATGTTATTGTGAGATCCCACATCGATTGGAGAGGGACATTCCTTATAAGGGTGTGGAAACCTCTCCCTAGCACGACTCGTTTTAAAACCATGAAGCTGACGGCGATACGTAACGGGCCAAAGCGGACAATATCTACTAGCGGTGGGCTTGACCTGTTACAAAGTACCTATGTCACAAACGGGACAATATCTACTGTATGGTTTTGCATTGGTTAGTTGCAAGGATAACAGTTTTCCTCTGGTTTACTTAATTTAGCGCTTTAAAGTACTGATATTGTGGAGATTGAAGCTTTAGGTTGATCATACTATTTCCTCTGTTGGTTGGCAGTTGTGGTTGCTTTATTTTATAGCATTGTATTCTCTAGTTAAGAGTAACATCATATTCAGCAGCTTATCTGTCACGCGTACTGCAAGAAACGATGTCGATCCCGACGCTCTAAGAATGTAAATTAGCTTTCTATGAAATGGTAGCTCTTGTTTTTCTTCATTCCGAGGGAATTATGATGCTTTGTACTGATATGAACATCCTGAATGTGCTTTGGCCTTCGCTTGCAAGACACCTTAATGTGCCTTTTAAGCCATCAACCACTTGAATCAAGGCATAATCAAAGCTTCATTTATCCACTCTTTGATGCCTCAAAATTTTGCCAAATGTGAATATCCTATCTTTTTGCCTTAAAACCTCGTAAATTTACGATCAATGTAATTGGTAACTTATTAGGTTGTCTTTTGTCAATCAAAACACGATACTTTCGCTTTCGTTTTTATCATTTATGGCACCCAATATCATGAGTAAAAAAAGGTATACATGAATGAACCGATACCGTATCTGAATGAAAGTAATTTTAAGGATATGATGGTTAATAAGGTTTTAAATGAATTAAAATTACTACTTATACCAACAAAATGCACAATTTTTTTCGGTGTCTCGATAATAGGAAAGAACTCCATGACCTCTTAGCAATTATAGGAAGCATATGAGTGAGAACAAAATATTTTAAAAGAATCCGTGTTGGTTTGTAGTAGTAGTCTTCACTCTTATAAGCGACAAATAAGTAATGTGGTCATGTCGATATCGTTTGATGTCAAATTTATATTTCAAATTCGGATCCAAATTCTTATTTATAATAATAATAATTACTCATCGTCTTTCTTTGTTAAGTAATGTTTTATTCCAAATAGACTAAAATAACCGTAAACCTGTCATAAAAAGAGAATGGTTAATTTAGTAATATTTTTATTAGATTTAATATTTTTTATTAAAAATATTCCTAAACTTTAAAATATTCAAAATTAATTTTGAATGAAACCTAAACATTTTGTTTCAAAAATACCATAATTTTTGTGTTTCAAAAATACTCTTAAATTTTTAAAAACTTTATTAATACTTTTTTAATTTTTTATAATTTTTTTTATAAAAATATGTTTAAAAAATATTCGTAAACTTAGAGTGATAATTTTTTTTTTATGAAAATAAAAGATGTTGATGCTATTTAAAAAAAAAAAAAAAAATTGTTTTATGATATTTTTTACACATTATTAATAGTTAAATATTTTTATAAAAATAAAATACTATCGATTTTCATACCATTTAAGAGTATTATGAAGTTTTTTTTTTTATTTTTAAATTTTTATTAATTGATGAGCGAAGTGTTGTTCTTCAACTTCTAGATTTCTGATGTGCTACAAAAAATTTCGTTAATTGGATTTATGAAGACGATGCAGGAAATCGCAATCAAAGCAGTTTAATCTGAGAGAAGGGCGAGAAAAATGTCGAATCCTGCGGAACAAATCCAAGAAGGAGCAGAGCCTAAACCATCTGATCTAAACCCTAGCGACCAAAGCGATCACTCTCATGAATGGGAAGTCATGGCGCGAGCTTGGCTTTCCTCCTTCCCCGAGGCCAAAGCTGGGTCCATGGAAGAGGTTGAAGCTTGGATTGACTCCAACCATGCCTCTTTACCTGCAAACCTCAAATCAATGCCCCGCTCCGACCTTTGCCAGAGGCTCATTTCTATCCAGAATTTGATGAGACTTTCCGCTCAGGTTACGATCATTCACAATACTTTCTCTCTTGCATTATTATTCAAAGATGCTGTTGTAGTTCTTTATGATCTGTCATACTGTATCAGAACTTGAGATCTTTATCTTACCAAGAATTGTGGCCTGGAATCCTTTTAGAAAGAGCTTTTAGAGCCTTAGAGGGAGATTGGCAAATGTTTATGACACACCAATTCCAGGCCATTCAGTTTGATTCTTGTAGCTTTTGTTTCAGCTTTTAAGAGCTTGGATTGTCATGGCTTTTGTTTCAGAGGTAGTTTTCCATGCAAACCCATCTGTGTCTTTACATAATACTCTTCAGTGTTCAAATTGCTATTCAGACTTCGTTGGCTTGATATTTGTCACAAAGTGGTCTTAGGATTTCTCCTGTTATGGATAAATAATCCTCAACCATATTAACTCGGAACATTTCAGAAAAAACCCTCGTAAACTGTAAGTCAAGCTCCTTCGCTCCTTCCCTTCGTAAACCATAAGTCAAGCTGCTTCGCTCCTTCCCTTCGTAAACTATAAGTCACGCTGCTTCGCTCCTTCCCCTCGTAAACTATAAGTCAAGCTACTTCGTTCCTCGAGAGCCGCTCACCCCTTCAGAGGAAAGGACTTATGCTACCCCACCCCAAGTAGTGGTGGGGGCGCCCATCAACATGGCGGGGAAGCCTAGTGGAACGGCTATCCCATACTTAGCTAGGCTCATTCCATTGGGGCTTGATGATCTTTGCATCTTCCTGATTCAGGTTATTGATTTTTTGAGTTAACAACATCTGAGTTGATAATTCAAACCTTTGAGCTCTTGGTTGAGAGTATATTGACTTAACCAGTTCGAGATATGTTTAGGTTGGCAATTGAGTGAACGATTAAATAAAATGTAGCGTCTTTCCCCTCTTGTCCTCCCATTTAGCTATTCAATCTGTGGTGGTGCATTTTTTTTTTTTTTTTTGTTTTGTTACGAAAACTATGGTTTGAAATGTCTCCTTCCAATCAAATTATGTTCCATGACAGGGAACGGAAGAGATTCAGGGCGATCAGGGTGATCGGGGTGATCAGGGTGACCAGGGCGACCTTCCACATGCTCGATTTCAACGGACTGACCAGTGGATACCAGTTTATTCTTGGTTAGAATCTCTACAACAAGATGAGGTTGTCAAGTCAAAGGAAATATCTGATTGGTTAACTGAAAATCCTTCCATCAGAGATCAGTTGTGTTCTAGACATTCTCGATACCATTTAATGCACTACATCAAAAAGTGTCATTTGAAGATATTGAAAAGAAAGGAAAAGAAAAAGGTATCTAAATGAGTTTCTTCTGTCTTATGAACTGATTGAATCGGCTAAGTACTGTCCAATTTCCCATGTCTCCTTGGTACATGATTCTACTGATGATCTTGGCCTGTGTTCTTAAGTTCTTCAACGAATAGTTCGTTAGCCAGTATCTTATAACCTCTTCAAATCTGGCACGTGATTTTTTAGAATTATCGTGACGAAATCTCATGTAAACTCCGATCAATTTGACCCTTGTGGTTTTATTTTGTAACGAAAATTTATTGTTTATTGTTTATTGTTTCTTGTTTCTTGGGCAGGGTTCTCAGGTGCCTGAAAAATCTCCTCAAAAGTCTCCTCTAAAAGTGCACAAGGATGTTGTGATGAAACCAGCATTGCCTCCACGTAAACCTTTTCAGCACTCTATATTTTTCTTAAATCCCAAGTTTATGCTTGAAGATATCTTGTATACTTAAAGTTATATTCAGACTCAGTTTCTGAAGACCAGAACGGAGGGTTTATCATTAAGAATGCAATTAGCCAATGGTCCTTAAACCTCTCAAATTAATGACCACTCGACTCCGAGCGTGAATTTTACTTGTGTATTGCAGGCGATTCATTCAGCGATCTACCGAAAGACAGCGACGTATATTTGGCAAAACGAAAGGAAGCGTTTCGAAAATACGAAATGTAAGCTTACAATCCGACGTTTTTGCATCTTTTTTTGATAAATCACTCCTTGGTTTCAAAGAAAATGGGTTGATTTGATCATAAATTTGCCCGAATCTTTTCAGTTTAGTGGAGTTGGAGAAGTTGCTTGCCACCAACATTTGCAAGTCTGAAGGAGTCAAATAATTGGAGAAACTTTTGGAACTGCCATCACACTGCTGTGTATGGGACACATAGGGCCAAGTTGTAAGCCATTGCAGGTTTACCCATTGCTCTGCCTTCCTTCTTGGTGGCTAATCTATTAGAAATTTAAGTCATACCTTGTAAAATGTTGATATCCATTTGATCATGTATGGGCATACCGACTAGTTTTAGATACTGTTGGAGAATTTTTTTTTACGATATTTGATGACGGTTTGCGTTATGTAGAACGAGGAATACATACCAAATTGTAAATTTGGTTCCTGTAGTTTGGAAAGATTTAGTCCGTGTTTATATAAAGTTAAGAATTTTATTCTTATAGTTCGATGAAACTTCATAAATAGTCTTTATAGTTTGCTTTATGATTTGATAAAATCCTCGGTTTTAGCAAACCATAGGTCTAATTTCAACCCTTATAATAGTAGAAACTAAATTGGAACTTATAGGAACCAAATTTGCAATTAAACATTCAGGAATAAAATATGAGCTTATTATTGTAAAGAAATCGACATTTATATGAATTTTTGTTATCAATTTATCGTTCAACTTGACATAAATAGCTCTTCACCAACAAACCTAAAACCTCAATGATAAACAAAGTATTTGTAAATTTAAATGCGTATAAAATAAATAATAGATAGAAATAATCAAATCTATCATGATTTGGAGAGAGCGTATTTGAAATATATTATTAAAAAAAAGTATTTATAAATGTAAGAAAAATCAAAACACTAAATACATCAATTAATATTAATATAGATCATTTCTATCATTTTGAAAAAGTTAGAATTAGTCACTTTTGTAAGAACAAATAAACTATTCATAAAGTCTTACCAAAATGAAATTATAACTTTTTAAACTATTTGCACATAGCAAATAAATAGCATAGCAAAGATAAATGTGTTTAAAAATAAATCTTTTTGCAACATTTCATCAAACTAAAAACAATAAAACAACATCCCTTAAGCAGAGTCAAGGTCAAGGCTGCACTGCCTCCAGAAGTTTTTCATACACCTGCCTGGCCGACAAATCCTCAACCTGAAATAAAGTACCTCTCAAGGTGTTAACATACAACAAGAACATCACTCAGAATTGAAGCCCTACTGAAGTTAAAGTCTTTTGAAAGAGTATTACTTTTACAGTTCCAGCACTTCTTGAAAAAACAAAAACAAAAAAAAAATCTTATCTTACCTTTTTTTAAAAGAAACGTCTCAAAAATTAAATTTATTTTGCTACATTATATTCAAAACTGATTTCATTAACTGCAAATATGTTTTTGTTCCTTACTAGAAGTCATTTTTGAATAATATATCTAAAGTAATTCTTCAAAGATTTAAAAAGAATACTTTTGATCATCTAAAGTAAACCCACTTTCAAAATATTAAATTGTTAAATTTTCTAAAGGTGCTTTAAAAAGCATTTCTTTCCATAGATATTCCAAACATACTAGTACAGTGATATGCTCCGCTTTTCTAAGGGGAAATAATCAAGCATATTACGAAGTGTGATCAACTCACCACAAGAAGCTTCGATTTGTTATTCCATCCTCGTTGAAGAGTCATTTGGCTAAGCCTCAGTCCCAATACCTGCTTAGAAGAACATAATTTTTTAAGGAAAAAAAAAAAAGTGGCTCAAGTTCATGCAGAATCTCAAACAGTATGCGAAATCAAGCAGATATTGAAGATCCAAAGCCAAAAACATATATCAGAACATACTTTTCCCATGAACTCCAGAAGCTCATTGTTGGCTTCTCCACGCGCTGCAGGTGCAGCAACAGCAACACGTACATCATCAGCATTTACTCCTGTAAAAGGATAATATATCATCTTTTTGTGTCTATAATCAAGAAAAATAATATTAAATGTGAAATAACAACTTATTTTGTTTCTCTTTAATTAGTAAAAGTATGCCAATGAGCTAGCTTTCAATAACAAAAATTGTTCCAGTCCAAAATTCTTCCATACTGTTATATAATCATAGTTTCAAATAAAACTCTAGAAGTCTTACTCTTGTCTTACGTACCAGAATTTGACCTCTCATTTTCTTCTTGTTATACAATAACAAATATAAATCATCAAAGGATTTATCTAATTACAATTATTTGAATCATAATCCCATGCTAAGATGTCAGATAAAGAGACTACATGCAATGTGATGTAGAACCTTTACATTCTGTCTATAACAAAATTATAGTTGAATTCAAGCTTACAAATAAAGACTACATGGATAAAGATATATCACAGCAATTATATCTTTCATACTTGTAATTGCTGAGCGCTGTGCTCGATCTTCAACTTCTATGGCCACTTGGACCAGTCCTCCTTCAAGTTGAGATATACAGGGTGGCACGGGAGCATCCTAATATAGTTGTGTATTGAGTGAGAATTGATGTGGTTGTTTATAAATCACAATAAATATTGGAACATCTTTGTAAAGAAAGTACCATACAGTAATATTATTATTATTGTATGTGCATCAAGAAATAATTAAAGCTCAAAATACCAGCCAAAGGTAAGAACTCATAAGACCTTTCATCATTTTCATTTCAGTGATTTTTACAATAATATAATAGAATGCTGTATTCTATCAAAATAATAAGATATTGCAACCCATTTTTTAAAAGTGTCCGTACTATATGCTATGTCCATCAGGAGTCAACTAAAGCTCAAGATACCAAATAACTGCACATAATCGATTCTTAAAATGGTAATAAAATATTCAAAACCTTTTCTATCTGGCTCTAAAGAGAGATTATACATCATTCGATGAGTGTTGGTCAGTCAACTCACAATCATTGTTATTCTGTATTTTTTTTTTCCCATTGCGAAGCATAACAGCAACATATTCGTTATTTCTTCACATTTGAGACATTTTTCAAGAATGGAACTCAGAATTGTAAAGATTTATTGTGAAAAAGAAAACTTCCATTGTTAAAACGAAAACAATAATGGATTGGAAGCCTCTTCCATTGTTAATATGAAGATGCTTACGGTAAAAAACCAGCAATATGAGCAATGCATAATGGATAGTGGTAGCCCTTATTATAGTAGACCGGTATAATACCTGTGGATTGGTTTCAGCAGCAACTGTACTAAGTGCACCATCAACAACATAAATGAAAGAAGCAAATTCCAATTCTTCCTCTGAGCGATAACACACAAAGAGTCCACAACCCATACAGTTCATACGGTATTGCCTTTCATGTTTCCCTTCACCCCTGAAAAATAATTATAAGCGACATATTACTTAGTTCAACAAGTATCCATATTTTCCCATCATAATGTACTTTTAAAATAAAAAATAAAAAATAAAAAATAAATCTTACACATTTAGACTCTATTTTGACTGAGATCAGCAATTGCCCCCAAGATAGTTAAAGGCTGTTAAAATATCATCACTACCCCAATAGAGTCAAGCCCAATAATTGTACGAGCCTAAGCCCATTGTATATTTATCTTTCTAGATATTTTAGAATAAAGATACCTAGAGATTTTAGGGAGAGATCTAGATATTTTAGGAAAAAGATTTAGAGTTGTTAGGTCTAGATTGCGTATTTTATAGTATAAATACCCACCCTACCTAGTTTTTCATTCCAAAGAAATCCCAAGCAATACAAAGTAGTAGTATTCTACAAAGTGTCTTGTATTCTCTTCTCGATTGGTCTTAATAAAGTGTGCGAGTGTTTCCCACAGAGAGTTGTGTTCAACAATTTGGTATAGAGCGAGGTTAGTATAGGTTGTCTGATCTCTTGGAATTCTTAGTATGCTTTGTGGCTGCAGCTCTGTCTGATCTTCCACATCAGAAACGATTTCTTGAGATCATAAGTGAGTGAGTTTCTTTGTGTCGTGAGTAATCTGTGACTCTGCAAGTCTTGTATCGAAAAAGCTTGTTTGGTATTACTGAGGTATTGTCAACACGATGGGTGACTTCCAAATCGTAGGAGGAATCAAGAAACTCAACAACAACAACTACAATACGTGGGCAACATGCATGATGTCCTATTTACAAGGACAGGATCTTTGGGAGATCGTTGGCGGGTGTGAAACTACGCCGCCAGAAGAGAATTCTAATGGCGCCTTGCGCAAATGGAGAATCAAAGCAGGCAAAGCAATGTTTGCCTTGAAGACCACAATCGCAGAAGAGATGTTAGAACATATTTGGGATGACAAGACACCGAAAGAAGCATGGGACACATTCGTGATGTTGTTCTCAAAGAAGAACGATACGAGACTACAACTTCTGGAGAACGAGTTGTTGTCAATTTCACAACGTGACATGACGATTGCTCAGTACTTCCACAAGGTCAAGTCGATCTGTCGGGAGATTACTAAACTAGACCCGAAGTCCGCCATTGTAGAATCTCGAATGAAGAGGATTATAATCCACGGATTGCGACCAGAATATAGAAGCTTTATTATTGCTGTACAAGGATGGCCCACCCAACCATCACTTGTAGAGTTTGAACATTTGTTAGCCAGCCAAGAAGCCATGGCTAAACAAATGGGAGGCATCACATTTAAGGGTGAAGAAGAAGCACTCTACACAAGTGAAAGCCGGAGCAATAATAGGTCATCTACCAAAAGTGAATATAATGGTGACAAAAGAAGAAGCCACCAAGGAACTGCACAACCTGGGAGAACTCAAAAGAACGACAACCAAAGTTCTCAAGGAAGAAGATTTGAGGGCATTTGCTACAATTGCGGGAAGAAGGGCCACGTGTCTAGAGATTGTTGGTCCAAGAAAAAATCTGTCGAAAGCAACGTGGCATCCTCCAACATAGAGATTGAGGAGGAATGGGATGCAGAGGCAATATGTCTCATAGAAGAAGATGAGCTAGCACTCATGGCAATGATGGAAGAGCATATCGATTACGAGGATGACTGGATCATTGATTCAAGATACTTAAACCACATGATTGACGATCAAAACGGTGCAATGGAAGAGGGGTGGCCTTCAGAGAAGGAAGTATTACCAGGCTTGGACAACACTGAAGAAATTCTTCCACAAAAGATGGAGGAGCAAACTGAAGAAATTCTTCCACAGAAGACGGGTGAGCAAACTGTACACACTTGCTTAAATGCTAGTGTGCCTGGAGATTTGAGTGACACTGATGTTGATGAGCAAGAAGTGACTCAACCAAGCAAACCTGGTGAGAAGGAAATGGCGCCTCAACAACTTAGACAGTCAGAAATAATCCAAAAGTTAAATCCAGAGTATGCCAATGCAGCTATTGTAGAAGACGGAGTTAATGAGCCAGAGACATGTGAAGCATCACAAAACTTGGCTTGCCAGAAAGCGATGGAGGAAGAAATTATAGCCCTGGAGCAAAATCAAACTTGGGAACTAGTACCAAGACCAGAATATATCAAATCCATCTTTTGCAAGTGGATTTACAAAATAGAGTGTACCCCGGATGGATCAATCGTGAGATACAAAGCTCAAACTATAGATTCAGGGTTCTCTCAAGAATATGGACTACACTATGAGGAAACGTTTAGTCTAGTGGCAAAGATCACTGTCGTACAGGTTCCTCCAGCACTTGTGGTAAATAAAGATTGGAAATTTTGGCAGATGGATATGAAGAATGTATTCTTGCATGGAGAGTTGGACCAGGAGATCTACATGAATCAACCAAATGCATTCGAAAACGAAGTTGGAGTCATTAGTCAGTATATGCAAAATCCGAAGAAGCCTCATCTTGATGCGGCTCAACGGACCTTGAGATATGTCAAAGGTACAATCAATTATAATCGTTTGTACAAAAGAAGTGAAGTTTGCAAGCTAGTTGGATACTGTGATGCTGACCATGCAGGATATCACGATACCCGAAGGTCAAGCATCAGGTATGTGTTCAAGCTCAGTTCGAGAATAATTTTTTGGTGTAGCAAAAGACAACCAACGAGATCATTGTCAGAAACAGAGTACAGAGCAGCAGCTCAGGAAAGTACATGGCTGAAACTCTTGATGAAAGATTGGCACCAGAAAATTGACTATCCAATACCACTTCATTGCGACAACCAATCTGCGATTCGCCTAGCAGAAAATCCAGTGTTTCATGCTAGAACAAAGCATGTGGAGGTGCACTACCATTCCATTAGAAAGAAAGTTCCGAAGGAAGAAATCGTGATACAGCAGATCAAGACAGAAGACCAAGTGACAGACTTGTTTACAAAAGGGCTAACATGAGAGCTTTCACTATCAACTCAACATGGTGCAGCGAATGAGGACTAGTGTTGAGGGGGAGTGTTAAAATATCATCACTACCCCAATAGAGTCAAGCCCAATAATTATACGAGCCTAAGCCCATTGTATATTTATCTTTCTAGATATTTTAGAATAAAGATACCTAGAGATTTTAGGGAGAGATCTAGATATTTTAGGAAAAAGATTTAGAGTTGTTAGGTCTAGATTGCGTATTTTATAGTATAAATACCCCACCCTACCTAGTTTTTCATTCCAAAGAAATCTCAAGCAATACAAAGTAGTAGTATTCTACAGAGTGTCTTGTATTCTCTTCTCGATTGGTTTTAATAAAGTGTGCGAGTGTTTCCCACAGAGAGTTGTGTTCAACAAAGGCCACTCCCGAATGTGGTTGTCATTTTATATTTTAGGAAGACTTGTTGGACATTGTTCTGACTCATAGCTCTTACAGATGACTCGCATGTAAAAAGATGCATGCCTCAAACTTTCCTCTTTTCAAATTATGAATCTCATGTTTATTCTTTTTGTTTCCGGTGCCGTACTTCGAGAAGAAGGCATAGGAAACTTGGCCAGATCATCTTTCCACATGCAGATGCTCAGAGTACACCTAGATTTCCTGACTCATGATTTGTTTAACCAATTAAACAGAAAGAGATTACAATTTTACATCCATCATTCAGATAGAATTGAGTATTTTCATCGGGCCTAGTTACACAGAGTTTTTAATGAGCAATGTCGGAGAAAAAATCTGACCTTATGTTGAACCTAAATTTGTTAATATAGTCATGAACTTCAAATTGGTTACATCCCCTAAAATATATCATTTTTGGACCATCTAAAGAACAGACATACAATCAGGTTAGGGTGAGATCTTGTATGTAACTTGAATTTTAGATCATCTCTGATGCAAATTTATTCGCATCCTTCAATACATACGTTTTAACGCACAAAGATTGATACACACGTAGAAAGATTAAAGTTACCTTTTTAATAGAACTTTTCCCGCCTCATTGATATTTAACCTTGCAAGATGTTTCTTCTTGTCCAACACAAAAGCCTTGTCCGTCTTCCTTTTTGGCATTTTCTGCAATTGAGTATCTTATAGCATGTATGATTAGTACGGTTAAATCCACGCAAAATGCTTATTTCTTGGATTGATAGCTAGGAGAGAAAAATAAAGTAATCTTGGTCATTAGTTCATAAATTCTAATTCACAAAGAAGAAACCAAGTCAGCATGAATACAGCACAGAGTGCACCAAAATTTCCTCATTCCAGCTTAATTTTGACAATAAACCATAACAAATACCTACACTAGATTATATCCGTCTTTCAAATAGAACAAACATTTTCATCGAGTTGCACGCAGTTCGGATATCAAAAAACCTTCTAAATCATCTCTAGCTGTTAACTACACATTCAAGTAATTGATCTTTTCTTATTTGATTCTCAACAAACTTTAAATGTACAATAAACAGAAACAGAAGTCCGGGAGGAAGAGTACCAGTGATCAAGACGTGCGATCCACAGTGCTTGCAATAGTAAACGAAGAGATCAGAGTCTGGCCCATCTGGTGCGGCGTCTTCGCTGGAGTATGTATGCGTCGTTCTCTTCGGCATGACTTACTGGCTCTTCTTCTTCTTCCTCCTCCTCCTCCGCGCTTCTCCTTCACTGGTCCTTGAACAACAACTGCGCACCAGTGAAATTTCTCGTCGTTCTCGGGTAAGGCAACGTGTTGTTGGGCATTAACCGCACTTGAGAAGAAGCCCAAATTTGTGACATCGAAAGCGCGCCATAGAATGATTTGGCGCAGGCCCATTATCTGCCTCATATATATATATATATATATATATATTTATAGATTAAATTAATAAAAATACTCTTAAATTTTATATTTTTGTCTAAAAAAATCTAAACTTTAACCTTTTTAATAATTTTTATTTTATTTTAAAAATATTATTAAATTATAAAAAATATTATTAAATTTTAAAAAATTTAATCAAGAGCTCTCCGTAAAAAAAATAAAAAATACCCATAAAATTTTAAAAATAATATTAATATCTTTTACCTTTATAAAAAATTATTATATTTAATATATGAACAAAAACCGACAATAAACCCTTCAAAGATTATATATGAGCCGATAGTCAGACTCGTTGGCCAAAAGTCTTGTCATTTGACATTTCTTGTAACTAAGAGTTTATTCAAACTTATTAAAATATATTTTTCAAGAGATTGAGGAGTATTATTAAAAGAATGGGCAAAATTAATAAAAATACCTCTATTTTTTTTTCAAAAATACGTTAGTTTAGTATGGAAATAGTATTTTAATAGTATTTAAAAAATATCCTTAAATTTTAATTTTTTTATTAATATTCTTTAAAAAAAATTATCAATATTTAATTTCAATAAATATAGCTATTCAATAAATTCAAAGTATAATAAAATAATAATAATAATAACTTTTGTGTTTATTCTCAATAATAATAATTATTATTATTATTATTAAATTACTATTCACACGTGTGGAATATTTAAAAAGAAAAAGAAAAAACAGTGATAATTGAAATAAAAAGTGGAGAATATATTTAAAAATGGAAAGTATGAAACTCCTTACCATACAAAGGCTGCGTAACAATACGGGGACGTTTCATACGTGGAGGCGTACGTTAGCATAAACGGAAAGTACTGCTAAATTACGCTACCGAACTCTTATTACAAGAACAGTGGCTAAAATGCGCATATTAAATTCGAGAAATGAATAAAACGCCGTAACGAAATTGTTGAAGTTCTGATAACGGGGTATTGAATGAATCTCCATGCAACATTTTTAATTTTAATTTATTTTTAAAATATTATAAAAATTTTGACATTTCAATTAAATTTGGTCGCGTCCATAAACAGATAGGAAATCGAAGGGGAAAGAAAAGGGGAAAGAAAAAGGGGAACCCAGAAGAGAGTCATGGTTTCAACGAGAAGAAGTGGATCTCTCTCTGGTAGCAATAGCAAGAGATCTTCGTCGGAGGAGGAGAAGCCATCGTCGCCGAAGCGTCAAAAGGTTGTTGTCTGATGAGTAGAATCTATGAGTCTTTGTTGTTTTGGTAGTATTGAGTTTTTATTGGAACGATTGTTGGAGTTTTGGTTCTTGATTTGTTTAGAGATTTTGGGTTTCAGGTGGAAAATGGGTGTGGTTCAGAGAAATCGATGCCAGCGGCGGAGAATTCTAAGGAATTGTGTACCCCGCCGACTGTGGATCCTGGAGAGCATGGACCTGGCGGTGGTCCGACCGTCGGAGTTGATGCTGGAGAAGGTGTGAGCTCTTTGAAGGAGGATGCTGCACCAGCGGCTGTCGCTGTTACCACTCCTATCGCAGAGGGTAGGTGGTTCGTACTCCCAAGGTTTAATGGGTTGTAATTTTTAGTCTTGATTGATTGAAGATAAGAATGTTGTGTGAAGTGTGGCTTTGGACGTTTGGGTTTGATTTGGTTTGTTTCATATGTTGAAGGAACTTCACTGGTGGGGGATAGGCCTAGGACTTCGTTTTCATCTTGGAGTCACTATGCTTCGAAGCAGAATACAAGTTTTGAGACGACGACTCCTTGGTGTAGGCTTCTCTCAGAGTTCGGTCAGGTAATTCAATGCTCATTCAAGAAGTCGAAACGTATCATTTGGTTTTTGTTTATCAGTTTTGGAGTCGCGAATCATAGATCCAAGTCGAATTAAATTCCCACCGGTTCTTCAAATATGCTCGATACAGCTTCATTTCTTACTAAATTTATGATTTATAGTATTCTGTGGACTCCATCTATGGGATTTTGAGCAATGTTTTAAATGCAGAACTCCAATGTTGATATTTTCTCGTCACATTTTACCATTGGTTCTAGTAGAGGTTGCAATTTTCCTTTGAAGGATCACACAATTAGTGGGACACTTTGCAAGATCAAGCACACTCAGGTAACTTCGAAGTGCTCCTATTTAAAAGTCTCTTTAGCTCATTAAGTATAGAAAGAAGAAGTTGATGTCAAGCGTACTTACTGTACAACACTTATTTCAATTAATTAAAATAGAGCGTTCTCAAGTGCCTAGACATCTTCATACTGCCATTTTTTTTGGGTACCTGTTAATAAACTATGAATAATTGGTTGTACTTTTACTCTGGGGGTGAACAGCGTGAGGGTAGTACTGTAGCTGTGCTTGAAAGTACGGGAGGCAAGGGATCAGTGATGGTTAATGGGTTGGCAGTCAAGAGGAACACCAGCTGTGTGCTTAATTCTGGTGATGAGGTGGTCTTCGGTGCTTTGGGGAACCATGCTTATGTATCCTTCAACTATCAGATCATTTCATTTTTTGTTGTTATGTTTTATATATTGTTTATCGAATATCATTCTCCATCTAACAAATTTTTGCTCATTGCCTTTCAATGAATGTGACATTTTTCTTGATTTCCACCAATATAGATATTTCAGCAACTTATGAATGATGTTTCAGTTAAAGGTTTAGAGGTTCAGAGTGGTGTTGGAAAATTCTTGCAGCTCGGAAAGAGGACTGGCGATCCTTCTGCTGTGGCTGGGGCCTCAATTTTGGCTTCTCTTTCAAGCCTCAGAGAGGATATATCACGTTGGAAGCCTCCTTCTCAGACCAGCAGTAAAACACACCAAGGTGCTGAACTACCTTCTAATTCTGTTGTTCATGATGCAATGGAACTTGACATTGATGCTCTTGAAGCCAACTCAAATCCAGAGGTACGAAATGATAAAGCTGTAGACTCAAGCACAACTAACAGGAATCTTCATCCCGGCTCCAATCCAGACGCTGTCATAGAGGCAGGCAATGTAAAACTCTCTGGGGTGAATGATTTGATAGGGCCTTTGTTCAGGATGTTAGCTCAGTCAACTAGTTGTAAACTGAAATTGAGCAAAAGTATCTGTAAACAGGTAATGGAAGAAAGAAACCAGTGGATTGGGGAGTTGCAACCAGCATCAACCTCGGGAATGTCTTTGCGGTGTGCAGCATTTAAAGAAGATGTTCATGCGGGGATTGTTGATGGAAGGGACTTAGAAGTTTCATTTGAGAACTTTCCATATTATTTGAGGTACACATCCCATTATTACATGTTTTGTACTTCATATGTGGTTTTAATTGATGTGTTATTAAGTTACCATTTCTATGTCAGCTTTAAGCTTTCTTTCTTTTATGAAAGATGTCTAGAATGTTTATCACATTTGGACGCATCCATTTTTTTTTCCTTTTGAGACTTCATAGACACACGCCTGATTTTCACCATTGGTATGTGTATGTCATTGTTCGGGTCAAAATAGTGTGACGTGCTTCATTGTTGGGTATCCTACATCAAAATGAAGCATCTTGTATCAAGGGGGACATACTAGTTGATATGTAAACTGCTGGAATTTTTTTGTTGTTGCTTGTCCTTAGGATAACTACTGAAAGGGACAGACACTATAGTTAGGAGTTAGGACTAACATTTTTGGGTTGAAAATACCTCAAACCACTTACTTTGCACTATTACCTTATAACTCTTACAAATTTCCTTATTGTATTTAAGCTTGCGCATTAGGCTACAGTTCTAAATAATAAACATCGATCGAGAAAGTTGGTGGGCCGACTTTTTAGTATGAAGAGATGTCTTTCGTAAATGGCACATGAGAAGCGACCATTGAGTTGATAAAAGTTGGATTGTGGTGGTCCCGAGGTTCTGTTGATCTGAGAAATAAGTAATTCAGGAGGCACCAAATTGAGCTTGTAAGGGAGGATGTTGTACATTAACTCTAAAAATACATGAAATACATTATTGAACTTTTATTTGAAACTAAACTACCGATTTTCAATATTGAATTAAACGAACCCATTTTCAATATTGAACTAATCTAAGATATTGATGAACATTGACTAACTTAAACCAATCCCAATAAGACTTTCTAACATTTTCATATGCACTCTATGAAATTTTGGTAACTTTGTTTGCCTTTTGCAGTGAGAATACGAAGAATGTGCTTATTTCCGCTTCTTTCATACACTTGAAGCACAAAGAACATTCAAAGTATACATCAGAATTAAATACGGTGAATCCACGAATTCTACTTTCTGGTCCCGCTGGTTAGTTTCTCTCCCTCTGCCTCTTGGTAGTAAAGGTTTGAGAATCCGTTGTCTATATTCCTAATGATACTTGAATTCCCTTGGGAAATGTTGCTGCAGGTTCAGAGATATATCAAGAGATGCTAGCAAAGGCACTTGCCAACTACTATGGGGCCAAGCTACTCATCTTTGATAGCCACTCATTTTTGGGTGTAAGATTTAGATTACTTTTTTTTAAAAAAAATTCATTTGATATTCCAGTCATGCTTTTTGTGAATGTTCATTTCACTATTTGATGGCTTTTTTTCCACTTAATATTCGACATTATGCTTGTATCCCTGTTCCATGATGCAGATATCACCCTTCATTCATTCTTTATATTTTCCCTTTGAAATTCCACTTTGTTAGAGGTGATGAGGACTGCTCCAATGTGTTGCAGGGTTTATCATCAAAGGAAGCAGAGCTGCCGAAGGATGGAATTAATGCCGCAAAATCTTGTAATTGTTCTAAACAGAGTATTGTATCTACTGAGATTACCAAGAACACAGATCAAATGGCTGGTGAAGAAGATACACCAAGCTCTACAAATGCTACTTTGTTTGCCCCTGATTCTCAACCTAAGATGGAGATGGACTCAATACCATCATCCTCTGGGGCAGCAAAGAATAATTTTTTAAAAATTGGTATAGGATTAAAATTCTTTATGCATCTATGCCTAGTTTCTTGTTCTTTTGTTTTTAGCATGTTGTATTCTTGATTTAGTGACCAGAAATTTACCCAAGTACGAAAATTTCAGGTGATAGAGTAAGATTTATTGGTTCAGCTTCTGGTGGGATATATCCAACAACGTCTCCCTCAAGGTATAATGCTTACCTCTGTTTTTTTTTTTTTTTTTTTTTTTTTTTTGAGATTAATACTTATGTACTCCATCGTATAACTTCTTCAATGTTAGCAAATACTGTGTACAGCTGTATGCCCCTTTTTGTTTAATTATTGACTAACTTGTATGTGTATGCACAATGTTTTGAGTTGTTTTCTTTACGTAACATACCCACTGATGTGCTAATTTCCTATCTGTGGCTTAAAGATTGGGCTCCTGGTTGAATGGTTATTCTGTATGTTTTGTAGCACAATGTTATAGTGAATTAATCCACCATCACCTTAGGAATTCTGTGAATGCAATCTCGTTGATCTCCATCATTTTTCCAATGTTTTGAAATTATCTATTGATGATGAGTCATGCTTGTGTTTTAGATTTCCCTTCATACAACTTTGATTTTATGAGACAGTTGTTTGTGGAACTTCTGATGTGTCTTTTTTGGCTCTCTTCTTTGTGGATATCATTTTTGCCTTGGGTTTAAGGACACTTATGTTTGGACTCTTGATTCTTCGGGTGTTCTCATGTAGACTGTTTTTGTCCTAGCAGAGTGCCTGCTTCATCTTTTTTTCCCTTCTTTTTACGTCGCTTATGAGTGTTAAAGCCACTAAGAAGCTTCATTTTTTTTTGCTTGGTTGAATGTGCATAGTAGGACCAGTTTTATCAATCTCATCCAGAGGTCTTCTTCTATGGTTTTGTGCCCTTGGTTTATGTGCAGATCATTTACCATAATCAGTTGGCGATTCTAATTTGGAGTGAATCTAGCTTCTAATAGAGATCATTTTGTGATGTTTGATGAGTGCTTCTTGATCTCCCTTGTTTGGATAAAAAAACGGTTCTTTGGCTATTTGATAACAGTTGGCTGGATTGAAACAGTTGAATTTATAGAGGGTTAAAGGGCTCTTGGGTTGGGTAGAGACGTGGGCAAGAGTTTTCATTATGATTTTCTTTGAGTGTTATAAAGAGCTTTGTAAAACAAAAGATAGCTACAAATTAGTTGACTTAATATTTGATTTAATTTTTGTAATTGTTTCCTATTAAAATTATTTTCATCATTGGAGGTTTCAATGCAATTTTCTTTTCTTTTGTTGGTTCCCTTTATATCGAACTTCTTTTTATCTTGCCTGTTTTGTGTTCATCTATATGAAAGTTTGGTTCTTATTAAAAGAATTCAGGGGAAAGCTAACATTCTTCATTTCAGCTGTCCTGTTGAGGACATCCGACAAATTTCTTTAGTTCAGTTCTCCACTATGTGGGCTTTATGGCTCAAAAGGAATAGAAGGATCGTCCTACGGATAGATAGGAATTCTGCTGACTGTTGGGAAATTATTACTTATTTTACTTCTCCTCATTGTATGTCTTGTAAAACTTTTTATAGTTATGTGCTTTCAACTGTTCTGACTAATTTTGGCCGGTTTTCTATAGTCTGGTTTGGTTTCTTGGTTTGGTTTCTTCTGGGACTTCATACTTAATGTAAGTCTTTTCACATTAAAAATGGTATTTCTTGGAGATTGGGGTTGGAACAGATGCCAGAGATTTGGGAGACTAACCCTACGATTGTAGCTAGGGTATATGATGTTATTGTCTATGTTCCAGCGGCTATTTTCTTTTTTTAGTCTAAGCAAAACTATATGTGCACACTGTATAAGCATGTACCCCGGGCCCTTAGGTTGTTTCCTGTTCTTTTGGTGGAATATATTCTCTGTTTCTTATCCAAAAAAAGTAAAAAAGAACACTGCATAAGCATGGATGTTGAATTCCCTATTTAATATGAACTTAAACATATGTAATTTTTTTTTTTCATATGATCAAAACTTTTTAATTTTTAATGAGTGTTACGAGGGCACCTTTTTACTTTTGCTTGTATGCATGTATGTTATGTTTATTTTATGCTTATTGCGTTCAAGACACATAACATAAATCTTTTTTCTGCTTACTCTTGGGTTGTACTTTTCTCTTATCTTTGGCATAATAAGAACTCGTTAACTTGTTTTGGGTAAATAATGACTTTTTTCTTACTTTCCAGGGGCCCACCCAATGGAACTCGCGGAAAGGTTGTATTAACTTTTGACAACAATACTTCGTCAAAAATTGGTGTTAAGTTCGATAAACTTATACCTGATGGAGTTGATCTTGGGGGATATTGTGAAGGAGGCTATGGATATTTCTGTTATGGTATAATTTTTTTTTCATGCAAATTCCATAAATTTGGTTACATAAAAATCATGTATTTTTCATGTTATTTCCCAAATGTGCCTGTTGAAATGATTAGTGAATGACATAAAAATCATGTGTTGTATTGATGATGCTAACCCTTGCCAACATTTAGTCTTGTATGATCTATGAAGCTCTCTGTCCTTCGTTAATATTGTGTGGGGTAGATGGTTGTGAAGTTTGGTTTTGGGAGGACCCTGGCATCAAAATAATATTCTCTAGTTTGAAATTTCAAATTTCCCTTTTATATTCATTGTGCCTGACATATAAGTTTTTCTACAAGTTTGATCTTAAAAGTTGTTTTTTTTTTAAACAATATTGATGAAATTATTTTAAACAAGGTACTAAGTCACAAATTTTCCTCTTGGCTGTGAGAATGAGTAACATGTTCTTTCTTATCTCCTTAGCTACCGATCTTCGTTTGGAGAACTCTGGCGTGGAAGAATTGGACAAGATACTTATTGATATTTTATTTGAGGTAGATTTATGTTGTTGTTTAGTCTTGTAGTTTCTTTTTTAGAAGAATAGATTTCTTTTGCTCACAATCATTGGTTAATCTTATCAGCCTTTCTAACTTGTGTAATCAGGCGGTGTTTAGTGAAAGCAGAAATTCTCCTTTCATTTTGTTCATGAAAGATGCTGAGAAGTCTCTTGTTGGTAATATAGATTCATATTCTACTTTTAAAAGTAGACTTGAAAAGCTTCCTGACAATGTTATTGTAATTGGCTCTCATACTCATACTGACAACCGCAAGGAGAAGGTAATTCCTATCTAATGTTACTTTCCTGGAGTTTGAGCTTAGATTTACCTTTAATTTTATTCCAATTTGTTTGTTGAGATGTTTGTCAATTTTCCTGTGATGATTTATCCAATTTTAAATATTTTATCCAAAAAATGGTGTTCATAATATAAAACTGCCATGAGACATTTATATTTGAGATTGTATGTGAAGATTTTCAGAATAGAACTTGACCCGTTTGAAATAAAATTTATTTTGAACACTACTCTGGTTAGAATCATTAAAATTGACAAAATGGGGAGATTTTGGTCCATTCACTATATTTGATCAAATTTGAAAATTGTTGATTTAAACTTAATTTCATGTATAAAGAAATGTTAAAATATTTCCTCTTGGTTTAATTATTTAGTTGTAATTTCAAACCACACTTCCGTTAATATTATCATGTCCTTGCTGCATAATTTTTCTTATTTACATTGCAGTCGCATCCTGGTGGCCTGCTTTTCACAAAATTTGGCAGCAATCAAACTGCCCTTCTTGACTTGGCATTTCCGGTAATGATCAGTTATAGGCTACTTGAGAAAAAATATCAGTACCATCTCTGTTCTCTATTTTTCACGACTTCCATGCATTCTGTTAAATGTTTTCAAGGGTGTTGATTACTTGTGCAATTGATGGAGAAAAGGCAGTTTCTAGAAATATTTTGATAATTATTTGATCTCACATCATCCTTGTTCTCGGGTTTTACTTCATCATCATTTTTATTTTAAAATGGGAGTTTTATCTGTTATTTCTTGTGTTGACTTTTGAATGCACGACATTTGATTGTCTCCCATGTTTGTGGAAATGTATGATTCAAAAGTGTTCAGGACAGGATAACTAAAATCCCTGTCCCATATTGGTAAATGAATTATCCATAGTGAGTAATAATAAGTTTTAGGGTTAATAGCAATCTTGTTAAAAGTGTTTGGGATGGGATAATGAAAATGTTGACTATGGTACTCATAGCTGTTACTATTTTGTTTATGTTAATATGCATATGTGCGTGTGCTCTATGTTTATGCTGGAATATTTGTTTGGCATATGCATGATGCTCCTTTGTTTGTGGTTTTCACAGGATAGTTTTGGAAGACTGCATGACCGAGGGAAAGAAGTCCCAAAAGCAACAAAACTTCTTACAAAATTATTTCCCAATAAAGTTACTATCCACATGCCGCAGGTCTATGAGAAAGGATAGCTATGGTTTTTCATATCACTTTTTGGAGATAATTTTTAAACTGTTCTTTTATAATGGCAGGATGAGGGCCTTCTTGTATCATGGAAGCACCAGCTAGAACGAGATGCCGAAACTCTCAAAATGAAAGGAAACCTTAATCAATTGCGTGTTGTAAGCATTTTCTTTTACTAATTAAATTTTGGTTAAATGCATTTGTTGTAGCGTTGGTGATGTAGTGCTTTTAGATTTCATAGTCAACATTTTCAAAAGCAGGTTTTGAGTAGGAGTGGAATGGATTGTGAAGGTCTAGAGACATTATGCATCAAGGATCAAACACTTACAAATGAGAGTGAGTTGTAACTCAATTTTATGAAACCACACTAATTGCTGTTATCTTCGTTTCTGAGTTCGACTTTCTCATCTATTGCAGGTGCGGAGAAGGTAGTTGGATGGGCCTTAAGCCATCATTTAATGCAGAATCTAGAAGCCGATCCTGATTCTAGAGTTCTTTTGTCTAGTGAGAGGTTGTCTACGACTGCTGCCTCTCTCCCCACTGAATATTTTTATTTCTGTCATATCAGTTCATCTAATTGCAGATTTAACTCTGTTTTGCAACTCTTGCAGCATTCAATACGGGATTGGCATCTTACAGGCTATCCAGAATGAAACTAAGTCCTTGAAGAAGTCACTTAAGGTTTCTGTTACAAATTGTTGCCGTTGGCTCTTTTATTAATCTAAATTTGTTTGTCCCATTTCATTTTATTTTTAAATAAAGTCTTGACAACAACTCTATTACTTAACTATATCAATAATTTCCATATCTTTTTGTAAACTTAGGATGTTGTTACGGAGAATGAATTTGAGAAAAGGCTTTTAGCAGACGTTATCCCACCCAGTGATATAGGAGTGACATTTGATGATATTGGAGCTCTTGAAAATGTGAAGGATACTCTAAAGGAGTTGGTGATGCTTCCTTTACAAAGGCCCGAACTTTTCTGCAAGGGGCAGTTGACTAAGGTATAAGAAGTATTAAATACATGTAAGAAGTAACAACTATATCCTTCTTATTAGGATGTCTTGTTAGTTTGGAGAAATTAATGGATATCAATCCATGGACCTTCTGCATTCATGTTATTTTTTCCTTTGCCATATGCATGGTAATTTGTTTTTCTTATTTTATTTTTAGTTAAATTACACGTTTAGTTTCTAAACTTTGAGTTTTGTGTCTATTTCGTCCCAAAACTTTTAGAGGAAGAATGAGGATAGCGCCAAACCTCTCGGAAGTTTGGCAATTTTCCATTCTCTGTTGCTTGTAATACAATAAGTGTTTTGGTTCCTACACCACTAAGAGAGAAATTGAGGGAGGCCCACCGCTAGCCAATGAGGTGCTAACTTTTTTTTGTCACCAGCTCCCTTCTAGATGAAGTTCTTAGGATCTTTCCCATATATTTTCCCTAATATCTAGCTGATATTCTAGATAGAGAAGTTAAGAACTCTTTGGAGCAAGAGTGTGTATCAGTAGCTACAAAATGTATATTTTCCCAAATATCTAAACTAAACAAACCTCTTGAAATTTTTTGTCCTACTCAGCGTTTAACCGAAGGACTGTTTTTTTGGTAAGATAAAAAACCTGCTCTTTGAAAAGAAAACTGTTGAGGAGGGTTAAGAATTTGTCTTACCCTGAATGATAGAATGCAAATTTCTCTCTAAAAGCTACTGCATTTAGGCAGAAGAGCAATATGTAAACGTATGATAGACATCTTCTGCAGATCTACAGAGATTGAATCAGTTGGGCTGAAGAGCACAATAGGGATTTTTCTTTTGCTTGTACATTATTGTAGGTTCTAATGCCACCCAGAAAACTGGCTGGAGGAAAATGTTAGCTTTCTCAGTACATTTTTTCTTCCATAGGGGTCAATATTTATTCTCTACATTTGTTCTTCCATAAGGGTCAATATGTTAGTGTCAAGTTGCTACAATGTCAATATTTTTTAGTTGGCTTAAACATCTGTTCATTTTTTTGTACTTTAGAAAATAGATCTTTATCCAGCACTTGCTATATACCTTGGTTACAAAACTGAACAACCTTTTTTATGAAAGAAGCTCACTAGCTATTATTTTATATGAAGCCATGCAAGGGCATTCTGTTATTTGGTCCACCTGGAACAGGTAAGACGATGCTCGCAAAAGCTGTGGCTACTGAAGCTGGTGCAAATTTTATCAACATTTCCATGTCAAGCATTACGTCAAAGGTTAACAGCAAAACAATTATTATAGATCACGACTTTGCCGCATTTAGCTGTGGTCTACTCCATTACTCTATGGTTTACAAATTCTGTCTTTCTGCAGTGGTTTGGTGAGGGTGAGAAGTATGTGAAAGCTGTTTTCTCTCTAGCCAGTAAAATTGCCCCAAGTGTTGTATTTGTTGATGAAGTAAGCCTCTCATATCCCGTCTATCAATCATTCCTATTATTGTGGCTATCTGTTCACCATGAGTTTTCTTTTCTAATTGATTGTGTTCATTAGGTTGACAGCATGTTGGGTCGAAGAGAAAATCCAGGAGAACATGAGGCGATGCGAAAGATGAAAAATGAATTTATGGTGAACTGGGATGGTTTGCGAACAAAAGACAAAGAAAGGGTGCTGGTTCTTGCAGCCACAAACAGACCTTTTGACCTTGATGAAGCTGTTATTCGAAGGCTTCCTCGTAGGTAAACAGTTACCTAAAAAGTGCTAATTGGATTCAGAGCCCGCAGTTTGTTCATGTCCTGAGAAAAACACATGGTCTCCTTATAATTTTATTATTTTGTTGTGCTAGTACCGTTCATTTGTAGAAGACTCACAGTTTGTTTCAACTGCAGGTTGATGGTGAATTTGCCAGATGCTCCTAACAGAGCAAAGATACTCAAAGTTATTTTGGCGAAAGAAGATTTGTCTCAGGACTTTGATTTTGATTCGGTTGCTAGTATGACAGATGGATATTCTGGGAGTGACCTTAAGGTGAATACTCTACCGTTTTTGACATTTTGTAGATGGTTTGCCGCCTGCAACAAACTTATTTATTTATGTTTTATAACAGAATCTTTGTGTTGCTGCTGCACACCGTCCAATTAAAGAGATCTTGGAAAAGGAAAAAAAGGCAAGTTCTTTCATTATGAGTGAGCTTCTTGCCACATGCTTGATTCCTTGTACATAGATATGTTAAACGACACGGAGATTCAGTTTACTATTTGTCCAAGTCTTTCTTTGTCCTGCTGCACGATCTTTTTCTGATGTTCGAAACGACATTTTAAAAGAAAAATGTAAAAGAAAAATGGTAGAAGGAAAAAGAGGCTAGTTCTTCCATTACGAGTGAGCTTTATTTCTCATACCTGATAAGTTCTGATGGGCAATATACTCGAAGTCTTTGTCTGGCTGCTTTATGAAGTTACTCATTGACATTCCTCTCTTCTCTTGAACAAGCTCATCATATTGGTTACTTGCTGTGGTTGTGTTGTCTTGACAGGAGCATGCTGCAGCTCTCGCAGATGGCAGACCTGCTCCAGCTCTTAGTGGAAGTGAGGATATTCGGCCTCTAAACATGGACGACTTTAAATACGCTCATGAACGGGTAACAGGAGATCTCAAAGTATTTGAATTCATCTTTTCAGCCCCTTTTTGGCTGCTTGTCTTATATGTTGAGAAATTTACCAAATCAGGTATGTGCAAGCGTTTCGTCCGAGTCCGTAAACATGACCGAGCTGTTACAATGGAACGAGCTCTACGGTGAAGGGGGTTCTAGGAGAAAGAAGGCTCTTAGTTACTTCATGTAGGGTGGTATTTGTACAAATCCTAGAGTCTCTCACTGATTTCCTCCATGCTTCTCCAGATGCCAGTGCTCAATCAAATCAAATTTATCATGGAAGCCATTTTCTCTGGTATGAAAGTATAGGTTTTGTAACTTTTTTCCTTTTTTTCTTTCTTTTTCTTTTTGAAATTTAGTTCAGAATGATTGGTATAGGAATTTTGCTGATCTTAGTTTTGGTCATCGACAACTTATGTTTTGTGCCATCAGTAAAAATGTATCCTAAATTTGGAACTTATTTACTTGAAGCAGCAGAGGAAAAGAATCACCATGTTCTTACATTTTACCTCTCGTTCTTTGCTGGGTTGAACAATAACCTTTGACAGCAAATTGTACTGTAAATGGAGATAAAAAGATCTTGAGCTAAACAAACAACTTCCTCTCATTCATCTCTGTCACATTATCATTGCTAGCTTAGGTTTCAATAGATTTTAGATTTCAACTCACAAGATAGCTTTTTGTATGCTCTTGTATGTTCATATTTCTTGATGATTGGAGGTTGGACAAGAGTGTAGCACAAGAACAACGTAGTGAATCTAGTTAAAATATATAATCTCGACAAACAGGTCAATGATTCAAAACCCTTGTTCGAATATTGGATCTTGGATAAGAGTGTTGGATAAGAGTGTAGTACAAGAACGCAGTGCAACTAGTCAAGTGTAACTAGTTAAAATGTATAATCTCAATGGTTCAAAATTCTTGCATGAATATTGGATCTTGGAATTGAAAATAGAGAACTCGGGTATACTTGAAAAAGATGCCTTCACAAATGGAAAGCGCATCTGACAGTAATAAAAACTCTTTGGTTCAAGCCCGATCTATTTCTCTCCCCGAATTTTGATTTCGAGACCTACATATCTGAGCTTCGGGCATTCGTGCCATTTGGCACCCTTCGATTTCAGCTCTACGCTCATGTCTCCGCTCTCAACCGTGAGCTCATTGACTTGATCAATCGTGGCTACACCGACCAGAAATTAGAAGCTGCATTGGCCAGAGAGGTCTTGGAATTGTTGTTCGATACGTTTCATGTCAAATTTGGATATGGCATTGTTTCTTGATAATATATTTTTTATTTAATGTAATATATATGAATTATTTTAATAGTTATTTTATCAAACATAATGATTTTTTTTTTATATTTAATACGAAACTATTAGATAAAATTGAAAATTTAGAGATATATTAAACCTCTCTTAAAAACTTAGGCACAAATATTAAAATTGAAAACTAAATTTATAATTTGAATTATTTTTAAAAAAAATCTTAAAAGAAATTAGGTTATATATGTATAATATGCTTTTATTGCATATTTTGTTATATTTGAAACATAATAAGACTTTAAAATATTGTATTTTTTAGTTTAATGATGGAACAAATAAAAATGTGACATCAAAATTATAGAATTAAAATAAATAAAGGACTAAAACAAATAATTAAATTTAAAAGGTTAATTAAAAAAAAAAAAAGTAATTCAATACAAATTTAATTTAGATTTGATTAACCGAGTTGGCGTGGAGCTCAATAACATAGCATACATTCGTCGCACCAGATTATGTCCTTTCCCCCTTTAAATACTGCACAGAGCCGGAAACCCTAGACGCCACTAACAAGCTTTAGCAATTATCAGCATCCAGTCTCGTCTTCTCATTTTTGAGTTGCAGCGTCCCTGCCGGCGGTAAGTTTCCGATCCACTCCTCTCGAAGTCTCTCACAAGTTTAATTCTTGAAAAATTATGAATTGATTGCTAGGCTTTCGGATTTTCGTACAGAGAAATCTCATTAGTTTGAAATGGCTGTCGCACTCCATGATGTCAAATCGGCCGCCGGTTTGAAAAAACTTGATGACTACTTGCTTAGTCGTAGCTACATTTCCGGGTTAGTTTATGATCTTGTTTTGTTTAATTGACTTGATATTGTGTTCATACGAAGGCTTCGTTCTGAGTGAAGCGTAGATCTGGTTTTTTAATGTTCATCGTTTATGAATGATTTTCTTCAGGTATCAGCCTTCAAAGGATGACGTTACCGTTTACGAGAGTCTCTCCAAACCCGTATCCAGCGAATATCTTAACGTGGCTAGGTGGAGCAATCACATCGAAGCACTCTTGAGAGTTTCGTAAGTCATCGAAATGCTTAAATTTGCGGCTGGTTTCATTTTATTCATGTTCGTAGATTTATGGTTCTCGTTAATAATTGTTCTATAACCAATGGTTTCGATAATGGTTTTCTAGCGCTGTTTTTGGAGAGGGTTCTGGCGTTAAGTTCCAATCAGCTGAGGCAATTGCAACCCCACCTGGCGCGGACGCAAAGGTGAAAATGTTACCCAATGTTTACTTTTGCCTATATGTTATGTGTGCTCCATACGCGAGGCGATACATTGTCTCTTGGTGCATTCTCCATTATAGAGTTAATTTGCTACACTGTTTTCATCTCGTTAATTACTCTGAAATTTTTTTCAGGCCGCTGATGACGACGACGACGACGATATGGATCTATTTGGTGAAGAGACTGAGGAGGAAAAGAAGGCTGCTGAGGAGCGTGCAGCGTCCATCAAGGCTTCTACTAAGAAGAAGGAATGTGAGTTTTCTTAGTGATTTTATGCAACCCCTTTACACTGTCAGAGAAAGACTTATTTACATAACTGATTTTCATGATGTGGTGCGTGCTTTCTTTTTTTTCTTTCAGCTGGCAAGTCATCAGTTCTGATGGATATTAAACCTTGGGATGATGAGACTGACATGAAGAAACTTGAAGAGGCCGTAAGAAGCGTTGAGCTGGAAGGTTTGCTCTGGGGAGCATGTAAGTCTAAAGCATTTTCTTGTGTCAACATTATATGCTATGGATTACTTTATTATCATGTAATGTAACTGATTGTTACTTCTTATGAATGGGTTTTGACACTAAAATTTAAATTGCAGCCAAACTTGTTCCTGTTGGATATGGTATTAAGAAATTGCAGATCATGCTCACAATTGTGGATGACTTAGTGTCTGTTGACACTTTGATTGAGGAACGTCTGACAGTTGAACCCATAAACGAGCATGTCCAGAGCTGCGATATTGTGGCCTTCAACAAAATATGTACGTCTCATTTTTATTTTAGTGCACAAATTTTATGTTTTACCATTTATCTTGAATACCCTTTAATTTTTTTAACCAATTATTGTTCCCATCATGCAGAATTCTGAGCTTTGGTGGATTCAAAGATGTTGCCGAGTCTGGGGAAGATCTTTTGTTTCTCGTGTCTACCTCAAAACACAAACTTGTTTTGTCTACAGTATTGACTTCTCTTTCCAGCTTTATTTCCCTTCAGTTTTGCTACTTGCTTCTGGGAATTATCTTAGATTTATCATGTTTCATGAATTTTGCTGATTAAGTTAATGATCATTTGATTGACGCTTCTTTCGGTTTCTTGAAATCTTTTTTTATCCCACAATTGTGTACTGTTAAAAATGTCAATTCAAATTTTCCTAATCGTCAGAGTGATAGAATAGAAGAATCATGCAAGGACATGGGAAAAAAAGATGACTGGTGAAAATTGGTGAGGTAAAACTCTGATAAATTGCATCCAATGGAAGATAGCAACCATAAGAAATAACACTCACCCGTTCAACCTCTCCAAAGTGTTGAGATCATACTAGAGTTTTGAGAATCTGGTGGGAATGTCAGAGGCAAAAAATTAAACTAAAACAATGAGATGAAAGCATTTGGTTTATTAAACGTATCTGAGTCATGGTCTTGGAATGTCCAAAAATTGAACTAAAACTACCGTAATAGCTATGGTACAACACAAGGACAGAGTCATTAGCAGTGGCAGCATGCAGTGTTGAAGTTTCATTTGATTTGTTAAAGAAACCATGGCAGCCCTGGGTCAGTGCATCGCTTTTTTGGAATTGGTACAATAGGCCCCAGGAAGATCCGCCATAGATCAAGTACGATCGTCACTAACATTGCTGCTCCCAGAGAATCAACGGCCACTCTTTGCAGGTCCCAAAGATCACCAGGCTTCTCATCAATCCTGTTGTGCATTGAATCAACATGATGGGAGTATGTTAGAAAAAAGTGGTCTTTCTGTTCCTATATACACTGAGGAAGCTAAAATCAGTTGACAATAGAAAAGAGAACTCGAAAGCCAACAACACGTAAACGATTTCTTCAAGTTTCAAGCAGCTGAGATGGCCGTGAACTATATGTTACCACCTAATAATCTGAAGGATAAGGATATCAATTCTTGTAATTCTACACTAAAGCTAATTTAATCTGAGTCCCCACCATGACCATTTTCATAGAACTCTGATAGCATGCTTTACAAGCCCCTGCGGCTTAATGTGATAGCTCTATAGAGCTATGAAAGTCCATTATCACATTTAGAAGCTTGTGTCCTTTTTGACATACCACTCAGTCTTTAACTTTAATATCATTTGTGACAGCTTAAGCTAATCAATAGTAGATATTATCTACTTTAGCCCATTACATATCGTCGTCAATTTCAGTTTTAAAATGCCTCTCTTAGGAGAGAGGTTTCTCTCTTAGAGGAGAGGTTTCCACACCCTTAAGGAATGTTTCGTTCCCCTTTCTAACCGATGTGGGATCTCATAAAGTCACCTAAACTTTCTAACACCATTGGACAAACTACTACAGAAGTTGATGCATATTATGAGCAATAGAAAAGGCAACAGCAGCATGACAACTACAGAAGATGATTCAAAGGAATCATGGAAAATTTGGGTACCCCAAATAATTCTAAGTTCTGCAATTCGTAGTCATCGTCTTCCTTCCCTTATCTAGTTTTTGTAACTCATGAAGAAAAATGGCAGACTTGTGTCTGGTTTATACATACTAAGGCACCAAGAGTGAGAGTCTTACCTCAAGAACATTGGGAAGCTGACGAAGAAGTAGATAGCATAGAACAAAGAGCCAAATTTGTACATTGAGTCCCGATCCTGAAATTGGTAGTAAGGGAACTGCACACGCCAAAGTATCAATAGGTTGAATTACTATATAAAGAAGAGTTGTAAACTACAGGACCGATTCTTCGAGTAGGAAGATTTCGTTTTTTCTCCTTCCTTTCCTCTTCATATCAGAATGAGTTTCTTGGAAATAGTTTTGTAAGAACACAAGAGGAGAAAGATAGGAAATTACATTAGAAATGGCCAGAGTCTCCAAGTATGCAACGAAGTATGAGAGAGCCACAATCCATGCAACCATGGTAGCCCGTTGAATATGCTCCGGCAAGCCGGCAATAGAATGCCGGAGTCTTCTAAGAGTCATGTTGGACGTGACGTGATACAACAGAAAGCAGACATGCGTAAGAAGAAACGTCGTATGAGGTACCTGAAAAATTAACAAATCATTTATCTTCTTTCTGCTATTTTCTTTTACTTTTCCTTTCAGTTTTCTCCAATTCTTACATTGTTCATCCTCCATGATGGAAACGTATAAGATGCCCCCAAAACAGTGAAAAAGTAATGGGTCCAAAAGTAGTTTCCCACATAGCTGAAGATTGCTATCCATAGACTAACCTGCCACAAAGAGGAAAACATCTTATGTAGAGTTTAAACTGATTGGTAGCCATCTAGTTTGAGAGTTAAGATGTAATAGCTCAAGCCCATCGCTAGCAGATATCGTCCTTTTTGGACTTTCCCTCATGGTTTTTAAAACGCATCTATTAGGGAGAGGTTCCACACCCTTATCAAGAATGCTTCATTCTCCTTCCCAATCGATGTGGAATCTTACAATCCACACCCTTATAAAGAATGTTTCCTTCTCCTCCCCAACCGATGTGGGATCTTACAATCCACACACTTATAAAAAATGTTTCATTCTCCTCCCCAACCAACGTGGAATCTTACAATCCACCCCCCTTCGGGACCCAATGTCCTCACTGGTACATCGTCCAGTGTCTGGCTCTGATACCATTTGTAATAGCCTGGGAACAAAGCATTCTTTATAAAAATGTGGAAACCTCTCCCTAACAGACGTGTTTTAAAAACCTTGAGGGGAAACCCGAAAGGAAAAGTCCAAAGAGGACAATATCTCCTCACGGTGGACTTGGGCTATTACATTAGTGGTACTCGAAAATGGTAGAAAACTAACCTTTACCCAATAACGCTCTTTCCAAGGCAAATTCCTGTCCGCCTGCAACCAATTCCAAGCAAATTAGATCACTTGATATTGCATAGATCTTGATTTTTTAGAACATTTTTAGTGAATAACATTCAGTTTCACATGTGAATCTTAGAGAAACACCAGTCCTTAGACTGAAGAAATCCTTCCTGTCCTATGAAGTTAACCTGTAATCCATTGGTTCCCATAAACAAATATATGTGAAGGGGTTTTGGTTATAGGATCATAGAAATGAAGAGCTAGTAGTAAATTGTACCTCTCCAGGCCACACCACTGGTATCAAGAAGGAAGGAACTGCTGCAACCAAACCAAGAACCATATATTCCATTTCCGTGAAACTCTGTCAATCAGAATCATCATGTTCAGACTTTTGATAATAGAAAGATTTGGGAAAAGTTGAACTCAAAGCAATTTGTAGATGATTATAGGTTTCAAGAACAGAAAAGGCTAAATAATAATACAGTTGAGTCCAAATTCTTGGTTAAATCCCTATTCTATCTTGAAATCTGCCAAACAATACTAGCCACTTCCATTCTTCCTTGATGACTTCTTGAAAACAAAGCCGAATATGAACAGAAACAAGAAAAACTCAAGCAATACAGTGAAATCAAACAAAAGAAAGAGTGTTAATAATGGCACCATTTCAGCGAGTTCGGGAGGGCAAACCTCGTAGAGTTTGAAAGGGACGATGATTCCCAAGCAAAGAGTTAGCCAAAATGGAGTATATGAAAGAAAAAACAGTTCTCCCCATCTCTTGCTTGGATTTGTAGAGAGCCATAGGCTAAAAGAACGAGGGGGAGCGCGCGCTCGATCTGGACATTGTTAAGAACAGTATCACACAGGATTCGAAAGCAGAAGAAAACGAAAAGAAGAGAAGAAATCTTACCGGCCATTACAGCGATTAAGAATCTGAACGAAGTTGA
Organism: Cucurbita ficifolia; assembly: GCA_033971965.1. NCBI lineage: Eukaryota > Viridiplantae > Streptophyta > Magnoliopsida > Cucurbitales > Cucurbitaceae > Cucurbita > Cucurbita ficifolia. Next base: position 1,421,154 of record CM066979.1, read on the forward strand.
TCGATCTCGGCTTGAAATTCTCCGACTGAAATCAGAAAACAGAGAGAGCGTAGTTTCTGGCTTTGCAATTCCAAGATTTACAGCACAAAGCCGATGACTGAGGATGACTGCTTCTTTTTAAATACAAATTTTCGCCATTGTTGCACTACGATCACTCTCATTTTTTTGTACTTTAATTGCTACACTATATTATATTGGTGATTATCATTTATTATTTTTTAAGTTCAATCAAAGAAGGTTCGAACTTTCGTCTCGGGTGAAATTAAACCAATATTGAAAAGGAACCAAATCGGTCTATTTCCGACATCATATCTATAGTTAACGTATTCACCATAATTAGAAGCTCCAGCACCTTATCAAGGTCACGGTCGGTATTGTCACTATCATCAATGTTGCCACTACCATTAATATGTCACTATCATCAATAATCAAACTCTTAGACTTGTTATCAAAGAACGTAGGAGTCTGTTGTTAACTATTTGACCAAATAGGATCGCTCGGTTCTTATAGAGCCTATCACTAAAATATCCCCAAGGATAGGGCTAAGCGGAGGGAAAAGAGTTTTCTGTGAGATGGGAAATTCAAACTATTAGCCACAGACGAGGTTTGTGAATAAGTGATTGTATGACAATAAGGAAGGAATGTTTGTCTTTAGTTAACGATGATAACTATTTGAGTCATATTTCAAATGAGTATTCCAGCGGTTTTCGTTTTGGGCATACTGGTGGCGTCGTGGCGATCCTCAGATGGTCTAAGTCATTTTTTGACATTAAAAAGAACAAAAGTAGACAGAGGAAGGTCGGATGATATAAGAAAAATCACCCCTAAAGCATAGAAGGGCGTTGAGCAGGAGGAATGCAAACAAACGTTCACTTGAAGTGGGGTGCGGGAAGTCCATGTAGATTGCACTAAATAAAGCATTTATGAAACTAAGCTTTCGTATCCTTGTGAATAAAACTAGTACTCGGGGAGGATCGTACAATTGAGTTTCAAAATTGTATCATTCTTATTTTTGAATCAGAGCTCCATATCGCTTCTAGAAGTACAGAATATATACTCTTTACTGTCATGTTAGAACTATGATTAAGTTGACAAAGTTGACAGTTAAAATCTCCTAAAATAAATGTTAGCAACGCTAATGCTATATTTTAAATAATTAGAAAATAATTAAAAAAACCAAATATTATTATTATTATTTAGAAAATGATACAAATTCAATTGGGTCTGTTATAATTTGATTGTTTTTCCAATTGGATTTTTTATAGTAAAAGATTAAAAAGAAAATAGTATAATTTTTATCTAAACTTTTAATTAAATTAAATTAGAGCAATTTTAACTCTAAATTCCATAAAGTAATCCAAAATTTTAATTTTAATTTTTTGTATTTCAAAAAGTTCGAGCTGCCGGCGCGGCGGCGGTGACGGCGAATTAACTGCACGGAGTTCACTAGCGCCGAGAGGATTCTGGCTCGTTGATCCCTGAAGCCAAATTTGGAAGGTGAACCGAAAGTTTAAATCGTTTCAACTGATTTTGTCTCTTTCAATTGACAGGCGTCATTGAATTGAATGCACGCGCATAAGCAGTCGGGCCTTCGCAGGCATACCTCCATAGCCTCCATTAATGGGAGAATTTTTGCTTTCATCTCTTCCAACGTCAGAAAATGAGCAATGTTGGCGAAACAATGGCGTTGGCTGTGTGCAGCGACAAGAACATGGGATCAGGGATTACGATTTGGGATCCAAAAACTGGCGAAACTCTCCTTCACATTCCGACTTGTGCTTCGCCTTCTTATGGTTTAATTTCCTTGAGAAACGACTTCCTTGTTGCTTCTCAGACTCGTAAGGAAGGGTCCGTTGGTGGTGGATCCATGTTCGTTTGGTCCCTGAGCAAGGTATTGAACTATCGATTAATCTGCTTTTGAATACACATTTTCTTTCAGATGCTATCGTTGTTTGTATAATCATAGACGATTTGATTTTTTACAAACACGCTTGAGTAATCTTGAACTCGAGCGGGAATCCTTGTTATCATAGTCCTGTGTTCAAGCTCTGTGAAATCCTCCCAATCAATATTAATATGTTCGATTTTAGGGGTGATTTACTGTATTAAGCCCTAAATCATTGTGCCTCTTCAGCCTCAGTCTCCTCTTAGGAGCTATCCATTGGAGCCTATTGGACCACTTGCCTCAACAAAGGACGGTGTATATCTTGCAGGCGGAGCTCATTCCGGTAATATTCATCTCTGGGAGGTCAGTAGTTGGCTGAGATTCTCTTGTTCTTTCATCCAGTATTGGGTATCTATATGCATATATGTGATAATTCAATATTGATTTGGTTGTTCATCTTATTTTCAATCCATTTTGTATATCTGTATGAGAATTTGTACATAAACATCCTTCAGAGTCTCATTTAGTTGAGGCAATTTGCAGGTTGGTAGTGGTAAATTGCTTAAGCTTTGGAGTGGTCATCATAAGCTCATAAAATTCATCCTGTTTTCTTGGGACGATTCGTTTCTCATTACTGGTTCGGCCGATGGAATGATTTGTGTCTGGTCGATGATTAGGTAAATGCATTCTCTTCACAATGCCTTTACAACCTCTTTGATTGAAGCATGTTCGGTAGCTTTTCGTTGTCATAATTTTTCCATCGAACTTTATGCTAGTTTGCTGGATGTGGAACTTGTGGGAAGCGCACAGCCAATATTATACTGTCTCATGGAACATAAGTCGTCTTTAACTGGTCTAATTACTATGTCTGGCTACTCGATGTCGATGATCATTTCAAGCTCCCTCGATGGCAGTTTAAAGGTTGGTAGACTATACATTGTATCTATTATTCTTTTGAGGTCTGATAAACTTATAGCTTGATTAACATTTCTGGGTTGCAGTTTTGGGATTTAATGTCGGGAATGATTCGGGGAACTCAAGCTCATATAGAGGGGATCACTGAGATTGTTCTTCATCCAACTGAGCAGTTTCTGTTCTCTGGGACTGTTGATGGGAAAATTTTTGCTAGCAGGCTTGAATTTGGATTGGATAACTGCATTACCATTAAAGAAAACCAATTATTTGCATCAACAGGACACAAGTAATGTATGGTACTTGGAAATTTCTCTGTGTTGTTTGTTGTAGACTTTCGTTTTCTGATATTTTTGAAATTCTTATTATCGTCGTTCTATATGTGAGATCACACATCGGTTAGAGAGGGGAACAAAGCATTCCTTATAAGGGTGTGGAAACCTCTCCCTAGTAGACACGTTTTAAAAACCTTGAGGGGAAGCTCGAAAGGAAAAACTCAAAGAGGACAATATCTGCCAGTGGTGTGGGATTGGACTGTTACAAATGGTATAGAGTCAGACACCCGGCGGTGTGCCAGCAAGGATATTGGGCCCCCAAGAGGGGGGTGGATTGTGAGATCCCTCGTTGGTAACGAAACATACCTTATAAGGGTGTGAAAACCTCTCTCTAGTAGACACGTTTTAAAAATCTTGAGGGGGAAGTTCGAAAGGGAAAACCCAAAGATGTCAATATTTGCTAGTGGTGTGGACTTGGGCTGTTACAAATGGTATCAGAGCCAGACACCGGACGGTGTACCAACGAGGACGCTGGTCCCCAAGAGGGGTGGATATAGAGATCTCACATTGGTTGGAGAGGGGAACGAAATATTTCTTATAAGGGTGTGGAAACCTCTCCCTAGTAGACGCGTTTTAAAAACCTTGAGGGAAAGCCCAAAGAGGACAATATCTACTAATGGTGGCTTGGGTTGTTACACTATATATATATATATATATATATATTTTTTTTTTTTTTCTTTCCTTTGACAACAAATAATATTATACAAGCTGCAAGACCATCTTTGTTCCTTTGCCTTGTTACACTTTGATGGTAACTTCATGTTCAAGTTTCCACCATTAATGCAGGGGAGCTATTACTGCTCTGGCCTTCAGTCAAATGGATCTAGTTTCTGCATCCGAGGATTGCACAGTCTGCATATGGGACATCAATAGTCAGAGGATCATTCAAAAGCTTGACCACAAGAAAGGTAATAACTCCTCAGATGTAATTTTCTTGTTCGAGGCAATTTAATGATCTGTTCTTCATGTCCTTCTGTTGATGAACACGAACTTATATGGGATCTATCAACAGGGAGAATAACCAACTTGGTAGCAGTTCCACGGTCGTCGCTGCTGATCTCTACGACAAACCGTAAGAGAGTCTTGAAACAGTTCGACAAGTATCCCCAGCCAGCCAACTTGTCGACGAGCACAATACCTCTCTTTCCCTCTTCCCGACCCCTCAGGGAGAATCCAAATCTCGTCAGATTCACAAGTGTCGGTTCACTGAATCAGCAAATATTTGATATGAAGGTCACTCTCTCTTTCAACCCTTCTACATTGTGCCTTTACTATAGCTTCTAAGTAAGTCTAATGGATAAAGTGCCATTGTGTTCAGACAGAAGGGACATCAGCAGCAATACAGATGAAAGTCGATACACGTTTACAAAGCCGAATGTGGGCGTCTAGAATGACGAAGCAAGTTATGGAGATGAACAACCATCTTCAATCACAGTTGCTTGACATGATGCAGACTCGTTTGTTCCCGAAGAAACGAAAAGATCAAAGAGATCGAGTCGCTCGGACTAGGGAGAAGCATCCATTGTCATTCCATTAATCTTTAGATGATCTTGGGGACCGGCTGTAAGTGATAAACCTTTTTGTTCTTTTTCTGGGTCTGTTCCTTACTTTCATGCTTGCTAAATTTCCATTTCTAGATTTGTTCTACCAATTGCTGCTTCGAAGTTGGATCTAAACTTCTTTAAGAAGTATGATTTTAATAAAATGTTTCATTATTTTACAAATCATGGAGGGGAGAAGAGTGTTTAAATACTATTTAATTAGGGTTTTTCTCATTTTCTTTTAAGGTTACGGTAACACAGGACTGAATTGAGACTAGGCCAAGATCGCACAAGCCAATGAGGCAATGAGTGCGAACCTCATAGGTGGCCGACCATGGATTTGGACTCGAACCCAAGTTTATTTTCTTCTCTCCTTGCTTGGTGGCTCGGTTCTCGTTTCGTTTTGTTTCATTCATAACATTAGCTCACACTCCCTATTGGATCACTAGAGCCTAACTTAGGAGTAATCGTTTTTTATATATATTTTTGTTGTCCTATGCTGTTTTCTTTTGAACATCAATTTCTTTGGGGAAGTCATTTTAATATTTTGTGGTTCGAATTATCCTTTCGATTGCTACCAAACCCTACCTGAATTATTCTACAAAATAAGTAAAATAAATAAATATGTATAGTCGGTAAGTTTTGAGTATAGTTTTTATTTGATTCTTAAATTTCAAAATCTTACATTTTTATCGTTGAGTTTTGAGTTTAGTTTTTATTTAGTCCATTGGTTTATGATTTTATACATTTTTCTAATATTCACTATGAATAGTTTTGGTCTTGAAGTTGATTAATTAATTTAAATATTACTATGTAATTTTTTTTAATTAATTTTTAATAGTAATAACAAAATTAGTGAAAAAGAATTAGGAAATTAACATAAATGGCAAAAAGAAAAAAAAAACAGCGTTATGTGAAATCTAGAAATGTATGGACAAAATAGAAATTAATCTCAAACTTCGGATAAAAATATAATATTTGATAACTTAGGACCAAATGAAAACAAAAAGAATATATATTTGTTTTCTTCTAATAATGTCCAAAGTTTGGTCCCATTCAAAAAGATTCTATATCTTTTCAATATATATATATATATATATATTTTGCTAAACATAAGGTTAAAATGTCACACGTCTTGCTAGATTTAAACCGTTAATAATACAAATTAATTATAGTTAAACTATGATCATCAAAATTATTTTGAAATTGGTTTTTATCAATTTTGATAAAATAATAAATAAATAAATAATTATTTAAGAAAATACACAAATAAAGTCTAATAGCTAACTAAATTAAAGATAAGATTTATTAAAAGTATCGAGATTAATGTTATTTTTAATTAGATTATCAAACCGAGCTGAAAATGAGCTCAACTTAATGATAATTAATATGTACGGTTGGAGGTTTGAATGGTTCATTTTCAAATATTGTGAACTTAAAAGATAGAGCCAAAAAATAAAATTCACGTCGTCTACGTCTATTATTCTTATTTTTTTAATTTAACGATGAAATTTGAATTTTTTTAATATTTTGATCGAGAATTTATACTAACCAATTGGTTGACGTTGACGTTGCCAAAGTTAAAGCGGTAGATACCTAAAATAATTTTTTAAATTATAAATTATTATATAAAATTACAAATTGACAGAGAAAAAAAAGAGAAAATCCAACTCACAAAGGCTGTCAGGTGAAAAGGGTATGTAAGTGGATAATATAAAGTTGATGGAGATATTTCTAATATTTCGTTTTATAATTAATTAATTAAGTAATTAATTATTCTTACGATAATTATGAATTAAAAAATTAAAACAAAATAAAAAATTACGGGGAGTTCTTTAAATATAATATTGGATAAGGTTAAAATCCCCAGCGGAGTTGGGGAGCCGATTAATCGCCAATGAAAATGAATTACGTGTAAAAATGACGACTAGCCGTAAGATTAATGGCGATTTCCTCGTTCATTAAGTCGTCTGTATTACGCGGCAATATAAAGATGGCCGTCGGCCGTCACATATTTTAAACCCTAGCGTCTTAGCCATTTTCAGAAAGCTGGTTGTCAGAAAGCTGATTGTCAGAAGGTTGTTCTTCTCAGAGATTTGCGAAGGTCACTACCGTCGCCGCTAACACCATGGCTCGATTAATAGGAGGCTCTCTGTTCTCATCGGCTACTGGTGCTTTTCAGCCATCCAAAACAGGTATTTCGTTCGAAATCTTCATTCAAAGAATAAGATTAGAAATGGAAATGGGAACGGGAACGGGAATGGGAATGAGAACGGATATGTTTATGGTAACGTCTTTGATTTGTCTAGTTGAGTTTGTGGCTACTCTGTAATGTTATTTTGAAAAGATGGATGGACTTGTGTAATGTTAATGGTGGAGAATATGGTTCGATTGAGTTTTGTTAATCATATGTTATGGCCTGTGGTTTTTAAAGTAGATTACCTGAGATTCCACACTATTGTTTTCATTTTCAGAGTCAGTGGCGAATTATTGCAGAATATCTGGCCCGGTGAAGTTGCATTTATTCCAAGAGGTATTTGAATCAATAATGCTCTCTCTTCTGTTCTTACATGAATTTGATCAATATCAGCCTGTGTTATCTGAATCTTGGACTTGTTCAATTGCATTCGTGAGTGCAGCTGGGTGCAAAAGCGTCTGAACTTCATGGCAATAGCATAGCTAGTAACAGGGCTGGTGTTCTGCGGTCGAATAAGAAAAGCGGTGAGGTTCCGCTTGTTTGCTTGATATGTGCTTAATTCGCCCCCCGTCTACTGGGTAGTTTAGTTCGCCACTTTTAAGTCGTTTGGAGAAGCCAATGGAGTTTTTAGCCGATGGAGCTTTTAATCATGGAGTCACTCTCTTAGTATTATTTGAATAGATAGTGATTACGTTCGTAGATGTGGGTATATTTACTTTAAAAGAGCAGCCTAGTGGTATATTTTGCCTTGCTTGTTTTATTCTGTGATTTAGATGCTTTATAAAATGTGCTTTTGGATTTTTCTCTTCACATCGTGTTTATAAAACTTTTAATCTTTCTTTTTGAATCACTGTTGAATACAGTTATACAGGCAATATTGCATAGTGAGAGTGAGATCGAAACTACCAATGGTAGAGGGACTAGAGGTCTGCGAGGGCAGTTGAATAAGGTTGTTTTGGCTTACAGTGGTGGCTTAGACACATCAGTCATTGTTCCCTGGCTGAGGTAGGTCTTCATTTCTTTCAATGATCCAGAGTAATGTTTTTTATTGATCTACCCAACTCATTCAGTAAGTGGCAGTAGTCGTATGATTGAAATAGCTGATACTGGCTCTTCAGTACATCTGACTTTTATGAGTTATAACCATTCCCTTTTGCCTGTACTGCGTGGATTTTTGCTTTGAGCTCTCAGTTGTTCTTTCTATGTCACTTGCAATTCTCCTGCATCCCTCTTTGGGGATTTATGCAGCACTTCTTAATCTCCTTTCTCCGTGTCTTAATTATTTTCTTCCTATGGGAATTAATTATTGTATGTATTGCAGGGAGAATTATGGTTGCGAAGTTGTATGTTTTACTGCAGATGTGGGTCAGGTATGTAATTAGCGTGAGTAAACTTTTATTGTATTTTTTTTATAGGATAACCCAACACTTGATTGGAAACCTTATGAAATTTATCTTTTTGCATCTTTTCGTGGGCTCAACTTGCAGGGCATGAAGGAATTGGAAGGTTTGGAAAAGAAGGCTAGAGCAAGTGGGGCTTGTCAATTGGTGGTGAAGGACTTGAAGGAAGAATTTGTAAGAGACTTCATATTTCCTTGCTTACGTGCTGGTGCAATTTATGAAAGAAAATACCTGCTTGGGACATCCATGGCCCGTCCAGTTATTGCAAAGGTAGGTTCTAACCTGTAGTTTGCCGCTGGTAGTTCTGATTTCTAAGTTAAATTAGCGATATGGATTTCCCAACAGTAAGTAAATTTAAGTGACTCTAAGCTCCAATCACATTTATCATGTTCATGGTTTTTACCTGTTGGTTTGGTATTTGGTATTTGCTAATTGCTTTGCATATCCGTTCAATATTTGGAAAAAAATAGGCCATGGTGGATGTTGCCAAAGAAGTTGGAGCTGATGCTGTTTCTCATGGATGCACTGGGAAAGGAAATGATCAGGTATGTCCTCACAACATGATCTGGATGTATGAATATATGAATATATTCTTTTCCCTGATGAATACAATTGGTCTGATATATCTATTAAGGTACGCTTTGAGTTGGCCTTTTTTGCTCTAAATCCCAATCTAAATGTGGTGGCACCGTGGAGGGAATGGGATATTACTGGAAGAGAAGATGCTATTGAATATGCCAATAAGCATAATATACCTGTTCCAGTGACAAAGAAATCTATTTACAGTCGAGACCGGAACTTGTGGCATCTTAGTCATGAGGTACTGCTTATCAGTATTGATCGATTCATCATTCGTCTATCGTCTTTTCTCTATCCTATATATACGATGCCGAAATTAAATGATTGTAAACTGAGATATTGTTTTATGTCAAATCTTTGGGGGGGGGGGGTTTTCTTTAAGGTGAGGGTAGCTTTTCTTTTTCTTTTTGGTGTATTTTTCACTCGGCATTTATCAGATCTGGTATCTTTTGGCAAACTTTTTATAAAATGTTCTGAAAACAAAACCATCCCCCGCCTATATGAATTTTTTTATTGTTCCACGCATTTTGGGATGGGCTATAAATTTGATGAACTATATCAGCTGATCAAGTTGACCCTGTCTATAGTTCTTAATGAAAGCATAGGGAAAGAATGGATATGATGTTCATAAGTTATAATTGCATAATAGGATGTCTCTAAGAAACTGGGTGAATTTTGACCTCCTTTATGAATGTTATCTTTTGCTGACGTTCTCTTGTGCATTATAACTGAAGGGGGACATTTTGGAGGATCCAGCAAACGAACCTAAAAAGGACATGTACATGATGTCTACAGATCCAGAAGACGCACCAAACGAACCCGAGTAAACTCCTTATCTTTAAATACCAAATTTTCACTCTCTTGTTTAACGCCTACTCTTTAATTTGAATCTTAAGGGTTTCCTCTTCAAAAATTAGCTTTTACACAAACATTTGAGACTTGATCTGAATAGCTAGAAGTGTATTCTTTGCAATAATGGTTCTGTTCTTGAATCTGTCCACAACTATTTAAAATTTTATTGCCATCGGTTGTGAAAAGGAACTAATATGAACAGTCTTAAAATCAAGTTCATCTTTTGATCTACTATACCCAGCTGGAAAATTAAGTGTTGAAATAGTATGAAAAAGAGACTGTTCTGCTTTGTTGTAATACCTTAGGCCCTTTGGTGGGTATTCGCCATTTTCTGTTCCATAAGCTCAACCATGCCATCATGTTCTGCAGATACGTCGAAATAGGGATTGTCGGAGGTCTCCCTGTTTCTGTCAACGGCGAGGATCTTTCACCAGCATCTCTTCTCACCAAACTAAACGAAATCGGTGGAAAGCACGGAATTGGCAGAATTGACATGGTTGAAAACCGTCTCGTTGGCATGAAGAGTCGAGGTGTCTATGAAACTCCAGGAGGAACCATCCTTTTCGCAGCCACCCGTGAGCTGGAGTCTCTAACACTCGACCGAGAAACCATTCAAGTAAAAGACTCCCTCGCCCTCAAATATGCAGAGTTGGTTTATGCAGGTAGATGGTTCGACCCTCTTCGTGAATCCATGGATGCTTTCATGGAGAAGATCACAGAACACACAACCGGCACCGTCACTCTCAAGCTTTACAAAGGCTCCGTCCATGTGGCGAGCCGGCGAAGTACATACAGTCTTTACAGGGAAGATATCTCGTCCTTTGAAAATGGGCAGATCTACAATCAGGCTGATGCCGCTGGTTTCATCCGCCTGTATGGCCTTCCAACCAGAGTCCGGGCAATGCTGGAAAAGGAGCTCTGAGCTGCCCACTCTCTGATGATCAACATACCTTTTTGCACAAGAATCTAAAAGGTAATTTTAATCCGTCGAACTGTCTGATTTTGTTTGATTGGCTGTTTTAATGTGTATACATGTCTTGTTTTTTTCACTAGCTTGAAGCTGATTTTGGTACATTTAATTTAGGTTCATAAGGGGTAGAATTTTGTTGGGTTTTTGGCTATTTGTCCATTTCTCTTGCACTTTATAATAATAGTATATTAGATATTTTAGAAAGAATAATGCTTAAAATAAGATTATTCTCTTAATTGATTAGTTTTCTTTGAACTTTTACCTGAGATAATTTCTAATATATTATGGCTTCATTGAAGTTGCAATAGTAGTTTCCTTAGCTACATTACCTTTCATCCTCGAATTGAGGTTATACCTGTAAATGAATGAAAGTATGGCTGAATTGATATCGATCACGGTCTGATGGAATAGAAGAAAGAAGTTCTTTTTTTTTTTTTTTTTTTTGTGGAATATACTATTTCAAATATGGGAGGAAGTTGTTTAATATATTTTTTTGCCTTGATTTTTTTTTTCAAATTATATCGTAAATCATAAATTTATAATTTAACTACGAATATGCTACTTAATTATACCTAAAATTACCATAATTTGATATCAATTAAATTTATGGTGTATAAGCCAAGTCTTATACCATGCCCTATTTTATCATTTACATGTAAATTTTATTTTTTTTTTTATTTTTTTTTAATAATATTTTGAAGATAATATATCATGGGAGTAAAGATATTCGTTGGCAACTCTATAGAGTACCACCCCTCTTCGGCCTAATGTCGCCTCAATCGATGGGATTGCATTTCTCGTCCCTGCTTAGTTCCTATATATACACACACTTTTTGTCTATATTAAAAAAAATTAGTTAATTACTCTAATTGTAATACTTCTGTTATAATTTTTTTTTAATGGGATGTAATATTAACATTTAAATTTTTAAAAATTATATTAATAAAATATTATATATTTAAAAAAAAAAATTTAGAATGAAAGATTTTAGAAGAAATATATATATATTTTTAAAGAATAATAGACCGTAAATCAATCCCGCAAGTGGCGGGAACTTGACTGGTTCCGTCCCTACCAGTCTGACATCTCTAATCTCAACAGAGGCTCAAATTATAAATATATATCTTCCACCTTCGATGCAATATTTTTAGCTTCCTATTGAATTGAATCCTCGTGGAACTGCTTCGATCTTCTCTTCTCAATTGCATGATCCGTCTTTGGGCTCCCATAACATGTCCTAATTCCAGTCCATTTCTCGGTCCAATGCTTGCACTTCGCCGTTTGACGGGCAAACCTATCGCCGGCGCTACAGGCCGCTGCACTCTTCTCCGTCGGTACCATCCGAAAACAGTTCATCTCTACTCCGACCTCTGCCTCTGAGCTTAACCGCAATTCGATTATGAATACTACTCCTACGACTACAGAGCAGACCGCGAGCCACGCGTTGATCGAAACGCGATAGCTCATATGGAAGACTCGGAAGGATCGGTTCTGCAGTCGGTGTTCTTTGGAAGTTCCCGCACGAAGAAGCATCTTTATACGGAGAATCTCTTAGGATCAAGAGTCTTTTTGCTTGAAAAAGAGGCTTTTATTTATACTTGAGCGGACTTGCACTTTCATATCAATGTCAAGATATAGCATGCCCAAATTATCAATCTGTCTACATGCTTATTGAAGTTCTAAAAAAAGAACTGAGTTTCTGATAGGGTTTAGACAAATCATTGTTGTGATGCAGAACTATATCTTTGATCAACATCCCTGACATCTTGAACTTGATTTGCATATTGCAGGTTCCAAAGAACATCCTCCATGGACGGTCGACTCATTTCAGGGGAAATGCATCTGTTCATTAGCGAAATAATGGTTGATAGGGACTCTTGTGTGCAAGTAGCTAGAATGGTTGGATCGATGAGTCGCCTCCGTCCGTCCTGGCTGTTTAAACTCATCTGTATAAATCAACAATCATTTAGGTAATCTTGAACTCAACAGTTAAAAGGAATGGAAGATCATAAGTGTTTTTTTTGTTCTTGCTGTTGCTTAAGCCCTATGCATTACTACCATGAGTGATTAGTTTTGATTTTCTCATGCACCTTGACAACCAAATGATACAATGCTAATAAAGCAATAATCAGAAACTTCATGGCCTACCATTTCCTTTAGTATAGAGGGGTCTTTTCTTGCAGACACAGAAGGTGCTATAAGTGCCTCTAGTAGTATAAACCCAAAGCTATAAACATCATCCTTCAAGCTCATCATTTGCCTGAGGATGGATACCCATGTGAGAAGACAGTTGATCATCTTGGAAAAGAATGACCTAAATTATCACAAAAAATTCTTACCAAGCTTGTGGGCCTTCCCCTTTAGCCTACACAAACAGAAAACCAAGTAATCAGCATGTACCAATGATCCAATAGCAGCCATAATCAAGTCCTACCTACCACAGATTTTGCTGGTTCTTCTGATATAATGGACAATCCATAATCACTTAACTTTGCCACATTATACTCAGCAATCAAGATATTGTTGATCTTTAGTCGGTTGTCAAAGAAACCGGGAATGACTCCAGTATGCAGGAAGTGAACAGCCTTGGCAACACTGATTAGAATTGCTAATCTTTCAGACCAGTTCAAAACCTTCTCTACAAGTTCAACGATTTGTTAGTCAAAAGAGAAATATTTCTCACAAGTAGGGAAAGGTTGGTGTGAAAGTCGGGATTCATTAAAGAATCAGTTCGAAAATGCTTATAAATTACCAGAAAGATGTGTACGAAAACTCCCATTTGGAACATATTCGGATACGAGGAAGACCTTGATGTCATTAAAGTCTTGTCCATCTCCATCAATGCAGTGACCCAAAAGGCAGACCAAATTTGGGTGCCTGAGCTTTCCAAGCATATCCAACCTAAGTTTAAGATTTCTTATTGAAAATTTCTTGGATATAAGCAAGGACCTTATGGCAACTTGAGTCCCATTCTCCAGTCTCCCTCTATATAGCTGCAAAACATATAAAAAAAGGCATGATATACTTCAACTGTTCATGAGCCATTTCAAGTGGATGAATTCTTGCAGATCATTTGGGAAAAGATTCAGCATTACCGGACGACACATGCATGGGCAAACAGGTGGAAACCTATTGTAATAGAAAAGGTACACCTAGAATTATAAAGTAACATAACTATGGTTTTTAATCATCATTGATCAAGTACATTTCCCATTTGGTGAAAGAAACTTTCTATTTGAACATGACAGTCAGATACTGTGAGATCTCACATCGGTTGTGAAGGAGAACGAAGCATTCTTTATAAGGGTGTGGAAATCTCTCCCTAGCAGACGCGTTTTAAAAACTTTGAGGGAAAATCCGAAAGGGAAAGCCCAAAGAAAACAATATCTGCTAGCGGTGGGCTTGGGCCGTTACAGATACTGTTATATAAATTCTTATGAACAGCTAGTCCAAACTCCAAATGTATGTTTCTTCTTCTAAATATATTTTCATTTTCTTAAGAGAAACCGAGCTTTCATGGAGAAAAATGAAGAATCGTCTCACTTTCACTTCCTCAGCTTATTTGGGAAATGAGCCACTCACAAACAGCTGAACTTGATCCATATTGATTGAAGTGAATATAATGATTAGAATGTTACCTTCCCGTATGAACCATCACCAATGATAGTTGAATCATGAAAATTTGTTGTAGCTTCGTTTATCTCCTCCAAGGAAAAAGTTCGACACAATGGAAGACCTTGAATTCCTAACTTTGCAGCTTCAGAAACAAACCCTGCAAGCAGGAAGCTTGGAAATGGTAAAGCTCAACATCTTTTACTCATGAAGTCTACTAATTTTGACTAAACGAATAACTGCAAATGGAACTTTAGCTGAACTTACTTGCACTTGTTAGAAGTTCAGATGAGAACCCTGCTGTTGAACTATCCTGAACTGATTTCTGCAATAAATGTTGTTCTGATATTCCTCTAGGCCAACATCTTCTGCATAAAACAAACCCAATAGAAAGTAGAAGCACCGATAACAAAATTCCAAGAAGTAATCCCATTACAACTCCTGCATGTTTAGCTCTATACTGCTCCTGGTGCTGATCATGGTTCATATTCTCTGTATCACAATATGATTTTGTATGCTGTTTCCCTACATGAACAGATAAGCAATTCCCATCTGCCTTAAGAGTTCGATTATCAGATTCAATGCCCAAGCAGGAAGGCAATCCTCCAGTAAGCATATTGCTAGATATATCAACAAACTGAAGCATGTTGCCACACTCCATATGGATTGGTAGCGACCCGGATAACTTATTCGAAGAAAGATTCAAGTGGCTGATGTTGGGCAAGGAGAAGATTGTAGCAGGAGGGGTGCCAGTCAATTCATTGAATGATATATCAAGCTGTTGGAGCTGATTAAGTTGACCATATTGCTGCGGAATCTCACCCGAAAATGAGTTTTTTCCGAGTAAAACGACAATCAATGCCTTTGGTAATGTAGGCAGTGATGAATCTATTTTGTTCCAGCTCAAGTCCAGAACAGTTAAGCCATGTAATTTACTTAGATCTGGTAATTCACCAGATATGTCATTGCCAGACATGACAAGCTCAGTAAGGGTACTGATGCTCAAAGATGGAAATGAATCCTTGATCTTGTTGTTTCTCAAGCTCAGCACTGTCAGACTAGACAATGAATCAAACCAGTCGGGCATAGTATCATTGAAGAAGTTGTCATCTAGTTTAAGAGTTTGAAGCTTCACCATGGTAGAAATCTTAGGTGGGATCGAACCAAAAAGATAATTTGAGCTCAAATCCAGATATTCAAGTGAAGATAATCGATGGATTTTGTCTGGAAGTGGACCCCAGATGCCCAAAGACACAAGGCTAAGAACTCTCAAGCTATTTAGTCTACTCAAAGTAGTGATGAAAGAATCAAGAGAGAAGCTCTCTGATAGCGTTTGATTTGGTATTGCAAAGCCAATGAACTCATCGACTTTGCCTCGAGTATCACCTGCAATTCTAAGCTCAGTAACCACACTATCCTGGCATGTAACGTTAACAAGAGGAAGAAAGGACAGTGTGCAAAAATCCACTCTGTGATCAGTCCATGAATCCAGCTGCTTCGGGTACTCCAAGTGCTTTCTCAGCTGGAGAAGCACTTGGGCTTGCGAGGCTTGCAATTGGTAAGCTCCAGCACGCAAGAAAGAGCAAGCAAAGCTTAGAAGTAAGAACAAACAATACTTCCCCATGAAAGATTCTTCAAACTATATGATCTGACCTGCTTCTTCTTCTTGTTCTTCTTGCAGCCTCTGTTTCAGAAACATCAAAATGGCGAAGGGTTTCAAGCAATCATGAAAGGAGAGTGAAAATGGCGAAGGGTTTGCAAAACCCACCAAGAAAAACGTTAGAAAAAGAAGAGAGGACGATGAAATGGAGTCATTATTGAAGCAAAACCCAGCGGAGACTGAGAGTATGAACACACTGGGACTGGCTTTCTTCTCCGGACTGTCATTCGAGGAAGAAATTCACAGAGCAGTGAAGGCTGATGCGAAAGTGGGCCACCTGAAGTGGACGCGTTTAGTTTTAGCACATGATTTCCTTCTCTCTCTCTGTCTTGAAAGCAATGGAAAATGGGGTATGGCAGGAATGAATGGGTGTTGGGTTGGAAAGCCTCACTCTTTTCCAAGCTGGGGGCTGCGACCAAAAGGAGAGGGCATGGCATGGCATGGCTGTGAATGGGATCCAACAGGCCGCCATTATTTTACTCTGCAATTAGGGATCTAACCTTGCTTTCTTCATATCTCTCAGCTGAACACAGCTCAAAGAAAATTTGACATCTCAGGTAAAATCCATAAAGCCAATTTCGTTAACTTAAAAGTACTTTATATTTGGTTCCTCTTGTCATTGTTTCTTTATAACTTTTTTTCAGGATCTTTTGGTCCAAGTATATTTCTCAGACCGTTTTTATACCATCTTTTTCAGGTCAACTGTGGATCAGGTAAAAATTCGAATATCTTATCTTTTAATTTTCAGTTAAATTATGAATTAGGTATAAACTCGAACGTCTGATCTTTTAGCTTTAGTTAAACTATGAATCAGATAAAAATTCGAACATCTGACCTTTTGGTTTTCTATTAAACTAAACTATGAATCAAATGAAAATTCGAACATCTGATCTTTTAGTTTTTAGTTAAACTATGAGTCAGGTAAAAATTTGAACGTCTGGTCTTTTAAGTTTTAGTTAAACTATGAATCAGGTAAAAATTTGAACATCTAATCTTTTAATTTTTAGTTAAACTATGAATCAAGTAAAAATTTGAACATCTATTTTTTAGTCAAAGCTATAATGTATTAATTGGTTGAGTTATGAATTATCGCTCCTAAATAAATCGAAAAATTGATTTTATTTTTATTATTATTGAAGCTCAACCATTTAAAATTAGGTAATAATGAAAATAGAATAGGGAAGAGGTCAAAGATTTATTTCCAATTTTCAATTTTATTTCAAACAAATATTTTCCAACCCAATTATATAAATTATTGTCCTCCCTAAAATTAGCATAAATAATATTCCCCCATTTATAAATAATAGGAATAGGACCATATTCATCAAGGCAATATTTATTTTATGGTTGTAGCATTTCTCATGGTACTATAAATAAATAAAATATAATATTTTAAAAATAAAATAAAATAAAATAAAAGCTAGACAGCTTTTCTTTTATATATATATATATATATATATATATATATAAATACAAGTTATAAGCAACTTGTTTGGATACTTCCAAATTCCAATCCAACGTGAAACTATATTAAATTTTGAACCAAATAAATAAATGGTGAAATGTTGGGATTGTCCTTCTTGGAACCAACAATTTCTCTTTTTTTTTTTTCATACGAAATAAAATAATAAATAAAAAGGGTCAAAATTTTGATTTTGAGGAGTTTTATCGTTTTAGGCTCACATCTACTAGATATTATTTTATCATCGTCAATCTCATGTTCCAATTGAACTATATCCTTTTGAGCTTAGTAGGACCTACATAAAAGTGTGGAGTGTCGATTGTAACCGCTTAAGTTTATCACTAGTAGATATTGTCTGCTTTGGTTCATTACGTATCGTTGTCAGCCTCATAGTTTTAAAACGCGTCTACTATGAAGAAGTTTTCACACTCTTATAAAAAATATTTTGTTTCCTCTCCAATCGATGTGGGATCTCACAATCCACGTCCTTTGGGGGCTAGTGTCCCCACTGACACACCGTCCGGGATTTGATATCGTTTGTAACTGCCTAAGCCCAAAAAGTAAAAAGTAATATAAGTTAAAAAAATATATATATAGTTTTTGAAATTTTATCCTCTTGTATTTGGTTAAAAAAATCTAAAAATTTCAAATTGATTGTGCCTTAGTTTGATTTAGGTTAATTATTATATTACTACTTTAAGAATAAGACAATTTTGTGAAAGGACAATTTATATAAAATTATCTAGTTGCAAATATAAAATTAATTTTATTTTTAATAATAATAAAAATAAAAAAAAGATTGCCTAGATAACCACAAAAAGGAGGGCAAATAAACTAAGGGCTGTGCCCTATGTTTAAGGACATTCAGATTTGTGGGCCCTATTTTATTTAGGTTTTCTTACACCAAATATATTTATTATACCAATAAATACATCTCATAAGGTGGTGGTTGTTCCATAAAATTACTCATTAAATTCTTTATAAAAAATATCTCATTATTTTAAATATTACAATATTATCTTTAATTAGAATATTAGATTAAAAAAATTAATTTATGTACCTAAAATTATGATTAAAAAATCAAAATGAAATTATAACCATTAATTATTTTTAAATGTATATGAATCCTAATAATCATTTTGAAACTACGTGGATAAAAATGAACCAAAATTAAAAAATACGAGAATGAAAATTGACGTTTTAAAAATTCATAATAAAAATGAGCTGAAGTCAAATGTACAACTATAAAATAATATTTAAATCTAAATAGGCCGAAAATTTTGAATCTCTAATTTATATATATATATATATATTTTTTATTTTATTTTATAAAACACTATCAAGTTGAAATAAAGACTTACAAGCACCGAACATAAATCTAATTTAAGCCTAAAAATATTTTATTTATTTATTATTTATAGGTGAAGTTTCCTGTTTGGGAATTGGAATAGCATGACGTCGTGTCAGGATAACTATGTGCATGGCCCGCCGCCGTGGCACGACGGAAGCTTCCCTTTGACCCGGCTGTGGGTCCCACGTCCCCACTATTTTTTTGCCTTTTTGCCTTTTTTATTTTATTTTATTGAATAAAAAAGGTAATGTCTCGTCAAATAGTTGTGAGATATTTATTTTTTCCCTTTTATACATTATTAAAATCGATTTAGATATATTTAATTTAATAGATCGTAGAGGAGAATGAAACATTTTTTCTAAGAGTCTAGAAACTTCTCTCCAGAATTTTAAGGTAAGCTTCAGAAGAAAAAGTACAAGAAGAATCATATCTGTTTGTAGTGGGTTTGGGCTGTCACATAAACATTTACAAGTTATAACGCACCATTAACGTTGATTGGTCAGATTGACCCCACAAAAAAAAATGTCAACCCACGAGTCGAATTTTTCAGTTACTTAAATATTCAACCAAATCCAACATTTTATAATTTGGTTTAGGTGGTTTAGGTTGGTCGAATTATCAGATCATATGAACAGTCTTAACAACTCTCGTGAATAACTTGTTCTATGAATTATTTATGACGGTTTTATCAAATTAAGAACGTAAAACTAAGACAAAAAAAAATGGTTTAGTTGAAAAGGCAATTCATATGATTAGCCTTTTTGAGGAGCATTGGTTAGTTCAAATGTCAAATTGAATGCCAATCTCTCAAAAAACTAAGTGGAAAGGAAGGCCCTTCAAATTTTGTGGTTGTAATAGAATGCACCAAAAATATTTTTATTTTATTTTATTTTATTTATTTATTTATTTAAAACAATTATTGAAATGTTTATTAACAACAATACAATTCTCTCAATTTTCAATAATGTTTTTATGACAATAATTCCATTGTCATATAATGAGGACAATCTAATGAGTTGGAATTGTTATTACTCCTAAAACAAATCTTTTTCATTTTCATTTTTATTTTCACTTCAAATAATTAAATGCATTTTTTAAAGAAATTTTCCTTCAAATTATCTCTACCAAACTCAATCAGTAGAGCTCTATTGAACTAGTAATGTACTCGAGTGTTGAGTTAGATAGAGCTCTATTGAACTAGTAATGTACTCCAGTGTTTCAATAATCCAACCTTACAATTTGAGTAGGTTGGTTGTTCGGGTTGTTTAGATTATCAGGTTATTTGTACACTTCCTATGTCTAATGATAAAATGTCATGAATATCCATTGTCAACTGTGATAATACTTGGTATTAGAACAACCGATTGAACTATTATGTTCGAATTGTTATTTGATATAAACATCTATTAAATGGTGGGAGATTAGACCATTGGCTTTTAGGTGTTTTATCCAATGAGCTATCTTTGGAAAGATGTCCTATATGAAAACTTAAGAGAGGAAGACAATGTATTCACGAGGCTAGGGATATTGATGTGTGAATAGCATCAATCATGGCCATGATGGTTTACCGTCCAAGCCAATGTAATGTGTTTACGATCGACTTCGATGGATTGACATAGTCAAATGGGTGTAATGGTGCACCTCGACGTGTCCATGCAACATGTAATGTGTTACTTTAGTGGCAACAACACGATCACATAGGACGACGAGTCACGAACAGAAGAACCATTCTTTCACATCTTACTGACTAATGCTACTGTCTGATAGAGAACAATTTCTAGTAAAATGCTCTCTGTCAATGGATCATATCAATGGATAGAAATCAATCAAGGAAGTAATTCATCCAACTCAATCATTTCATCAGAAAATCAAACACAGAAATATTTCAGTAAGGCAGATTTCTAAGATCAAACTCAATCATTTCATCAGAAGATCAAACGTTTTATTTCTAATGATTCTCGACTCGTTCAGCGCTCAAAAAGTTCGATAATAGCAGCCGGAAAATGGATGTTCGAAAATTGAAGAACAAATGAGAAAGATATTCAGACAATTCAACAGTAAAAGGAGTAGAAATTAGTAAAAGTAGTGACCGGGGGGCTCAGAAACTCCTTCTATCATTCTATGAGAGCACTTTCTGAACCTCAGCTGTGACTTCTTTTGGAGGCTTCTCAGCGTGCAGATTAGCGACAAGACCCTTTTTCGCATAATAATCAATCACCTGCAAGCAAGAACATTTAGAAACATAAATGCAAATCCCAACCACCACTTAGAATTCAACTTCCAAAGTAACAGCATTGACAATTATCGTGTGATTGTTCGACCTAGCTTGTGTGCACTTTGCCTATTTTCATCAGACACCTACCGGACCTACCTACATTTGATTGCCAAGATAGCTCAAAGGATATTTGTAACAGCCCAAGCCCACCGCTGGTAGATATTGTCCTCTTTGGGCTTTCCCTTTCGGGCTTCCCCTCAAAGTTTTAAAGCGCGTCTACTAGGGAGAGGTTTTTACACCCTTATCAAGTAATGTTTCGTTCCCCTCTCCAACCGATGTGGGATCTCATAATCCACCCCCCTGGAGGCCTGACATCCTCACTCACACACCGCCCGGTGTCTGGCTCTAATACCATTTGTAACAGCCCAAATCCATCGTTAGAAGATATTGTCATCTTTGGGTTTTCCCTTTAGGGCTCCCCCTCAAGGTTTTAAAACGCGCCTGCTAGGGAGAGGTTTTCACACCCTTGGGGGCCTAGCGTCCCTGCTGGCACACCACCCGGTGTCGGGCTCTGATACCATTTGTAACAGCCCAAACCCATCGCTAGCAGATATTGTCCTCTTTGAGTTTTCCCTTTCAGGCGTTTTCCCTTTCAGGCTTCCCCTCAAAGTTCTAAAACCCGTTTGCTAGAGAGAGGTTTCCACACCCTTATAAATAATGCTTCGTTCCCCTCTCCAACTGATGTGGGATCTACCATGACTTGAATTTATTTCCTCTAAGCCCTTAAATTTTTACAAGACCCTTACGAACCACTAACCGATCAAATCAACAGTTAGTCACGTAAGAAAAACGAAGACACCTTTTCGACATTCCTAATCGATCAGATCAAAAGAAAAACACAAAGCAACTGTACCGGCATGGTTTGTTTGTGAAATGCCTCCAGACGTGACTTTAATACAGCGGCAGTATCATCTTTCCGTTGAATCAAAGGCTCTCCAGTTACCTTGTACAGAAAACAAGAGGGTTAAGAATATTTGCTGCAGCTTATCAAAACGCATATGCATAGATGGGTCAAATATCAACTTCTACATGATTTGTAGTCCAAGTTATATCAACTTCTAGCTGATTTATTGTAACAGCCCAAGCATACCGCTAGCAGATATTGTCCGCTTTGGTCCGTTACGTATCGCCATCAGCCTCACGGTTTTAGAACGCGTCTGCTAGGGAGAGGTTTCCACACCCTTATAAGGAATGTTTCGTTCCTCTCTCCAACTGATATGGGATCTCACAATCCCCCCCCCCCCCCCACCTTTGGAAGTCCAGCGTCGGCTCTGATACCGTTTGTAACAGCCCAAGCCCACCACTAACAAACATTGTCTGCTTTGGCTCGTTACATATCGCCATCAGCCTCATAATTCTAAAACGCGTCTGCTAGGGAGAGGTTTCTACACCGTTATAATAAATGCTTCGTTCCCCTCTCCAACCGAGGTGGGATCTCACATTTCTAGTTAAAGTAATGTTAGAAAGTTTCTTACATCGTCAACACCAGGAGTCTTTGGAGGAGCAAACTTGGTGTGGTAACTTCTGCCACTGGATGGGTGTATCCATCGCCCAGTGATCCTCTCCTCCAAAATAGCATCATCAATAGCAAAGTTGAGCACCTTATCAACTTTCACTCCTTGCTTGTCAAGCACCTCATCAAGCTGCAATGGAGTAACCAAAAAGTATAATACTTGCAAATGGCGAGGAAATTCGAACATATACGTTAAATTTCAATGAATCTCACACCTTTTGTGCTTGAACTACGGTTCTTGGAAATCCATCAAGAATGAAGCCTTTCTGACAAGAAGGTTTCTTCATCGCTTCATCGATGATGCCAACAACCAAGTCATCAGACACGAGTTCACCCTACAATATAGAACAATTAAAACCTTTAACGAGATAACAAAGATAAAATTAAAATGAAGCATGGAAAAGAAACTAAGAGCAGAAAGCATAAGGGAAACTCGACCTTATCCATAGCCTCTTTAGCCTTGACACCAAGAGGAGTTTTAGCAGCAACAGCAGCTCTTAACATATCACCAGTAGCCAAATGACACAAGCAGTAGTCATCCTTAATGATTGGTGATTGGGTCCCTTTACCTGATCCGGGTGGACCTGCAACACACCAAAGTTTCATGGTTATGATTCAAATCAACACAACATACCATACAATGCAACGAAAACCGAAACCGAACAACACGAAGGCAAGCTACATACAAAGAAACTAGAATCTTTTCCCACTAGCTGCCTTCTACTCTTTTAAAAGTAGCATACAACTCGATCCATAACCCTAGCCATATTAGTTTCCCTTTCCCTTCTAAATTCTTTTACACAATTAGATGCCTTTGGAAACACGAGTGTCTCAATGCATAAACACCTTAAGTCTCTATAATCCCTTTCGGCATCAGTTTTTCTCCTTGATTCCTTTATCATTTTCAGTCCTTAGCATAGTGTTAGGCATCAGCCAAATTTTTCTTTATCAACAGCATCGAGATCTTCCCGTCTCTCCTGAAAACTCTCAGTTCGAGAGTTACAGAAACTCGGGCCAAAAAGATCCTCTCCCTGATCCCCAAACACCCAACCTATATCCCTTCCCTCCGAGGCCCTTCACGCAACTAACAAAAACCTATGGGCACCACAACAAAACATGTCCTCGCCTCGCACACGACTCCCCCCTTTCTTCACATGCTTACATTCATACCCTTCAGCAATTTGAGGTCTATCACCAGATTTCCAATAAATGTGATTAGGAGTATGAAACAAACATGGCAGCCAAGTTATATCCATTATTCTTAAAGCTTTACAAACCATTATGCATTGATTCAATAAACTATCATGCAATCCCTCGTACTCTAGTGTTTTACAATGTGCAAATAGATATCAACTTGAACCATGTGCAGAAGCAGCAGCTCATAAACTCTTTTAGTTCATTTACTCTATGTTTTTGCCCCCTAAAAGATTCGTGATTGCATACTGAAAACAATAAGAAATTAAAAGGATAAAACACTAGTAATTTTCCATCCGACAAAAATAAAATGTTACTGAACAACAACGAAGATAAGTTCCTTTTTCATCTAGATCTTCATAGAACTTAAATCCCTTAACCTTTTACTCGAACCTAAATCCATAATCCAAGGTAAAAATCACTTGAAAAAAGAGTAGAAATCCAGATTTTAACTCAACACCCTGACAATTTGAAAGAGCGAAAAACAGGACATAAGATTCACAGATGCAAAACCCCTGAGCCATTTGCATCAATCCAACGCCTCAACTCCACAAAATTACCACAAACCGACACACGAAAACCAAACATAAAGCCATAAATCGAAGTCTAAAAGCATAAAAACCTAAAAAATCCAAGTAAGAATACCGATGAGAATGAGGCGCTTGTCAGGCTTCGAGGAGCATTTCATACGACGGAGAAGCTCCGTCATGAGATCCACGGAGGGCACATCTTCCAAGGCCACTGCCGAATTGCCCGCCATTGATGCTCTTCTCTGCTCTGAAACTTTTTTTTTTTTTTTTTTTTTTTTTTTTTTTTGGTGTTCTCCTCTTAACGGATTTCTTAAAGAGAACCCTAAAGCAGAGATTTTGAAAGTCCAAAGCAAAAGGGTGACACGATGCTTAGAACTAAAGCACGGTCGACGGTCGTTATCGTCTTAAATGACTATTATACCCCTCGACTCTGAGTCCATGCTTTCTTGAAATGACACCTATGCCCCTGCTTTTGACCCTCGAATCTGCGGTTCCCTCGAGATTGACGAGACTGTTTTTGTCCGACTTGAATTTTCCACTCCCCTTTAAATTATTTTTTAATTAATCAATTAATATTAAATGCTCTCTTAATCTAATTTATTTTATTTCCTAATTTGATTCATTGATTGAAGATTGACTTATTTATTTTATTATTATATTATTATTTTTACTTGATTATTTATTTATTTAATTATTTGAATTCAAATAGGATTTTGAACCTAACAAATTCGAATTTCTTATTAAATTTTAAAATACATATATTTGATTTATTTTTATTTAATTCCATAATTTATTTTTTAATTGCTTATAAAAATAATTTTTAATAAAAAATAAAATTTTAAAATTGAAATTGAGTCGTAAATCTTAATTAAATATTTGAAAATAAGTAAATATGTGTTTTACGAAACTAACATTTTGTTTTTATAACAATCCGAGCAATTGGGTTAGGTCTAATAAATTCCATCACTCAACCCGACCCAACCTATGAATATTCTTAACTTAGGTTATATTATTTTCGATATAGATTTTTTTATAACATAATAAGTGAAGTAATTATTATTATCAATATTTATTTAGACTTAATTAAGTTATAATTATACATTAATAATTAAATGAGAAATTAATTTCAATTGCTTTGAGTTTGGTATTAATTTAGAATAATTAACTAATTATCTAATATGAATGTTATAATTAATTAAATTATAAATTTTAATTAAGTGTACTAATTTAAATTATTTTTTCTATAAACAACCTATATAATAATTTAATATAGATTAGAAAGATAGTCATGGAAATGGAATATTTGGAAAAAAATCCACTTCAATAATAATCTTCCCCTATTTTGATTGGTTCATAAACATATTATTTAAATTATTAAATGAAATTTACAAAATAAACGCGAATATTTAATTCTTCCATATTAATTATCTTATATATTATTCAAATATTTAAACGATTGATATTTAAATTTTAGATATCGGTAATCAAACGAACTTCATAAAAAAATAAAAAAATAAAAAAGAAGTGAAAACCGTGATAAAAATATTAAAATTATTTTATTACCGTGAACTAGAAAACTTTTATATTTTCGTAAAAGAATATATATTAAAGAAGTTATCGAATATTTTCATCATCTCAAAGAAACTTCAGCTATTCATTCATCGAGTCGAGAAGCCCCTCTTCTCTTTATTTATTGTTCGGGTGATAGCAACAAACTGCAGGCTCGAGAGTCCCGAAAAAAGACAAATAGAGGAAAAATAAAATAAACGTTAATAGTTAAGTTGTGGTCGGTGTAGCTATGTCTAAATGCGTAATTTCCATAGTGGTTCATATGGTAGCTTTATTTTGTAAATATTATTATTCTATTTGTCCTCACAAGGCAAGGGGTTTGGTGGGTAGGTGGTTAATTGGTGGCTTTTCTTTCTCAATTTACTTCCAAAGGGAGTTGGTGAGAATAGGAAGCCCACATTTTCAACCATTATCAAACAATATTACATAATTAATGGAAAAAAAATTTGTTAGTTTTAAATAGAAATTGTTAGTATTATTTAAAAAATATCATTAAACGTCTAAAATTATTTAAAAGTATTGTTGAATTTTCGAAAGTTTTATTAATATTCTTAAACTTATATCTTTTAAATTTTTT
Source organism: Cucurbita ficifolia (assembly GCA_033971965.1). NCBI lineage: Eukaryota > Viridiplantae > Streptophyta > Magnoliopsida > Cucurbitales > Cucurbitaceae > Cucurbita > Cucurbita ficifolia. The sequence continues at coordinate 1,447,568 of CM066979.1, forward strand.
TACTTATATTTTATAATTTTTTTAAAAAAGTTAAAAATTAGTCTTGATCGTTAGTATATGAATGAAATTACTAATAACGTCTAAAATTATTTTTTTTTCTTTCGCTTCTTAATTTCTTCTTCGTTCATTCTTCTATTTCTAACCATAAAATTTTTTTTAAAAATAATTAAAAGGTTAAAGACATTGATGGTAACTTTTGAAAATTCACAACTATTTTTAAGAAGTGGTACTAACAAATTTCGTATACCATATACAAGCAAGTGGTACCTTTGAACTTTTAAAAACGTTAAAGAGTATTAATGAAATTTTGAATGTTAAAAAAAAAGATATTTTTGAACCTTTCAAAAAAGTTCAAGGGTACTAACGTTAGGATTAAGGGTATTTCTGAACCGGGACGATTGTGAGGAAGTTGCACAAACGACCCTGGGATCAGCCAAAGCCCAAGGACAAAGAGGAAAGATCGTGATGTCGTAGCATACCCCGTGCTGAATGCACGTGCAAACGTAGCATCAGTCTCTGTTTAAATTGAAACTTACCAATAAATTCATCACTAGAGAGAGTATTTTACTTTCAACTATTCTATTTTGAAGCAAAACAGGCTGAACTTTGACCATAATGATGGGTTAATTTCTTCAGTAAAAGTTGTTGTAGTTACCTTTGTTAATATTCATCAATCATGAACAATAGCTAAAAACAAAAGCAGGGGAGGGATTAGAATCCAAAAGAATAAAACCAAACTGAGAATCACCAAAATCCAGTAACTACTGTCCATACATTGCACTCACAAATACAAATCGGTGTTATATTTTACTTTGTGGAGTAAAAAAAACAATATTTCAAGAACTTACTGAATTGTTCATTGATGAACTCATAAGTTAAGCTGCTCCAACTTTCCTATAACAAAGTCCAAACATGGAGGGCTAATCTAAAACATTATAGGTATCCTATTCAAATACTTCTAACTACTAGTAAAATAAAATTTGACACGGGATACTCGAGTCGAACGTGCTTGAACTACTTCGAATGGAATCATACCTACTTCATCCAGCATTCAGGTTTTTACTCTGAGGCTCCCGAGTAAAAATCATGATTAGGGCCAAAATTTAATACATTGGGGAGATAAATAACTTTTTATCATTTATCCTCCAATTTCCCACAGTATCTGCAGACTGAATAGATCAGAACAAGAACTAACCTTTCTGCTTTGCCAAGAGCAAAGAATATCAGAGTTTGAACTTCCTCCATTTCTTTGATTTCAACTCCTACCTCTGCTTACTTTCAGTTTCGCCATGCGACTTCTTTTTGCTTTTTTTATTTTCTTTGCCTGCACCCTTCCTCTTTTTGCCTTCACCGTCTTCTTTCGATGACTTTTTTCTTTTCTGAGGCGTGTGTTCCTCCTCGCTAACAGTTTGGCCTATCTCTATGTCCTGTTGGATTGACTCTACTGCAGAGTGTGTTATATCTGCTGAGACAGATATGAATGGGATAAAGAACAAATGAACAGATCATAGGCTTTCAATCAGTCATTTGGAGCCTAGGAGAGTTATGTTGGAGCTCAATAAAATGCACTAATGCAGCACAAACTAAAAACAAGCTCAACATAGAAAGATGATTTTGTTACGAAACACTAATTTGATAAGTGTGGATCAGCAAATCTAACCTTCTCCAACAAAATGGGAATCAAAGACAACGCTATTAAGATGCTGCTTTAGGAATACCTGCAAGCAAATGAAGACAAATATAATCATAAGATATATTGTCCCAACTTACATTTATACATCAAACGCAATTTTATTCTCTCTCTTTCTGTCATATTATTAAATAGACTCCCTGATTTTACAAGGATGCAATATATTTACGCAAGTACCAGCTGAATTATGTGAATATAGTGATAGAAATACTCGGCTTCAGTTTAGTAAGAGTATCCAGTAGGCTACATCAAATATAACCACTTTAATGCATAGGGTCCCATTACACTTTAATGCATACTTAGAATTTTGTACTCGAACAATAAATTTTCCATTCATTATTCTCCCTTCTGTAGGAAACAACTGCAAAATTGGAAGTTCGTGATCAACTGACAGGACGCAAATCTAAACAGCACGACTTCTGAACAACTAGGAAGATAAAATTCTAAACTACTTTTAAACCATCAGACCTTAAATTTGTCTCTAAATGGTCAATCTTTTTATAGCTCCGAGTCAATAAATAAAATCACATCAATGGTGCAAATTAGTCTATATGATTGACTACCATTATCTTCTTCAAAAATGTCCTTTCCAGTATTTTCTGAAAAACTTTCTACTACATCATTCTTTCTGAATGATGCGTCTAAACAACCTTTTATTTACTAGAATTATGAAAACTTACCGCAGACAGAAGTTGCCTTGTCTTTATATCCCAGAAGCGAACATAACTATCCAGTCCTGCAAAAAGATTTCAACATCACTCATAAGTAGATTCCACATTGAAGAAAATGATATGTTCTTATTCTGATTTCTCAGTTTTGTATATCTGAGTTTATCAATCTAGCTAAAGAAGAAAAGGAAAAAATTAATATTTAGTGCAGTCCGGATACATCCATGGAATTGATGCCAGTAAATTTATTGACTGTATTACTCTCTTGGCTCCTTTAATCCTTCCATTATCCACTGGATTCATCACAACTTAATGAATTGCCTATAGATAGGTTTAAAGTCGACATTTTTTATTCTGTTTCTTCCTAACCAACCCACTTACATTAAGTACTAAAAATGCTAGTTTTTTAGCATAAAAAATGAGTATGGCTCGTTGTGCAGAGGATTTTTTTTTATATGAATATTTCAAAACATGTAAAAAGAGACCATCCTAGTAAAAATACAAGATTTCCATGTGTATAGCAGACAGAGAAATGCTAGATGATTGTCATATTGGAAAATATATCCCACCACATGATGCAATGATCGGGAACTCTGGATGCCTGGCGATGGACCTTATACTGCCAGAACATTTCCCCAAGAAGCAACCCAATAGCTTTCCTGTGAGAAACGAGTCAAGCAAAGAAATAATGCACATAAATTTACTCCATTAATAAAAAATTTAATCAACTGCTATTTACAGATCATAGAGATAGTCCAACAAAATCTATAAAAACTCACGACAATCAAGGAACAATCAAATAGCTCCCAACAGACAGAATAAAGGTGAAATAAAAAGTTTGAATGCTACTGGGAATTCCTGGTCTAAAGAAAAATATGTGTTTTCTCCTTTCTAATGAAGGTAGCTGTCAGTCAAGACTACTCTTCTTGGTACACCATTCTTATACATAATATATATATTTAAGACACCACGACTGTATCACCCACATCTCAAGTATGCTAAAATATGCAGTGGAATGAAAACTTTTAAATAAACTATTGGGGTAGCACTCATCAATGGGGATCCAACCCGTAAAACAGCCAATCTTTTCTTAATAAGAGATAAAAGGAACTCACGTAAGACAAGAATTAAACTTTTCTGAAACAAGAGTACTGTGTGAAAGATATAGAACACCCAGAATATTGAATCAGAAAGAACACTGTCTCAGGCACAACAAATTTTACCGTTGCGAATATCAAAGGATGCAAGATCACCAGTTGCATTCCCCACAAATATTGTGTTACCATCTACATCTTCAGCCAAGGCTTTAATAGGAGTCTCTCGAAAATCAAACGAGATAACAGGTCTCTTCTGAGCAGAGATGTCATACAATCGAACCTGAGTTGGGTAATCAGAAATTCCAGTTATAGAATGAGAAAGAAGACCAATCCCCCACCCCCATAATAATAATAATAATAATAATAACAAATAGTTTTAAGTAAAGATCGGCGATATGATTCATACATCAAAATAAATGGTTTTTTATAATGGATGTGTAAACTAAAAATAAAGAGGTTACATTGTACAAGGGTTGTAATGCTTCGCCGATAATCAGATATCAATAATTTTCTGAAAGGCTCAAAATGAAGTATTATTAAATTTAAATAGCAACCAAGACCACATCAGACAATTATTTATTCAATTCTCTAAAACTCCCGTTAATTCTGCAACTTGTATTACTAATACCATGAGAAACTGTTATGAATTACCTGATGGTTGTTGGTACCAGCTGCAAATTTACGATGGTCATCTTTACTAAGAAATGTCACTGATGTGAAGCAAGTTGGTGTGAAAATACCAAGACTGTTCTTCTTTGGCTGAATAAAAAAAATGTTTCAAAAGGAGATCAAAAAACATTCTGTAGAAATATGTTGATCGCTTTGTACAAACATGCAAAGGAGAACTTGAAAGCATACTGCTTTTGCTGTCCAAATCTTAGTACACTGTTCCAGATTCCATGTATTGACTTCAACACCCTTCCTGCGCATACAAGGTAAAGGTTGTTAGTGCCAATGTATAGCTAATACTTAAATTCAATCATGATCTTAACTCACCCTCCAAACAATGCATGGGTTTCACTTCCATCAACTTTAGAGCACAAAACATCACCTGAACCACATACTTTCCACGTTTTTACAAGATTGGTAGAGATATCTTCTGAAGATGAGCTAGAAAAATCAATTGACCTCATGCTCGCATTTCCTTTTTTTGTACACGAAAGCAAGGTGCAACGCCTAAAAATGAATGATCAAACTAAGAGGAATTCAGCATAGATGTCTTGTTGAAGTAGCTAGCTTGTTTAAGAAAATTTTGATATTTCATCATTAACAACACGATGATACATTTTGCACTTTTATCAAATTACAATATAACATGCTCATAAATTATAAATTGATACATAACCTAGACGCCAATGCCAATTCATCTTTTGCAAATAAATGCATTCCAATAATAGCATCATCTTTTGGTGGAGAAGTATCAGTATTGTCCGAAATTGCAACATGAAGATTGCCATTCAAGGGATTAAGAACTTCAATCTGGAGTATACAGCAGGAACATGATTTTACAGAAAGTGCATTAGTATATTTAAAATTTAAATTTCAATCAATGTGAGCAGGATTCACTATACTAGAAGTCTGAACAAGCAACTTACCAGTCCATTTTTTCGAGCAACAGCTAGTAACTGCAATAAAAAATAAAAGGAAGTAATTTGGTGACTAAAAATGATGTAGAATTTGAATTGACCATAGATGAAAGAACTGAAAGACATAATCTGCCGATCAACAGACATTTCATCATCAACCCAGTAATAGGTCAGTATAGCCCCCACTAATCAATGAAGAATACAATATATCAAAAGGGAAGAAAACTTCGGAAGTTCTTTCTCGAACTCAGGAACTTCATTTAGCATATGGAAAGTAAATTTACTTATCGCACATAATTGCTTTCACTTTGATCAGTATGCGACGTGGGGCAACTTGTAAGGCCAGAAAAACATGCCACATTCACAGCCTAGATGACACAAAAGACTGACAAAAACCTTCCAGTGAAAATCAAATCGACATTTTAATATGACCTGGACTGTATAAAACTGCAATCTATTTCTAAATACTAGCCACAATTCATCAAGACAAATCATCACTTCCCAGTTCAATTATAAAACACAGATCCATAACAATCACAAATAAAATTAGAACACTTAGATAGCAACTGCAACCACATAAAAATTTGTAGAAAGAGAAGAAAATAACGATGAATGGTTTGAAGAACAGCAAAACGATACATACAGGGTCGAATTTACGATCAACAAGAGAAGCTGCAAGCACTGATTTGGAGTAATCAGGTTCGCCCCACCTCTCAACCACCTTTGGAATCTCACCTTCCTTCCCCTGAGCTTGGATGACTGTGCCCCAGAACAACAAATTTAAAGGAGAAACAGAAAAAATTGTGGCACAGTGAAGGAGGAAGTTTAGATGGCACTGTTTACCTTTGACGAGACCAAGCACATCGAACGTTAGGGCACGAAGCGGAGGACAGCCAGGGCAATCAACCTTTGTCGTGCGAGGCATATTCTGCACACCAGTTGAGGGTAATCGATTGAGACACAGAGAGACAGTTTAGTTAGACTGATAAACCCTGCCGAAGAAAGATTCTGAACGACCCAGTTGGTTCAATTCTGAACGATTTCGAAAGATGATAATCACCAATAACAATAACAATAACAATATTAACAATGTCGCGGTGGTCTAAAACCTCATGTTTTTAATCAAGTTAGAACTTTCCACTTCGTCTTCACCCAACTATAATCTACAAATATTCAAATATAAATAAGGCTGAAGTCGTTCCTCAATCAATCAAGCTATAAATCAAAATAAAATTTGATGACAGATTCGCGTTCGAACCAGAACAGCCAAACGCAAGCCAAGTTCCAATTTGCCGCAAGGCTGTTCTTATTTTCCTTGCTATGCAGCTATTGTTACTAAAACAATCCTCCGTTGTTTCATTAGACAAGTTCTAATTTGCGTTTTTCAAATGACAAGAAAAACAGATAGGGATTGGGAGAATACCGGCAACAACAAGGGAGTAGAAAATCAGAGCAAAACCGCTAAGAGGCAGGAGACTGCGGGGCACGAACTCAAGAAAGACAACGACGGCAGCGGCAGCAGTGAACGGGAGAGAGGCGGCGGCGAAACAGAGTAGGAGACGTCGTGAAGAAGAAGTGGCGCGGAACACAGATAAAAGGGTTTCCCTCTTTTTTTTCTCTTTTTTATTTTATTTTATTTTATTTACGAACGAGCTTAGTTTTATTTTTTATTTTTTTTCTTTTTTCTAAAATATGTGGGCTGATTTATTGAACTGCAAGGGATATATTTATTTAATTTTTTTTAAAAATTTTATAATTTACATTAGTCTAAATTATAAAAAAATAAATAAAAACAATTATTCTTCTGACTTTTAAATATTTTTCCGTTTATTAAAGAATTAGTTCTTAAATCTTTTTATTTTAAATTAACTTACAAACATTTTACATTCATTTATTCATATTTTACTAAATTAAATTTTGTTAACTCTATCAAAATTATTACCAATTATTTTTTTTATAAATTTGGGGGAAAAATAGGTGAAATTAGTTTAATTATATTAAAAAAAAGAATTTGAAATTTGAAACCCAACCTTTTAGTTTGAGATTTATATTTTTATTTAAAAAATAATGTTTATTATTTAAAAAAAAAAATTATTTATTATTTTTTTATTTTTTATAAATAAGACGAAAAAGTAGTGACTTGTATGTGTTACGTCTATACATTTTTGGTAGATTTTTGTATATGCTGAATTGTCAAATTTGTCTCATTAGTCGACTGTGACATAAAGATTCCGAATTTCATTCATTCTATGTGGTCTATACATTTTTAGGAGTGTACACGGGTTAGGTTGGAAAAAACTTTTGGACCCTCTATCTAGGTTAGTCGGTATGAGATCCCACTTCATGTGGAGAGGGGAGCAAAATATATGAGAATCTCTTACTCATAGATGCGTTTTAAAACCGTGAGACTAACGACGACACCTAATGAACCAAAACCGACAATATCTGCTAGTGGCATGCTTGGACTGTTAGAGTCGGATTATTGAGTCATATGAACACTCCTAATATTTTTGTCAAATAAAAACATAATTAAAAACGACAATTTTATCATGGGCACAATTTACGAACATTTTTACGTGAGGTCACATTTTCATCTTCGTTTTAATGAAAAAAATAACAAAATTGTAAACCTAAAACAATTCTAAGATCATAAGTGATAACTAACCTAATTTAGAAAAAGTTTTAAAGATAGAACAAAAAAAGTTTAATATATTGGAAATGATGAAAAATAATTAAAAAAATCCAATAAACAAATTAAAATGTATTTTTATTTTAAAAGTGAAAAGTTTCTTGAAACGTTTGTTGACAGCTCATCAAGGCGGAAAGGTTCAAATATGGTTTTGTACTTATTTTAAATTTGTTAAAATTAAAATTATTTAATTAATTTCAATAAAAAATTTATCCTAAATTAGTAATATTTACCGATTAAAGGTTGATTAAAAGTATTTTTATTTTAAATATCTATTAAAATTGAAGCGGGATATCCTTTCTATAATCCACGTGGTGGATGGAATTTCAAAAAATAATTAAAAAAAGAAAAATCCACGTGGTGGATAGTTCGCTCCCTCCTTGCTATCACTATAAATTTGCTGGGCCTGCGTTCGGCCACGCATTCTTACTCTTCCGAGCTCTCAACTCACTGTAATGGCGGATCGAGATCGGAAGCTCAAATCGGCGGCACATTCCGTTGATCCTCGGAGTGGTTTCTGTCCTCAAAGCAAGATTTTCCATAGCCTCCGACCACCGCTCTCGCTTCCGGCGATATCTCAGCCTCTCACTGTTGTCGGACACGCACTTTCTATTCTTCGATCATCCCCTCCTCCGGCGAACACTACCGCCCTTGTTGATTTCGACTCAGGTGACAGTATCTCCTACGGTATTTTCCTCTGCCAAATCCGAAACCTCGCCGTTAATCTTAGAACTGTTTTTTCCGTCTCCAAGGGTCAAGTTGCTTTTATTCTTTCGCCGACTTCTCTGCGAGTTCCTGTGTTGTATTTTGCTCTATTATCTCTCGGTGTTGTTGTCTCTCCGGCTAATCCAATCGGTTCTGAATCGGAGATTGCTCACCAGGTTCGACTCTGTAAACCGGACATTGCCTTCGTTACTTCCTCAACGGCGTCCAAGCTTTCGAGGGTTCCAGTTTCCACTGTATTGATTGATTCAATCCAGTTTCAGTCTATGATGACTGAAAGCAATCGATCGAATGGAGTGGATGATGATGCTGTTGACGTTAAAGTCAATCAAAACGACTCGGCGGCGATTCTGTACTCGTCAGGGACTACCGGGCGAGTGAAAGGAGTCTTACTGTCTCACAGGAACCTCATAGCGGCGATCTCTAGTGTTATGACATTAGAGGCGACTGCCAACGAAAGAGAGACGGAGCCGCATCCCGTTTCTCTGTGCCTGTTACCTATGTTCCATGTTTTCGGATTCTATATGATGTTTCGATCGATTTCAGAAGGCCATACGCTGGTTCTGATGCGAAAGTTCGGTTTCGAGGAAATGTTGAGAGCCGTGGAGAAGTATAGGGTTACATACATCCCGGTTTCTCCCCCGCTGGTGGTGGCGATGGTCAAGTCGGAGCTGGTGGCGAAGTACGATCTCAGCTCTCTTCAAATTTTGGGATGCGGCGGCGCTCCTCTTGGTAAAGAAGTCGTCGATAAATTCCATGTTAAGTTTCCCAACGTAGAAATTATACAGGTTCGCAAGAAACGCTTTCCATTTCAATAATTCATATAATGTTAAGTTCTTCCTCCAATCATTAAATGCGATGAACATTCCATCTTGTAAATTTTCCCTTTCGAATCTGTTCTTTATTCTTTTTCATTCTTTGCTAATTTTGAATCTAAACTCTCCCGCTTACATGTTATGATAACTAGCATTATATGTTATTGAATGCTCTTAAATTTTCAAGATATCAATTAAATACTGAGTAACCCATTAGTAAAGAAGGCTTCTAACCTATTTCAACCTCTAAAATGATAACAAGAAGATAAACAATGATGCTTGATCTTGTTCTGTTGACTAGGGATATGGCCTGACAGAGAGTTCAGCAGCGGCGGCAAGGACTTTGGGGCCTGAAGAATGCAGTAATACAAGTTCAGTAGGTCGCTTATCTGAAAGTCTGGAAGCCAAAATAGTGGATCCTGTAACTGGAGAAGCCTTACCTCCTGGTCACAAAGGAGAGCTTTGGCTGCGAGGTCCAGGAATCATGAAAGGTTAGCAATATTCTGTTGGTTTTTTCTTCTACTTCATCATGTTGAATCTGTTGGAACCGGTAACCGCTCAAGCCTACCACTAGCAGATATTATCCTATTTGGGCTTGCTTGACACCGCTGGCAAACGTCCTCTTTTGGTTTTTCCTTCCGGGCTTCCCTCGAGGTTTTAAAACGCGTTCACTAGGGAGAAAGTTTCCATCCCTAATAACAGCCCAAGCCCACCGCGGGTAGATATTATTGTCTTTGGGCTTTCCCTTCTGGACTTCCCCTTGAGGTTTTAAAACCTGTCCACCAGGGAGAGGTATCCATCCCCTTGTGACAGCCCAAGTCTAACGCTAGCAGTTATTGTCCTGTTTGGGCTTTCCCTTCCAGGCTTCTCCTCGAGGTTTTAAAACACGTCCACTAGGGAAAGGTTTCCATCCCTTGTAACAGCCTAAGCCCACCACTAGCAGGTATTGTCCTCTTTTGGCTTTCTCTTCCGAGCTTCCCCTCGAGGTTTTAAAATGCGGGAGAGGTTTCCATCCCTTCCAAGTTTCCCCTCGAGGTTTTAAATCGCGTCCACGAGGGAGAGATTTCCACACCCTTACTAGGAATTATAAGGAATGCTTCATTTCCCTATCCAACTAATGTGGGATTTCATAGAACCCGATTTTGACCCGATGGTGTTTGATGCAGGTTATGTTGGAGATGAGAAGGCAACTGCTGAAACCTTGCATCCGGAGGGATGGCTAAAAACTGGTGACCTTTGCTATTTTGATTCTGATGGATATCTCTATATTGTCGATAGATTAAAAGAATTGATCAAGTACAAGGCTTATCAGGTGACTTCTTTACTCTCAAGCCATCTCAATTACAAGGCTTACTACCTTAATCCCTCTATAGTGATTAGAAATCCTTCTTGTATGGAACAAATTCCAGGTCCCACCAGCTGAACTCGAACATTTACTTCAATCCAACCCTGAGATCGCCGACGCTGCTGTCATACCGTAAGAGCATCATTCGAAAATTATCAATAGTCAAATCTTTGTTCTCATTACAAGTAAAGCTTCATGAATGATAATACTTTTACTCCTGTTGAGCAGCTACCCTGATGAAGAAGCTGGAGAGATTCCTATGGCTTATATTGTTAGAAAGCCTGGAAGCACTATCACTGAGGCTCAAGTCATAGATTTCATTGCAAAACAGGCATGGTCCATCTCTCAAGAAGCTTGAAATGAACATTCCTCTGCTGTTTCTCAAGTTTTCTAACATTCGAACTCGACCATTTTCATCTTGCAGGTCGCACCGTACAAGAAAATCCGGAGGGTGTCTTTTGTGAACACGATCCCGAAATCGCCTGCTGGGAAGATTCTTAGGAGGGAGCTTATCAAACATGCGCTCTCTCATGGTTCTAGCAAGTTATAAGAGAGTATAGAGTTTAGCACCACAGAAAGCACAGGGAGGTTAGTACTTATTCTTCCTTTTGATTTATGATACGAAACAATAGAAGCATATTTATATTTGTAGTATAGGTCACATTAGGCTAAAGTTTCTACTTTTCTTCATCTTCTCATTGAAAATGCCTTAGGTGGCTGCAAGCTGAATGCTTATTGCTCTTATTTTAGGATCTATGGCTGATTCGGAATAAACCATTAGAAAATCTTGCAAACCGGTTAAATTCAATAATACCAATTTTTGCACGTCAAGGGTCTCTCAATTGATTCTCGATGGATTAGTTAAAGCCTTGGTCAAACCTAGGGATTCGACTTGGTAAACTAGGACAACCCTTTAAGGGATTGCTCAAATTGGCCAAGGTCGACCATTTAAGTCTTTTGACTGATCCCTCAAGGGGTTCGGTACTTAGGCCGACTCTTTGAGGGATCAAACCAATGGGCTTGAGCTGAGGGCTCAAGGTTAAAGCCTTGGTCGAACCTAGGGACTCGACTTGACATGGTAAACTAGGACAACCCTTTAAGGGATTGCTCAAACCGGCCAAGGTCGACCATTTAGGTCTTTTGACTCATCCTTCAAGGGGTTCGCTATGTAGGCTGACTCTTTGAGGGATCAAACCAATGGGCTTGAGCCGAGGCTGTGTGTTGCCTTGTGATAGCCTTGTTCTTCTTGGGCTTTTTATTGGGTTCTGCATTTCAAATTTACTCGACCTTTCTTCAAAATTTCTCTTTGGGTCTTTGTATTAAATTATACGTTATCATGCTAAGCATAGGTTATAGTCTCCTAATATTTGTATTGTCTAAAATCATTCAAGAAATTTTACTATAGACACTTTAAATTATTATTTTTTAAAAAGTGATTATAGAAAAGTTGTTTTTGTTTATAAGTTTTTTTTTTTTTCACAAACCATTCAAAACATGATTTGTAATAGCCTAAGCTCACAACTTAGTGATATTGTCCATTTTGACCTGTTACGTATCGCCGTCAGTCTCATAGGTTTAAAACGTTGTCTACTAGGGAGAGGTTTTCACACCCTTGTTAGGAATGTTTCGTTCCCCTCTCCAACCGACGTAGGATCTAACAATCAACCTGCTTGGGGGCCAGTGTCCTTGCTAGCACACTGCTCGGTGTCTCTAATACTATTTGTTACAGTTCAAGCCCACTACTATCTAATATTTGTTCGTTTTTAGTCATTACGTATTGTTGTTAGCCTCAGTTTTAAAACGCGTCTATTAGGGAGAAATTTTCACACTCTTATAAGGCATGTTTCGTTATCCTCTTTAACCGATGTAGGATCTAATAATATGTGCGTGTGAAATTTAATTTGAAGATAAAAAAGTGCCAAATTCCAAATAGTAATATGTCTTCATTATGGTCATTTGATAAAACTAATATAAAAAGAAGGTTCAAATCCCAAGTGTTGGGTGTCCAAAGCCGACAAACTTAAAAGCCTAAAAGAGTTCGGCCCAGCCAACAAAGTTCGAATCTAAATGGTTGGATTCTTCTCTCTCTTCTCTGCCTTTTGCTGACTTGGCCCTCAGACAAGAAACCTTATTCACATCAAAACCCATTAATTCCATGTGGCATCCATTGAGTGGGGGAGTAGGAAAGAAAGGACTTGTACTCTAAGGGACACGTGGTGCAAACTAACTTCCTTGTGAGGACTCGGAGATTGTGATCAACCCAACTCAACCCATCCAACTTAAGTTGTGTGATTAAGTTTGGATTCAAAAGATTAAAACTTTTATGGGTTCATGGTGTTCAGATCACCGAGAACCCGACTATTCTGGACTAACAATTTAAACTATAAACGTTGGATTGGACTAGTTTTTTTTTTTTGGCAGGTTGATATTTTTTTAGTTGGATCCACTTGATTTACTTGGATATAGGATTATAACCCAACACTACCATACCTACTTTTAAGATCATTATGAATATTAAGAATATTTAACGTTTGTAACAAATGTTTAATATTAATCTTTTATACATTTCAGTCTAAAAATAGAGGGTTAGGTTGTGAATTCTATTCGGGTTACTCGGGTTTTTCCATCCTAACAAAGTAAGTTCTTACCGTCAATTCAGCTCAAATATTTTTATTATTTAATAAGCGTGAATATTAAATATTATAGTTTGAATAATTTGATTAATCTAAAAAAATATTTTTTTTAATAAATGGTTGAATTCTGCTGGTCCATGTGTCTATTGTCACGTTGGTGCTTCCGACAGCAGTACTTGAACATCATGGATGGTGAATCGAGTTCCACGTGGCATTGCTTTTTCCACATTTATTAAATAAACAAATAAAGAGAGTATTTTAGGGATTAGTTAAATAAATAATTAATTATGTGGTTTAGTGGGCACTTTGCTTATAATGGTATGTCCACTTTTGGTCTAATGTGGCATTATTTTTATCCTATTGTTTAAGGTTATTTATTTCATAATTTTTTTAATTTAGTTGCTTAAAAATCATTTTATTATTTAAAATATAAACGTTTGAGTTATAAATTCTCCTTGTTTTAAAATAATTAATTAAATTACTAAGTTTATGTTTAATAAATATTTAATATAACCCTGAAATAAATAAAAAAAAATTGTATTCTAAGTTTTGAAGATTTGGACAAAAAAATCCCTATTATTTGAATAACTTTTTAATAATTATATATTAAATACTTATTGAATAAAGTAATAAAGCCTTTGTCCCAACTCTAATTTATTTAATATGAAGCCATTATTTTTAGGCTTTTTCCGTACGACATTTTGAGCTTCCAAAATAGCATTTTTTAGTGATAAATATAAATTTTTTGTAGTACCATGAAAGGATGGTGTGGCGTTTATTTATTTATTTATTTAAGGGTAAGGGAACATTTATCTTACTTTCTTTAGGTTAAGGATATGGTCACATTTCTTATATTTATGGCACACTAAAACTTTGGTTATAATTTAACATATGTGGCCATATTTTATTGTGGCTAAGCTTCCCGACAATTGTTGATAGCCAAGCCTGACTAGTCTAGGAAGGGAAAGCCCCCTGCCGACAAGGATACTGGGTGAATTGTGCGATCTCACATTGGTTAGAATATCCACCGCCAGCGAGAATGCTGAACCCCTAATGGGGTTAGGGTGAATTATGAGATCTCACAAGGGTGGGAGAGGGAAACAAAGATTATAAGAGTGTGAAAACATCTCCTTAGTAGGCAATCTTAAAATCTTCAGGAAAAACCCAGCCAGCAGGACGTTGGGTGAATTGTGAGATCCCACATTAGTTGGAGCAGGACGGAGCAGGACAATTGTGAGATCCCACATTAGTTGGAGCAGGACGTTGGGTGAATTGTGAGATCCCACGTTAGTTGGAGCGAAGAACAAATTATTCTTTATTAGTATTTACAAATATAAATGATTAATATTGTATCGAAGTAATTATTTTAAATTTGTGAATATAATATTCTTATCAATTACTATAGGTGGAGATTAAGTCAAATCATATGATTCTAATTACTCCATTAATGAATTAAACTTAACTATTACTTAATTAGTGATGTATTTGACATGGCAAAATCTCATTGGTTGTTGATGAGTTTGAATGATCAATAATTGATACTCAATCATCCATTAATAATGCAAAACTAAATGTTAACGCAATTGATATATTATTTTATAGTTTTTCAAAATTTATAGGCCATAAAAAAAAAAAAAAAGTTTCTAGGACATTATTAAATTTATGGTATATTCCTCTATCTTTAAACTTCATTGGTTATATATTCAACAATACCCGTAAGAGATATCCACTTTACCCGCGGGGTTGAGGCCCTGAATGGGAAGGGGATTTCGTTTAGACGGGTAATAGGGGAGGTAGTGGGGAACATTTTTTCCTGCTAGATAAATGGGGCTAGGGTCGGGATTATATTCCCCGTCCCCCAATTTTCCGCTATGCTCCTTCTCCATCCCTGCTTCGCCCGGTGGACATCTCTAATACCCATCAATTTTAAGAAGTAATTTCACAGTAAAAAATGTTCAAATAAATAAATCTATAATTATGATATTTTTGTGTAATTTAACGGGAAAAAAATCACATACCAAAAGAAGTAAATTTTAATTTTAAAGATTTTTACCCATTTAAGTTAAAATTTGATAATGTATAGGAATTGAGCTAAAGCAAAAAAGATATTTATTTTGGCAAGGTAAAACAAGGGGTATTTTGGACAATTCGCAACTCTTTATTTGATCCAATCAGAGAGGGGTATTTTGGACAATTCGCAACTCTTTATTTGATCCAATCAGAGAGGGGATAGAGAAACATGAACAAAGACTTGGATTGGTTTTTAATTTTTTTAAAAAACCTTTTATTTTCTGAGAACCAAATCAATCTGAGGCCATCACATCAAAGTAGATGAGAGAGTGCCATCTGACCGTCCATTTGGCAGAATCTAATTGGTTGTTATTTTTGGATATCTCAAATCTCTTGGACCTCGTTTCTATCAGCTTCTTATTGGCCCACGTGTTAACCTAACTTACCTTCCCAAAAGGTACACGTCATCCCCTCGATTTTTGAGATCAATTATTAACTAAATTGATTATAATTATTTCTGTAGGTTATTAATTCTTATGTTGGTAGGCAAATCCACGTCTACATTTTTTAATAAAAAAATTTACTATAAAATATATTCTTAAACTTTTAAAAAATAAATTAAAAAGATATTTTTAAAATTAAAAAAAAAATGGACAAGATCGTTATTTGAATATTTTCATATAAATTTTTTTTTTCTATCAAGGTTTACAATTTTTTATTTTTACTTAAAAAAATATGTCTTAATTAATTGAATTATGAGAACGTTAAATAATATGCTTTTAATATAAAAAAAAATTAGACACAGTAATTAAAAAAAAATAAAGGAAAAAATGAATATATATATATATATATATATTAGCTACATTTTTTTTTACCTAATACAATTATAAAGATTAGAAAAATAAATGAAAAAAAGAAAAAAGAAAAAAAAGAAAGAAAATCAACAAAAATGGAAACAGAGATTATTACGGTCGGAACAAGAGCGCATACGTGGCTGGCTTTTAGCTTCTACACCCTACACTTGTCCTCCCGTGATTGGTCCAACGTGGGGCCCAATCATAATCAACAAGTCCAGTGGGCCCCACGATTATGACAAAAAAAGGAACGCCAACGCCACGTTTCTAGTATTTCCACCGAAACGCGACGTGTGGTGTTCGAACCTGTGCACTTCAACGTGGCCACACCACTACGTGTCCCAATCGCTCCTTCCTATAAAACCTCCCTTCCTCCCTTTCCTTTCTCCTCACTTTCCCACAAATTTTGCTTAAAATTCAACGTTCAATCTCCTCCGTTCGTTTGTTTCTTGATGGACGGTAACGGAAGAGGAGGCTGCTGCATCGCCCGCTATGTCGGCCCACCGTACGACATGTCGAAGGTCGACAGAATCATGCTTAAATTCCGACCCATTGCGCCGAAGCCGGCGGTTTCTTCCGGATCTGGGTCTGCCGGTTCCGCGCCGGAGAAATCTGAGGTTTCTGGGAGCACTGGTAGAGGAAAGAGGAAGTGCGGTGGAAATAAGCGGTTTGGTAATCGGAGAAAGAAGGGTGCGGCGAAGGACGGCGGCGTTTTGTGTTCGGCGGTGACGTTGCCGCTTTTGCCGGAGATGCCTGAAGGGAGAAACGCGCCGGTTTGGTTGAGTTTTGAGGGGGTTAAAACTGGAGAGGATCGGATGGCGGCGGCGGCGGTGGCGGTGCCGCAGGCGGTGAGGATGGTAGCGTCTTTGGTGACGGTGGAGCGCGTGGCGGAGATAGCGTGGGGGGAAGGGGTGGAGTTAGGGAGTACGGATGAGGAGAAGATGAGGATTTTGGAGAAGGACACGTGTCCAGGGTTTATATCGGACGGTGAAGGGAAGGTGACGTGGACGAATAAGGCGTATAGGGAGATGGTGGGGGGTACGGTGGAGGAGGCGGTGAGGGTTCGGCTGGAGATGAAGGAGGAGGAGACGGCGGCGGAGTGGTGGCCGGCTTTCACTTGCAGAGTGAAGGTTCAGTACCGGAGTAGATGGGGGAAAGATAGTAGGTCGTTGACGGCGCCGTGTGATGCGTGGAGGATGGACGGCGGTGGGTTTGCTTGGAGGCTGGACGTGAAGGCGGCGCTGAGTCTCAGCTTTGGGCGGTGATGCGGCGGTGCGGCGGTGGAAGGTGGGGATTTGTCAGATTTTGATTGGGAGGTTTAAAGAGAGAAAAAAATGTGAATATTGAGGGTTCTATTTTAGGATATGACGTCTTTTTCTTTTTCTTTTTCTTTTTCTGTGTAAATATTTATGACGTTTTTTTTTTAAATTTTCTATTTAATTTTTATTCGAATCGAGGCCAGAAATTCTTGTCTTCAATATATTTATTTTTTTACGAAAAATCAATTAAATAATTTTTTTAACAAACTTTTCAACTGAATAATTAACTTTCCGCCATTAATTTTTTTTAAATAAAATAATTTTCAAACCTATCAAATTATTCCTTAAAATAATATTTCATAGAGATATTATCTAATATAAAGGAAATTGCGTGGTCCCCACTAAGTTGGACCCAAAATAAATAGCAAATTAATAAATAAAAAATTGTTCTTCTCTTAAATTTGAAACGTGTACCTATCGTTTTTTTTAAGCGATTTTTTAAAGGAAGTTTAAAAAAATTTAAAATTTTGTGAATCTGTTCTTAGAAAATAACCTTCTAATCCAATAAAATTGTTATAATATTAATGTATCATAGGCCGCTAAAACTATAGCTTAAATATAATATTCTAAGTTCTTTATTATTTAAATTAGCTCTTATTGATAAATAGGTCCAACTATCATAATTCAATACAAATTAATTGATATATAATTATTTTAAAAGAAAATTAGATTTTAGTCTCTAATTTTGAGTTCAGAATTCTCTAGGATTCAAATGGCAAAGTTTTTTTTTTTTTTTTTTTTTTTTTTTTTTTTTTTTTGAGATTTTACCTCAATATTTTTTTTCTTACATTTCTTTTTCGTAAGAGTGGAAATTTGAAACATCTATCCAGCTGAGACAATTCATTTTAAAATTGTGAGTAACCAGCTAAATAAAATGATACCGGCTAGTAGTGGGTTTGAGGGGTCAAAACAGATCTCCGAGTCATTTTAAAATCGTGAGTAACAAACTAAAACTGCCAATATCTGCTAGTAGTGGATGAGTAACAAACTAAAACTGACAATACCTGCGGCTAGTAACAAACTAAAACTGACGGCTCGTAGTGGATGAGTAACAAACTAAAACTGACGGCTCGTAGTGGATGAGTAACAAACTAAAACTGACTGCTAGTAGTGGATGAGTAACAAACTAAAACTGACAATATCTGCTGCTAGTAACAAACTAAAACTGACAATATCTGCTGCTAGTAACAAACTAAAACTGACAATATCTGCTGCTAGTAACAAACTAAAACTGACAATATATGCTGCTGGCCGTAGATGAGTAACAAACTAAAACTGACAATATCTACCGCTAGTAGTGGATTTGAGGGACCAAAACTGACAATATCAGCTAGTAGTGAATTTGAGGGGTTACAATTTTCCTATTAATTTTTTATTCAACAGACAAAAGAGATCGGCTCAAATCCCCAAAATACACTCTACGATAGCAAGGCTTGGACGTACTTATTATTCTAATTTTTTTTTTTTAATTCAAGGCTCCAATCTTGTTTGGGTCTTAAACATACTAAACTATAATAACTTCGAGTCAAATCATCCATTTGTTACTAATTTTAATCTAAATTTCCCTAATCATAATTAGAAAGACAAGACATGAAGAACAATAATTTATTAACTTTTACTAGAAAAAAAAATCCCAAAAGCATAGAAACCTAAACTAATGTAATTACCCATCTAACAACCAAAAACGAAAAAACAAAACCCATTTTGGAGAATCTGCCTAAAAGGAATTTACAAACTAAAGATGAATGAATCAAGAGTAAAATTTGAAGGTCTTAGCTTGAAGAATGATGTTCCTGAGTGCTCCAATGGGCGCCAACACCATCAACAACACTCCAATAATGATGCAAATCTGATTGAAATTTCAGAAAAAAACAAGTTCTAATCAAAATTTCATGGGATTTTTTCATTTGATCTTAAAAAGTTATGGAATTCAGCTGTTACCCAGTTGGTAAACCATGAAAGGCTGTATCGTCTTGGCTTTTTGATGGCAAGCCACATGATGCAAGGCAGCTGCAAGAACACATGAAGAACAGATGAGTATGAATAAAAACAAGAGGGTTTTGGAAATTTAAGTGTAATTTAGCTTACGTAGTATGTTGTGGGAGCAAATGCAAAGCCTCCAAAGAAACTTAGAAGTCCACCGAAGAAGGGGAATGTCATGGCTATGAACATGGTAAGAGCTACAGCAATTCATCGAGCGAAATTAGTTGAGTTATGCTTAAGTTAGCTTTGGTTAGCTCAAGGTAACGAACGTACCGACGTAAGTTGTTCGAGTGATGAAGCGAAGGCAGCGGGAGGGTTGGAATTTCATCTGCTTAACAAGAAAAGACTCCAACATGTCGAAAACAGGCATAGCGAAGATCTGGTAGCTGCCGATGACGTGAATGACGACGAAGAGGTTAGCTACAATGATGAGCCATACGGGGCGGTTGAGGGAGATGAGGATGTTGTCTTGGACGGAGTTGCCGAATACCCAGTAGCCGACTAGGGCAACGGGGAAATAGCATAGCGCGACTACTAGATATGCTACCATGACGCCTTTCCACATCGGCTTGGTGGACGGGCGGTCCGGGGTGGATGGGATGGTGGCTTGAATCTCCAAGACTACGTTGTGGCCTGCGAATGCGAAGGCAACGTCGCCTAAGGCTGAGAAGAAGTTGAAGATGTTGCCTGTTGTGGTTGAGGCTCTGTGTCCATAGTTCACGTCTGGGAGTGGCCCTTTGTGAAAGGATGCTGCCCATGCAATGGTTGAGTAGCTGGAGGAAAAAAAAAACAAAAAAAACAAAATCTCAATGAATTGAATAGAAATATCCATTTATTATGTAGAAAATTTATGCAAGATTGAAATTTAAATTTTTAACATGATGTTTAAACTTCCTATTATATTTTACTTATTAAATTTGTTAAGATATTTTACATTTTTTTAATAAAAATTTTATATTTAAAAATTATTAAAAATATTTTAAATGAAAATTACATATTTAAACATTATTAAAAATAAATATTTTTAAAAAAAATAGAAAAAAAACAGTTCTATAAGCAAATAATGAACGATCCCCACTATAATGAACCGATAATTCCCTCGATCCCCCACAAAAACAAACCGATAATTCCCTCGATCCCCCACAAAAACAAACCGATAATTCCCTCGATCCCCCACAAAAACAAACCGATAATTCCCTCGATCCCCCACAAAAACAAACCGATAATTCCCTCGATCCCCACAAAAACAAACCGATAATTCCCTCGATCCCCACAAAAACAAACCATAATTCTCTCGATCCCCACAAAAACAAACCGATAATTCCCTCGAATCCTACAAAAACAAATGGATAATCTCACTTGATCCCTACAAAAACAAATGGATAATCTCACTTAATCCCTACAAAAACAAATGGATAATCTCACTCGATCCCTACAAAAACAAATGGATAATCTCACTTGAACCCTCAGAAAACAAATGGATAATCAACCTCGACTTTCACAAACAAAAAGATAATCTCCTTCGATCTCAACAAAAATAAATAAAAAAAACTTATAAGAAATATAATTAAAATAGGTTAGGTGGATGAAACCCTAAACCCCAAAATAATGAAACAAAAGCGAAATGAAGAACGGTACCTCAAGGACATGACAGCAGCGGCGAGGGAGACGAGAGTGATGGAGTTGAAGCTAGGGAGATGAGAGAGAAAGAAATGGACAGAAGCAAACATCATTATAAAGTAAGTGGACTTAATGGGCTTGCAGCCATTGCAGGCCAAATCATGGACCTTCTTCAATGAGTTGCCGCCCGTTATCATATACACAATATTCACCCCTATTTCAACCATCAGCTGCTGCGGCACCACCACCCACAGCCCCATCCGCTCCCCGAACGCGTGCTGCCCTAGCTCGTGGTACCTATCGAACCGCTTTCCCGGCACCATCTCGTGCATCTCCACCATCTGCCACAGCGTGTACAGCGTTATTATCCACGACGCCACAATCACCGCCACTCCCGGTCCCCTGAACAAAATCCGATTCTCGCCGTCGATTTCGTCCGATGAAATTTTTTGAAATGGAAACCCTAACAGTGAAGAAATAGAAATAGAAACAGACTGCGGCGTAGAACGTACCATCCGAGCTGCGACATCGCGTAAGGGAGACCAAGAACGCCGGCGCCGACCATGGCGGTGACATTGTGAAAGGCAGAGTACCACCAGTTCCCGTTACGAGATTTGGTGATCGGAAGCCAATCGTTCAGATCCTTCTCCGCCTGAGTCGTTTCAGGTGCCGGCTGATTTCCTCCGTTGTTCTCCATTAGTCTTAGAGAGTTTATTTATGGCTCATTTATAATGCGCTAATGGAATGAAATAGGGTTTCTTAGTTTTTTTTTTAATTATGAAAATCGATAATTATTAAAAAAAAAACTAAATTATAAAAAATATCATTAACGCTATTTATCTAAAAAAAATAAATATAAATATTTTTAAATTAGTGTATATCTGTTATTGGTGGGCTTGAGTATTTTAAAAATAGGTACCTACGGTGTCTTTTATTACATAAAAATTATTATTCTTATTATTATTATTATTATTAAACTAGTTTCAATAAAAATAATTAACTTCAATAGACTAATTTAAACATTTATAAAAAATAAATGATTAAATTTGAAAATTTAAAATGAAACTCAAATTATAGATATTAAAATAATATTTTAATCTGTAATAAATTAAATAAACTAATTAAACTTATAATTAAGATATATTATAAGTGAAATTAACCACAAAATAATAAGGTTTGAAGCATTTTATAAATATTATTATAACATTTAAAGTTTGGTTGTAATATTTAAGTTACTCTGTTAAAACTTTTTTATTGTCTTCCAAATAAGTTCATAATATTAAAATTTAATTTTGTTGGTATAATATATATTATATTTTTGTCTTCAATTTTTATTTACATTTTTTAATAAAATTTATATTATAAAATGAAAATTATGATGATAGAAAATGAAGTAAGAGGTAGGGACCATGAGGAAGACTTCTCCATCCCACTTAGGCCTCACGAACATCTCTAGTTGTAAGACTTCCCCATCCCACTTAGGCCTCACGGACATCTCTAGTTGTAAGACTTCCCCATCCCATTTAAGCCTCATGGACATCTCTAGTTGTAAGACTTCCCCACCCCACTTAGGCCTCACGAGCATCTCTAGTTGTAAGACTTCCCCATCCCACTTAGGCCTCACGGACATCTCTAGTTGTGAGCCTCGAGGTAAAGGACCTTCTTATTGAATTGAAGTAGATTCTTTTATAATCTCTAGATTCAAAATACTTTTATAATACATCTAATGACGCAAAACCCTAACCCGACTAACCCGACTGTAACAGCTTAGACTAAAACAGCCAATTACATGAACCATGAATTTCTTCTCTTAGGAGTTTATACAATTCTACTTATGGTGAGCCCTTCCTAATTTACAACCAATAAATACTGAAGAGAGAGAGAAGAACAGATGGAGAGGCTGAGAACAGTATAAATGTGAGAGAGAAGGAAAAAAAAAGCTATAAAAATACATGATTACAAAGCAAAAGAACACCGGAGTTGATTTTGTGTTGCTGCTTCCATCTTTCTAAGAGAAAATCTTCATTGCTTGGACGCTTTAGATACTCGTCGATATCGAACGACATCCGAGATTCTCTCGATTCCAAATAGGACGACTGGTTCTGATACTCACCAGTTTTCTTGAATCTACTTCCTATATCTTCAACAACTTTCCCAGAAAGGTTAGGGGTAACTCCAGGGCTCCAACTTCCTTGGCTGCTACCAGAATGGTTATATAGATCTTGGGCATTGCTTGCTTCCTAAAAACAAATATTCCAACTCCTAAAGGTCAGAGATCAAGAATCTCGAGAATTACACTCCTAATTTTGTCGGGATTTTTGTGAAAAAAAGAAACGGTTTGTCTGATACTAGCAATACAACAAGTTTAATCCTTGAATTTTCATGTTAGTGTCTAATGGATCTATGAACTTAAAAAGGTATCTAATCCGAGTTCAATGATGTATTAGACAATTAATAAAGTTAAGAACCTATTGGAACAGTAAACATGTAATTTAACGTAAACTCCGAGATTACTCAAGACAGATCTACCTGATTTACATCCCATGGAAACCTTTGTGGAGTCATAGCTGGTTGAATTGTGTTCTTTCGAGGGTAAGGAGTCGTATCGTTGCTGGTTTCCCATTGCAACCATGGAAGTAGGACACCATCCATGCCAGGAGGAACAGTTTTGCTGGCCGCTGGAATTGTGAAATTTGGTTTTGTTTTTCCTCCTAAAGATGAACTGGTGTCGCTCCTATCGCCGTCAAGGGATGAAATATCTGTATCTTCAACATTGGAAATGAAGTCCTCAATGTATTTTTCTGCCTCCTCAGTCAATCTTTTCGACATCCTACTTCGATCGTTGCTCCTCTGAAAGACGGAAACAGAAATGATCATCAACATTACATATAAGAGAGATTCTAAGTCGTTTCAGGAGGTTATATGTTGTTAGATGTGTTGAATATTTGTCAAAGAATTTGCCTCGGATCAAAAAACTGAATTCAGAATGTTTGTGTTCTTAGATTAGAACAATCATTTAACCTATCTTGGATCTGCATTTTTGTTAAAGTGAAATCAAGAATCAAGCACCTTTCTGATTCGTGAGGAGTTCTCGGCAACGACATTCGTCAGATCAGGAGACGAATTTTTAACCGTCTTTGGAAGTTCTTGACCACGTTGCTCCTGCAGCACCATCTTGGCCAATGAATCTCTGCGCTTCTCTGACTGTCATTGCGTATAGAGGTAATTAGTCACCCACCAGAACATGTAATGAAACACTTAATTGATAGTAGATCTTATAATACAATGCCAGAGAAGAAAAGATAAAGAATAATAAGTGGAAGAGAAACTAAATGGAAGATTAACACCCATAACTTGCAATGGGACGATGTCCTGTAACGGCCCAAGCCCACCGCTAGCAGATATTTTTCTCGTTGGGCTTTCCCTTTTGGACTTCCCCTCAAAGTTTTTAAAACATGTCTACTAGGGAGAGGTTTCCACACCCTTATAAAGAATGTTTCGTTATCGTCCCAAACTGATGTGGGATCTCACAATCCACCCCCCTTCAGAGCCCAGCGTCCTCGCTAGCACTCGTTCCCTTCTCCAATCGATGTGGGACCCCCCAATCCACCCCCCTTTGGGGCCAGCGTCCTTGCTGGCACACCGCCTCGTGTCCACCCCCTTCAAGGCTCAGCCTCCTCGCTGGCACATAGTCCAGTTTCTGGCTCTGGTACCATTTGTATCAGCTCAATCCCTTCGCTAGCAGATATTGTTCTCTTTGAGCTTTCTCTCTTGGGCTTTTCCTCAAGGTTTTTAAAACGCGTCTGCTAGGGAGAGGTTTTCATACCCTTATAAAGAATGCTTCGTTCTCCTCCCTAACCGATGTGGGATCTCACAATGTCGGAGCAGTTTGATACTAGTTTAATGAAAGAAAACATCAGGATGAAAGAAAAAAAAAACATGTATTCTTACCTGTTCTTGTTTTGTAGAATAATTTCTTTTAAATGGAGACGTATGCTGAACACCAGAATCACTTGAATGCAAGTCATCACTGAGAGTTCCAACAGACGAATTTCTATTCACCATTTCCTATATTATTTGGAAGGAATTGAGATGAAGTCTAGATAAACAATTAGGATAACTTAGTTCAGAATAAAAGGATCACACACCTGCTCAAGTTCCACTCTTATCTCTTCAACAGCATGTCTAAGTTCTTTCCGCATTGCTTCATACAAGCCATTATCAACAACATCCCCATTGAGCTGCTTTGCCTGAAAGATGTGAAGTAAACCCAGATATGTAATGGATGGAACATTCAAAATTTGTGTATAACTTTCATATATTACACAGCATAATGGACCTTTCTTGCACAAATTGTTCGAATAGTCTTCTCCGTTACATTATTACCGAAGTAAGCATCCTTTCCTTCGTCATCTGTTAGAACTGAAGACTGGCTCTGTAATAGAAAGTGATCATAAAAAGGGTGGAAAGCACATAATGCAAACCCTCCCCTCCCCATCCGAAACCACGAGTGAATGCAATAGACAGTGATTAAAAGGGGTAAGAGCTTACTGAATAGCCATCATGACACTTAAAATCATTCTGGCTAAGAGATCTTCGCAACATAGGTCTACGATTTGAATTATCAGCCTTATGGGATAGTGGCTTCTGCTTATTTCCAGTACCGTAGCTCTTTTCTTTCATACGAGTTCCAGAATCCTGAGATTGATCAAGATCACTCTGCATTCGTGGGGTAAGTAAATCTGAGTCAATTTCCCACTATATCCATTAAATTATAAAGTTTGCTTTCAAAATGATCTAATTGCACTAGCACCTATTCAAATTCACATGGAAATAGGGAATTTATAACATCATAAAGAAGCTTGAGCAGAAAATGCTGGTTCTCAAGCTATTGTTAAATCACTAATTTTACAAAAGGCAAACTCACACAGATATAGGTGCAAAAATATAACGGCACCGCATGTAGTTATAAGCTTACCATTTCTATACAATTATAAGGACTCAAGCATTCACAGTAGCACATAGGACACTTTTCCCCTTTGCCATTCAGAAAACACTAATAATTATTTAGGAACCGTGGTATCTTAAGCTTCTATAGGAACAAAAATTCAACTCTTCTTCCGATCTTCAAAATTGAATTCATATGGATGCAATAGCTAAGCAGGAAATTATTCAAAGCAGAACCAAATCGAAGAAAATGGGATAAAATTCACCTCCGAATCGCTAATCTGGTAGCGAACCACCGAGACAGAGCGTCTTCTTCTCGAATTACTTTCAGGAGCCACTTTTCCCCCACCTACGCTATAATCGGCTCTTCCTTTACCCTCGCTACCACCGCCACTAGTTTTAGCGCTACCGTGTCTCGACACCGACCTCCCGCGTCTAAGCGAAGACGCGACGGCGCTCTTAGTACTACTCGACTCGGAGCTCCGCGCAGCGGAGCGCCCTCGATCACCAGAACCAAAGAATTCAACCGCTAAGTCATCGAGACTGATCTCAGGAAATCCCGAGCCTCTCGACGTGTTGACAAACCTACCTCGCCGAGCTGAACCCTCACCGAAGCCCTTATCGACGGGAGACGACGGCAGAGGATGAGAAAACCGGCTCAGACTTCGAGAACGGCGGTGAATCGAACTCCGATTGGTGGAAACGGAATCATCGTTTGAAGCAACCGACGCTCCAATCGGCGTCCGTTTCGTCGTCGATTTGAATGCAGACGACGCCATTTGAGATCAAAATCTTCAAAATCAAAGAACCAGGTGAAGATTTTGAAAATTGAAACTCCGCATTTTAAACAGACAGAGAGAGAGAGTGAGTGAGAAGAGCAACAAATCGTGATTTGGCGGAGAGATCGAAAATAATATGAAATTTGAATGTGGTAACTGTTCTGCTGTCGTGTTATGGTGCACACTGGCGCGTGAATTTAATAAATACAGAAAAAAAATATATAAATTTTCACCCAAAATTACGAAGACGTTGCAATTTACCAATTTTGGTAATTTATAAATTAATTTAAAATGAAAAAAGGAATTTGCTGTCAAAATACCCAATTCTAGAATATATAAAAACGTTAAAAATTTACAAATATCAATAAAAAAACGATTTATAAAAAAATTATTCGCTTTTTTTTTTTTTTTTTTTTTTTTGAAATTCACATATTTTAAACTTTTAAAAAACAATTAAAAGTTTTGTTTCATTAACAAATGTATTAGAATAAAAAAATGGCCCATTTATTCAAGTTTAAAATAAAGACAGTAATACTTATTGAATTTTAATTTGATAAATTTAGAAGTTTTAGAGTAAAAATTAGATAAATTTTTACATTTTAGTTCATAAAGTTCGAATTTAATTTTAATTTAACCTCTAGAATTTGGACATAACATTAATTTAAGCCAATAATGTACTATAGAAACTAAATTATATAAAAATATCTAAATCATAATAATTCCTTAAAAAAAATATTAATTATATAATTTGTGTATATATATATATATATATATATATATATATATAACAATGAGTTGATCAAATATATAATTGTGGAGGTAATAATAAGAATATAACACCCAAAATCCATTAACTTGAAATTACGAATAAGTCCATGGGAAACATCACAGAAAACATAGATATCTTCACTAAGGAAGAACATTAGGTGAAAATTGAAGTCACATTTCAAAGCAAAAGAGCTTCTTTTTTTTCTTTTTTTTTTTTTTTATAAATGGAAGAAGTTGAAAACGTGTTTATTTCTCAATTCACTCATCGATGGAGCCTCAAGAACTGCTGAAAAACAAAGCTTGATGAAGGCATCCTTCTCTTAATTGACAGATGCGACGTGAGAAATCAGGTCGATAACACGAGTACTGCAAACAAAAGAACGATCGATGGGTTCAGAGAAATGATCCATATCAGGAATGATAAAGATATGGAAAAGCTTTGTGTTTTACCTGTAGCCTAACTCGTTGTCGTACCATGTGACGAGCTTCACGAAGTGTTCGTTTAGTGCAATTCCGGCCTTAGCATCGAAAATACTTGACCTGGATGGGCGCAGAGCAACATGTCTTAGAAATTCTTTTAACAAATCTCGACTCCGTAAGACATGGTTGAAAATGATTTTGAAATGGCCAATCACTTTTGTTGGAGTCAAAATCACTCTAAGACATTTTTAATTATTCAAAAATAATTTTTATGGATGAAGTTCACATTTACTAGAGAAAAAAAAAGAAAGTGAAGTGGTCCAAGTCCACCGCTAATAGATATTGTCCGCTTTGGCCCGTTACGTATCGTCGTTAGCTTCACGATTTTAAATCGTGTTCACTATGGAAAGGTTATAGCCCCACTCCGACCAGTGTCAGACACCGGGCAGTGGGCCAAAAAGTACGTTGGGTCTCTAAGGAAAGTGGACTGTAAGATACTACAGGGGAACAAAACAATCCTTATAAGGGTGTAGAAACCTCTCCCTAGCAAGCGCGTTTTAAAACCGTGAGGCTGACGGCGATACGTAACGAACTAAAACGGACAATATCTACTAGTAGTGGCTTGAGTAAGCAAGCGCGTTTTAAAACCGTGAGGCTGATGGCGATACGTAACGAACTAAAACGGACAATATCTACTAGTAGTGGCTTGAGTTGTTACCGTATTAGAACTTTATTCTTATCAAAATTCCAAAATACTTCAAATTCATATTAAGTATTTGTATGCAAAACCACGAGAAACCATACCTGTTGTCACCCACAAAATCAGTGGACACCACCTCATCTTCAGTGTAACCCAAAATTCCTTTCAACTTTCCCTCGGACTCCTCCCTAGTAACCGAACAAAGAAAATGAATCAAAAGATGATAACTTCTCTTCAAACCAAAAAAATAAATGGTGATAACTACGTAAACAAAAACCCGAAAATCGGCTGCTCGATGATGAACTAATAGTTTCATTTTGGATGGAGTAACCAACTGTATCCTTACTTGATGGCTGCCTTAATATCTTCATAGGATGCTGCCTTCTCCAGCCTTACAGTAAGGTCAACGACGGAGACATCAACGGTAGGAACACGGAAAGCCATTCCAGTCAATTTTCCGTTCAATGCGGGCAGGACTTTGCCGACGGCCTAAATGAACACAGAGATTGGAACAGAACTTAGATATACTAGGAAAGACAATATCCAGAATATCAGCAGTAGAGCTCATCAATCGTCAATACCTTAGCAGCTCCAGTACTGCTAGGGATGATGTTGAATGAAGCAGCCCTTCCACCTCTCCAGTCCTTGCTAGATGGTCCATCAACAGTCTTTTGGGTGGCTGTAAACAAGAAGTTAATTGAAAGCAACCAAAATGAGTACACCAAACAATCCCCCTTATGCCTCAATCAACTATAATATGATCAGTTTTACCAAGCTCATAAAAACAAACATAATTGAAAAGGTGATTTTCTTCATAAATTATGATCAGTTTTACCAAGCTCCTAAAAACAGCTAAACTTCTTACATAATAACCAATAAGGACTACAACTATAATTGCCAAAGATGGAAGACCCACCAGTCATAGAGTGAACAGTGGTCATGAGGCCCTCAACAATGCCAAATCTATCATTAATGACCTGCAAATATTTTGAGTTTAAACAGTCAGATGATCAAACCCCTATAGCCAAGAATATTAAGAAAGTCGAACAATTTATCGATAAGTCGTGGAAGTGGAAAATAACCTTTGCAAGAGGAGCAAGACAGTTGGTAGTGCAGCTAGCATTAGATATAACCTTAAGATCTGATGTGTATTCCTTCTCATTGACTCCAACAACAAACATGGGAGCATCCTTGCTGGGAGCTGAGATGATTACCTTCTTTGCACCACCCTGCATCAAATTATCAAAGATTAGCGCAAATGAATGTCAAAGGCGTAAACGTTCAAGTAGAACAGTTTGACTACTGATGGATGCCATAAAGAGTAGAAAATTAACTAATGAATGAACATAAGAAAAAAAAAAAAAAAAAGCATGAAGTTCAAAATATATTCCTAAACAGAAGTTTGAAGCCAAAAATAGTAGGCTAGGACTAGGAGTATTCACATAGATTTAGATTCTTGTCGAGTGATTAAAAAAATTAATTAAGAACTAGTTTTTTTAACAAAATTTAAAGCCTAAAACGTGAAGTTCAAAATATAAACCATTAAAGAACCATATTTTTCAAGCTAACTCAATAATATAATATTACGGTAAATTTATTAAAATCTCACATGCAGAAACAGAAAACAACCTTCAAATGGGCAGCAGCCTTGTCTTTGTCTGTGAAAACCCCAGTGGACTCTACAATATAATCAGCTCCGGCCTCAGCCCATGGGATCTCCTCAGGATTCCTAAAGTTACATTATATTCAACATTCAATCGTTTGTTCAAAGGAAACTCCCAAACTTCCTAACAGATCAGGACTAGGGAAGTAGACAAACTGTGCTAATTTGTTACCTGAGGCCAAAAACTTTAACAGCCTGCTCACCAAAGAGAAGGGTACTAGAATCCTTGACCTTCACATCTTGATGCTTCCACTGGCCATGAACACTGTCGTACTTGAACATGTAGGTCTACTCCACCAAACAAAGAAACAAAAGACCATTCAAAATCCAGCAAAATCACAAAAAGGGCTAGCAATTGTTTGTAAGAACAAACAAATTAACTGTAAAGAAGAGTAACAATACCATGTAATCAGTGGTGATAAAAGGATCATTAACAGCAACAAGTTCAACATCATTTCTCTGTAGAGCAACCCTAGCTACCAACCTCCCAATTCTTCCGAATCCTGGTTTTTCATTTCCATAACAAGAAACATTATAAGATTAGTCAGATCTAGGGTATTCAAAACTCTTCAAACAAAAGGGCAAGTCAGATGCAGTACCGTTGATTCCAATCTTGATCTTGGCTGCAAATCAACGCAGAGGCAGAATCCACAACCAAATGAAAGAACAATCAGAAAAGTTAACAAAAAAAGGCTAAGTCAGAAGTAGAAACTACTTCAGGAAGTAAAAGAAAAGGCAGAATCAAAACCATACCCATTTGAACGAAATCTTCGAGGACTTGAAGAGATAAGGCAAGAAGGGAAAATAGCAAACAAAATGACTACTGGCTGAGAATGCTTGTAAAGGGTTTTAAACTGCAGAGAGAAAGAAAGCGACAAGAAAGTGGAAACGGCGGTCGGTGGAAAATAACGGGATAACTGGTCTAAAACGGAACCGGGCAATGTATGGTCCATATGAGGTAGCTGAAAGAAATGGGGAACCTTGAAAAGTGGGCAAAAATAATTAAGGTGAAAATGGTGGGTGGGTGTCGTCTGTCAAATGCATGGTTGTAGCC
Organism: Cucurbita ficifolia; assembly: GCA_033971965.1. NCBI lineage: Eukaryota > Viridiplantae > Streptophyta > Magnoliopsida > Cucurbitales > Cucurbitaceae > Cucurbita > Cucurbita ficifolia. The sequence goes on from CM066979.1 coordinate 1,478,931, forward strand.
TAGTGTAGTGTTTGAATTCTTAAAGGGCCTTGATTCCCCTCTGGAAATGCAGGCCTGAGTTTTGGTGGGGACCGGCGATAGTGTTGTACATGGTCCTGGATATTCCAAAATTTTATGATTTTCTTACATAAATTTATGAATATCACTAATAATGACGTGGAACATGAAATAATGTTAATATTCAGCTTCAAAAGTGGTTCAGTTTTCTAGTTTTTTCCATTTTCATCCACACATGACATCTACGTTGATCTCCTTGTGTACTGTTTTTGTTTTAATGGTGGGCTCAGAATTATTTCAACAGTTTCATAAAAGAAATGGACGGAGCTTAACTACAACAAGCTTTATGAGCTATTTATTTATCTCAAGTTGGAGTTTTTGCTACACATAAAGACCATTACAAACACACATATAAAGGGGGTGAAATCCACACCATATCTCAACAACAAAACAGAAACTTAAGAAATGGAAAGAAATGACCGGCGGCTGGAAAACTGTCTTATTCATATGCTAATCCTCATCGCTGAGATTCTATAGTACTGGGAAGAACAAACCATGGAAGCTAAAACCCTTTATCATCAAGCCACAACTTCTTACAGGGTAGATGCGACATGGATGATCAAGTCAAGGACACGAGAACTGACAAGAAAAAAACGAATAGAAGTTGGAGTTGGTTCATCGAGATTACAAAAAAATGGAGTGGAATACAAGGTGGTATGACAGGAATGAGAATATTCGGTTGATATCGTACCTGTATCCTACTTCGTTGTCATACCACGAGACGAGCTTCACAAATTGGTCGTTCAATGCAATCCCAGCCTTGGCATCGAAGATGCTTGACCTGCGATGGTTGCACAAGTAATGTTACATACAATGAACAACGACCAATTGTTTCTTTTAGTTAATAGATGATGCTGAGAACAGTTGAGGAAGTGAAGCCAAACCTGGAGTCGCCAACAAAGTCAGAGGACACTACATCGTCTTCAGTGTAGCCCAAAATTCCCTTCAACTTTCCCTCAGACTCTTCCCTAAGAACCACAAAGAACGGATTTTCAATATTCAGTTATATCCCACGAGTTGAATGACCGTGCGGTCTTTAGCTGGTAGAACTTATTTTAAGTAATTGTGCAAACAACACTGTGTCCTTACTTGATGGCTGCCTTAATATCCTCATAAGAGGCCTTCTTTTCCAACCTCACTGTAAGATCAACGACAGAGACATCGACCGTGGGAACACGGAAAGACATTCCGGTCAATTTTCCATTCAATGCTGGGAGGACTTTGCCAACGGCCTAAATAGAGACAGAATGAACGACCTTAGTTGTGCCCAAGAAACCATCAGAGGCAAGACAATGGCTCAAAAAACGTGCATCAGAGTGTAAGATTCAATACCTTGGCAGCTCCAGTGCTGCTAGGGATGATGTTAAATGAAGCAGCTCTTCCACCTCTCCAGTCTTTGCTAGATGGACCATCAACAGTTTTTTGTGTGGCTGCAAACAAAAGCGTTAGTTTAAAAAAACAAAAAAAACAAAATTCAATCATATCAAGACTCTATCAATACAAGAAGTCCAAATAAATAAAAAACCGACCGGTGATTGAGTGAACAGTGGTCATCAGACCCTCAACGATGCCAAACCTGTCATGGATAACCTGCAAATTTTCGTAAGAAATTAAGATTGAATGTCAAGAAATGCAATCAATAACGAGAACTGCAACAGAACTAACATTCATGCAAGTAAAAAATAACCTTGGCAAGAGGAGCAAGGCAGTTGGTGGTGCAGCTAGCATTAGAAATAACGTCAAGTTCTGGCTTGTATTCCTTCTCATTGACTCCTACCACAAACATGGGGGCATCTTTGCTGGGGGCAGAGATGATAACCTTCTTTGCACCACCCTGCATCAGCCATTAAAGATAAAGATCAGCTAAGATGAATGAATATAGGGAAAGGCTTCTGTAAATAGAGTTCACTGCTTCTGTAAAAAGCAAAATAATTGAAAACATTTTCCTACTAAGCAAATAACAGAAGGGAAAAGGAAAAAAAAGACAGGGAAAGGCGAACCTTCAAATGGGCAGCAGCCTTTTCTTTATCTGTGAAAACACCAGTGGACTCTACAATGTATTCCGCTCCGGTCTCACCCCATGGGATCTCCTCCGGGTTTCTAAGATCATGAATTATTCAACATTCAATCGATTGCAAAGAAGCTCTCATATCGAATGCATTAGCTCTAGGAAAATGGAAAAACAATGATACCTGACGCCAAAAACAGTGACAGCCTTCTCACCAAAAAGAAGGGTCTTAGAGTCCTTCAACTTCACGTCACTGTGCTTCCAGCGGCCATGAACACTGTCGTACTTGAACATGTAGGTCTATTCCACCAAACAAACAGGAAACAATTCCAAATTCACTAAAATAAGAACGAGACATAGCTCATACTACGAATTGTAAAATTTGTCCGTGATTAAACGATCATGAAACAGAGAAAAATAAAAACCACAAAGCCTCCAAAGACTAACAGTACCATGTAATCAGTCGTGATGAAAGGATCGTTAACAGCAACGAGTTCCACATCGTCTCTCTGTAAAGCAACTCTAGCAACCAACCTCCCGATTCTTCCGAATCCTGGTTTTCATTTCCACACCAAACAAACGCAAAACATCATAGAATATCAATCAGATTCACACCAGAAAATCATCTCAGACAAGTTCTAAAGAAATGAAACAAGCTAGAAGTACCGTTGATTCCGATCTTGATCTTGGCTGCAAATTAACGCAAAACCAACGAAAAACAACGAGAAAAAAAGATCAGTCAAAATAACAAACACGATCCATCATCAAACAAAAACATAAACCAAATGTCAAAAAATTCCAATACTGAAAAGAAATCTGAAAGAAAAACGCAATTGTACCCATTGGCTTGATGAACAAGTAAAGATATCGGTCCGAAACTTCGAGAAAGATGGTAAGTGAAGAGGCGAGTGCTGAATATGGGCTGAGTGTGGGGTGCGCGGGCTTTAAATTCGAGGGAAAATCCGAGGAAAAAAGACAGGAAACCGGAACTGCCGGTGGTATTACGGTGACAAATCTATGGTCCGTGCTGCTGAGTCGGTGATTGGATTATACGTAACGGAAAACAATATTTCCGTGATTGAATTTTAGTGGGCCTGAAGCCCGCCCTTTTCTCAGGCCCAATTTCAACGTCTCCATCCCTCCACGTGGCTGTCGGCCCATTTATTAGGAAAAAATTCTAGAACTTTCCATAGCCACTTGGGGAAATTACCAATTTAGTTATTAATTTTTTTAAAATCTCGATTTTATCCTTAAATGTAACGAAATATTTTGAAATTGTCACCGATGACGTGGCATGTATTTAAAATTATTTAAATTGGAAGAAGAAGTTAATAATGGGTAGGCAGATTTCTAATTTAGGGTTGATTTTTTCTTTCACATGAATTAGGTTATTACAAATATAGTTTTTATTTTTATTTTTTTTTCTCTCAAGAAAATACCAAACTTTATGTTAAATTTTTGGAATATATTATAATTTTTGTTGAATCACTTTCATTAAAAGTTCGTTCACTCGACCCTGAAAATATGATGGTCTGAAGATATGAATTTCAAAGTTAAGCATGTTTGGTTTGGAATTGTAACGGTTCAAGCTCACCGCTAGCAGATATTGCCCTATTTTGCCTTTTTCTTTCGGGCTTCCCTTAAGGTTTTTAAAATGCATTTACTACGAATAGGTTTTCACACCCTTATAAAGAGTGTTTCGTTCTCCTCCCCAACCGATGTGGGATCTCACAATCCTCCCCTTGGGCGCCCAACGTCCTCGCTGGCACACTGCCTCGTGTCTGCCTCTACTACCATTTGTAACAGCACAAGCCCACCACTAGCAAATATCGTACGTTTTGGCCCTTTAAAGTTTTAAAACACGTTTGTTAGAGAGAGGTTCCACACCCTTATAAGAAATTTTCCGCTCACCTCTTCAATCAATGTGGGATCTCACAAAATATCACTACTTATACCAACAATGTGTACTTTCCATTTCAGTGGCTCAAGCATAGAAACTTCATGATTAGCGTGCTTTGCTTGTAGCAATTTTATGTTGGGTAACATAAAACAAAGAGTAAGTAACATGACCATGTCGCAGAGGATGTAGGGAAATGCCGAATCTTGGACATGAATTGTGTCTACAAACCGAACATAAAGTTAAGAGTAGTATTGAGACGCCACCACCGCAATGTTTTTTTTTTCCCAAATGAATGATTTAATAAAAAAAAACATTGAAAAAACAACCAAAATTTTATGTAGTGAAAATTGCAAACATCCCATTTTCTAAAACAATGGTCCCTTGTTGTTAAGGATTATGGGTTCATGTACTCACCTTAAAGTTCATTGTCTAATACAATTATTACAACTACTACACTCCATTGATTTGGATATCTTTTAGGACTTTAGCTTAATTTAAGGAGTAATTTTATGGACATGTTTGTTGATATTTTTGTCATAAATTGAAGAACTCGATGAAATTATTAAGATTAGGGTATGATATCATTTTCAATATACTATAGAAATGTGACACCCGAGTAAAGAAGAAGTACATGAATGAACCGAGATCACATTCGAATGAGAGCGATCATGAGGATAGACGACTAAGAAAAACTTAAAAAAATTGAACGTTATTACCTATACCAACAAAGTGCACCTTCTTTTTTGGTGGCTCGATCATAGCGAACCGATGACTTCTACTACAACTAAGTTATATCACTTTCCTTGCCTCGATAATCCTAAGGCAAAAGGGCGAGAAACTCAACGTCACGATTCTTAAACAGTTCAGAATTGAGCATTCCATATTTTTGCACTATTACAGATACGAAAATAAAAAATAATGGACAAAACTGGATTCAATTGTCAACTGCTCCTATCGTGAATAGGATTGACCATGGATTCGAGCCATAGTACCATACGATTTTTTCGATCTAAATAAAGTATATTATCGTGTTAAAAAAATAAAATTCTATAAAACCCTTTTCAATATTTAATACGTCCCGACAAATCCACCTTTAAAAAACTTTTACAATAAGCAAAAACTAGCTAGATCGGTAGCCGTTTAAATGGATCACGTTTAGCTGATTTGAAGTATCCATCTCGAGTTTGTATCTTTCCACCGAAACTCGTCCCATAAACTAATAATTGTTTTTTTTTTTTTTTTAAATCATCCAAATCACATTCTCAATGCTCCAAAATTGTTGATTCTAAGTTTTCATTTGAAGGCATACATGCATCTTGACTTCATGAAGATGCTACAAAGACAAGAGGACAAGAGGAACAAGAACACATGATCACATGGGTGTTGCACATGAACACCCACCCTCCTCTTCAATACTATATGACAAATTATCCATCATCATCCCTTTTATAAACCCTAATAAATTATTATTTTACTTCTCGAGCTTCCAAATTCGAGTTTATTTCATTTTTAAATTAGAAAAATGTAATAAATTCATGATCCTTCGATTTTGTGTTTAGTAGATTCTAGACGTAAAAATTATACGTAGCTAATTTTAGGAGTCTTCATGGGTTAGGTTGAGTCGTGTAACTAAAAGCTAGCAGATATTGTTCGTTTTGGCCCGTTACGTATCATCGTCAAACTCACATTTTTAAAATGCGTCTACTAGGAAAAGGTTTCTAGACCCTTGTAAAGAATGTTTAGTTCTTCCCTTCAACCAATGTGGGGCCCACCGTTTTGCTGGCACACTGCCCGGTGTCTGGCTCTGATACCATTTGTAACAACTCAAGCTCATTCTAGTATTAAATTATGACTTTCAGTTTGATCTGTAATTTGAGTGAGATTGTCATGGTGCACCTGTTTCTGCCAACGTCAACCATTCTCTTACGGTTCATTGAGCTTTTGGCCTATCGAGCATTTACCCGCTGTTCCTAGCACTAAAATGCAATAAGGTCTTCAAGTCTCACGCTCGATTCTCGAAAGATATCTCCACATTTCAAACCCTAGTAGAAGAGGACCCAGCTCTCGAACAAAGAAGATATGCACTAAAAAACGACTTTTAGAAGCGTTTTTTTTTTTTTTTCAAAATATTAAGCTATAATTTTATAAACTCGATTACGAAACGTGAATTATCACGACATTTGAACGAATAATTTTTATAAAAAAAAGCTCGAAATTTTTTTGTGCCAACTAGACTAAATAATTTTGAGTTCACTAGACAACAATCTAAGCACTGTTTGTATAGATGAAGAATTAGAAGCCAGGAAGTTTTAAGGGCCCATACACTTCAAAGCCATTAAAATAAAATAAAAAATAAAATAAAATATATTGTTAAAATCATTTACTTAAAATAATAATTATAATATTATTTCAAAGGGGATAATAAATAATTAGAAATTAAGATAATTGGCAGGGGCATTTTCGTCCTCCTCAGACACTATAAAAGGCAGTGCTTATGTAGGAATCTTCCCCACAGCACAAATCAAATGGTTTCTAAAGTGGAAGAAGCCCTCAGAAGGAAGCAGCAGCAAGTTCAGACGCCGCATGCGGCGGCGGGAGCGGCGGCGAAGCAAATCCAGTTCAACAAAGCTAAGTATCCCAAGTTCAAGAGAAGTAGCTCCGATGTTGGAGACGACGGCGCCTCTTCCGCCATTCTTTTGCTTGCTTGCATTGCTTTTTCCCCCGCTTCTAGCCCCGTCTCCGGTTGAAGACGCCGCCGCCGCTGCCGCGGCAGAGGAGAGATTAGCTATTCTCTCTCTGTCTCTCCGCCGGTCGCCGGAGGCAACTTCTGGTAGCTAATTCTGAGTATAGAGTATTAGTCGCCGCCGTGGGCTTTTCATTCCGATTCTCTCTGATTTAGGAGTATAATCATTTAGGATATATTAGATTATTTCGCTTCATTAATTTTGTACTTTTGAATTAATTTCATTATAAATATGTTCTATTTACAATTAAGATTTTTTTTCTTCATATATATAATATATATATATTTTTTTTTATTTATTTATTATTTTCCAATGAAAACTAGTTCACAACTCGACTCGACTTTCTATTTTCGGATTGACGAGTTATTTTTTTTATTATTATTATTTAAAAAAATATTATATTATGTTAATAATTAAAATTTTATAAAATTCAAATGTCAAATATTCATATTCACGGATCCTATCGCATCGCTATTATTTATATAAATGTCAAATATACTCAATCTACATAATAATCTCTAAATCTGATTCTGATACCATTTGTAATGTCCGAACTCCACTGTTAGTGGATATTGTTTGTTTGTGCCTGTTACGTATCGTCGTCAGTCTCACGGTTGGTCTAACCCTACTCCGACCAGTGCTTCACATCGTTCGGTGACATGTCAAATATTCTTAATCTTCATAATAATCTCTAAATCTGGCTTTGAAACCATTTGTAACAGTCTAAGCACACCGCTGATAGATATATGTTCGTTTTGGCCCGTTATGTATTGATGTCAGTCTCACGGTTGGTCTAGCCCTACTCTTATCAGTGCCTCGCACCGTCCCACGATTGGCTCTGATACCATTTATAATAATCTAAACCCACAAAGAATAAATTTAAATATTGAGACTAAAATAGAACTTAAAATTAATATTTAAATTCTAAACTAATATACATTTATATGAATATAAAATGAAGCAAATTTGGAGTAATTTTTGTTTTATTATTATTATTATTTAAATTTTTTGCACAATTATATATTTTATTTTAAACTTTTAATTTAATTTTCCGATATAAATTCCTTCGACAAAAAAAGGGAGGGTACTGCTTGCCTTTTCACTCGCCTTTTCGGATTGGGATTTTTCAGTAAGAGGGGGAGCGAAATGGACGCTGTGGCCGTGTTTGGAAGAGGAGCTCTGCCGCTTATCCGGCCGCCGACGACAACCGTTTGCAGCTTTGCCCCTACCCAGACTGCCACCCTGAGCCGCCATCGCCGCCGCCACGACCATCTTTCAGCATTCCCTTCGAATTCTAATCTCTTTCCCCAACTTTCTATTCGTTCTCGTGCTGCTTCCACTAACAATGAATCCTTCATTTTTTTGCCTCATTTGGTTGCCTCCCTGGTTTGTTCACTTTTATTTCTCTTCTTTGTTCGATTCAACTGGTTTTCGATTGGTCTGTTCTGAAGATTAATCGATTTTGTCCATTGAGGTGCAGGAACGAGTCGACCAGACCTACATTATGGTGAAACCTGACGGTGTTCAACGTGGCCTTGTGAGTTTCCTTTAATTTGCTATTTGCTCGCTTTCTCTCTATGGTTGCTGTCGATCTTTGCAATTCAGAGTTCTTCAATGTTCATTGTTCAGTTTCTGTGCTATTGAGGTCTCAATTCTTGAATGCGAGTTCAATTGTGTTGAATCATATCAAATTTAACATTTACATATTTTTTTGAAGAATTCCACAATTTCCTCTGTAGTTATAGCGGAGAACTGCTTGACGAACATTCTGAAGTGTTCTTGCTTTAACTGAGTTTGTTTTAGGTTGGAGAGATAATTTCACGATTTGAGAAGAAAGGGTTTAAGCTTACTGGCTTGAAGCTCTTCCAATGCACCAAGGATTTGGCTGAGGTTTGTTCTTGAACCACGTTCATTTTCCACTACGTTTCTGAAGCCTTCTGGATTAATCTCAAAAGATTGAAAGTATTTAGAGTTATATATTGTTTCTTTTCAACAATTTTGGACGATTACTCCATAAACTAATGGCTTGTTCGAGATTTTCATTAAAATTTCCATTCAACTAATCTTATATAATTACAGGAACACTACAAGGATCTTAAGGGCAAGTCCTTTTTTCCTGGTTTAATTGAGTACATTACATCAGGTCCTGTTGTGTGTATGGTATGTTTCTCTAGACTCTATTATACTGTATTTCGGCTTCCTGTCAATGTTAACCGTGTTTATTTAGGCATGGGAGGGTGTTGGTGTTGTGGCATCAGCACGAAAGTTAATCGGAGTTACAAATCCTCTCGAAGCCGAGCCAGGAACAATTAGAGGGGATCTTTCTATTCAAAAAGGAAGGTTTGGCCTTATTAAACTTGATTCTTGGTGTAATGATTAAATGCAATGGTTAAAAGAAATAACTTATTTGAACATATTGGCAGGAATGTGATTCATGGGAGCGATAGTCCCGAGAGTGGCAAGCGTGAAATAGGTAAGAGACCTTTCGTGATTTAAAATGGCGTAATTTGTGTGTACATTTCGATCATATTAGTATAGCCAATGGATTTGGTATTGTTATGGTAGAGTTCTCATTATTTCAAAGCTAATAAACTGCACCAAATATATCTTTTTCCTTCCTCTCAATGAATTGAAGTTGGTCTGTCTTTTACCAAACACGGTAATGTTAAATCTAGGAGGAAATAACACGCCTCAGAATCATAAGGGTTATTTTTGCTAACGATCAGTTTCTTTTAGAAGCAGAAAAAGAAATGTGAGATCCCACATCGGTTGGAGAGGTGAACGAAACATTCCTTACAAGGGTGTAAAAACCTCTCCCTAGTAGATGCACTTTAAAACCGTGAGGCTGATGGTGATACGTAACAGGCCAAAGAGAGCAATATTGCTGGCGATTGGCTTGGGCTGTTATAATAAAAACTTGAATGGTTGATGGAAACAAGTTGGAAATGAAAGCTTGTACAAAGTGAAAAGTAGTATACGCGTTCTTTGAGCGAGCTTAAGAAGTAAAATCCTTGATGTTTCTAGAGTCTTGGTCTCTCTGTCTTGGGACGGATGTCGACTTTTTAAAAAGAAAAGTAGCATCTGCATTTCAGGACGAAGCTCCACTCGAATTAGAAACAATTTTGCAGGTTTTACGAAATCATGATTATCTAGACTAGTTTTGTAGTTTAGGGATGCTGCAGTAATTGAGCTTATGTAAAATTACACCATTAGTTTGTTAGCAATTCTTTTAGAATGGATTAAAAATTCTTGACAATCCATTAGACCTTGCATTTTCTTCAATATTTACACCTTGCTTAAATCCTAGACTTTGTCTGTGCAGCTCTCTGGTTCAAAGAAGGCGAAGTGGTCGAGTGGGAGCCAGCTCTTGCACCATGGCTGATAGAATGACGTTGTCTTTGAAGTCTCCATGTCCTCAGAAAGAATTGTGATCTTACTCTTGTCTGTAATTTTGAATTACAGATAAGATCCCAGTAGAGCCCTGTAATCTTCCTCACAGAACTGTTTATGCCAAAAAAAAAAAAAAGGAGAATTTTTTCATCGAGAATTATGAAGATGATGAAATCAAAGGCACTTCATAATTAAGCTCATGTTCAGATACAAGAATGACACAATTTCCTTTACATATTCTGCATCTTGACAATAAAATTACATGGTTTCAGCAGGTTTGAAGTAGAACTCGAATGAGAACTGAATTTGGATTTGGAACGATGTTCGATCATGCCACCAAGTTACAAAACCTTTTCTGATAACGCAGTTGAAAAATCGATGGGTTCTTGCTCTGAATGCAGCTCGCTGTTGTCAGTCAACTGCGATGCACTAGAACTCGGCGCCATAACCACACAACAGATGCCTTCTGTTGCCACTGCCTCCTCCTCCATGATTTTTGGAGTTCCTGGAGAATTTTTAAACTTAGAGAATAAGTAAAGGATAGAGTTGTTCATCCTACGCTGTGTTGAATATTCTGTTGATTGACAGTCCTCAGAAGCATCAGGTGTAGAAGTAGTCGAATAATCTGAATCTACAGTCATCAAGTCTTCTTTGGTTGAATTGACTAACTGATGAGAATCCTTTGTGTTCATTGCCTCAGTACACGATGAACTTGAGTTAGAGTCGGTTTCTCCATCCTCTTTAATTGGTGGACATGGGTCTCGTTGGGAACCGAGTTTAAGCTTCATTAGGGTGGCCTCTGCAAGAAAGCACTAAATGAGAACTGTAAAGAATTTTATCCAATTGTTCTTGGTCTCAAATGAAGTCTTAAACCCAAAAATTTGAATTCCTAAACTAAAACACTATTTCTACCAATCAGCTGTTTATCCCCAACTTCAGATTCTGGATTGCAGTCTAATTCTAAGAGAAAGTGAACTTCAGATTCTGAATTGCAGTCTAATTCTAAGAGAAAGTGAACTATATCGTTCCGGCTAAAATCCAAAAGCTTAGATCCCTCCAAAACTGGTAATCCCCGAAAGACTTTCAAGAAGCGATACTTCTAACAAGCCACCACAGTTTCCATTACTAATAACTTAACAACAATTCCAACTATTTATCTAATCCTACAGAATTCACAATGGCACATTCAAAGCCGATTAACAAATTTCTCAAAGGAAACTTGCATATTAATATAAAAAATAACGAGAGCAATGAGCCCAGAAGGCAATGTGTTGTAACGGCCCAAATCTACTGCTAGCAAATATTATCATTTTTGGACTTTTCCTTCTGAGTTTTTCCTAAAGATTTTAAAACGCATATGCTAGAGAGGTTTCTGCACCCTTCAAAAAAATGTTTCGTTTCCCTCTCCAACCGATGGAGGATCTCACACTTGTACTCTCCCTTGTATTCTAAAAGAAGGTATTTCTCCTTCCATTCGTTAAAGGATGCCTAAGCATAGACTGCAAGAACGATGCAATTGCTAACTTGATCATTGGAAAAAGAAGCATGTTGATGGCTCAATATCAATCGCTAGCATCAGCAATGTCACCTCGTTTTCATATCTTTCAGCGTTAAGAATCATGTATATGCTTGCACTAAAAAACTGCTCGGCAAACTGTACAATTCTCTGAACAAGGACACTGTTGAATGCTCGCGGTACTTATTTGAACAAGTTAATGTTTAGTCAGGAGAAGTGGGTTTCAAAAATAAGCGTATTTAAATTAAACAACTAGGATTTTAAATCATCTGCCCATGATAAGCAAATCAACACAACAAAGACTTGCCAACAGAAGCCGTACTAATTCAGAGTTCTTCACCACAAATGAGCAATGACCCGGAAAATAACAGCTCTCAAATACATAATCCGGTACAGCAGATCCACTTTTTAAGTTTTAAACAATGAAACGAACAATAATTCAAACAGAGTTCTTCTTTATCGTGAGAAACTTCATTATCAATCAAATTCAAGAATCATTCACTATAGTCATTCCAAATAACAAGATAATATCAACACCCATTCAAATTCTCGCATCTGATTCCTTGTTCTTGTTGGTTACTAAATACGTCTATTTGTTTCTAATTCTAAACATCGTTAAAACCAGATCTCCTACACTTTCCATAACCAATTCAACTTTTCTCCGCCAAAGTACTACAAACCTAGTTTCCTGTCTACTAAGTGGCTAAAATCTGAAAAACCAAAAGAAAACAAAAGAACAAACCATTTTTCAATCCAAGCAAAAATTGATTTCCATGAAATGGAAAGAATCCAATCATACTACCGCATTTAATTTAAGTATGCAAAAAAAAAAAAAAAAAAAACGGAAAATCGGCACTCTTAAAGTGTTAATTTGTGAATCCATAATTAGATTAAAAAGAAAGATTGAGATAGAGAACCAACCGTAGATGGAGAGATAATCGTCCTTCTGAATCTTGGAAGGCGGCCGCTCCAAGGAATCTAGTGAAGAAGGCGATCTGATCCTCCCAAACATCGTTTCACTCTCAATCAGAGTCGCACAGACACGAATGTCTCAACAGCTTCCTCTTGAAGAAGAAATGAAAAGTGCGGAATTCAGATTTCAGTGGCGCGCAAATGAATTAGGAAAGGGCGGGAAGCTTACACCGCAATCTTTGTCCGGTTCAGTTTGGGCCTACATGGGCTTTATTAATATGGGCCGCTTCGTTTTGGGCTTATATTCCTCATATATTTATATTATGCCTCAAGTTTTTTATACGATTAAATTATAAGTTTTGAGTAAAAATTATATTTTTTATAAATTAAAATTCGCCGTGTATATTTTTAGTCCATCAATTAATTAGGATTAATTTATTACAACTGACTAATTAAATACATTAATGTTAAATATTTTTATATAACATGTAATTTTAATAGAATAGATAAATGTAACTTTTATTATGAAATTAAAAGGTATTATTTTAATAATAAATCAAATGTTTTTAACACATCTTCTTACTCAAATTTCTACTAATAATTATTTTTATGAAATAAATATTTGATTGCTCATAAAAATATTTTTAGGCTATTTACGAATGTGAACAAAGAATTTATAAATATATCCGATGTAAAATTAATCATCATGAAACATTATCTCTTTTTTTTATTTAATTATTTACAGCCTGTTTTACTAATTATGGTTAAAATTATTGTTGAAAATTGAAATTAGCCTTTTATATTTAACTAATATAAAATATTTTATATTATTTTGAAGCAATTGATTTAAGACGAGCACCAAAATAATTTAATTAATTAATTTTACAAATTAATGTCATTTTTCGTGAGAAAATGAATTTGGATTAAGGATGATCATATGACACAAGAATCCAACCAATCCGAACTACTCAACCCAAAACATAAAATTGGCCAAGACACTGGGAGAGAGATAAAAGGGTCTACCTCAACAGATCCTATAAAGAAAGAGAAAGCCTCTCGAAGAAAGTTTTTGTCGCCGTTAAAGTCGAGAGAGAAGTCTCTAAAACCGCTATGGTCTGAGCTCTCATTCACGTCGTCCATCCTGGAGACTATTATGCTGCTTGCGCTATTAGCTAGCCGACGCCAACCAACCGGGGTAATTCATTAATTTCAGCCTGTCTCGGGTTATATATTGTATGGTGAAACTCGCTAATAATATATATCCATTTTCTCAAGAATCAGACCTAGATGCACGACAAATAATATATATCCTTAAGAGAGACTCATTTCAGAGCACATAGCATATATCTTATCAGTAGCACCATGTTCATGTCGATTCTCCCACACTGCCTCCTGTTTCTGCACATCCTTCACGAATATCACTCAAAGCTGAAGTGCCTATAATATTGTGAGATCCCACTTCGTTATATCTACTAGTAGTAAATTTGGGCTATATCTACTAGTAGTGAATTTGGGCCGTCACAAATACCCGGCCCAAATACCCACCCAGCAAAATGAACCCCAAACAATCCTAAATCCAAGCACTTGCACTACACGCATAAGGACATACCTTGTAGTCAGTGTAGACGTCTGCAACACGGACCCAGAACTGAATACCCTAAAGAGAGAAGCTTGATAATCTTTGCTGAGTAATCTGATACATGTAACAAGTATAATATAGTGAAAAAAACACCAATTACTATCAAAAAGTCGATGATTCGACCTTACCATTGTCGAGCTCATCTAGCTAGACATATTGATCCCGGTTTCGTGCTCAAAAGTCAATAGAGAAAGAAAGAAAACACAAACATGCCCCTTGAAAAATAAGAAGACATGAAAAGGGCTACGTGACAAGACATTCAATTGATAAAATCAAAATCAAGTAATGACAGTAAGCCTGAGGCGCCAATGTGTTTAGAACGAAAAGACAGCGCCATTTTCACGAAGTTCTGATGCTCAAATTTCATCGACGCAATGTGGCAAGACTCGAATGTTGTATTGCAGGAAACTAAAATTGTAGTTACAGATCAATGACACGAGACAACTTTTGGATACGATTGAGTAAGAAGTCTCCTTGCTTGATGGTAGCTTGGTACAGAGCATTCTTGGAATCAGGACGATTAGTTTCAAGAACACCTGCTACTTTATCAATCTTGCAATGCAGTTTTCCCGCAGCAATAAAACGAGACAATTCCCTGGCACCATCAGAAAAACAAGTTTTATGAGAGAAGAAAACAATCATTTAGACATCATGCCCCTAAAGCAAAGCTTCAAATAACAAATATCCATGCATGAACACTTACAGATCAATAAATTCCACAGATACTCCAAATGCATTAGCCATTGCTTTGATTGTGACACTCTTATAGGACTCCAGAAACTGGGAATAAACAACAGTTCTGACCTCTCTCATGTAGTACCTGAAGTGCGGGTGCAAATAACGGTCTAATTTTATTTGCTCGGTCAGACCAGCTGCATTGATACAGATAAAATAAAGAAATGTGAAACCCGAAACAAGTAGATTATCGGTCACAGATTTAAATGTCATGTAAAATTTCCTGCTTACCGAAGGCTGAGAAAAATGATTTATATTGACAGTCATACAAAGAGTTCAAAAAGTCAGAAAGGTATGGGACTTTTCCGATCACCGTCAATATCTCAGGGGCATCAACGACCTACAGTAAATGAATTAAAATCGATAGTGCAATTGGGAAGACGTGCCAACTATCCATGATACAAAAAACTGAATGCAAATTCATGGAAATCACAAGTACCTTTTGCTTTAGAGACACTCTATCCAAAGATATAATGCTTGTGAGAACGGTATAAAATATGAATGTGTCATAAGGAAAAAGCTCATATGTAGTGAAAGTTGAGATGGAATCCAAAAACAAGTTGGCTGCTTTCTTAAAGTTTCGAGTGGACATGCAGTACAAGCCTTCATACACCTTCAGACGATTCTTTCTTTCCCAATCACCTCCTTCTTCAAACAAGCTGGCAAACAGAGCAAGTAATCACAACCAATAACACACAAATGTTGATTTTGAAAAGAAATACTAAGCGCGATGTTCATATCATGGCTTACTTTTTAGCTTTTTCGATACTTTTCGAGATGAGGTCAAAATCCATGTAGAAAAATCCAAGCTGTAGAGTATGGAAAACCAAATCCATCTTAAGTCCGACCGCAACTGTTTTGCTCTCAGTTACCTTGAGTTGCTCCAGTGCTCTGTCCTGAGTTCAAAATCTAGAAAGTTAGGTGGAAATCGTAGAACAGCTCTACAATACTTGGGGAGAATGATTTAACCAACCTTATCACCAATACGAATGAAAAAAAGTGATTTGGCTAAATGAGCTTCTCGAACTTCACTTTCACCCAAGTTTTCTTCAGCATCAGCAATCCTGAGTAAAAGATTGATGAATGGCTAAATAACACATTTCTGTTAAAAGTGATAAATAAAATAACACACAACAGCATGGCAGCATAAACAGCTACAAAAATAGTGGCCATTCAGTACAAGAAGCACAGATCAACCATTCAAATCCAAATTCAAATTCAAATCCAAATCCAAATCCAGTGTGGGTATGCATTAAGCGCGGAGTTTAAATAAAGGAGGAATGCATTGAAGGGAGTCAATGAGGGTTTCAACTGATCTTGACTCGAATGAGTTCTCAAAATTCTTCAAATTACCAGATCACCATTTTCCTACTTGTATTGTTGGTTATTCAATATATTTTAGTAGATTGGAAATCTAGCTCCCATCAGCGTGCAACAATATTTTGAACTCATATGTGCCCTACTAATCATATTCAATTGATATAAAACAAAAAGAACCACAGGAAGTCACCATACAAAATCAAAACATTCAACAGCAGCATAACCTTTCATCGATTAGGAATTTAGCAATGTAAGGTCAGTTATGGTAGAATAATATCCAAAAGCTAAGTAGAACTGCGCCTCAAATAGAACAGATTCACACATCCATGGAAATTCCGAATTAACTAAAGTTGAAAGTCGATGTGTTGATAGGAAGTGGAACTGTAAATCGATGCCCAATTCAAGGATAATCAAATCAATACACATTCACGTATATTCAAAGAACTTCCGATGTACTCTCCTATATAACCCTCATACTAAAGAACACTCGAAAAAACAGATCAACGATAGTACGAAAAACTCACTTCTCGTCCAGTTTCTTCAACTCCTCCTCGTTTTTCGCACGCATCGAGTCCAACACGCTCCGATCCAAATCCAACAGCGAATTGCCGGTTAGGGCTTCGTATAAAGGAGCCATGTCTACACAATACAAATTACAGAGAAGAAAATACCACATTTCGTAAGACAGAAATCACAATGCGAAATCGATGAAACTCATTGAGAGTATGAAGCAATCCGCGAATTACCATCAGCTTTAACGGAGGCCAATACTTCCTCTCTAAGATTGACCTTCTCGATATCTTGAACATCGGGGTGAGTTAGAAGGAAGAGCTTGTGAGCAAGAACGAGATGAGGCTGCTGAGTTCCCTCCTGTCCTTCCATGGCGACTGAGAAATTGCTCGCCGAGTGAGGAATTTGAGCTTCGTCCCTGTGATGTCTTTCTTGCAGGAGGAGGCGCCAAGATTGGCTGTGTTGCTTATTACGAAGGAAATGGAATACTTCCTATATTTTCTATAATATATATATTATAAACTAAATTAATAAAAATATTCATAAATTTAACTTTTAAAACTTTTAATAATGAAATTATTTTTATTAAAAATCAAAGAGATTACTAAAACAAAATTTTAATGTTTTCTATCTAATTTTTAACGAAAAGAGTGTTTTTTAGCGTTTATCGAAGTTGAAGTTCTTTACCTATTATGTCATGAATCACGTAAGCGACGAATGAGGTATTTTAGTCTACTTTACCCTTGTCCTTTGTCTGGTCTCGACTCCTTCTGACTAAGTACTTTCAATCTAGCAGGCTAGCTGCCTGTTCCGCTCCTTAGTTTTAGACATTTTGGCGTAGGTTGGAGACTGTTTCAAGCTCATCAACATGTCGGATCACAATTGGAACTCTCTATTATGCATGAAACTCGTCCTCAAAATGGATCTAATGGCACTTCATGCTCAGCGTTCTTTATGTCTTTTGGTCCGTCTAACTAGTGCATCTTTCTTTTGAGAAGCAACCTGCTCGCTCGAATTTTGTCCCTTCAACAAAACGTCCACACGATTATGAGTCTGCTCGCAGCCTCTTCGACGACACTAGCCTACGGTTTTTTTCACACTACTAGCCATGGCTTGATGAACCTTTGGCTCTGATGCCCCTTGTCATGACACTAAGTCCTTCAAGCTCCTAAACGGGGGCACCCTGCTAACCTAACGGTCTGCTGTAATAGAGTAAGCTTCAAAAGCCCTTTCGAGATTTTTAGTCAAGCCTCAACGCCCTGCATAATGCCTTGACTTGAGATTTGGAAATTCAAGTGAAAGAGTCAGACGTATTATCGTGGCTCTTGCACTACTCAATCCCTTGTTTTGTTCTCAAGTCAAGGGCCTTTTCTTGCCGGATATCAGATGCACAGGAACAACCAATCCGGTTTCCGCATTCATTTTGTCGTGCTGCTAATATATATATATATATATATTTTTTTTTTTCTTTCTTAATTATTTATATTATATATAAATAACGAGGGAAAAGAATGGGATCCAATCTAATCGAAACAAGATTAATGAATCCAACGGCTCTGAAGTTACTAACCAATACCGTCGAGGTCATTAAAAATTTCAGAACGAATTACGATATGTCGTTTCGTTCATCGCAGGAACGATTCAGAATCCCCCCGGCCTCCTAATTTAGCCCAGCCCGGCAGCTACCATTCTTCATCTTCGACCGAGAAAAAGGATCCGGCAAAGCTCTGAAAAGCTTCGCAATCAATGGGTAAACGAAAGCGTCCACAACCGGTGAACTTCATTGACCTCGATCAGCCGACCACAGGTAAAATTCTATCAGTTCGTTTAGTAGCATCTTCTTGATTAGTTTCAATCGGCATCGTTTTGTAGTCGAGAGATTGGAGGGATAGTTTACTATTGTGTGGTTTGAATTAGCGATTAGAAGAGCGTTTCTTGGACTTTGGCAGACATTTTTGCTTATTCGCAATTCGGGATGGTGATAATGGGAAGCTTGTTCTCACTAGCTAGTTGTATGTTTCTTATTTGCCTCTGGCGGCTACCGAGTTTATTGGGAGAAGAAATTTTATAGCTATGTAGTTTGAATGATCAATTTGAAGAGCGTTGGTTGGACTTTAGTAGACATTTTTGTTTTATCCAGTTGCGCAGTTGTGATAATTCATAGTAGGAAGCGGAATCTCGAACTACCTGCTTTCATGCCTGCCTCAAAAACCAAAATTTATTAGATCTTAGAGTGCCTATGTATGTTGGCTGCAACACGAGTTTGTCTGTTTAAATCTGACTGGTTTTATGCATCATCGTCAATGAATTCTTGATGTGGTTCAGTGCTTCAATCTGAAGATTTTGTTTATACTAGACATCTCAATAATAGGGATGGATACCAATGGTTATTTATTCAAATTTTTTTGCAGGCTTAATAGTTATCTCAACCTCCTGATAATTGTATTGAAGTTATACTGATTGTTGGAAATTCGTTTTAGAAGGTTTTGGCTGTGTATGATTCTGCCTGGAACCATCTTTGATCTTTTAACACTGATTTTTGTGGGTCGTTCTTTTGAGATGTGTAAACTTTATGGCTGGCCTTTAATCGTTCCTTCTTTTGGTTTCTTTTGTGGGGAAGAAATGGGGGGATCTTCAACATCATTCATTCTTCATTTTGTTTTATCGAATGTTTTAGTGCTGTAAATGTTGACACCTTTCAATGTAAATGTTGACCCTTTCAAGGATTTTAGTCTCTCTTCTTTAATACACAACGGGAAGTCTTTCTTGTAGTCCACCTGTTGAGGATTGTCGGGAGGGAGTTCTATATTGGCTAATTAAGGGGATGATCATAGGTTTATAAGTAAGGAATAGATCTTCAATGGTATGAAGCCTTTCGGGAAACCAAAAGTAAAGTCAGGAGAGTTTATGCTTAAAGTGGACAATATCATACCATTGTGAAGATCCGTGATTCCTAACACCACCATTGGTGGTCATTTCATTTGTCAATGAAATATCTTTGTTTCTCTATAAAAAATCATCGACATTGTTCTTGTAATTTTATACTGTTGGGTAGAAGAGTAGTTCCTTGTAAGGTAAACAATTTCTATTCTCTTATGGAGAAAATGACTTACTCATCTTTCATTGCTTCTTGTTCCTCTATGGCCTACCATGGTTTCAGTTTTCTCTGTTCAAATCCTTTTATTTTATTTATTTTTAAGTTAGATTGTTTAGCTGAATTCAGCAAGGAAAATATATCAGTCCTGTTGTACCATGGTTTCAAAATGTCACTCACCTTTTATATCAATTATCAGGGCATGGCAACAGGAAAAAATTAAAAGAATCTGAGAATATCGAAACTGTACAGCTTGTACCCCCCTCAACGTCAGACACCAATCCTGTTCGTCGTCGCAAGCAATCAACAACGAAAGTTGAAACCAGTGGTGCAAGTCCTAGTCAAAAAAGGAAGCTTGACTCTAGAGCTTTTGAATATTGTTTTCAGTAAGTAACATTTCTTATAAAATTGCTAAACATTATGAGATATTTGGTGTAATTTGATTGGAATATTGAGATGTGTAGGAATTTATGGAGGAGCTCTCCAGAAGAGAAGAAGATCCAGTTTACATATCTTGACTGCTTATGGTTTAGCTTGTACTTGAAAGCAGCCCACAGAAGAAAGGTCCTGAAATGGATTAAGAACAAACAAATATTTTCGAAGAAATATGTCTTTGTTCCTATTGTTTGCTGGTAGATTCTTCCCCACTCACGACTTAAAGTCTCTTATTATCGTGTTTATGTTGTATCATATAACGAACTAATTTTTCTTAGGAGCCACTGGAGCCTCTTGATATTTTGCCACTTTGATGAGAAGCCGGAGTCAAAAACTAGAAAACCATGCATGTTATTGCTTGATTCACTTCAGGAGGCAAATCCAAGACGGCTTGAACCAGAGATTAGAAAGTGTGTTTCTTCTCTATTATTGTAAATGCCTTTTCTTTCAGTAATTGATATGCTTTTGCAACCCTTTTCAGATTTGTTATGGACATTTTCAAAGATGATGGCAGGTGCAAGAACTTGAAGGTTATTGGCGATATTCCTCTCATGGTGCCAAAGGTAATCGACATTGTCGTGTTCGAACTGTCTTCTGATCCTATTCTTCCTTTTTAACTTGTAACTAATTACATGACCTACGAAATTTCTAGGTGCCACAACAGAAGAATGGTGAAGAATGTGGCAAATTTGTTCTGTACTTCATTCATTTGTTTATGAAATCTGCTCCAGAAAAATTTAGCATCAAAGACTACCCGTACTTCGTGAGTTTTCCTATCCCACGCACAAATGACATTTTCTTAAGCAATAACCCCTCCAAATGCTGGGGAGATTCCATTAACGAGGTGAATTTGTGGCTTGCAGATGAAAGAGAGTTGGTTTACAGAAGAAGGTGTGTGCCAATTCTTCAAGACATTCGGCCATTTTGAAGAGGATATCTGTCTATAATTTGTGCTCGACGCGTCGTGTTCCCTTGGCACGGTCAGGTTGTCGTCTACTCCATGAGAAGAAGATTTGTATAGCAAAGTTCACTAATTCCTGACATAGTTTAGTGTGTTTTGAATTGAGGATTTGTTGTGAAATGAGGAGGCATTCGTAGTGAAATGAGGAGCATTCATAATTGGCTCATCTTCTTAATGTAGATCATCTACTTTCATGACTATAGTACCTGAAGAATTGATTGGGTTTTCCAATTCGTTTGATATACATGTAAATGCATTTGTTCATATGATGCTACTATAGAGGTGCCATTTTCGTTGTTAAATCTTGTTCTGGTGAATCATGAACAATATTATTCATTCCATTCTATGAATGGAACGATTTGAATCATACAGAATTGGCCAGCCTAAGAAAGCATAATTTTATGGATAAAATTTGAGGTCTTTATTTTTTGATCTGATTGGAAGGACTCTAAGTACTTAATGGGTGAGGTATTTCAATCATTTTGTAAACATTCAAAGAAAAGAAATCTAAAGTAATTGATGAAAAAAGTTTTCATCTCGGGTCTATTTATAATGATTTTCTTAATACTTAAAAACCTCGAGCTTTGATTAAGGCTTGTTGGATGGAGAATTGGTAAATGTTTTAAAACTATTATTAAAGTAGAAATTCATTAATGCTGGTCGAAAAGTTAATGCACAACACCGTCCTTTTTACCAACATTCTTATGGGTTAACTCGTTGAGAATTTTCCGGTCGAAAAGTTAATGTTCAAATTTAATCTAGCGCCCGAGAAAGTCATCGAGGACAATGACTAAATTAAGTGGGGGAGAATGTCACAATCCGCAATATGATTGTGCTCCGAGTAAGTCATCGAGGACGATGACTAAGTCAAGTGGGGGAGAATGTCACAACCATACTATGGAGAGAGTAGGTTGTGACCCTCACGGTGCGACAAGCAAAGCGGCGTCTCTCAAGAGACGCCCACCCGGCCATATGCGGATCAATATAGAAGAGTGCCATGATGCGAGATTGTTTTTTGAAAACGTTCTAAAAATCCAAACCAAAATTTAAAAAACTATGAAAAGTAATTTTATTATTGAAAGAGATGAAAAATCATAATAAACGAATTTGTGAGAAAATAAATTTAATTAATTAAAAGACAAAATCAGAACCTAAGCCTTTGTCCTCTCGACAAAGGCCAAAGCTTTGCAACCGATACTCAACCACAAAACAATCTTGTCCTGTCTTGCTAACTACACCAGCTCAACTTCAAAGCAGAAGACAGGCCTGCCTTCATTGAAAAACATCAACAGCAGGATGCTCGAAGGCAAGCAAGATGCTCTAAGCCAAAACATTACAAATATTGGCTTCAAACTTTCAAGGAAGTGAGCTTTTTCTATGAACAGTAAGGAAGGTCTACTTGGTACAAGTCCCAGTTGTCATCTCCCTCATCCATATCCTTCCTCCGAGTGGTTTCCTGTTTTAGCTGCTCCTCAGCTCTTGATTCAGGCTTCCAAACCCTTCTGCAATTGGGGAACCACATCTACATTACTTTAAAACCATGGGGGCAAATATATATATATATATATATATGTCTATGTATCTATCTATGTTGAATTGCAGAGACTACGACTACGTAAAACTAGAGACTTAAACAATCCTAAAAAAAAAGAAAAAGGTTCCTGTAACAGCTAAAGCCCACCGCTAGCAGATATTGTCCTCTTTGAGCTTTCCCCTCAAGGTTTTAAAACACGTCTACTAGGGAGAAGTTTCTACACCTTTATAAGAAATGCTTCGTTCCCCTCTCCAACCGATGTGGGATCTCAAAATCCACCCCACCCCCTTGTAACCAATGGGGGCTCAACGTCCTTGCTGGCACACCGCCCGGTGTCTGGCTATGATACCATTTGTAACTGCTCAAGCCCACCGCTAGTAGATATTGTCCTCTTTGGGCTTCCCCTCGAGGTTTTAAAATACGTCTACTAGAGAGAGGTTTCTACACATTTATAAGAAATGCTTCGTTCTCCTCTCCAACCGATGTGGGATCTCACAGTTCCATTCAAGATTGAACTAAGAAAGGGAAGGAAGAAGAAGAGTCATATGATTCAAAACCAATCATTCCCATAGGTTATTGTCCTAACGAATAAGTAATGGTAGTAACGAATAAGTAATGGTAGGAGTGAAAGCTTCATATAACTCGAAAAAACAAGAACAACAAGTCCAAGTAAATAAAATACGAAAAAGAAACCTAGTTTTTTCAGGATTACACAAAAGGATTCAAAGTGATGCTTGGATTCAAAATGGCAGTACAAAGTTTTGGTCTGCAATGGGAAGTGAATTGAATCCCCATCCATGAAAACTGGTTTGGTAGGTTTGGAGATATCGTCTAAATTTTTGGGTTCAAACCCTCCCGTTGAAAACTTGTTCTCTCTCAAAGTAGTTGCCTTAATGTTTGGAATTAGTAGCGTGGACCATGAACACAATACAAAGAGAGTAAGGCCTCTGATACTTCAGTTGAAACTAGCCTCGCATTTCAAGCAAGAAACAAATATAGAGAACTTAACAGCAAAACAATCCACACGATAAAGGAACGTGTGAATAAACCTATGATCTTTTAAAAATTAAGTTTATAAACAATACTTCAACCTATAACCTATGAGTTTCTTTGTTTTGTTTCTATTTTCTACCAACATCGAAAATAACCTAGCCATGTTTTGAAAAAAAAAAAATTGTTTTAAAACTTTGTCACTGTTTCTGGAATTTAATGATTCAAGAACAAGGTGAAAAACATAGTAAAGAAACTTAGATTTCAAAAAAAAAAAATAATAATAATGAATCATAGAAAGTGTTCTTCATGGCATCAAAATTATTTAGGAAATTCAACTCAGAGCTGAAAAGATTCTTTTTTTTTAATACAAAAGTTGCACTAAGAAAGATGGATTATGGAAATCAACCATATAAGTGACCTTATTAGCCAATAATCTTAATACTAATCACGATCACCTTGTAACTAAGCACCATCCAACTATTTTCCTGTTTGATAACAACTTTTCTGAAAAAGTATTTGCTCAACGATTCATCATTGCTTTAGTTTATAGCTAGCTAAGCTACTCAAGCTCAATTACTTGAACTTCATCCTCCACTTGAAAAATCCTCCATATCCTCTGTTTTCCTCTCCCACTAAAATAGAAGAAGGTTTAATAAGCTAATTCTTTGAATTGATATTGATCAATCTAAGGGCGGCTTCTGAGTTTTTGACAATGTTATGGAAGATCAAAAAAGGAAGAGGAGAACAGGAACCAAGGAGAACAATGGTGGTATTGGTGCTTCAAGGGCACCACTGTTTGGATTGAATTTTTGGAAGAGGAACCTATTCAAGAAGTTGATATCGAAATGCACTGTTTGGCTGCCCAGAAAGTGAAAGAAAACAGACGATTCCACCAAGAAAATCCCTACAATCTAATCAATTCAAAAGAACTAAATCACAAAAAATCCACATGCAGCCATTTCATCTCATCAAGTTTTGCTTTAGAAACGAGATAACTAACCTCTTGCGATTCCTTTTTGCGGATTCTCTAGCTTTCCTCTTTCTCTTCGCCTGGCTGTTCTCAAAAAATCTTCTCCTCTTACACTCCTGCAAGATTCCAGCTCTCAAGACCTGTCTCCTGAACTGATTCACTAGTTTCTCTTCAGGATCGTTATTGTCCACAGTGATCAAAACATTGTAATTCCTTACGCTTAAGATGGGAGAGGTAGATTCTGGCGAAGAAGACGTAACAGAGCTCCTGGTCCTGGCGGCAGCCAACCGTGCCAGTTTTGACTTCGTAAGAGACTGAAAGTTTAAAGAGACTGACTCACGGTGTGGAGTGGACGGTTTCGAGATGGAGAGGAAGGAGAAGAACTTAGTGAGAGATGTTGTAGCGGCGTCCATGGCGACTCACCGGTGTTCCCGTCTTCCACTTCCTCTGCGGACTGCCGGCCGAGCCCCTGTCGGGCAGGTGAAGCGTAGGTCCTTTTGCTAATGGGCTGGATTGGGTCAGTTATGGGCCGATTGAGTGGAGCCCAGCCCATATATTGGGCCCTTTGCTAATTTGCCAATTTTCAAAAAATTTCGGCGGGTGTAGACGTAGTAAAGACCTATAATTATAATTATGACCAAGACCTGCATTATGTAGGCACTGTAGGCACAGACAACACGTCTTATGTAGGCACAGACAACACGTCTTAGATAAGTATGATTGTGACACTAAGTACAAAAAGTACTATCACTCGAACGCTAGAATCTGCAAACAATACGTTGAAGGCAAAAAAAAAAAAACAATGTTTTTCCTTCCGATTTCTCAAAGGGTACCATCAAAATGACGGTGAACATTGCTAACAACAATATTAAAAGATTTGAAAATTGTGCATGCTTGTTCTTAGTTCGTTGTACTATATGAACTATGCTTAATCAAAACTTCTATTAGTTCGTTGTACTATATGAACTATGCTTAATCAAAGCTTCTATCATTGTGACAGGAAAGGGGAATAAATCAATTCTTATAAAGATGTGAAAACCTCTTCTTAACGTTTTAAAACCGTGAGATTGACGTCAATATGTAACGGGCCAAAGTGGATAATATCTACTAGCGGTAAGCTTAGACTGTTACAAAAGGTATAAGAGCTAGACACTTGGACGGTGCGGTAGCGAGGATGCTAGACCTCAAGGAGGGTGGATTGTGAAATCCCACATCGATTGAAAAACGGAACATTTCTTGTAAGGGTGTGAAAACCTCTCCCTAATGTGTTTTAAAACTTTGAGGTTGACGATGATACATAATGGATCAAAACAGACAATATCTATTAACCGGCCGTTATGGCTAACCTAAAATAAAGGACTACAGAAACCACATTTAGACAGAAAGTGTCAAACAAAGATTTGTAAAACTAGGAGGTGAAAGTTTTAGAGCCAACAAATATGTTAAATTAACATGATTTTCCCCAAACTTTACACTGCAACAGTTTCCACCATTGCTTAGACTTATGATCTGTTTACCATAATAAGATTTGAGCAGCAAACCAAAACATAGACGAGATTAAGAAACATATCATACAAACTATTTTTTACATTTCCGAACACTAACTTCATATATGCGTTCAAGCTCGTCCTCGACGTGAAATAAACACTCGTCCCCTGATTGAATTTTATTTGCAGAACAAAAAGCTTCCCACCCACTTGTTAGAACATGAACATTAGGCATCTCGTGGTAAAGAATCGGCCACAATCTCTTCCTCGGATCCCGAAGAAACACTAACCTTCTCTTCTCTGGATTTCTTCGGGCTCTCGAACATGGGGACTGCAAACTCGTCGGTAGCTCCTTTATGGGTATCAAAATAAAGTGAGAAAATCTAAGCAGTCAATTCAGTAGTTAGCTCATAACTTATTTGGGTACAGACACGAAGCATGGATCGCGATGATATCAGTGCATCGTTCGTATGAGATTTGTACTCTTGGGCATCACATGATATCACACATAAATATGTACAAGCATGAGTGCATATGTCTATGTACGTATTACTATGGTTATTTAGTTCGACTTTATAACATGAAATACTAGTTTCTCGACTTTCTACTATTTTGGATCACTAAATCCGAAAATAGTTTCTAGAAGCATAAATCTTCGTTAAACTCAATGAACCTAGAAACATTAAAACACGATCCAGATTATCGATCAACCAAACAATGAACCTAAAAACAAACACGATCCAGATTACCGATCAACCAAACCCTTACAAGTCCTATATCAATATCAATATCAACTTTTTATGAGAAATTTAGACTAAAACATGGCATAACCTTTAATAAACTAATATGAATGAACTTGACATACTTAACAAAGCAAGAGTTGGCAGTAGCATACCAGAAAAGATAGAGTATCTTTGGCCACTATGCAGGAGACGTGGGCTCGAGTTGCTATCGAATCTGCATTACTGTCATTACCATCTCTACCACTTTGATTAGACTTTTCGAGGAGCTCCTCCTTGACTTTTGACTCCACTGTAACCAAAACAAATTCCATTTAGACATTGCTGAATCCACAGACTGCAAAGAAATTATGTGATAAATTAAGTTGAACTACATATTTGTCCAATGAAGTCTTCATAGTTGTTCATGTCTGTTTTAGTGGTCTTTTTGACGTCCCCTGTTCGAATACAGCATTCACAATAATATAACATTACAACGTTTTACAGATTCCGGAGGGCAAGAAACAAAGCTTCTTATCTATAGACGAGAACGAATTGACAATTATACAGCTATATAGAGTAACCAGAATAGAGAGCAAACCGTGCAGACACTTTTTAACCTCCAGGGAAACTGGAGGATACTCGAGTTTCACGCCATGGGAATGGTTGACGGGAAAAGTATGTTTATTATTAGACTCCTGATGATCATGTCTTGTAATTGCTGAAATATTTTTCAAATACGATTAGTTATCTTGAATATAACTCATAAAAGAACTGCATCGTATCACTTTAGTACTCACTTGATGGCGTGTCGCATACTGCTGGTATATTCTGGTGGTCTTTTACACCTTCTAATGGCATGTCACAAAAACGCTCCACATTTCTATCAGAATTAGTTGCAGACGTAATAAAAGGAACCTTGATAGTCTTATCGTGGAGAGGATTGTTATCAGAGACACTCCTCTTTATGTCAGCCTCCTCAAAACACTGACTTTTATCTCCTTTTATATCAACTCGAGCATTGTTAATTCGGCTGACATCAATTGCAGCGTTTAATGACGTGGAAGCACGGTTAGGATTTAATTCATCCCCAGCAACTTTCTTTGTGGTAATCTCATTGACGCAGAAATTAGTCGTCTGCATTTCCATGGAAAACAAGTCGAATAAGGGACTTCTGTTTTCCTCCAGTCCTACGTCCTCGTTCTGGTTGATGAAAGCGTACGAATAATCAACAATGTCTGCTTTACAGAGAGATCCGTTCCGCTCATTACCGCTCTGGTACTTTGGCCTTTTGTCTTGGTTCAGGTTCAAATACAAGTCTCGAGAACCAGTCACGCAACATTTATCTTGAGATAGTGCCACATTGGATCCCGAACCCACAGAGGGGCAGGAAGCTTGTGGATGGGTCAAACCTTCATTAGTTGTCTCAAGTACAGGACAAGTACTTCTAGTTCTTTTCCTCATATTGCTTTTGTTAGCAAACTCTTTTTCACAACCAGTTTTCGTGTAGATAGTAACATTGAAGTGCAAGTCCATGATGTGATTGAAGGTCAAAAAATCCCCAATTTCTAAGCTATGCTCTGATGAAAACGCACTCCACCCTTCTCGAAACGCAAGAGATCCATCACAATTGGAAACCGTTACCTTCCATTGTTGCCCAAGAGAATCCTCAAGAACAACTTTTTTATTAACCAACCTCGACACCGTAGCAGCAAACACGGGTGGGAAGTACTGAAAAATATAGTGTAAGTATCAAAAACTAAAATAACAAAACACGGCATCAATGGCAAAGAGTGTAAATCAAAAACTAAAATAACAAAACATGGCATCAATGGCAAAGAGTGTAAGTATCAAGGGAACGGGATAAACTCGTACACACACCAACAATAGAGATATAGTTACATGGAGATTAGCCAAAAGGAAAGATCTCGAGGGGTGGCATCCAATAGATAATAGTTTATAAGAACTACAACACCTTAAATATATTCGAAAACACGAATGGAGAACGCCACAAACAATTAACAAGTTACCATTTTGGATAAAACAAACATCAAGCTTGTCTACAACATGAACAAATACAAAAATTTAGAAGGCTAGAAACAAAATTTTGGAGATATTAACAAAAACGAAGAAGAACATACCAAAACTTCGGAAAAGCGATCGCCAAACATAACTTTGAAGAACGAAGTTACAGATGATAAACTATTTGTCTTTCTATGAAGATGTAAGCATCGTTTGGTGCATTCTGAACAGGCTTCTACCTCGCTGCTCATCTCTTGCTGCTACCTACTAAAACGCAAAGATGAAAAAGATCTGCCACATAATGGAAGAGTGATTGTTAGGAAAACCCCAAAGAAGTATGTAATGATGCTAAAAATGGTTCTCTAATGGGTGAATTGGGGCTTCCTATGTTTGAAAGATGCATTCAATGATGTAATTAGATAGCTTATTTGAAAAGTTCATCATCTAAATCTCCATTTTCAGAGCAATTTACATAATATTCAAATTCACAATGCATTACTTTGAAGTGGCTTCAACTTCAAAGGGCTATTACTGAGATGCCCATCAAGATCATCCTCATAAACAAACAGAAAACTTTCAGTTGAAGCGTCGATCAGTCCTTTGAATGATCCTTCAAATACATAAACATTTTTCAAATCAGAACAAATATGAAATTCATAACTTCTTTCCCTCTCCACTAAACAGTGAATTGAACATGGGATTCCAAAAAACAACAAGGAAGAACACAAAACGTTAAGCTTCATCAATTTCTAAGGCTATTTCAGTAGGAATGAACTGAGAAAAGTAACAAAAAGTTAAAAATGATTCATTAGTTGAAGGGTTTCTTAACATCCACAGCCATCTCGAAGAACAAAAAATTCCCACTCATTTACCCAATTACGAAACAAAACTCAGCATTATTGATTTCTAACTTCTATTAAGCCAATGCGCCATGCATATAAATTTCAGCACATAAATAGATGAAGCTAAAGAAATTCCGACGAAAAACAATGAACTGAAGAACAATGACGTGATCAGAATCTGAACTCGAATCAGCAGTTAACGTAAAGGGGAAAAAAGAACAGAAAAGGAAAAAGTTGGAAAAGGTGAGAACTTTTGGTGGAGAATGCTGAATTCCCAGAATCACAAGGCTCTGTTCTTGCTCTCTAAAACCAGTGCCTATGCCGGCTCCGCTGAGGGGGCTCACGTTTTATACTTGGCGGGTTCAGCGACGGTAGCCAACAAGTCGAGAAGTTTTACCGGAGGAGGTGGAAACGAAATCAATTGAGATGAATATATAGATTGGGCTTTTGAGCCGAGCCCAAGGTTCGATAATATTTTGGGCCGAGCCCAAGGTCTGTATAGTATTTCAAAATTTTAGGAAATACCAATAAAATATTTTTAAAATGAAAAAGCTTATACAATTATAAGCTTTTTTTTATTTTTATTTTTATCAAACCCTTATCCCCGTAGGCTTAAGATTCAATTGCCACTATGAACACAATTAATCGTTAAAAAACGCTATTTATTTTCTTAAGATCAGATGTTTAAATTCTGTCTGTCTCTTAAATTTTGTTGAGCTAAAAAACAATTTTTTTTACCTCACCAAGATTTTCTTGAAGTTGATATTTGTCATGTGGTATGAGCTCCTTTTTCTATGATTTTTATTTTGTACAATTTTCTTTTTTAAATTTTGTTTGGTTGATTGGTTGATGCATAAGTCTTTTTTGGGCTACTTGAAGCTCGATTATATAGGATTAAGATATATATTCGCTTGATTATATAGGGTTAAGATATATATTCTTGATCAAAAGTTCAGATATTCAAATTTCTAAAGAAAATTTTACACGTTTGTAGTTGTGAGATCTCACATTGGTTGGAGAGGGTAATGAAACATTCCTTAGAACGGTGCGAGAACCCTAGGCAAAGGTGTGGAAACCTCTCCCTAATAGGCGCATGTTAAAACCGTGAGATTGATAGCGATACGTAACAGGCCAAAACGGACAATATCTGCTAGCGGTGAGCATGATATCAGAGCCAGATACCAGGTGGTGTGCCAGCAAGGACGCTGATCCCCAAAGGAGGTGGAGTGTGAGATCCCACATTGATTGGAGAGAATAACGGAGCATTGCTTATAAGAGTGTGATGACCCTAGGTAAAGGGTGTGGAAGCCTCTCCCTAGTAGGAATCTTGTTCATTCTATCGAGGAAGTTTGAAGAGAGTAGAATCAGGAGATTTGTGGATTCTCACATGTAAAAACGACATGGTCGACACTCGTACTATGCCGAAGAAAGATATGTTGCACTTCTATCCTTATATAGACAACCAACCTGAGGAAACTCCTGATGTACTATTCTTAAAGAATTATGAACATTCTTGCAACAAACCAAATGACTAGAACATTGAATATGGTTCATTTCACAAGTTCTAACTAGCTCTGCCTGCACTAATTCATTTCTTGAAGGAACAGACCCCATAATCAGAAGACATTTAAATGGAAAGAAAGCCTTAAGTCATTACTGTTCATGCTAGTTCCATAGCTAAAGTTCAGAGATCTCAAAGATAAAAGCTAACAAAATCATCACCAGACCGATTCATTCTCAACATCCTATCCCTCATGACGTTTCTTGTCGAACAAGCTACCGAAAGGAGGCTGGGTAAATCCACCTTCAACGAACATGTCATGAACTACTTTATACATGGCTTCAGTGAGGTGAACTCCATCCCAGTTTATGTATTCATATGGCTTTTTGCAGGAACTGACTGAAGACATTCCACAGACGGCAAGCACATTGAAGTTGTACGGTCCACCGACACCGCAGCAGGCTTTGCAGCTCTCCCGGAAACTATACTTGCTGGGATTTTTCATGACCGTTCGATACGCATTCCAGAAATCAGCATATATGATGACAGCTTGAGGAAACTGTCTCCTTAAAGATTGCAATGAGGCCCTGAGAGCAAGATTGTGATAGTAGGTTTGGTTGTTTGAGCTCCTCACGCAGCCGATATCGTCTCTGTCGGTGACAGGGGCTATAGACATTGCTAATGGCAGGCATCCACTTGGTGGTAAACCTTGAACAACCATGTATTTTGCACCCTTCTTCAGCAGAGACTGGAAAATCAAATCAAATGAAAAAGATGGCATTGTCAAAGAAAAATTCTTGGTTCATGCCACTGTAAGCTCTCTCATATATCAAGTAAGTTTCTAATATTTTAGAGCTTAAAAGACTCCATGGAGGTCAAGTCATGTACCTGTAGAACTCCAGTAACGCTGGCAACACCGAGCTTACGGATGGTATCATCTGGTATAGGCGATCCGGTGTTATAAGCATAATCGTTGACTCCAATTTCACCAACCCAAAACAAAGCATCATCAAATGCAGCTTTGTTTTGTGTATCTGTCTCTGTCTCTGCCCCTCTATGTCCTTGAGTCTCCAAGAACTTGTTGAACCAAAGTAGCTGAGTTTGGATAGACTGAGGAGTAATGTTAAGGCTAAGGTTGTTTCTAACAAAGAAATCATGGTTTATAGCTGTGGATCCTGCAACAGCAAAGTTCACCCCATGAAAGGACTCATTGCCCTTCAAATATCTGTAAGGTGTCAAGAAAGGCAAGGACAATGTCTGGGCTACAAAGTCAATCACCAGTCGTCCATCCGAATATCGGTTGGTCGAGTGGTGAAAGAACGTACTGCCATAAGGAGAATTAGAAACATGGCCGAATACTGTCGGCCCTGATACAGACCTTGTGTTGCCCGTGTCTGTGAATGAATCTCCGAAGGCATAGATCTTACTGAAGAGACGTGGATGTGTCTCATTTGCAGTCGGAGAAGCCGAAGCAAATACACACAAGAGAATGAAGATAGCACTGTAGGATGTTACAGCCACCATCATCTAAAAGTTCTTTTGCTTGACAAGGAGCAAAACCAATATGCCTCAACAACAGTTTTATTTCTCCACCTCACAGGTTGCTGAGCGCCGATATAAACGATGTCGCTTTCTTTTACCCTTAATGCAAAAGGTAGGGTTAAATCTATGAAGACCACACAAATAAGAGCTTTAATCTTGGAGCCAAGACGTCAAGTAGTTCAAAAACAAATTAGTTGAGTATCCAATAATGATGATTCATCACCAACATTGTCTTTATTTTCCTACTTCTAGAACTTCTCAATAATGTTAGAAGAAAGGACTAGAGAAAAGCCTATTAAGCAATTTAAGGGCTATACGCTCATAGGGACAGATCCTTCAAGTGTTTGAACTACCGGTATCACTTTCTGGGTGGAGATTTTAATGCACGTCGCTCTCTCTTCATGGATCATTTCCTTTTATGAATTCACTTCAAACATGGAGGGCCAAGGAGAAATTAACAAGTCACCTGATTTGTCTGCTTACATTTACTGTTCCATCTCAATGCAGATCAATGCTAAGCTCAACCCGTTACCACCAAAAATAGAACCAACGTTCTCAGCTATTCCACACGCTGCCTAACGGAGGCATGGTTATCTGAAGTGGATTCTCTCTTTTCTAGTGGATGCCAAACATGCTGCCCTATTGACTAAGAAGGGGGCGGGCACAGAAGCTACATGGACCCCTTCTTTTCTGTTGTTGCTAGCACTTTCCTCGGCCAAGCTGGAATTCTTTTATGAGAAAGGGCAGGCAAAGCCCGAAGACTGCTATCCTACCTAACCAGCGGGCGGAACGAGGAGAGGGACCGGCAATCATACCACCGCTTTCGAAAAAGCGTGTTCCCTTCAAATAAGACACACCGTAAAATTGGGTTCAAAAGAGATCTTGCTGTGGCCTAATATGAAGTCAATCAATTCAAAAGCTTAGAAATCTTTAAAATTGGGTTCCAAGGCTTCTAGTGCCTCTACATAATGCACAACAGAGAGTTCAGCACAAAGGGGTTAACAAGGAATTTTATACAAGATTGATGATGAGCATCGGCTACAACGTTTAATCATTAATTAGGCGTAAATCTACCACCCCTTCTATCTCCTCTTCTAGACAAATTCTTCATGTCCTAACTATCACCATTTCTAGCACTTTGTTGCATCCGCGACTCGTAAAAGAGTCTCACAGTCGAGAAGATTAAGGAAGGTTCAGCCATAGCACCATTGCCGTAGTCCCCACAGGCTAACCTCTTGGTAACAGGTGGAATGAGAGTTATCCCAAGTTCATCAATAGCAATGAGATGCCGCTCAGTAAAAGGGTTAGTCCACATATAGGTATTCATGGCTGGTGCAACGAAAAGTGGCTTGTTATAGTCCCATGCTCGCACGACACACGTCAATAGATTGTCACATAATCCACCAGCAATCTGGGACAAACGCAAATGCCAGCATCAAGTTCAAGAAGGATTGTTCTTGAGTTCACCAAAAGTTTCTAAGGATCATTTTGAAGGTAGATTTCCTTGTTATCGTAGCACACACATATACAGATAGAAACTACCAATGTAGATGGATGCACATCTATAGACATAATAGCAGCTCAGGAGTACACAAACAGGCACGACATCAACATACAAACCAAGATGGAATGGACAGAACAAATAAACCAACATGTTAGAGGATTGTTGGGAGGGAGTTCTACATTGGCTAATTTAGGGAATGATCATGGGTTTATAAGTAAGGAATACATCTCCATTGGTTTGAGGCCTTTTGGGAAGCCCAAAGCAAAGCCATGAGAGCTTACTCAAAGTAGACAATATCATACTATTGTGGAGATCTATGATTTCTAACATGGTATCAGAGTCATGCCATTAACTTATTCATGCCAATAGAATCCTCAAATGTCGAACAAAAAAGTTGCGAGCCTCGAAAGTGTAGTCAAAAGTGACTCAAGTCTCGAACAAAGGGTGTACTTTGTTCGATGGGAGGATTGTTGGGAGGGAGTCCCACGTTGGCTAATTTAGGGAATGATCATAAGTTTATAAGTAAGAAATACATCTCCATTGGTACGAGGCCTCTTGGGGGAAGTCCAAAGCAAAACCATGAGAATTTATACTCAAAGTGGACAATATCATACCATCGTGGAGAGTCGTGATTTCTAACAAAAACATTCAGATTTTACAAAGATGACCCATTTTCGGGACCAACCCAATTTCGAAATGGAGCAAGGAATTTTGAAGAATGAGATTAGAAATAAACATTTCCATCATGATTAAAGTAATGTACCTTGCCGAGCGTGTTTGCAGACAGAGGGGCAATGACCATGATATCAGCCCACCGGCGAAGCTCAATATGAAGAACACTATCACCAATTTTGTTCCAACCAGTCCACTCATCTTCATCGGTATAAAGTACGGCATCCTTAGGAAGAGATTCTCGATCGATGAAGTGTAAAGCGGCCCTAGTAGCCACCGCTCTAACGTCCGCCCATTCAGAGAAAGAATGGTAGAGATTCCCAAACTTAATCGAAGCTACGCTTCCACTGGCAGCAAGTAAAATCCTGGGTTTCCTCTGAGCATTGTTGACTTGCATCGCCTCTCGTTCAACACTTGCAGGCTCTGGATGTGCCATGGCTTCTGGCACAAATTCACAATTCAGGCTCTATCGACCGCGAAATTCCTCAAAATTCACCTCGTGTGTTCAAATTTCAAACTGAAAAAGATAGCAACGGAGAACAGAAAATAGAACAAACGCGCCAAAATCCATCCCGAAATGATGCATTGAACATGAAGATTCAGAACAAAACAAGTAAAAATTTGGAAATTTCGCTACCTTTAAACTTGCCTCTCCGAGACTCCGATGCAACTCCTCCTAGGCCCCAGGGTTTAGCACCAAAAAGGACCAAAAACAAGAGAGAGAGAGAGAGAGAGAGAGAGAGAGAGAATGCAGACCGGAGAATGGAGATCCCGGTTCACTGAATTGTACTTCGGCCCGCGGCTAGTATCGGCCCAAGAAAAAACCAAAATACTAAAATAGAAAATAATAACAAAAACTTTATCTATTAATTAATATATTATGTATCTAATAAAATTTTAAATTTTCGATTAATTACTCTATAAAATGATTATTAAATACAATAAATTAATAAATTCAAAATTTTATTTTAAAATACAATGATCGGTTAGGTCACCATTGGAAGGGTATATTGGTCATTTTATATCACAAAAATAGAAGAGAAATTTCAACTTATACTTACCTAATAATTTATTTCTCAAATTCATTTTCTAAAAAATTTAATTTAGGATTATCAAATATTATAATTTTTTATGAGGCGTAAGGTGTCATGATCATGTTTGTCCTCAACGTGTTGTCTGTGGGTACATACTTATTTTCCAAACCCTTTTATCTTACTTACACTGTATATATTCGATGTATGCCTTATTATAGTGTACCTCCAAATGTACGATAAGGGATACGACTAGTTATTAAATATTTTTACGGCTACGAACGATCTAA